>CM076142.1:1865625-2469687 GCA_038025085.1 Tetragonia tetragonoides | reverse complement strand
TTTCATACTCGTCCCCCATCTAGAAGAAAACATGCATTAGATCTTGTTCACACTGATGTATGTTCTATGGATACTAAGTCACATAGCGGTGCACTTTATTTTGTTACTTTTATTGATGATTATTCTAGAAAACTGTGGGCTTTTGTGTTGAAAACCAAAGACCAGGTACTACAGTTTTTCAAGCAGTTCCAGGCCAGAGTTGAGAGAGAAACAGGCCGGAAGCTCAAGTGTGTTAGAGCTGACAATGGTGGAGAGTACAGGGGTCCATTTGAAGAGTATTGCAAAGTACAGGGCATCAGGCTTGAGAAGACAGTTCCCAAGACACCTCAGCTGAATGGACTTGCAGAGAGAATGAACAGAACAATTGAAGAAAGAATTCGATGTATGCTCTCTCATGCGAAGCTGCCTAGGATTTTTTGGGCCGAGGCAATGTTTACAGCAGTGTACCTCATCAACCGGTCACCTTCAGTTCCTCTTAATGGAGATGTTCCGCAGAGAGTATGGACTGGTAAAGAGGTATCATTCAGCCACCTGAGAGTCTTTGGGTGCCTTGCATATGTTCATATTCCCAGAGATGAGAGGTCCAAGCTTGATAGCAAGACAAAGCCATGCATCTTCCTAGGGTACTCAGAGGATGAGTTTGGGTACAGATTGTGGAATCCAGTTAGCAGGAAAGTGATTAGAAGCAGAGATGTAGTGTTCTTTGAAGACAAAACCTTTGCAGATTGTGAGAAGAAGAAACAACCAGAGCCTTCTCCTAGTGACAGCGCCAACTCAGATCCAATATTTTCTGAAGTAACTCCTAGAGTTCAAGGGGGAGAACAACAGGAAGATGGCAATGATGATCATAACAGTGATGATGGTGATGATGTCCAGCTACCACCAGATCATACACATGAAGAAGAACCCCATGTACAACCAGAACCACAGTTGAGAAGATCCACCAGAGAGAGACAGCCTACCTCTAAATATCCAGCAGATGAGTATGTGTTGATGACCGACGGGGGAGAACCTGAAAGCTACGAGGAGGCTATGTCACATGAGCACTGCAAGGAGTGGTATAATGCCATGCAAGATGAGATGAAATCCTTGCATGAGAACCACACATATGACTTAGTGGAGTTGTCTAAGGGCAAGAGAGCACTCAAGAACAAATGGGTGTACAGACTGAAAACTGGAGAAGATGGTTCACCACCTAGGTACAAGGCACGTTTGGTGGTGAAAGGCTCAGGTCAAAAGAAAGGCATAGACTTTGAAGAGATTTTCTCTCCAGTTGTAAAGATGTCTTCTGTTAGAGTTGTTCTTGGCTTAGCTGCTAGCATGGATTTGGAGTTGGAACAACTTGATGTGAAGACTGCTTTCCTCCATGGTGACTTAGAGGAGGAAATCTACATGGAGCAACCAGAAGGTTTCCAAGAGAAGGGAAGTGAGAAGCTTGTATGCCGTTTGAAAAAGAGTTTATATGGCTTGAAACAAGCACCTCGACAATGGTACAAGAAGTTTGAGTCTTTCATGAAAGACCACAGTTTCCACAAGACACATGCAGATTCATGTGTGTTTGTGAAGCATTACGCCGGAGGTGATTTTCTCATTCTCTTACTTTATGTGGATGACATGTTGATTGTTGGACAGGATAAGGAGAAGATTGCCAACCTGAAGAGTGCCTTGAGCAAGTCCTTTGCAATGAAGGACCTTGGCCCTGCAAAGCAAATTTTGGGCATGCGTATCTCTCGTGATAGGAAGAACAAGAAGATATGGCTATCACAAGAGAGTTACATCCAGAAGCTGCTAGAGAGGTTCAAGATGGACAAAGCTAAACCCGTGAGCTCGCCACTTGCAGGTCACATGAAGCTAAGCTCCAGCCAGTGTCCTACAAGTGAGAATGACAAGAAAGAGATGATGACGGTGCCTTATGCATCCGCCGTGGGGAGTTTGATGTATGCCATGGTATGCACTAGGCCAGACATTGCACATGCCATTGGGGTTGTTAGCAGGTTCATGTCTAATCCTGGTAAGGAGCATTGGGCAGCAGTAAAGTGGATCATGCGGTATCTCAGAGGTACTTCTAGAGTGTGTTTATGCTTTGGTCCCGGACAACCTGTGTTAGATGGCTACACAGATGCTGATTTGTCGGGTGATATTGATGCTAGTAAGTCTACCTCCGGATACTTGATGACAATTGCAGGGGGAGCTGTTTCATGGCAATCAAAATTGCAAAAGTGTGTTGCTCTGTCTACCACAGAATCTGAGTATATGGCAGCGGTTGAAGCTGGCAAGGAGTTTATTTGGATGAGAGATTTTCTAGAGGAGTTGGGTTTGAAACAAGACAAGTACCCTCTTTATTGTGATAGTCAAAGTGCCATCCACCTTGCCAAGAATGCAGCCTACCATTCCCGAACCAAACACATACGGAGGAGGTATCATTGGATTCGAGAAGCGGTAGAAGACAAGTCATTTGAGCTTGTGAAGATTCACACCGATCTCAACGGATCGGACATGTTGACGAAGGCCTTGCCTAAGGAGAAACTTCTTGTTTGTAGAAAGATTGCGGGCTTGGTTGAGCCCCCCATGTAGGAGTGAGGGGGAGATTTGTTGGAGTATCCCTCCTACATGGAGGAAGAACCCAATTAATTTGGGATATATTTGCTTACCATATGGGTTATCCATATGATGTTTAAGTGAAGGGCAATTTCGTATATTCACTCACAAGTGGATTCCCTTATAAGCCAAAAGGTTAGAAGGGCTGAGTGCAAGAGAGAGAAAGCCTAGACACTCAAAAAATTCAGGAGAAAAGTCTAGAAGAGAAGAGGAGAGAGAGAAGAGGAGCCACCCACGAATTTTGGTGCTGGCAGCCCAGAAATCCGCCCCGATCGACGACCAAACGAACTCCGATCGTCGCGAGATTTTAGCACGTTGTTCCTAACATCCCCCTCTTCAAATCCAACGGTCAGAATTTCATTTGGAGCTCTCTAACTCAGTTTTCTAAATTCAGCTCTTATTTTATACGAAATTGTATTTCCACTCTTTTGGGTGATGATTTGGGAGACTTGTTGTGCCAAGGTTGATCCTTGATGATTGTGAATACCTCTAGTTGATCTAGGGAAGAACTATTGTTGTACCCACTTGTTAATTTGTTGATTAGTGGAGGTTTTGGCACCGTTTGTTAACGGTCCCGTGGTTTTTTCCCCACATCGGGGTTTCCACGTAAATCTTTGCGTCTCCTTGTTTATTTACTGTTTTTGGGCTGATTTATAGTTCCATTTGCTGCTGTCATTTTGGTTCAATATTGTTTGGTTGCTTGAATTGGTTATTGCTCATCTTTGCATCACAACCGGGGAAAAAGTCTTTGTTGCTTCCGCTTGTGTATTTGTGTGCTTTCCCCAACAAGGTCCATATAACTTCCTAGACCTATAAGGTATAGGCGATAATTTGTGAAAGTTTTAATTTTTTTTTACTCGAATCAAGTCGAAAGACTCCAAACCCATATTTAATCAGATCTAGTGGTTTCCTTATAAATATTGAATATTATGGCTATGGACATGTTTGGATCATGGTTAGTCCATAGGTGTTGCTATGAGCAGAATGTTGGCACATTTCAAAGGCATACTCGTACTCAAATGAGATAGCCAGCGTCAGGGTAAAGACTGTAACACATGCCTTTTGAAATTCAATTTGAGAAAGCTTTAGAAAGAAGGTAATCAGCAAAAGAAGGAAATTTTTACTCTTCTAAAATACAGCCAAGCAACTATTACAGTTTCTTCTGTAGCAGAAGCTAAACTCCCAAGTCTATGGTATATATAAATATGTTGGAGTATCCCTCCTATATGGAGGAAGAGCCCAATTAATTTGGGTTATATTTGCTTACCATATGGGTTATCCATATGATGTTTAAGTGAAGGGCAATTTCGTATATTCACTCACAAGTGGCTTCCCTTATAAGCCAAAAGGTTAGAAGGGCTGAGTGCAAGAGAGAGAAAGCCTAGACACTCACAAAATCAGGAGAAAAGTCTAGAAGTGAAGAGGAGAGAGAGAAGAGGAGCCACCCACGAATTTTGGTGCTGGCAGCCCAGAAATCCGCCCCGATCGACGACCAAACGAACTCCGATCGTCGCGAGATTTTAGCACGTTGTTCCTGACATCCCCCTCTTCAAATCCAACGGTCAGAATTTCATTTGGAGCTCTCTAAGTCAGTTTTCTAAATTCAGCTCTTATTTTATACGAAATTGTATTTCCACTCTTTTGGGTGATGATTTGGGAGACTTGTTGTGCCAAGGTTGATCCTTGATGATTGTGAATACCTCTAGTTGATCTAGGGAAGAACTATTGTTGTACCCACTTGTTAATTTGTTGATTAGTGGAGGTTTTGGCACCGTTTGTTAACGGTCCCGTGGTTTTTTCCCCACATCGGGGTTTCCACGTAAATCCTTGCGTCTCCTTGTTTATTTACTGTTTTTTTGGGCTGATTTATAGTTTCATTTGCTGCTGTCATTTTGGTTCAATATTGTTTGGTTGCTTGAATTGGTTATTGCTCATCTTTGCATCACAACCGGGGAAAAAGTCTTTGTTGCTTCCGCTTGTGTATTTGTGTGCTTTCCCCAACATAGTGGTATCAGAGCTTTGGTTAGAGTCATTGTGAATTTGTTGTGTTGTTAAAGATGGATGAAAAATCTGGTGTCCACGGAATGATTAGTTTGAATTCTGGAAATTACTCCGTGTGGAAAACTAAAATGGAGGATATCCTTTATGTGAAAGATTTGTATGAACCAATTTTAAATGCAACCATACCAACTGATGTTGTTGAAAGTGAGTGGAAAATATTGAACCGTAAAGCCGTTGGAACAATTAGACAATTTGTTGATATGAGTGTCCTCCAACATATTGCCAATGACACGAATGCTTATACTCTTTGGAAGAAACTTGAGACCATGTATGAAAGGAAGAATGCCTTGAGTAAAGCGTCATTGATTAGAAAACTTGTGAAATTGGAATATAAAGATGGTGATAGCATAGTAGTTCACTTGAATGAATTTCAATGTTTGATTAACAAGTTGTCTGCAATGAAGATGAATTTAGATGATGAGCTGCAGGCATTGCTACTACTTTGCTCATTGCCAGAAAGTTGGGACACTCTATTTGTATCACTTAGCAACTCCGCACCAGAGGGCACGCTGACAATGGAAATTGTCAAAGCTAGTTTGTTGAATGAAGAAACTAGAAGGAAGGAATTGAGTTCCTCCACACAACCAGAGGCTAATGTGACACAAGAATCAAGCAGGGGAAGAAGTAAGACTCGATATCCCCAGCATAGAGACAAGTCCAGGGGGAGATCAAAATCAAGGGGTAAGATCATTTGTCACTATTGTGATAAGCCAGGCCACATTCAAAAACATTGCAGGAAAATGAAGAGAGACAAGTCCAGAGAAAGGAAAGAAAAGGGTGAGACATCCGGGCAACAACAAGAAGAGAAAGATAACAACACCACTGCAATTGCAACAAGTGATGAATTATTTTTTATTGGTGACCATTGCCTAAATCTAGCTAGTGATGATTGTACTTGGGTGATTGACACGGGTGCTTCGTTTCATCTAACCTCGCACCAAGATTACTTCTCATCTTACACTATCGGTGACTTTGGCTATGTAAGGATGGGGAATGATGGCTCATCCAAGATTGTAGGCATGGGTACAGTGTGTTTGGAGACATCCACAGGTTGCAGTTTGGTGTTGAGAGATGTCCGACATGTTCCAGACATTCGGCTGAATTTGATATCTCCTGGGTTGCTCGATGATGCTGGTTACTCCAGCAACTTTGGTGGTGGAAAGTGCAAGCTTATCAAAGGAAGTTTGATTGTGGCTCGTGGGAGCAAGCAGAGATCCTTGTATGTGATGCAAGCTAAGTTGTGCAAAGGAGAAGTACACGCAGTTGATGATTCCTCCAGCGAGTTATGGCACAAGAGACTTGGTCACATGAGTGAAAGAGGTATGCAAATGCTTGCTAAGAAGCAACTCCTTCCTGATGTTCAAGGTATGTCCTTGAAACCCTGTGTTGATTGTTTAGCTGGAAAACAACATAGGGCAGCATTTCATACTCGTCCCCCATCTAGAAGAAAACATGCATTAGATCTTGTTCACACTGATGTATGTTCCATGGATACTAAGTCACATAGCGGTGCACTTTATTTTGTTACTTTCATTGATGATTATTCTAGAAAACTGTGGGCTTTTGTGTTGAAAACCAAAGACCAGGTACTACAGTTTTTCAAGCAGTTCCAGGCCAGAGTTGAGAGAGAAACAGGCCGAAAGCTCAAGTGTGTTAGAGCTGACAATGGTGGAGAGTACAGGGGTCCATTTGAAGAGTATTGCAAAGTACAGGGCATCAGGCTTGAGAAGACAGTTCCCAAGACACCTCAGCTGAATGGACTTGCAGAGAGAATGAACAGAACAATTGAAGAAAGAATTCGATGTATGCTCTCTCATGCGAAGCTGCCTAGGATTTTTTGGGCCGAGGCAATGTTTACAGCTGTGTACCTCATCAACCGGTCACCTGCAGTTCCTCTTAATGGAGATGTTCCGCAGAGAGTATGGACTGGTAAAGAGGTATCATTCAGCCACCTGAGAGTCTTTGGGTGCCTTGCATATGTTCATATTCCCAGAGATGAGAGGTCCAAGCTTGATAGCAAGACAAAGCCATGCATCTTCCTAGGGTACTCAGAGGATGAGTTTGGGTACAGATTGTGGAATCCAGTTAGCAGGAAAGTGATTAGAAGCAGAGATGTAGTGTTCTTTGAAGACAAAACCTTTGCAGATTGTGAGAAGAAGAAACAACCAGAGCCTTCTCCTAGTGACAGCGCCAACACAGATCCAATATTTCCTGAAGTAACTCCTAGAGTTCAAGGGGGAGAACAACAGGAAGATGGCAATGATGATCATAACAGTGATGATGGTGATGATGTTCAGCCACCACCAGATCATACACATGAAGAAGAACCTCATGTACAACCAGAACCACAGTTGAGGAGATCCCCCAGAGAGAGACAGCCTACCTCTAAATATCCAGCAGATGAGTATGTGTTGATGACCGACGGGGGAGAACCTGAAAGCTACGAGGAGGCTATGTCACATGAGCACTGCAAGGAGTGGTATAATGCCATGCAAGATGAGATGAAATCCTTGCATGAGAACCACACATATGACTTAGTGGAGTTGCCTAAGGGCAAGAGAGCACTCAAGAACAAATGGGTGTACAGACTGAAAACTGGAGAAGATGGTTCACCACCTAGGTACAAGGCACGTTTGGTGGTGAAAGGCTCAGGTCAAAAGAAAGGCATAGACTTTGAAGAGATTTTCTCTCCAGTTGTGAAGATGTCTTCTGTTAGAGTTGTTCTTGGCTTAGCTGCTAGCATGGATTTGGAGTTGGAACAACTTGATGTGAAGACTGCTTTCCTCCATGGTGACTTAGAGGAGGAAATCTACATGGAGCAACCAGAAGGTTTCCAAGAGAAAGGAAGTGAGAAGCTTGTATGCCGTTTGAAAAAGAGTTTATATGGCTTGAAACAAGCACCTCGACAATGGTACAAGAAGTTTGAGTCTTTCATGAAAGACCACAGTTTCCACAAGACACATGCAGATTCATGTGTGTTTGTGAAGCATTACGCCGGAGGTGATTTTCTCATTCTCTTACTTTATGTGGATGACATGTTGATTGTTGGACAGGATAAGGAGAAGATTGCCAACCTGAAGAGTGCCTTGAGCAAGTCCTTTGCAATGAAGGACCTTGGCCCTGCAAAGCAAATTTTGGGCATGCGTATCTCTCGTGATAGGAAGAACAAGAAGATATGGCTATCACAAGAGAGTTACATCCAGAAGCTGCTAGAGAGGTTCAAGATGGACAAAGCTAAACCCGTGAGCTCGCCACTTGCAGGTCACATGAAGCTAAGCTCCAGCCAGTGTCCTACAAGTGAGAATGACAAGAAAGAGATGATGACGGTGCCTTATGCATCCGTCGTGGGGAGTTTGATGTATGCTATGGTATGCACTAGGCCAGACATTGCACATGCCATTGGGGTTGTTAGCAGGTTCATGTCTAATCCTGGTAAGGAGCATTGGGCAGCAGTAAAGTGGATCATGCGGTATCTCAGAGGTACTTCTAGAGTGTGTTTATGCTTTGGTCCCGGGCAACCTGTGTTAGATGGCTACACAGATGCTGATTTGTCAGGTGATATTGATGCTAGTAAGTCTACCTCCGGATACTTGATGACATTTGCAGGGGGAGCTGTTTCATGGCAATCAAAATTGCAAAAGTGTGTTGCTCTGTCTACCACAGAATCTGAGTATATGGCAGCGGTTGAAGCTGGCAAGGAGTTTATTTGGATGAGAGATTTTCTAGAGGAGTTGGGTTTGAAACAAGACAAGTACCCTCTTTATTGTGATAGTCAAAGTGCCATCCACCTTGCCAAGAATGCAGCCTACCATTCCCGAACCAAACACATACGGAGGAGGTATCATTGGATTCGAGAAGCGGTAGAAGACAAGTCATTTGAGCTTGTGAAGATTCACACCGATCTCAACGGATCGGACATGTTGACGAAGGCCTTGCCTAAGGAGAAACTTCTTGTTTGTAGAAAGATTGCGGGCTTGGTTGAGCCCCCCATGTAGGAGTGAGGGGGAGATTTGTTGGAGTATCCCTCCTACATGGAGGAAGAGCCCAATTAATTTGGGTTATATTTGCTTACCATATGGGTTATCCATATGATGTTTAAGTGAAGGGCAATTTCGTATATTCACTCACAAGTGGCTTCCCTTATAAGCCAAAAGGTTAGAAGGGCTGAGTGCAAGAGAGAGAAAGCCTAGACACTCACAAAATCAGGAGAAAAGTCTAGAAGTGAAGAGGAGAGAGAGAAGAGGAGCCACCCACGAATTTTGGTGCTGGCAGCCCAGAAATCCGCCCCGATCGACGACCAAACGAACTCCGATCGTTGCGAGATTTTAGCACGTTGTTCCTGACATCCCCCTCTTCAAATCCAACGGTCAGAATTTCATTTGGAGCTCTCTAAGTCAGTTTTCTAAATTCAGCTCTTATTTTATACGAAATTGTATTTCCACTCTTTTGGGTGATGATTTGGGAGACTTGTTGTGCCAAGGTTGATCCTTGATGATTGTGAATACCTCTAGTTGATCTAGGGAAGAACTATTGTTGTACCCACTTGTTAATTTGTTGATTAGTGGAGGTTTTGGCACCGTTTGTTAACGGTCCCGTGGTTTTTTCCCCACATCGGGGTTTTCACGTAAATCCTTGCGTCTCCTTGTTTATTTACTGTTTTTTTGGGCTGATTTATAGTTCCATTTGCTGCTGTCATTTTGGTTCAATATTGTTTGGTTGCTTGAATTGGTTATTGCTCATCTTTGCATCACAACCGGGAAAAAAGTCTTTGTTGCTTCCGCTTGTGTATTTGTGTGCTTTCCCCAGCAAAATACACTAAAAATGGGAAAGGGGAGAGAAAAAAGGGGACACTCCTCATTTTAGCCTCATTATCTGACCATAAGTTCGTGTACGATGAACTTCGGTTTCAAGAGGATGGGTTTACAATCCACAGAACACCAATCAAGTTAATTTACTAATGAACCTGTGGCCAGAACCAGGAAAACCTCCTGCTGAATATGTCACGAACAACCAGGTTCTAAGAAACAGCCACAGTTAAATGCTTGGTGTAAGAACGTCCAACATAAACACTTAATAATGAATCATTACAATCTGATTAGTATTGCTCGTCGTCCTCCAATGCACTCCAAATCATCCTGAAACATGAGATAAACAAAAACGGTTAATTTCTTGATAAAAAAAATTATCATCTCCATACACTGAACCTAGAGTAGAAACTATACCAGAATAATGAGAGGAAGAGGATGGCGATAAGATATCCTAATTTGAAAAGTCGTTTCTTCTTTTCCCAATTCAGTAGATTGAATATTTCAGTCACGTCTACCAAGTGCTGCTTGTCCATGTACCTGGCAATGCAAGAACAAGAATAGCTCAAAACACATTCAAATGTACATATTCCCTGAAAGCAAATTTCCCAGGAGAACTGAAGCATAAAGTACACCTATCAACAAAAGCTTCATCACGAAATAATTCCAAAACATAACAAGGTCAAAGTGCATGACAAAAAATGCAAGAACTCATTTGGATAACAAAGCACTCAGATTCCCAAGTTCTCGTGGGAGCTATCCCGTTGCGAAATGGAGGATGTTAAGAAATGCTACATAAACAAGGGTGGAAAAGTTCGAGAAGTGAAAATATAAAAGAAAACCTACTTTCACATTAAGCGTGTTACAGGAAGGCAAACAATTATGCTGACAGAAAGGAGATGCCCTTTTAGTTTTTGAGATTGTTTGGGTTTTACTTAAACTTTCTGTGACCAGCCATAGCACTCTTGGTTTCAGCTTTCCTTAGATTACACCTTTTAGTTTTCGTCTGAAGGTGTCAGTTCAGAAGTCAGAACCATTTTTAACCCCATCTTAGAGGAGCCCATAGGTAGAATTGCCTAATAGTGTGCCAGAAAGTTCTTTTATAACTGAAGATCTTCGCATCAACCAATTTACTCTTACTGGTGCACCACCTTTTCGTTTCTTAGTAATGCATCTCGCCCAATCAATCACACTCCCAAGCCTACAAAGCTTCCTGTGACTGTTCTATAGAAGTTTCTTTAATCTTGGATGTAGACGTAGATATACAACTTAACTCTAGCTTGCTCTGCATTAACAATGCAGATCATCATGGCAAACAAAGCTAGGAAGTCATCAGTACGGGCTTAATTGCCAACCAAGTGATCCAAATTCTAAAGGAACAACCTAAGTTGAAGGACCATATCAACGACCAAACACTATCATTTGAATTTGTATACCCCAGAAAACAAGCACCCTACTTGATTTTACAGCTTGTTACAAAACTTATCCAAAATAATTGATAGGCAATTATATTATCTGTTACTAAAATGCTACGATAAGTATAATTTAGTGAAAGTTGTAATTTTCTTCAATAGATGAGATGTGATCCACACAGCAATTTTACCCTCTTACATACAACTCCCCACCAATGCATGAGGTTCTAAATTTCTGAGAAATGGTACAGGTGGTTTACTAAATTACTATGTATAATCGATACTATCCCTCAAAATAAATTAATCAAGTATTTCTCAAATGTATCCTTGTTTTCAAGATGGTGGTTTACTACGTATAATCGATACATTCCCTCAAAATAAATTATCAAGTATTTCTCAACGATATCCTCCTTTTCAAGATGTAACTAAGCAATCTAAACAGGGGGAGAAAAACTAAATTCATCATTGACGAATGTATAGAAAATATTCAATTTCAACGTTTATGCAGAATTTAACTTAGACCAAAAAAAAACAAAAAAAAAAACATCACTTTCAACACTACTCCGTAAATATACCATAGCTAAGCCAAAGACAATTAAAACTTAAACCAATAGAGCTACATCAATTAGCCAACTAACTGAACTAAGCCATCCTACATGTTACACCCACAGGAATTAGACCCTTTTATTAAATGATGATTATTATTGAGCATTCTTAGGTGACCAATCTAAAACAAGATGTTAATTGATATGAAACAGCACAAGTAACTAGAGCAAAAAGAAAAAGAAAAAGAAGTAAACATATATATGAAGTACTATAAGATGCACAAGAGTTTCAAATACATAACCAGGCGGAACTATTTTTTGTTATAAAGAGCAGAAAGAAAGCTTACATTTTCACATTGTAGTAGAGGTATGGGACACATAAGAGTGCCATAAGCCAATGCCCTGTCACGAGAAAGAACGCAAGTCCTGCTTGCACTATAAATTCTGGCAATATCACCTTGTTTATCCGAGATGCAGAGTCATATGGGTTGATGTAATCAAATTCTAGATCTGCCAAGCACATGAGCTGCATGGAAGTTTCGAGCATTAAGAACACTTCATATGACAAATTTTCACCAGGGAAAACTCAGAAATGGAAGCACTTAGCAGAACCAAATACTCTGAACTACACTCACTTATTTGGAACAACAGAGCACTATATATAGTAACTTAGGTGTAAACTTAACCCTATGAGATGTATCAACCGAATACCTAGCACATACTGAAACTTGCACATGAGCATAGATTCCATCATAGGTCTCATCCTTCCACAGTTTCTTTAGGGGTGTCCCCCTCCATCCGACTTTCTCACAGTTACAGCGGTTTAAAAGGTTCGTGTTATCGAACTACTTTAACATGTCTCTAAGAGCATCTTGTCACCTTTCAAATATTTGCACAGAAATTCAATATCATATAGCGCAGAAGAAGAATATGGCCAGAAGTTACAATACAGATGGCTTCTACATTAGTGCCATAATCAAGGACCTTATAGCTTCAATTACAAGCGGCCTTAATTTTCAATTTCTAGATTCATTGCTGACAAATTAAGTTGCTTATAAGCTTGCCACTTAGATATCATACTAATAAAGGTAGACTAACAATACCCCTCTCTCGACAACTTGTGATCTTCCCTAACACCAAATCCTCATATTTGTTTGCTCTACTTATCTGCAAAACTCATCTAATCCCATTTCTACCCCCTTAAAGCACTCAGTCACTCACCTTAAGATTTCGCTTTGACGGAGTAACGATAATTTCCTCAAATTCACCACTAGAATGCATCTAAACCTACCTTTTTCTGTCAAGATGAAAGCTTTATTGTATGGTAATTGCCTTGTGAAGCTTTAATTTTTCAGCACTTAAAGATCTTCTCCCATAAATTGGCTATTCAACAATTCAAAAATCATTTGCACCCACTTGCAAAAGTCATATAAACCTCAAGAAATCCGATTAAATTTAACAATTAAGTCGCCTGGTCCTATTAACTATTAAAAGAGAGATATCCTAGAACCACAAAATTCAGAGAAAAAGGAGCAAATTAAACAAAAAAAAAAAAAAAAAAAAAAAAAAAAAAAACATTGACTATGTATAATTCAGCTAATCTAGAACTAAATCTTAACATATAAATAAGGAAAAATTCAAAAATGCGAAATTTCAAAGGGTTTGAAAAAGAAATGAGAAAAAGGAGAGAGAGTGAACCTGATAGACAACGATGATGAGAAGACCTAATGAGAATAAAGAAGGAAATCAGTCATGCGAACAGATCTCCCATACTCTTCTGGTTCCCACGGATATCGCCACGGGAGTATTTTAATTTCTGTGTATTTGGAAGGGGGATTGCTAAAGGTAAATTCCCAAATTACTAAATACAAATCTCTTTTTCAATTATACCCCTAACATTTTCTCGCCCTACTCAGAGCATTCACCCGTCTCCCTCTCTGTCATTCATCTATTCTCCCCTAACATCACCACTCACCTTTGTCGTTTGGGTAGTGGAATTGCAGGGATGGGGCATGGTGCTGGCCTGGATCGCAGGGGGTCCTAAGGAGGCAGGAGGAGAGAGATTCGTCGGCGTAAAGGGGAGAGTAACACTGTTTGCGGTGGGGTGGAAGTTGGAGGGCAGCGTGGGGGTGGATTTCGATGGTGGGGGTTGTGCTGACGCTGGTATGTAGGGATGGTGGTGGCGGATCTGGGGTTGACGGGAGTGGGTGGGGCTGTTGGGATTTGTTCTTATTTTGTGTTCTGACTTTATTTTCTTTTTTCAATTTTTTCTAATTCTTTTAGTTGCTTGAATATCATATCAATTTCATCAAAAACTTGGTCGAGATGTTTCTCAGAGGAAAAGGAATATGTTTTGCAAATAAAAAGGGTAGATTGGGAAATATTGTGGCAAAGATATTTGTGTTTAGTAATTTAGAATTTATATTAATCAATTTCGTTTGGGAGTCCTGTTTTATTTTTACAGAGTGGAGGAACACAAAGTTAACTATGAAATAAGGACCTCAACTATCACAAAAAACTGGATGGAATAAGGACCTCAAGTTAACTCTATTAACTTCCGTCAGTGATATTTGAGTTTTTTATATTTCTTTTATTATTTCTGTATTTTCTTTTTTTTCATCTGATTTTTTTTCTTTTCTTCAATTATTAACTTCCCGGCCTCTCTCTCCTCAATCCTCAACCTCAATCACCCTCATCCCACCGCCTGCTCTACCTCAGCAACAGCTTCTCATCATCCCACCATGACCATATACTTTTTTCTTTTGCTAATCATACATCCACGTATACTTGATCTGTTGATCACTCATCGAAAAATAAACTACAACATGAAAATGCTCCATTATTGGATGTGCAAATCAAAAACCCACAATTCAACAATAAAATGCAAAACCCCCATATTTGTTTCTCTCTCCTCCAAGGTTGGTTTTCAAACCCTCCACCACACTTGGGTTTCGGTCATTCCTAATACCCTCATATCAAATTATTTGTATTTCCAATTCAATAACCCAAAGTCACCCTTCACTGACCTTAGACAACCACCTTTGATCTGGAAATTTGGCCACCAAACTCACCACTCACAACCACCTTTGATCTGAAAATTTGGCCACCAAATTAAAAAGGGTTCTTTATGTTTGATGAAACCTGAAGATGGGTTCTCCGTTGGGGTTATGAATTAAACGATAAAAAATCGGGGAAGATGATGAGAATGGTGAATCTTCATTTCGGAATTTTTTTAATGGGTGGTATTGTTGTTGATGGTCATCATGTTTGTGCATTCAATTTAAATGAATTTTGGTTAGTAAAGGTGTAATCCATATGGTTGTGTTGGGGTGGTGGTAGCTGCGTGAGGGGTGGGGCGAAGAGATGGGCTAGTAGGATGGGTGGTTTGGTGGGGGTGAGGAAAGAGAAAGGGGCGTGGTGACTGGTGATCTCGTGGGAATTGAGGAGAGAGAAAAGGGGGATGGGTGGAGAAATGAAAGAAACCAAAATAAGAGAAAAAGAAAGAAAAATGAGAATAACAAAAGAAATATAAAAAATGTAATATTTTTAACGGAACTTCACAGAGTTAAGAGTGAGGTCCTTATTCAGTCATTTTGATAGTTGAGGTCCTCAAACCAGTTTTTTGTCAAAGTTGAGGTCCTTATTTCATAGTTAACTCGAGGAACACAAGTGGGACATGTAATGCGCCCCATTTGTGACACAACACAACAAAACAAAGTCAACTGCTTATGGTCTAAACTAGTACAGAATTCTCGAGGGTCCATATATACTCCATACCTAAATCCCCAACTAACTTGTATTTTTCTTTTTTTTTTTGGGAACAATGGCCAGTTAATTTGTCTTTTTATTTGTGTTATTTATGTGCAGCTTTATTTCGAGGTTCTAATTTGTACCCTTTAATTAAAATTGGACACATAAGCTTTTGTAAAAAGAAAAATTCAAACTAAGAAAATCATTTCTCCTTAAAAGTACTTATGTGTCTAATTTTAATTGGGGTTGCAAATTACAACCTCAAAATAAAGTTGCACGTAACATTTCTCATTTTTCTTAACAGCAATGAAAATTATTGTTTTTCCTTTTTTTAATTATCTAGACTACATTAGATTTGGATATTAATTTTGAATATGTACTCCTAGTGAATTGGTGATTTAAATTTCACAAATTCTTATTACAAGCTTACAACCGATCGAAAGTACACTCTATATTGTACGAACCCTAGCTCTATGACTGTTATATCATACATAAAACGTAACTACGTACTATATAACTACAATAGTGTTAGGGGTTGGGTTTACAAATAACAATGATACATACACGATTGGCAGTCTATATCGATCATCTGGTTATAAGTGGTTAACCACTTAACCCCACGAATAATATTTACAAAAGGAAATCCATGAGCTTCACCAATGGAAATGGAGAATTTGTATTTGTCCTCATCATTTGATCGGAGCCTGCACTTACTGTCAGCCTTTGGCTCTGGGCACATTAAGAAACTTCTAGATTCCAAGTTTATCAGCTTCTCATCCAGTTTTATGCTTGCAAATAAACGTGCATATATATCAATAATATTTTAACAATAGTTGTTTAAATTAATTGCCTGAGGACAACGTAGAAAGTAGAAACTCTTATATATATATATATATATATATATATATATATATATATATATATATATATATAGATAGAGAGAGAGAGAGAGAGAGAGAGAGAGAGAGAGAGAGAGAGAGAGAGAGAGAGAGAGAGAGAGATGGATCTGGTGAGAAGGGATGCTACGGTGAGATGGTGAGAAGTGATCTCAGCCATCCAATCACCCTGATCTAATGCTCCATATTCACCCTATCTCATTAATGGCACGATCGTATACATTGAACTAGAGATTTTCTTCTTTGAAATCAAAAAAGAAAAAAAAAAAAGAAGAAATGTTCTCCTTTCTCTCTCCTGAATAGTCGAACGTCAATTGATTACTTCTTCTCCTGAATTCTTCTGCCAATGCTTCTCTCTCTTCTTCTCCCTCCATTCCCAATACTCTTCTCTCTCTTGTTCTACATCTCCTAGAATGCAGCTATGCTTCCAAATTCGCAGAAGAACAAGGAGCCAGATTTAGAGAACCAAACCATAGCGATTTGATAAGTTGAGGTTAGTTTTTGATAAGTTTTTGGGCAATTTGCTGAAATTAGGGTTTCATGTTCGTGTTTTGAATGTAATTATTGTTTTAATTTGTTGTTGTTCTTAGTTATTTATGCGGTTTTTGTTCTAGTTCCATTCATATGCAATGTATTGAGGAGTTTTCGGATTTTTAGGGTTTTGTAGCGAAAAATAAGATTTTTTGTTGTTGTTTGTAATTCTTGAATTATATTTGCTTCGATTGGAATGCCTTTAAGAATTGCTTGAATTGAGTGTTACGTTGTCGTGTGAATCTTCATGTTGGTGGGCTAACCATTGAATTCTTTTACTCACATATAGTTGGAATAATTGGAAAATAACTCAGGGTCACTTATATAAGGATTTAGGGTAACTTATATGAGGATTTAGGGTCACTTATATGAGAATACAGGGTCACTTCTAACAGATCAAATATCTGTCAATGTGAGATTACTTTTACATTTCTCTGAAAGTTGGGATAACTGTAACACAGAAGATTGTATTTTACCCATTTTGCTCAACGAGGTTGTTTCAGTAGCTATTTTGTGTGAGAATTTGCTTCCGATAGTTATCCTTTGCAGTTCAAAAAGTACAAATGCACACACCCGCACCCTTGTTGCTCAAGAAGTATTATAATTCAGCTAGTTCAAAACTTTGTTATGTATAACAATTGACATACTCAACAAATACTAATGCAAGATATAGCCCTCTTGGTGCTAAACTCTTACAATATTCTTTAATTATCATTTTATTGGCTGTGATATTCTCATATTCATCTAACAGTTTGTTGTATTCTTTTACTTGTGATGAATATTTTGTATAACTGTAAGTTTGCAACACAATTTACAATCACTTTTATAAGAATTTTAGGGTCATTTTTATGAGAGTTTAGGGTCACTTGTATGAGAATTTAGGGTCACTTTTATGAGAAATTACAATGGCAAACTATAAGTAGGATTTTAGGTGCTGCAATTAGTTGGTGGAGTTATTTATTGTCTGTATAGTTTCCCCCCTCCCCCCCCCCCCCCTTTTTCCATTAGATCACTCATTTTGGAACTATGGTAGGCCAAAGTAGAGTATTGAAAAAATTACAAACAACCTGCACTTACTGTCAGCCTTTGGCTCTGGGCACATTAAGAAACTTCTAGATTCCAAGTTTATCAGCTTCTCATCCAGTTTTATGCTTGCAAATAAACGTGCATATATATCAATAATATTTTAACAATAGTTGTTTAAATTAATTGCCTGAGGACAACGTAGAAAGTAGAAACTCTTATATATATATATATATATATATATATATATATATATATATATATATATATATATATATATATATATATAGAGAGAGAGAGAGAGAGAGAGAGAGAGAGAGAGAGAGAGAGAGAGAGAAAGAGAGAGAGAGAGAGAGAGAGAGAGAGAGAGATGGATCTGGTGAGAAGGGATGCTACGGTGAGATGGTGAGAAGTGATCTCAGCCATCCAATCACCCTGATCTAATGCTCCATATTCACCCTATCTCATTAATGGCACGATCGTATACATTGAACTAGAGATTTTCTTCTTTGAAATCAAAAAAGAAAAAAAAAAAGAAGAAATGTTCTCCTTTCTCTCTCCTGAATAGTCGAACGTCAATTGATTACTTCTTCTCCTGAATTCTTCTGCCAATGCTTCTCTCTCTTCTTCTCCCTCCATTCCCAATACTCTTCTCTCTCTTGTTCTACATCTCCTAGAATGCAGCTATGCTTCCAAATTCGCAGAAGAACAAGGAGCCAGATTTAGAGAACCAAACCATAGCGATTTGATAAGTTGAGGTTAGTTTTTGATAAGTTTTTGGGCAATTTGCTGAAATTAGGGTTTCATGTTCGTGTTTTGAATATAATTATTGTTTTAATTTGTTGTTGTTCTTAGTTATTTATGCGGTTTTTGTTCTAGTTCCATTCATATGCAATGTATTGAGGAGTTTTCGGATTTTTAGGGTTTTGTAGCGAAAAATAAGATTTTTTGTTGTTGTTTGTAATTCTTGAATTATATTTGCTTCGATTGGAATGCCTTTAAGAATTGCTTGAATTGAGTGTTACGTTGTCGTGTGAATCTTCATGTTGGTGGGCTAACCATTGAATTCTTTTACTCACATATAGTTGGAATAATTGGAAAACAACTCAGGGTCACTTATATGAGGATTTAGGGTAACTTATATGAGGATTTAGGGTCACTTATATGAGAATACAGGGTCACTTCTAACAGATCAAATATCTGTCAATGTGAGATTACTTTTACATTTCTCTGAAAGTTGGGATAACTGTAACACAGAAGATTGTATTTTACCCATTTTGCTCAACGAGGTTGTTTCAGTAGCTATTTTGTGTGAGAATTTGCTTCCGATAGTTATCCTTTGCAGTTCAAAAAGTACAAATGCACACACCTGCACCCTTGTTGCTCAAGAAGTATTATAATTCAGCTAGTTCAAAACTTTGTTATGTATAACAATTGACATACTCAACAAATACTAATGCAAGATATAGCCCTCTTGGTGCTAAACTCTTACAATATTCTTTAATTATCATTTTATTGGCTGTGATATTCTCATATTCATCTAACAGTTTGTTGTATTCTTTTACTTGTGATGAATATTTTGTATAACTGTAAGTCTGCAACACAATTTACAATCACTTTTATAAGAATTTTAGGGTCATTTTTATGAGAGTTTAGGGTCACTTGTATGAGAATTTAGGGTCACTTTTATGAGAAATTACAATGGCAAACTATAAGTAGGATTTTAGGTGCTGCAATTAGTTGGTGGAGTTATTTATTGTCTGTATAGTTTCCCCCCTCCCCCCCCCCCCCCTTTTTCCATTAGATCACTCATTTTGGAACTATGGTAGGCCAAAGTAGAGTATTGAAAAAATTACAAACAACCACTACTTTACTTATAGGAAATTAGGGGTCACTTTTTATAATAGATTAAATGAAAGCCAAAAATTACAAAATCTAGTTTAGTTTATCGTATATAATAAGTTTGGTCGATTTTGTTGTTTCTAATTGGCAAAAAATGAGGTCACTTTATATTATGAAATGGGTAATTTTATGAAATACGAAGGGTCACTTTTATCTTATGAAATTTGAGGCAAGGTTGGATTTGCATATCGAAGACAATTGGTAGCTTGTAATTGCTTTTAAGTAAATGCATGATCATGTCTTACGCTTTTCAGAGCAGGGGAGTAAGGGTCCCGACTTTCCATTGATTGCGTGAGCATAACATATTTGGAGACAATCCCATGGCATTGCCTTTGTTTTTAACCATTCGCATATCACCATTTCCCATATTTGGAGTCAATCCCATGGCATTGCCTTTGTTTTTAACCATCTGTGTGCTTTTGTTGTTTCCTGTCTGGATTAGACATTGCATTATCTATGCCATATTGGTTAGCTTCACGGGTTTTTTTCTCGTTTTAATTTTCGGGTATAGTCTGGACCGTTCAATTAGAGCGATCAACGGTGTAGATCACTTCTCACCATCTCATTGTAGGTAGACTTCTCATCTGAACTCTACTCTCTCTCTCTCTCTCTCTCTCTCTCTCTCTCTCTCTCTCTCTCTCTCTCTCTCTCTCTCTCTCTCTCTCTCTCTCTCTCTCTCTCTCTCTCTCTCTCTCTCTCTCTCTCTCTCTCTCTCTCTCTCTCTATATATATATATATATATATATATATATATACATACATTTCATTTTGTTGTAATCAGAGTTCCATTTTATTTACCTATATTTAACTATAAAATCAAAGAGTCAATCACCAAATGACTTTTTCTACATTCAGAACAAGACACTACAACTACAACACAAGTACTCGATTAGTTCACCACGAAAAATTATACTACTTAAACTTGTGAGAACTGAGAAGTAGTACATGTTAGAGCATGTCTATCCATGTTCATCACCAAGTTCATAGAGGAAGAGAGAGAGTGGTGAACAAATACAAGAGTCACTATCCATGTTCATCACAAGTTCATGAGGAGAGAGAGAGAAGAGAGAGAATGATGAACATGAGCCAAAATGTTCACCAAATGGCCTCTCGACGAACGAGAGGGAATTCGTTCATGAGTGGGGTCGAAAGCAGCAACTGACGCGTGGCAAGGGGGGATCGTGAGTCTTTAATTGTTTTTTTTTTGCTTCAAAGAGTGCCTTAAGCGCTGCATTTTGCAGCGTTTGAGGCAAAAAAAAAATTGATGCGCGTTAGACCGTCTGTCCTGGCGCGTCACGTGTTAGACCTGGGTTGGTTCGTTAAAAATAAATCGTTGCAATTTTGCAACGGCTCTAAATAATAAAAAAATCAAAAAATATAAAAAAAATACCAACGCCTATATTTTTTTGTGATCTATAAAATGAGACCAAACTTGATATTTTTTGGCATAAATCTGAAAATCATCCATTTTCTCTCCTGAATTGCTTTTAGTCCTCTAAAAATTCATTTTTGCTCTAAAATTTACAAAAAAAAATTAATTAATTTCAATTTAATTAGTGTCAATTTTTTTAAAATGTATATTAAATGATGATTCAATTTATTAATAAAATTAATTCACCAATTCAATAATATAAATAAAAAAGAAAACATATACATAAGTTGGAAGGAGAGAGAAAATGTGGTGGGGTATAGTTAAAAATAGGAGAGAGAAATGGATGAACATTATAGTATTTGAGTTCATGGGTAAAGTTGCATTTGGGTGAAGTTCATAGCTTGAGTTCACGATGAGATGGAGGAGTGAGAAAGTAGGAGAGAGGGATGAACAAACATAATTGAGTTCATGGACAGCCATGCTCTTAGAGCTTATTTGTTTGACCCCACAAGTATAGTATTTTTTAACCAAGATTTCACACTTTTACCTACCGCAAAGAGACTATGTAATTAAGTATTTACCCCATTTGTATTAAGAAGTAAGTAAAACATTTGGAAAATTCCAATTCAATTATTTTACGTCAAACAACTCCATAGTGTATTTGAATACTCAAATTTGAAGAGATCAATTTGAGATGAATTTGTTATTCAATGCTTGAAATTAGGTCGTTGTTATTGCCAGGTCGGAAAATACTAATGCCAGGTCAATAATTCCGTGAATTGACCAATTTATCCTTTATGTTTATAAGGCAAACCCCATGTTCTCTCTCCACTATATTTAATTGCCTTATTTATAAATAAAATTATGGAAAGACATTATGACTACTAGGATCTAACAATTTAGCAACATAATTTGGAAGATCTTTTTTGCAATCTTCCCATACATTTTTTTCCCATATACTTGCTCATGATAGGATTATTGTGATTAATTGACGGGTACTAGTACTACCGGTAGAGAGTTGACATGAAATATGGAATCAAGTTGGAGTGTTGCTGCTTGAAAGAACATGTGCGTATGCATAAGGTGTTGATCATACATTATCATATCACCATTATTACTTTATGATGATAGCTAATGTGAGAGTGAGATCATGAATTATTATGATTGAGTTTTGCCTTAGTTGCTTTCATTAAATAGTCCTGTTTGCCGAACAATTATAAGTCAAGTAGAATACTTGCCGAACAATTATAAGTCAAGTAGAATACGTGAGAATACTAGCATATTTCACTTAGCATGAGATCTTTTTTGATTAAAATATGGCTATCATTATGATTCAATTCTTAGATACTCAATTTGTAATAAATGGCAAGTATAGACAAGGCAATATTATGAAGGGAGAGAATATGGATGTTTTCCATTATTTTATTTGTAAATAAGGCAAGTAAAGATAGTGGAGAGAGAACATGTGTTTTGCCTCATTAACATAAAGGGTAAATTGGTCAACTCACGGAATTGTTGGCCTGGCATTAGTATTTTCCGACCTGGCAATAACAACGGCCTAAAATTAATGTAGGTCAGTGTGGTATTTTTCCAATTCTTGATCTTTTATAAAACCTTTAAATTAGAGCAGGATTTCACATTAATTACATCCCTCCACCTTGGCATTTTAAATTATTCGATCTCCCTACTTCCTCTTCCTTATAATTGAAGAATTTCGATTCATCAAAAAATAGGTGCGAAAGTATTTTCTTCTATAAAAATTCAGAATTTTAAGTTGATCATCCAAACACATTCTTATTCCACTTTACCACCAAAGTAAAAGTAAAATAATAGAAGCATAGCAAGAGAGAGGGCTTACATTGGAGGCTAAATGGTGAGTAATGTAGCTCAAAGCAGTTGGCATCATTCATCAACAATAACGGCCTTCTCTGCTCTCTTTCATAAACCTCTAACGTCGCCTTTACTAAGTCTCGAACCCTGTTCTCCCCGGACATAACCACATGAACCGGTCCCAAGCTTCCTTGAACCTTTACGTTTAGCAACATCTTTGCCCACTGTCTGCTACCATGACCACCAGGTGGGGGTGGAGCCACCATCCAGCCCGGCCCATCTAATAATCCATCGGGCCGTGTGGTTTGATTGGCCACAAGAGAGTGCATCGTGCATCAGATGCGACAAGAGAGAGAAAGATTATTGAGACAAGAGTGCATGAGATTCAGATATCGAGTTTGATCTCATAGATAGTTTAATCTGTTAAATTTCAGTTCGAATCCTCTACTGCTATTAAAATAACAGTAGAGTGATGTTCTGTATTTATGCATCATTGGATTAGAGAGATTGGTTTTTTGACCCTTAGATAGAGGGGGTGAGTTTTTGAAATTTAAATAGTAGGAGGAGAGAGATAGAGAAAGGGAAGGACAGCGCAGGTACTAGAACAGTTGAGGATCTAAATTGGTTAAATTTATATGATCTGAGGAGAATTCACTGGAAATTTCTCCGAAGGTGATTGTTTGTTAGTTTGTTTATAAAAAACGAGCAAGTTAAAGAAAAAGTAAAATGATTGACTATGTATAATTCAGCTAATCTAGAACTAAATCTTAATATATAAAATAAAAATCCGAAATGCGAAATTTCAAAGGGTTTGAAAAGAAATGAGAAAAAGGAGAGAAAACCTGATAAACAACGATGAGAGAAGACCAATGAGAATAAAGAAGGAAATCAGCCATGCGAACAGATCTCCCCTACTCTTTTGGTTACCACTGCTATCGCCGTGACTACTTCTCTCTCCTGTCTCTTGGTTTCTCTCTCTTCTCTATACGGCGGCCTTTCTGTTGCTTCCCGTGTGGCGGCTAGTGAGAGATGGTGTGATTCGAGGACTGAGGCTATTGGTTGTTGCTGCCGTGCGACGACCCAAATCCGGTACAGATGTGATGGATCGTGCAAAGCAGGAGAATAGAAGTAATAAAACACACACAACAAAGTTAATTAATTAATTGGGTTTTGGACTTTTTTAGATAATTAAAATTCTGAGTATTTTGATTTCTATCTATTTGGAAGCCTGTTTTATTTTATTTTTACAGAGCGGAGGAACACAAGTGGGACATGTAACAGCTCTTCGAGGTTGGCGCCCCATTTATGACACAACACAACACAACAAAATACCTTCCAAGTCAACCGCTTATGGTCTAACTTCAACTAGTCAGAATTTTCGAGGCTCCATACAAAATGCCAACTAACTTGTATTTTTTATTTTTTATTTTTGGATTTGTGAATTTTTTTGGAGGGTGCCATGTGGAGCCTCATTTCGAGGTTGTAATTTGCATCCTCAATTAAAACGAAATATTAGCATTTGAAAAAAAAAATAGAAAAATAAAATTATTTCCCCTTACAAATAATTATGTGTCCAATTTTAACTAGAAGTGTAAATTGCAGTCTCAAGATAAGACTGCACATAATATTCCTTAGTTGTTTTTAACATTGGACGAACCCTAGCTATATGACTGTTACATCATATTATTCGTGGGGTTAAATAGATACTTAACCCCACAAATAATATTTACAAAACGAAATCCATAAACTTCACCAATGCAAAATGGAGAATTTGTATTTGTCTCATGATCATTTGATCGGAGCCTGTTACCTTGCATTTACTGTCAGCCTTTGGCTTTGGGCACATAAATAAATTTCTAGATCCCAAGTTTATCAGCTTCTCATCCTGTTTTATGCCTGCAAATAAACGTGCATATCAATAATATTTTTACAGTAGTTGTTTAATTAATTGTCTGAGGACAACCTAGAAAGTAGAAACTCTTTTAACACGAATAGCCGTGTATATGAGACATCTACATATATATTCATTCCATTTTGTTGTAATCAGAGTTCCGTTTTATTTACCTATATTTAACTATAAAATCAAAGAGTCAATCACCAAATGACTTTTTCTACATTCAGAACAAGTCACTACAAATACAACACAAGTACTCGTTTAATTCACCACGAAAAGTTGTACTATTAAAATTTGTGAGAACTAAGAAGTACATGTTAGAGCTTATTTGTTTGACCCCATAAGTATAGTATTTTTTAACCAAATTTCACACTTTTACCTACCGCAAATGGACTATGTAATTAAGTATTTACCCCATTTGTATTAAGAAGTAAGTAAAACATTTGGGAAATTCCAATTCAATTATATTTTACGTAAAAACAACTCCATAGGGTATTTGAATACTCAAATTTGAAGAGATCAATTTGAGATGAATTTGTTATTCAATGCCTAAAATTAATGTAGATCAGTGTGGTATTTTTCCAATCCTTGATCTTTTATAAAACCTTTAAATTAGAGCAAGATTTCACATTAATTACATCCCTCCACCTTGGCATTTTAAATTATTCGATCTCCTTACTTCTTCTTCCTTACAATTGAAGAATTTCAATTCACCAAAATAATAGGTGCGAAAGTATTTTCTTCTATAAAAATTCAGAATTTGAAGTTGATTATCCAAACACACTCTTATTCCACTTTACCACCAAAGTAGAGTAAAAGTAAAAGACTAGAAGCAGAGCAAGAGAGAGGGCTTAAAATGGAGGCTAAAGGGTGAGTAGTGTAGGTTAAAGCAATTAGCATCATTCATCAACAATAATGGTCTTCTCTTCTCTCTTTCATAAACCTCTAACGTCGCCTTTACCAAGTCTTGAACTCTGTTCTCCCCGGACATAACCACATGAACCGGTCCCAAGCGTCCTTGACCCGTTACGTAAATTTTAGCAACAGCTTTGCCCACTGTCTGCTACCATGACCACCCGGTGGAGGTCGAGCCACCCTCCAGCCCGGCCCATCTAATAATCCATCGGGCCGGGTGGTTTGATTGGCCACAAGAGGGTGCATCGTGCATCAGGTGCGACAAGAGAGAGAAAGATTATTGAGATAAGAGTGCATCAGATTCAGATATCGAGTTTGATCTCATAATTTAATCTGTTAAATTTATATGATCTGAGGAGAATTCACTGGAAATTTCTCCGAAGGTGATTGTTTTTTTTTTTTTTTTTTTGATTGAGAAGGTGATTGTTTGTTAGTTTGTTTATAAATTTAGGCTCATGAAGTTTCTCACTTTATACATATATCCTCTTTGATTTTGGCGTGGGTACAATTATTTACAACAATATTATCATTGGTAGATAAACACCGAACATGGTGTAGTCACTAGTGGGCAAAAACCATCTCAATATGCCCTAAACAATACTCCCATCATTTTTCAAATTTGTAAGAGTGGACATAAAATCTTTTATTTATTCAAATAATCATTAAAAGATAAGTAATACTTTTTCTTGAAGGCTTACATATGAACGACATATTGTGAACCTTCTTGAAATAGGAAAATACAATTATGTATTGAATGAATAAATTAAGTAGAAATTTATTTAACACCTCCAAAGTATAAGTTGGGTAGTTTAATGGTAAAATACCTACACCTTCAACTTCAGAGTAATGTGTTTAAGGCTCATTGCCTTCAATTTAGGATGGAGGGTGATTCTTTATTGGTTTTAGAGAGGGCAAGCCCCCTAAATTAACTACTAAGAACGCTACGCGGCAATGCCGCACCTATTACATCTTTAAAGACGAGAGGTCTAAGGGCTAGAGGAGCCTCATCAAAATAATTTACTGCTTCTAGTTGCTCACACCCAAAATTAACTAACCAATTTGCATTTCACGCGCTTCTTGGAAGCAGCGTTCCATCTTTACTTCTCAACTAGCTTCCTTGATCAACCTTCTATACTTTCTCACCATGAATGTTACCAAACCATTATGCAAACCATCTTTCAACATCATTTGAACCACGACATGAGAGTCGAGGCGAACAAGAAGTCTTCTAACACCCGATTTCTTTGCCGCCATGGTTAAGCCCTTAGATGGAGCAAGTATTATATCTACTTGAGTAACAATACACTATGCATAAATCTAAAAGCACGGATCATATGTGATATGGATTCAAAATGCGGTGTAACGTGTACCTCCCTGTTCCGATCATAGAATAGATGAAATAATTGCCCATTATGAAATGATTGAAATTATACTTATATTTTACGAATTTTTGAACTTCCCCCTCCGCAATAATATAATTATGTCGGATGAGCCGACATTTTTACCTTATCAAAATAATAATAATAATAATAATTCAACATCCCAAAAAAAAAGAAAAAATAAAAATGACAAAATGACATGACTACATGAGACTTGAGAGTAGAGACAACCGAGTATAGAGTAGTTCGTATCATATATATATATATATATATAAAGTTGAGTGTTACACATGTGAGGCCGACATGTGGGACGCCAATTAAGCGGACCAAGTTAGTGTGATGTTGACACGTAGGCGCCATGTAAGCAATTTATCCACATGTCACCTCATTAGTTGCATCAACATTAATTGAATTTATCATTGCAATTCAATAAGATGTTTACAATTATTAGCATTTTGGTTCAAACTAGAAAAAGCAATAACTTGGATTACGCAACTCTAAAAAATGAAATTCTTACATCATTGGGTTGGATTTGAAAAGTACTCCAAAATGAGATGCATATGTGCTATATTTGAGCCGGTAAAGTTTGATAGTAGATAATTGAATAAGCTAAAACATATGAGATCGATAGACATAGTTATATTATAAAAGTGAGTTTAATTGGTGTGGGTATGACACGTAGAACACCAACTAGGAGGGTTAAACTCATATGGCCCTGACAGCTAAGCGCCACATAAACACAAGTTGCCACATAGTCTAATCCAAGTGTCGCACATTAATGTCCATAATTAATTGGCTTAATATATATTTATTAGCATATTATTTAAAACTACAAAACAAACAATCTTTATTTACGTAACTCTAACAATTATAAATCTAATTTCATCAGTTAGGATTTTAAAAAAAGCTTCAAAATAAGATACATATGCTCTACAAATTTCCCACTAGGAGGGCCAAATTCGTGTGGCGTGACCCCTAAAACTACAAAATAAAATATCTTTAGTTACGTAACTCTAAAGATTAAAAATTTAATTTCATTACTTAGGATTGAAAAATGCTTCCAGAATAAGATACATATATCCTACAAAATTTGGGTCATTTCGTGTGACGATGACACGTGAAATATCACCTAAGAGGGAAGGTTCGTGTGAAGATGGCACGTAGACACATATAAGCACAAGTTTGCCAGCAATTTTCCTTTATTAATGGGATTGAAAATACTTTAAAATGAGATATATGTCCTATAAACGAGTCGGTGCACTCACAAGCCGCATGGACAACCATGTTGGATAATTTTGGTGTAAAGACGATATTTGGACATCCACATTGGATACTATTGGTAGGATTATATGATGTTTTATAATTGATATTTCATTAGTTATATACAGGAGTGGAAGAATGAACAAACATTCTTATAATATTCAAACTATTATACAACCATTTCTTTTGATTCTTTTCAACACTTTTGTCACTTTTATCCATATGGATATTGTAACTACACTAGAAATCAAAATATACACATTACTATAAAATGAGTCAAATTAAAAGTTAGAACAAAAATGGCTGATTTTTGAGCTCAATGTCTAAACATTGTAATTGTTTACTCTTAGTTATATATTATGTATAATTTACATATAGCACCAACAATAAAATAATTAATAAAACCTAAGTTGCCACATAAGCAAAGTTTGACTCATAGCCTAACAACTCACCATCCAAGTGTTACCTATTAATGCCTTGACATTAGTTAACTTTATTACATAGTTATTAGCATACTTTTATATTAAAAAATAAAATAATATTAGTTATATAAGTCAAAAAAATCATAAATCTTATTTCAATGTACTGGATTTGAAAAATATTTTAAATGGAGATATAGGTGACCTATACAATTAGTTGGCTTCTTTCCGTACGGTGATAGGATGTAGACGCCATATAAGAGGTAATGTTCGTGTGAAGATGACACACAGACGCCACATGTGCAACTTTGCCACATATCTTAACAAATCATGATCCAAGTGCCACATGATCAATATGACTCGATTTTGTTATATGATTTATTTGCTTACTATTTCAAACTACAAAATAACATATTTTTAGTTACATAACTCTAAAAATTATAAATCTTACTTCATTTAAATTGTCTTTTTTTAAAATCCTTATGTGAAGTTTGTAGTAGCCTCAAATTATGTTCATAAATTAATCCTTTTTTACATTTATTTTATTTTAGATGTAGATCAATTTAAAAGGAAATCTGATAGAAAAATATTAAAATAGTCAAATATAAAACTAGGTATACGGTATATAACAATTAACATACATTAGGTATCACCTAAAAAACTATCTTTATTTTTGAGAGAAATAAACGAATCCGTGCCAAGCACGAACATAAAACTAGTACAAAGAGACCGTGAAGACTGAAGACTTCTAAAAACACATTCATCCTTTTTTTTCTTCTTCTTCTTCTGAGATACTTGAGTTGAGTTTTTGAGCGACTGACATGTATGGATCGATTACCAGCAGGTAACGAGTTGTCATTTCGGGTCGGGCTTACCGGCCACAGTGGTCATCTTCGGATCGAACCTCTCCCACCAGTCGAAGGCGACAATCCTCTTCGCGACCTTCCCGAATTCGTTCTCGTATGTTTTTCTCTCTCCTCAATCAGTTTTTTTATACTACCAGTACAGTGTTCATCAATTGTTTGCAATTTTAATCGAAACAAATTGTGTAAATTCGGTTGAATTGAAGTACGTGTAGTTCCAATTGGATCGGTAATTATGGAATCATTTATTTATGTGTCTTGCATTGCTCGGGGTTTAGGGTTTTAGGTTAAGTCTTTGTCTACTGATTTATGGAATTGATTATTGCGTTAAAGTTGAATTGGTGAATTTTAGGTATTTGAGTGAGAACGGAGAAGTGTTGGGAATAACTTTAGTGTTTAGTAAATTTTTGATTAAATTGAGGAAGTTTGATAAAACAACAAATTATGACGTTTTGGTAAGTAAGAATTTCGTGAATGTAGGTTGTATTGTAATTTTTTTTTTCCTTTCCAAAATTAAGTTGAGTTTGAATTTACTAGGTGTGCTGAAATGGTTTTTAGTTTATTGTTATGCCAAGCATTAGATGTTACCATCCTTATTAAGTTTTGCTTTCAGAATCATTGTTTTTTTTATTTATTTCTTTTGAAAGACAGAATCATTGCCTTTTTAGAGAGATGTGAGTATATAGTTTTGAAACCGATGATTTCTAGGCTGATCATTCTCGGCTGCGATGCAAAACAAGCCATTCCCTTAAATTTCTCCCTGACTTCTTTTTTGCTACTTAGAAAGAAATTCAAAAAACGGAATAGGGATGAAATCTGAGCATTGTTAACCTTTGTGACCTTCCTCTCCTGACACCTTATTGCAAAGCAATGAGTTATGTATGTTGATGGTTGAATAATGTATTCTGTCACTGTCAGGGCTCTTTGATGAGTTATTGCTGGTTTGGATCTTATCAATTTATGCTTTTTGCCAGAAGGAATTTTTCGGTCGATCCCCTCAGCGAAATATGATAACATTCATTGTAATTATTCTTTTAACTCTTTGTATTTCAGCCACCTGCCTTTCCTAGGGAGACAAGAGAATCCATCAAAGAGTATATAGAGGAAAAGTATCTTACCCCAAGATTGGACCCTGATGAGTTTTCTGTAGAAAAGGCTGGAAGGCACTGGGATTTTGACTGGTTCGGTAAGGCCAAAATACCAGTTGAGCCATCATTACCTCGATCAATAGTGGTTCCTGCATGGGAGCTACCATTTAGGCGGTCAAAATCTTTGGAGCAAGGAAGGTGGGAGCCTCAGTCTGTACAGGTGTGTTCCTGCGTCTGATATACCACCCGATGACTTGTTTTTAAGTGTATTATTGTTCATCATGTGAATTTTCTTCGTTCAGTAATTTACTCAACATGCTAGTGAAGTATATTAGCTAGCTGTTTATCGTTGGCTTCTTGTTTTCGACTTTCCGTAGCTATCCTGTTGCACATGTTTGCTTCATTGGGCTGATTCCTTTCAAGGATGTAATTCTGTTTTATTACTATCAATAAAAGTTTCTCTTTATTTAAAAAATCAATGACTTCTTGTTTCTAATTTATCTTTGGAGTTTGGCATTTTACTGTAGGTAGAGATATCAGACTTAACTGCAGGAGCAGAGGACTCTGGTACTTTGCCGCGAATTACTGGAGCTGCAAAGGATTTTGTTAGGGGGAGCATCAACAATCGCCCGTTTCGTCCAGGAGGTCTAGATGGATCTCAGTCTTTATCCAGGGTTGTTCCTGATGGTGCTTTGAACGGTGAATGGGTACATGAGGTTCTGAATGGTGGTCCTGCGGAACAAATTCCTCCCAGCTTTAAACAACAATTGGATCTTGGTGAACTCAAGGTAAGCTAAGTTGTCTCTTATTTGTCCTCAAAATAAATGCTTTTATATAGGCTAATAAATTTTTAGAAATATGCTTTGTGTAAGATATTCATGTCACTATATACAGAAAGGGGATCATCGAAGGGTAAATGGACAATTATTTCAAGGTCTTAAGACAGCTTTTCAAATATGTAATTTGGGATGGAGGTGATCAGTAGTTTATCATTGAAAAACAGTGATAGTGCCTATTTGAGTTTCTTACTAATATTAGAATGTGTCTTGACATATCAACTTTGAAGGCCTTTCCTTGTTCATGGAACGTTAACAAGGACCAAGTTTCTTCAGTGGGTATATCAGATGAAAAGCAGGTCAGTTGATGTTCACACTCACACATGATACTGTTGCAATATAGTTGCAATTGCAACAATGCATTTTTGTTTGTGCTTTTCTGGTTTGATCATGATCACCTGTTTATTTTTTTCATATTTAGATTGTGAGTTCCCAGTTTGCCACTTCATATTCACCTGATTCTGTAACAGTGACATTTTCTTTGGAAGAAATTCTTGTGTATGAGTCTGACTAATGCTCCATTGTCCTTTCTATCACAGAGCAATTTATCTTTGCAATTTGATGACCTGTTCAAGAGAGCATGGGACGACGATTTCGTTGTGAAAGATGAGGCTGATGGTATATTTAGTAGGATTTATGAGATAGCTATATTCGAATCTGTATCCTGTTTGTTGCCGTTACTACTCTCATATAAAAAAGAAGATTTATTGCAAATTCTCATTTTAAAGAAGAAGATCTATTTGGGTTGGGGCAGAAGGAAGAATACATAGACAAGAGAAAAAATAGAATTCGCCTTTGAAATGAGAAGGAAAATACATATGTTAAATACTTGAGCAATTGGAAGTCAATTAGAGGTAACTACTAATATACCTCATTGCAGAACATCTTTAAGGAGCCAGAGAAAATCCGTGGACCAAAATAGCCATAAGATAGAATAACATTTTAAAAAGTGATGAACCTCCATCCTGTGATGTATCAATCCAAATATGCGGATTCAACGATATCCACCTAAATACTAAGTGGATTTGTAATATAAATCAAGTGCATGACAGGCTGAGGGCTGACTCTACTTTCTTGTTAAGAACTGATATACTATTATGGGTCGTTTTGGACTAGTGGTTCCGGAGATCGGCCTCTAGTGGTTCCGGAGATCGGCCTCTAGAATTTGCTGCAGGATGGAGTATTTGGGCTTATAAAAGTCTTTGAAGCTCTATTTTTCATATGTGAACACGCTTTGTTCAATCTTTTTTTTTTTTTTTTTTTTTTCTGTTGTTGATGAAAAAGATTGATTGCTAATTCTTTTAAAGGTATTTTTGTTTAACCAATGAATCTACTGTAACTTTATACAATCTTGTGGTCTTAGCTTTGGATAATTTGTGGATTCTTCTGAATCAAATTCAAGGATGGTATTGATCCAAAATAGTAGGTGTGTTTACTAAGAAGCAGAAGAGAGGGAAACACTCATAGGGATGCTGAGTTTGTTAAAGTCATCTGATTGTCAAAACACACGCCTTTTCTACTGTGTCTGTAGACTTCATGATCCTCTTGGGGTCCTAGCTGCCAAATAACCTTTATTGAAGGATCCTTAAAATAACTCTTGTGGGATTAAGAGAGAAGTGTCAGTTTAAATTTAATATTTTAGATTTTGCATCGTGTTTGATATCCGAAGGAAAAAAGGTTTCATATCTGAGTGTTTTGGTAAGTTTTGGGCTTTTCCTATCTTTGAACTGGGAAGTCTATGGTCCGGTTCTGTTAGTTTTGTGAGTTAGAAAGAGGTGGCCGGGGCCTTTGGGGGCAGAGACCAGAGTAGAAGGGCATTCTGCTTTTTGAGCCATGCTTGCATATGGGAATGGGATGTTTCTGTGCATGGTTATATTACGAAGGTCTCTACCAAGAAGATGCTCACATCCACTAGTCTCATGTACGCCGATGATTTTGGAGTTTCAATATTCTTATTTTTATAAAATTGTTCATATCACATTATCAATGCAATATGCGGGATGTGGAGTTGTTCATGGTCTTGTTTTCAGCCATATAATTATTCTATCTATGTTTCTTATTCAGCCTGGCCTTTCCAAGTTTCCACTCTCCTCTTACTAGCAGAATTACTTTCTTGTAAGGTCGTGAATCAGAAGTCGAGTATAATGAATCAGAAGTTGAAGTGGCTAAAGCTGATGATAAATTTGATATTCCAAATGTTAAATCATTGGAATTAGATGAAATTTTGTCTGTTCAGTCTGGAGCATCAGAATTGAAGGTGGAGGAAAAGAATGAAGAATGTGGGAAACAGAAAAACGAGGTAATTTGCTTTGGAATTTCTGTCCTCCTTGACCAGCAATCCATCTGCGTAAAACTTGTTACACTCTTTTCTTTTTCACAAGAGACTGCGTAAGCTTTACTGTATCTTATGATCTATTCTATCTCCAGTCTTGGGCTGTTCGTGGAGTCGATGAACGTATCGCTGATCGTTTTAGTGAACTTGTTCCTGACTTGGCACTCGAGTTTCCATTTGAATTGGATATGTTCCAAAAGGAGGTACTTTGATGCATTATCTTTGTTACTCACTTTTCATCACATTGTAAATTAGTTCAGTTTATAATGACATTTGATATGAAACATATCAAGAAGTATGATATTAATATCAAAACTTGTGTTTAAAATGTCTGTTTGTCTGCTTATTTATAATGGGCCAGAAATTATTGGAAGAAAAATTATACTTTGCATACTCTTTTGAGTCCCAGTTATTAAATATGTTGTGGATTATGCATCTATTCTTGTTTTTGTTCTTCTCCCCTCTAATGTAGTAATTCGAAAGGGCTTTTGGATTTAGAAGATCTAACACACTTTGAAGACTTTTAGAGAACAAATGTCGACCTCGGTCATGCTCAGGGTATAATAGTCTTGCTGAGTTTGATTCGTATGGCTCTGATGTTGCTTGGCCTTCTCACTCTCTTCATCCAAAAGTACTATCCAGATCTTCGAAATGACTAGTGCTTGTACACTTTTGAGCTATATTTTACTAACCAAAAGAGAGAAAATGACTATAAAATATGCGCCTTACTTTTGGATCATCTTCTTGGTTGTCTGCTATAGTCTGTCAGACCTTATCTGTGTTACAGGCTTGAAAAATGTCATAAGCTATGATCAAATTGTTTAGGTAGAGATGAATTTTTTGTTGCCAATCTTGCCATTCTCTGAATAATTGTTGTTTATGTTCTGTTTGGAATGGCTAAAGAGGGGCAGTGAATTTTCTTATACGCAGCAAGTATGATATCACTCTTTTTTTACCCTTGCCTTTGCTCTCTTTTCCACTCTTATGATCACAGGCTATCTACTATCTTGAACAAGGGAAGTCTGTTTTTGTGGCAGCTCATACATCAGCAGGAAAGACAGTAGTTGCCGAGTATGCTTTTGCATTAGCTTCAAAAGTATGAAATACATTGACCAACTTTTTTTTAGATGCTTGTCTCTTATTCTTGTTCGCTTTTTATAACTTACAATGTCAAGTAACAGACAACACCAACCCATATGCTTGTGAACTTCAAACACTTCTACTGTCAGACTGCATCTCTAAATTCTAATTTAACCTTTCATTTGCTGACTTTTGAAATTCATTTTTCATGTTTCTAGACTAATTAAACTCTTTCTGCAGCATTGCACTCGAGCTGTATATACAGCTCCAATTAAGACAATCAGCAACCAGAAATACAGAGATTTCTCTGAGAAATTTGACGTAGGTCTTCTGACTGGTGATATCAGCTTGAGGCCAGAGGCCTCCTGTCTCATCATGACTACTGAAATATTGAGGTCAATGCTGTACAGAGGTGCTGATATTATCCGTGACATTGAATGGGTGAGAGAGAGTTATGTTTATTTTCCCCTGGCATTGTATGCTGAAGAATATTCCATTTAGATTGTGTTTTCTGTGTTCTTTTCTCAGCATTGTCCTTGGATGTTTCCATGACAATTTTCCTTAACATGGATGCTGTAGGTCATATTTGACGAAGTTCACTATGTCAATGATGCCGAAAGAGGTGTTGTATGGGAAGAAGTTATAATAATGCTTCCACGTCACATTAATTTTGTGCTCCTCTCTGCCACTGTAAGTATTCTTGTTAGTGGTTTTTTCATAATGTTTTAGTATTAAAGTGATGGGATTTTGTAAAAAGATCACTATGGAGGAGAGGCAAAATAAAAAGGGAAAAAAGAAAGCGAGCTGGAATATGAGCTCGGGGATGTGTTGCATATGTAATGCGCTACTTGAAGAAGTTAAAAATGTGTTGCTCAATGAATGAAGTGCTGCTTCCTTTCCTCTCTTCCCTCTTTCTGCTGCATTTCCTTCAGATAAGGGATACAAGATCTATAAATTAACAAGTAATCAAGGGAGTTCCAGTGATTCACAGAATGAGAGCCAAATATGCACAAAAATTATGAATTCCCAAAAGCATGAATTAGTACTTCGTGTTCTTCATAAACATTTCGGTATTTGGTGTGTCCAGATGACATGTTTAAGTCCTAACATGCATGTGTGAGGGTTGGCCCTTTTCCATTTTAGTTGTCTTGGATTCTTGAGGTTGTGCCATATTAAAATCTCATCGGTGAATTTGAACTTTTGCCTTTCCAGTGATCAGTAAACAAGTTTTTGTTCTGATATTCGATAGTCAATATATTATAAACTTTTTTGTAAAAATCTGCAATTAGGGAGAAACATTGGTCCGCTCAGCTGGTAAGACTCTGAGAAGTATTCCAGAGGTCCCAGGTTCGAGTCCCCTCAGGGCCACTGGAGGTTTACCTGGTCGTTAACTTTAGAGACCATGGGATTAGTCAAGCAAAGCTTGGACACGCATGTTATCTAAAAAAAGGGAGAAACATTGGCCCATGTCGTGAGTTTGCACACACAATAATTTACTAACTGCTGCTTCTTGTTCTTCTTTTGCCTTTTGACTGCTGATATGTCTTGAGTTTTTACTTGTAGGTGCCAAATACAATAGAATTTGCCGACTGGATTGGTAGAACAAAGCAGAAGACTATCCGTGTTACTGGGTGAGATGCTGTTCTCTGTGATATTCTGATTGATATTATAATTATCTTATACATAAGTGCTTTAATATTAGCTTACTGAATCGTAGGAAATCTTAACCGTTTCTGTGGTAAGGAAATAAAGTTCTAAGAATGTGGTTCATTATGTAATGTGCTGGTTTCTTTAACATTTTTTTTATGTTGTATGTTTCGGTTATCAGGACTACCAAGAGACCTGTCCCTTTGGAGCACTGCCTGTTTTATTCAGGAGAACTTTACAGAATTTGTGAGAATGAAATCTTTATACCTCAGGGTCTGAAAGCTGCTAAAGAGGTATACAAGAAAAAGAATTCCACTACAATCAGAGGTGGGTCCGCAGTGCATGCAGGGGCTCCAACGGGTTCTGGTAGAGGTCGTGGTCAAAATCGTGAAAATTCTCACCGAGGAAAACAAAATCATTCTGCACCCCAATCTCATCGTGGGAACTTGAACGGGACTGGTTCAGGAAACATTATGAATGGAAGCCAGAATAATTTCAGTTTAAGAAGATCTGATGCTACTTTATGGTTGCAATTAATCAACAAGCTGTCAAAGAAATCACTTTTACCTGTAAGTAAATATTGTGTAATGCTGACACAATTGTTAAGATGATAGTGCCTCTTGTATAACAACAATCATCTTTTGGCTTGACTATGCTTGAATACCGATGTGTGCTATCTAGGTATAGGTTTACTTAAAGTGCAATGTTTTTTTCTTGATTTTCTTTTATAAAGTGCATGTTGGGAATAAGTATTGCTGCATTTTCTTGATATTTGTCAACTTGAAGTGGTTATGAGAAATGAAACAGAACATATGGATTTGCTGCTAGGTTTTGCTCCTGAAGATTTGTTCTTGCCATATCTTTTAACTTAACTATGTTAATGTTTTCTTTTTCTTGGTATTCTTTTGTTGTGATTATGCATATCTTTTTCTTTTTAGGTTATCGTATTTTGTTTTTCAAAGAATCGTTGCGATAGATCAGCAGATAGTATGACAAGTATTGACCTTACAAGTAGCTCAGAGAAGAGTGAAATTCGTGTTTTCTGTGACAAAGCATTTTCACGGCTCAAGGGGTCAGACAGAAATCTACCTCAGGTTATTATAACTTGGCCTTTCTTATGCCTATTTGGTTAATTTTTGGTGTCAGTGTGTACTCAAATGATATATTTGACAGATTCTTAGAATTCAAAGTCTTCTTCGGAGAGGCATTGGTGTACATCATGCCGGGCTGCTTCCTATTGTGAAGGAAGTGATCGAAATGCTTTTCTGCCGTGGTGTAATCAAGGTACTGACGGGTGTTCTTAGTTTGATGGTGAAATTAAGCAAGTTGCTGGCATGGTTGCATAGGAACTAGTATATGATACATGTGAACTCATCAACTCTATACACTATTTTATTTTGAGTATGTCTTGTGTGGATTTGGTCCATCGTATGGGTCAGCTCCTAAGGGGTAAATCTTACACTCACTTTGAAATGGGTGATTGCCACTTTTAGAGGTGTGACTTCTTCACCTGAGAGGAGTGACTCCCACTTGGTCTATCATATGGACCAAATCCATGCAAAAGTTTGCGTTTTATTTTTCATTCTTGTGTTATTGTCCTTCTGAGGTCTTTTGCAGGGCCAAAATTGACTGAATTCAACCTTTATTTCTAGGTTCTGTTTTCGACTGAAACATTTGCTATGGGGGTTAATGCTCCTGCCAGAACGGTGAGTCTCTTTGATGAAATTCATGGAATATATCTAATATCACTTTGTTCTTCGGTGTTTATATCTGAGTTTGGACATCCCTTTTTAGTCCTTGCATTTTATGATTGACTATATGTTTACTTCAGAGACGTCTTGACCTGTTGACTTTGTATGGGATCGAGTAGTTTATCTAACGTCTTTATGGGCTATAAGGCAGCTGAGGCTTTTAAGGGAGTGCCCCTTACTGATGTTCAACGTCATTGGGGAGAGTTGTAATTAGTTTTTTGTATTACCTTTCTTTGTGAGGACTCCTTGTCCTCTTTTGCTGTAACATTCTCTCAGTTTCAATACAAATTTTCTTTAAAAAAAAAAAAAACCTATCTTTTTTACTTCACTCTTGTGCCAAACTTGACCATGATAGCAACAAAATGGGGTATATTGCCTGACGAGCTTTAAAATCCCCATGATCATGATAGTACTGAAAACTTTTACCTGCTGCTAGTTGGATATTAAGGTTTCCTTCAAATTTTGTTTGAACCTTGTATATAAGATCTAGGAATAAAGTCACGGTACAGACCCGGGTTCGATTCCCGGCTGGTGCACTAGCTTTTTAACTCATTGGACACAAATTTTACCGAAGGCGGAGGGAGGTCTGGGTTTTGGTAGGTTGGTGTCCAAGAACATTTCGCTTGTGGGTAGGTGGTTGTGGCGATTTCCCCTAGAATCGGACTCCTTATGGCACCGAGTAATCAGAAGCAAGTACGGTCTACAGCCCACTGGATGGGATGCCCTTGCTGGTTCCACTTCTTCACATGCCTGTCCTTGGAAGTTCATCTCTCAGGTATCTTCTTATTTCTTTCCGCTGGTCAGGTATAATGTGGGTAGGTATAATGTGGGTAATGGATCTCGGGTTCGGTTTTGGGAGGATGTGTGGAAGGGTGACTCCACGTTTTCTTCCACATACCCTAGGGTTAACCGGTTTTTTTCCTGGTGGCTCATGGGACTTACATTTACGGCGACCACCACATGATAGAGAGATCGAGGAGGTTGTCTCCCTCCTGAGTGTTCTCAACACTACTATACTCGCCCCAAGGGATGATTCTCGGACTTGGATTGTCTGGGGTCTTCTCTTCCAAGTCCTTCCTTCTTCAACTTAGTCTTCCCTCACAATTCCCCCATTTCCCTTTGTCCACTTATATTTGGAAGTCTAAGGTTCCTCTTAAGGTGCGTGCTTTTGTGTGGACTCTTGTGCTTGGTAAGTTGAATACCCAGGATATGTTACAACGAAGGAGGCCTGGCTGGTCTCTCCGACCGGGAATGTGTGTTATGTGTCGTCGTGATGAGGAGGACTGCTTGCATTTGTTTGTAATGTGCGGGTTTGCCAGATCCTTATGGGATAGACTTCTGTGTGGGGAGATGTTTGTGTGCCCCGCTACGGTGGGTAAATTCTTACACATGTGGTTCTCTGCGATGAGGAGGGATAAGGAGGGTAGGGTGTTATGGAGGTGTGCCTGCATGGCTACTCTTTGGTGCATCTGGTTGGAGAGGAATTCGAGGATTTTCTCTAACACTAGGAGGGCGATTGATGGTGTCTGGGATCATATAGTTTATTTGGCCTCCCTATGGGCAAAGGCGGCGGGCGCCTTTAAGGGTGTCCCGCTTACGGTTGTCCAGCGCCATTGGTGTGACTTGTAGATATTTTGTTTAAACTATGAGGATACCTTGTCCTCGTTTTTGTATTCTTTGAACAATTGATTAATAAAATTTTCTCTTATCTAAAAAAAAATAAGATCTAGGTTTAAAGTCTACATGGATGCCTTGAGGTGTGACCTATTAGTATTACTATACTCCCTCTGTTTTAAAGTGATTGCCGTACTTCCTTTTTTTGAATGTTTCAAAATGATTGGCCTAAATTAATAGTTAATGCGACTTTTCACTTGGTTTCCTCGTTTATTGTAAATAGTATTATATGGTTCTTAATCAGAGTTTGTTTGAATGGGTAATGTAAATAATTGATAATGTATTCATACTGCGTTAGTTACATTTCATAGTTTTCTTGGAAAGTCAACTAGGACAAACACTTTGAAATGGAAGAGTATCATTTAGGTGGAATTTATCACCAAAGTTCTGGTTTTGGTATTAAGCGGCACACAGGATAGTGGTTTGAAATGGAGTATCATTTAGGTGCCTAGTTTTTTTTTAATGTGAAATCCCTGAGAATCATTGGACTACATACTCCACATTTTCATTGATTGCATTAAAATATGTCAGCCGTGAAGATGAAATTGGTTGGTTGACTTTGGCAATGTGAGGCTTTAATATAGGTTATTCTGCCGAGTGGTGGAATCATAGGTAGCTTGGAGAGCAGTAGGTTTTATTCTCAGTCCAGATCCGCTGAAATGATCACAAAGGTTGACAGTTTCTTTTTATCCCTTTTTTCTTTGCTGATGTGGTTCCACAGCATGTTGTTGGAAATGATTTTCTTATATGAATCTTGACTCTGCACTATATGCCCAATGGTTTTGGAGCACTTCTTTTTGTGAAAATTCGTGGCCTAGTTCCTGATGCATTGCATGTGCTAGGAAAGTTCATCTCCCACATTTTGCCCCAAGAAAAAAAGAAGAAAATGAAAATAAAATCATATTTCAAACAGCCTCTTCTCTTACTACTGCAAAGGTAAGGCTATTTACACCTAATCACCCAAACGGGCCTTGGTAGGGGCCTTGTGACTAGGTGAAGTTGCTGATGAGATTTCTTGACGGTTGTCAAAGTTACAGTTTTGGTGTGTGTGTGTTTGTGCGTGTCCGTGTGTGTGAAACCTTTGTTTCCTACTGTTTGTAATTGAAAACTTTATTGATTGCTTGAGGCTTGTTATTCATATCTGAGTTGATTTCTGACTATTGCTGGAATGCAATATAATTGGCTTATTGCGTATTGTTCTTGTGATCTGTCTTCTGCTTCTGCCACTTGATGTGTTTATCTTTTAGCTTTAAGACTTCTATATTTACTTCTTATCTTTAAAGATAGAGACTTTATTTACGGCTATGTAAAATTTTTGACTTGTACGAGAATGGAAATCTTCATCTGCAGGTGGTTTTTGATACCTTAAGAAAGTTCGACGGGAAGGAATTCAGGCAGATAATTCCCGGAGAATATACTCAAATGGCTGGCCGTGCTGGCAGAAGAGGGCTTGATAAATTTGGTACAGTTATTATAATGAGCCGTGACGAACTCCCCGAAGAAGGAGATTTGAAACATGTCATCACTGGACATCCCACCAGACTTGAATCTCAGTTCCGGCTAACATACATTATGATTATGCATCTACTTCGTGTTGAAGAATTGAAGGTACTTTGGAAGAAGTAGCATTTTTTTTTCTGAGTGACTCCTAGTTGACAGGCACAAAGGTATAGAGAGGTAAAAACATAAGTTAATGAACTTGACCATAAGTTCTTATCTAAAAAAAATAATAATTATAAAATAACTTGCCCATAAGCCGAAAGTGTGTTTTTAACCCAAGCATTAAGTAATAGCAGTCTTTAATAGAGGGGTTTTTATAGTAGGTACAGAAAGTATAAAAAAGAGGGAGTACTTCTAGCTAAAAATAGAAGGATTATAACATGATTCAGTCTAATAATTGTTGCTCCAAAATTTGCATAGGAAATCACTCAAGAATGATATGTTCTTGTGCGAATCTTTAACTATCCAGAATATCCCATTTCATTGCAAGCTTGCCTTTGGTTTGAAGAGGACTGGAAGCTTCGAATTTATATCTATTTACTGCAATTAAATCAGAGTCTGGTCTTTTAAAGGGTGTGATAACCATGTTTTTTCTATTTCCAACTTTCTGAACCTGATAATTAGAATCATGATTTTTAAAATATTTAGCTTAAGAGTCCTCTTTTCTATATTGATTGACTTACACTACAGGTAGAAGACATGTTAAAGAGAAGTTTTGCTGAATTTCATGCCCAGAAGAAACTTCCTGAAAAGCAACAACTTCTTATGCGAAAGCTTGCACAGCCTACAAAAACAATAGAGTATGTCCCCCACCCCCATATTAAGGAATGCAGGCTCTCAGCTGCAAATTTGCTTTAACACAACAATTTTATAGGCATATATTGGGAAATTTTTTGACTCTCACGTTGAGTTACATTATTCACATGGCCATCCTGACCGAACAACTCTTGTACGGACGACTGCAAGACAGTGCCGTGGCCAATACTGGGGAAGCTTGTAATTGTCTTTACTGTCGCATTGCAGGCATTAGGTTTTTCTTTAACGCAAATGTTGGAAATATGGTAATTTATGGTAAAATCAAACTGATAGGAGGAATCAAAAAGTTGAGGATCTACTTCGAGACAGTGAGAATATGTTATTTTCCATTGATAATTCTTGTGTTTCTCTGCATTCACAAATCTCCATGAAGCATGTGATCTGCAGTTCAATAGCAGTATCTCTTACCATCTTCACATACAGAATTATCTATTGATAAATATAGAAATCTGACCTGGACTGAATTGGGGCTAAATTCTGATTAAATCAGTGTAAGCATGTTAGAAACGAAGTAAAGTATAGGTTAACATCACTCTCCTCTCTATGAGCTGGGATGTTTTGACACAAAAAGTTCTTTGATTTCTTGTAGCTGCATAAAAGAGGAACCAGCAATCGAGGAATATTATGAAATGCATGTAGAGGCTGAAAAGTATTTGAACCAGATAACAGAGGGAATCATGCAATCTCATGTTGTGCAACAATTTCTTGTGCCAGGGAGAGTGGTAGTTGTGAAATCTCTATCGGTGAGTTCTTGCTGAAAACATAGCTTCCACATCTGCTTGTTACTATTGTTCAAGCTAGTGCATATGTCTGTTTCTTGGTTTTACGATTTTGGCACAACTTTTAGTATTAATTAAGTTTCAGATACCTGTGACTTATATTGAAACTTAGGATACTTGAATGCTTCATTGGCTTAAATTATTTCAGTTTATGATATCTGAATAATTGTTTGGTGCTACCAGCTGTCTTTTGTGATTTCGGCCTTTTAGTTAAACTGACAGAAAGTTTAAATGAAATCAAACAACTGAACTTTGCCCCTTTGTAGCTACTGTTGTGGACATATTTGATAGAAGTTGATGATGTGTATAGATGGTATATTTTTTACAAAATGCCAGAATCTTGTGTACGGCTTCCATCTTACATCATCGTGGTAATCTTCTTGCCTTTTGGATTGGGTTATGTGGCTTCTGTGGATCTCTGACTATTCCTCTGACCCAGAAATTAGAATGTTGTGGGGTGGGAAGATGGAGATGCTGATGAACTTCCAGGTAGAAGGTTAATACAACCTGCCCCAGTATCCATGATTCGAATTTGTTCCTAGCTTTATATTATTTTAAAGTCTCATATTTTCATGCAACTTGAACTCTGTTACCCTCTCCTCATGGCTAACTTGGTGACTTCATCCACGGTCTGCAGTCTGAGGACCATTTACTTGGAGTGGTCGTGAAAGCACCTTCCGCAACCATGAAAAAGTACATCATTTTCGTGGTGAAACCTGATTTACCTCCTGTACTGCAATCACCTTCAGGAAGTGGTGCAATTCTTGACAGAGGGGCTAAAAAATCTGAAGAAGGCTTTTTTGTTTTGCCCAAGGGAAAACGTGCTTCAGATGATGAATACTATTCTTCTGCGACTGCTCGCAAGGGATCTGGTGTAATCAACATAAAATTGCCTTATAATGGGGTGGCTTCTGGTGTTAGTTATGAGGTCAGAGAAGTGGATAATAAAGAATTCCTTTGCATCTGCAATTGCAAGATAAAGATTGATCAAGTTCGGCTTCTTGAAGATGTCAGCACGGGTGCCTATTCAAAAACCGTCCAGCAGCTTTTGGATCTGAGGTCCAAAGGGAATAAATATCCTCCAGCTCTGGATCCTCTGAAGGGTATATGACCCTGCTATTCTGCTCCTCTTAGTTATTAAAATGGATTATAAGATATTTGGCATTTCCTAACTTGTATGACTACATATTTGACATTTGGAAGGTGGATCTCCAAAGAGAGGTTATATAGAAAAAACTCATATATTTTTCTTTCAATCACCCTGGCCCAAGTTTGAGGAAGAGAATAAATGAGAAAAACAAACAAAGAAGAAAAGACAAACATCCTTACTTCATTAGTTTGATTCTCTTCAGATCTGAAGCTGAAAGATGTCAATCTTGTCGAAGCGTACCACAAGTGGAACAGATTGCTGCAAAAGATGTCAGAGAACAAGTGTCATGGTTGTATAAAGTTGGACGAACATATCAAGTTAGTGAAAGAGATTTTTAAGCATAGAGCAGAAGTCAATGAATTGGAGTTTGAAATGTCTGATGAAGCACTTCAACAGATGCCAGACTTTCAGGGTCGGGTATGGGCATATGATCTTTGAATTTTTTTTGTTTTGCTATACATTAGTTAACTGTTGTCCTGATTTTTTCCTTCCTCCACATACAGATAGATGTTCTCAAGGAAATTGGCTGTATAAATGATGACCTTGTAGTTCAGATTAAAGGACGTGTGGCTTGTGAGATGAACTCTGGAGAGGAGCTGATATGCACTGAGTGTTTGTTTGAGAATCAATTGATGGACTTAGAACCAGAAGAAGCAGTTGCACTATTGTCTGCATTTGTATTTCAGCAGAGGAATACTTCTGAGCCTTCTTTAACTCCAAAGTTATCTGGGGCAGTACAAAGGTTACTACCTATTTACCTCTTGCCTGCTTTTATGTTCCATGTATTAGAGTTTCCTTATCTGCTTTCAAGGTATTACTGAAACTTTTTTAGAACTGTTTGACTACGCCCCTATTATACTCTCTTCAACCCCCCCCCCCCAACCCCCAAATTCAAAAGAAATGTCAAAACTCTCTCTCTCCTTGGCGTACTCTTCTACCTCCCTCTTTCTCTTAACTCTTGCCACTTTCCACTTGCCACTTGCCACTTGCCACTTGCCAGTGGGATTCTTGCTGGAAACTGGCAGCTGGCAACAAGTAATCACTGCTAGACTAGTGAATAACCTGCTACTAAGGCGAAATTATCAAACACATTGTGCATTCAGTCGTCCCAGACGTGCATGTTATCTTCTTTGCTGGTGGAAACCATTCTGAGGTTTGGGCAAACATAAGACCATATTTACTAAGAATTTATAAGCAGTTAAGAGAGTTGACTTGAGAGGTTTTAGCTTTTTTTTATGGTTTTTTGGATTTAGGGCTGGGGGCTGGCTCACAGGTGCAGGGAAGGGATGTGTGAGATGTAATGGCCGACAAGGTTAACTGACTGACAGAAGTGTGGGGAGGGATTTTTTTTTTGGGTGGGGGGTGGGGGCATGGGATGAAGAAAGGGAGGAAGCATTGAAGTCACCATCAGTGCCGGTCTTGTGGGAACAGCAGTCAACCTCCGATGAAAAATCTTGGATTTGGAGGGCGAGGGAGCCTTCCAATTTCTAGCCTTTGCTTTCTGAAAGTTTTTGATTTACTCTTCAAGAATACTTATTCATGATTAAATATAGAGTTGACAAAGATCAAGCAAATACTTGATCATACATTTGCTGAACTGATACTTTATTGTATCTTCTCATATCCTAATCAGACCCTAACATAGATTTTATGTGCTTCCAGATTGTATGATACAGCCATCAGACTTGGTCAGCTGCAGGCAGAATTTAAGCTCCCAGTAACTCCTGAGGAGTATGCTCGAGAAAATCTTAAATTTGGTCTTGTTGAAGTGGTTTACGAATGGGCAAAGGTAACTCTTCCGGGTCATATTTTCTTCCATCAGCCCTTTAGGCCTTTAATTCACAGTAGAATTGGATCGATTACATCTTATCATTGAATTATTATTTATTTTGATGTATTTTTATCATTGAACACTTAGGAGGCTAAAAATGTGCATTTCTGTTGCAGGGCACAGAATTTGCTGATATTTGTGAGCTAACTGATGTTCCGGAAGGCATGATAGTGAGGACCATTGTCCGACTTGATGAAACATGTCGTGAATTCAAAAATGCTGCATCTATTATGGGAAATTCTGCATTGTACAAGAAAATGGAAGCTGCTTCAAATGCCATAAAGCGTGACATTGTTTTTGCAGCAAGCTTGTACATTACAGGAGTATGACTCCATCACATCATAAGGTATGCTCTACTGACCTTCCATATATAACATCGGGAAATTCTCCTCGTCTATGCTACTGAAAGTCATGTAAGATTGTGGAACATATCAATTTTCGTGTACATTATCTTATAGGTCACATCGCTGATGATGAGTGATATTAGATCCATCATGTCAAATATTTGTATAATATCTTGCCAGTTTTAGGCGAATCAGGATGACTCAAGTTCTTTAATTTCTCAATTTATGGCAAGAATTTTTTGAGAGTTCCTGTTCTTTGTTTAGCTGATTTAGCTGATTTAAATTTTTTGCCAGTTACATGCACTAGTTATGTCTCAAATTAGCAGTGCTGATCCGCTAATGCTGATACTTTTTGTGGGAACTGGAAGTCTCATGATCAACAATGTTAAACAGTTATGTGCACAACATTTAAACCAGAGACCAGTTGAGCCTTGAGAAATAGTTCGCATGGCAACTAAGTAGGATAAACTAAGCCGAAACAGTAGAACTGGCCGAAGAGTATTAAAGTATATAAATCTTATTTCAAAAGTACATTGATAGGTTACAAATCATACTAATACTTAAGTTAAACAGCTCATTTAGCACAATGGCCTATAAACCCCGGGTTTTACAGTTTCAGTCTTTCAGCTGTCGCTCCTGTGGGGCGTCTGTGAGACGACAGTGATCTGCACCAAAAGCAATCTTGAAATTTAGAACTGCATAAAAGTTTTACATTTTCACTAAAATAGGCAGAGACAATGTTTGGCCTGAATTTTTGTTGTCACCTGATCATCTTCAGCTGGTATCCAGTCATTAGTTGCTGGGTTTCCCTTGCTAGAAGCATGATGAGTGACATCCGGTTCAGCAGCTATGCTGTAGCTTTTGTCATTATTCTCCTCCATCTTGATGAACCCTGTTCCTGTCTGCCGCACATCATCATAATTTACATTTAGAAACTCAGTGAGATCTATCGCATAAAAAATATAGGGGAGAGAGAGAGAAAGACCACAATGAAAGCCTTATTGATGGCAGGATCCACTTGGGTGTTCTAAATAGGAAAAACTTTAAGCAGCTCTGTTATTGATTTTTTTTTTTTTTTTTTTTTTTGGGGAGTTCCCTAACCTTTCATTTTGCCAACTGATTTTCTTATTAAACATAATGAGAGCTATAGAAATCAAATACCTTGTGATGCTGCTTATCAACACAATTCAGGTCCTTGTAGTAATCCGTCTCCATAAACTCCTCAGCCTGTTCATTTCCATTGTTGTTCCCTAGTTCCTGCATCCATGAAAAGAAATCAAAATTTTTACTCGCTGTTCGATGATTATACTAGTTCATTGAACTTTTCTCTTGTGAATCTAAAAACACAAGTATTGTCACGTAAACATGGAGCTGAACTTTGATGAGCACCTCATGATCATTTTCAAGCCGTTGAAACTCTGCATATTCTGGAATGATGTTGGTTGTTGTGTTAACATCAACATAAGAGGAAGAAAACTCGCTCCGCTGAGGCTTTGTGTGGCGCTTTGGAGCTAATCCATCAAAGTGCTCCCTCGTCTCTTCCTCCATTCTCATTTCTTCCTCCTTGCTCAAGTGTTCGTCACTCCTGTTTGGTCTACTTGAGCACTCCATTCTCTCTCTCTCTCTCTCTCTCTCTCTCTCTCTCTCTCTTATGATGTGATAACTAGGAAGACACAAAAGGATAAGATCTATAGGGCTTATATATTGGTAACGGAAAGAAGATTTAGAAAGGAAGATATTTTTTTATTGGTTGCTAGTTGCATTATGAAAATATCTCAGAAGAGAGCGACCCGGATATACATGATAGGAGTATAGGACATCAACATGAGTGTGTGGTCTATTTTGGAGTTTAATTGGTGGGGCTGTAGTCATTGTGATAGGTGGTGTAATTAAGTCATCTTTCATCTGATGATTGGGCAAAAGTTATACACATGTTCAAAGATAACAACAGATTTTTTAGTCATACCCAATCACCCATGGACCATGGTTACTCTTTTTGAACGATGAAAACTAAAGAAAAAAAAAATCAATCCTCTTAATTGGTCAAATTTATGTTACACTGAGTATTTTGATTTTTAATACTCAATTTTTTTTTATAAAAACATGAAAATATTTATCAGAATAATTTTTATTTCTACAGTGATGTAATGTGGTTTGTACAATTAGGGGAACGCAACAAAAGAGTTTACTCCCTCTGAATTCCATTAGGGAACGAGGAAGAAAGAAGAAGGAAAATTGTGAAAGAAACCATAGCCACGACGTTGGCTTGGGTTTTCTGGTTAGTTCACTGTCTTAAAAGAACTGGGCACCTACATTTTGATTTTTCAAGACCTTGCCTTACATTCAGCAATCAGAATTTACAGGTGCCATGTTATGTGCATAACTGTTACTTGCTGCATGCATAAAAAATAATCCTGCCATTCAAGTGCAATATAAACGCCAAAAGAATTTACAACAAATGGTAATAATGTAATGTATTGAGGTTCCCTTCAAGGGAAAAGAAAAAGAGAGAGGTCTGTCAGACTTCAGCTTTCTGGGACAACAAAGGAGCTGTACCAGAAACATTTGACTTAGATGAGGAGTTTGTTGTTGTTGTCGTACCGTAGCTGCCTGTAGACCCAGAGGACTGTGTGATGGAGTAGACATCCATATTCAGAGGAGGCGAAAAGTAGATGGGTATCGGGTACTTTGAAGGCAAGCTAGGCAGAGGTGCTTCAAAGTTTAGAACATTTAAGGCTTGCCTTATAGAAGGCCGGTGATTATAGTCTGGGTGAGAACACCACAAGCCAACCACCATTAAGCACTCGATTTGCTGAGCATTGAATTCCCCTTCAAGTCGGCTATCTACTGCTTCGAGTAAAAGACCTTTCCCATAGAGGTCCCATACCCATTCTACCATCCTCACTTTACTAGGCTCTTCCCTAAATTCGACAGGCCTTCTTCCACATGCGATCTCAAGGGCCACCACCCCAAAACTAAAGACATCGGACTCTTTACTGGCCTTTCCTGTGATAGCGCATTCTGGGGCCATGTACCATAATGTGCCAGCTAAAACTGTTGTCTGGGAGCCAAGCTCGTGGTCTACGAGCCTTGCAAGCCCAAAATCTCCGAGCTTGGCGTTGAAATTAGAATCTAGCATGACATTGCTAGATTTGATATCTCTATGCACCACACACTGTTCCCATTCTTCATGAAGGTAGAGCAAGGCAGATGCCAAGCCATGGGCAATTTTGTATCTTGTTACCCATGATAGTGCAGACTTCTTTCCCTGGTAGAGATGGGAGTCTAGACTTCCATTAGGCATAAATTCATAAACAAGAAGCAGCTCTCCCTGGTCATGGCACCAGCCTAGAAGCTGAACCAAATTCCTATGCCTCAACCTACTAATAATCTTTACCTCTGACACGTACTCCTTTTTCCCTTGTTTTGATCCTTTCGATATCTTTTTGACTGCAATTTCTCTACTCGGATGATCTGTCAAGGAACCTAAGTAAACGCCTCCGAATCCTCCCTCTCCTAGCTTTCCTTCCTCGGTAAAGTTGTTGGTGGCATGACTAAGTTCCCTGTATGTAAACTTCCTAGGCCCTGTTCCATTCTCGAAATCATCGTCATCCAGGTCGAAATTGATGTCATGGTTTTGCCGTTGCCTTGACCTCCTTTTCCACCATATGAAGCCAAATGAGCCTAGTCCAACTCCTAAGACACCGACACCAGCTACTATGCCAGCCACCAATCCTACCTTGCTCTGACCACCCTTTCCACTCTGCCCGTTTGATATTGTTTGGTTGGTTGTTTTGCTTGAAGTATGCAACGTTGAGTAGAAATCCCACGAAAAGATTTCATGAATTTCAGTATTACCCCCTGTGGAAGCAGAGAACCCAACTCGGACCTCTTGGGGCAGGACAGTACTCAAGTCAATCAGATATGAAAGGCTGGAATTTCCGCTGAATACAGGACTAGAAGCATAGGTTAGGAAGACACTGAGATTGTTGGTAGCAGAATTGTAAGTTATCCAGGCATTAGCATTGGCGCTGGTCTTCATGCTAGTAGGCCACATATAGGTAGCGTTTGAAACTACAGAATTGACATCTATTCCCAGATGATCATAGCTAGGATCCCAGCCATTCTTGAAGGTGTCAAACTCAACAGCAACAAAAGGGTATTCCCTGGTACCGTTGCAAAATTGATTGTCAACCTGAGTGACCAACCCAAGGCAACCACCTATAGAATTGGGTGGAGCCGAGGCTGATGATTCCTCGAATGGGGCAAGGAAAAAGGCAATCCCATCGCCAAAAAAGCCGGAGTTGTTGCCATTGATATTGATGTTGAACTGAATGTGAGTGGTGAAATTGGTGACTCGCTTGGTGCTGGTATTGGTGTTGGTTTTGGTTCTGGTATTGTTGTCCCAGTCCCAAAGGAGGACGGGTTGATAGTAGGACGCTCTGCCTACACTGGCTTGGATCTGAGAATTGAGTGCATTCTTTGTAAGCTGGAGTACCCCATTACCATCCACAAAGGAGTCGTTACGGGTGTTAATGGCATTGGGAGGGTCAGTTTGTCTGAAACCGGCCGGGAAGCTGAAGTTGAGTGAGTTGCAGATATGTGACAGATTGATAATCAGCAAGTAAACAAGGATGGAAGTGTGAAGATCCATTCTTTTACTACTTTGCTAAGACTATCTGGGAAAACTTTTTGATTTAGTCCCAGGAGAAACAGCAAGTTTCTGAATGTTGGAGAGAGAGAGAGAGAGGAAAGTGTATATGTTTTGTATACAGTACAGTTTTAGGGTTCAGTCAAACTCATTTAGAAAGCCAACTAAATTAAGTAATGTTTGAAGGAGTATTAAGCATTGTTAACCTTATCGGTGATCAAAAAAGTATTAAGAGTATCATTGCATTATTTGACTCAGTCAGCCACTCTACTGTATTAGTTGTATTACATTGACTTTTATAAACACAAATTAATGAAGTTTTTTATTTCAAGGTTATTAATGGTGTTAGTTAGAAACTTCAATTAGAATAGATCAACTTTCACGATTTGATACACGTAGCAATTAAGAATTAAAAAACCAATTAATGTGAAGATGACCAAACCATCATTATGCCCTGGGCTTACTGCATTAGTGGATTTAAGTTGTTCTCTTGTACAGTCTTTCTTCTTACTCATCTTTTTCTTGACCTTCTGGTAAATATAACTAGTACTGTAATTTCCTAACTACAATAAGTACAAATGTCAGAATCGTTACCTAAGAAGATGCGACTTTCTTACAGAGTAACACATCATTCTAGACTCAGGCATAGGGGATAAGTATATATCTATCTATAACGCGCCTCCTGGATAATAAAAAATAGCTCATACCAATGCTCCATACAAGTATTTATGATACAAAATACCTTTTACAATATAAGTATATACTACTCGTATATAAAACTTGTGAAAAAATTACAAAAAAAAATGATCGACGCCCGTCCTCACCTAGCCCCCCTTGAATACGCCCTTGCCACCAGCCCACCTCGCCACCGTCTTGCGTGCCAATACTTTTTGCCTAATCTTAAGAGTTGGAACCTCTCTACTCTTTCTCTCTCCTTCCTCACCACTCTCTCTCCTTCTCCCTCCCCCACTTGCACATTTAATATCACCGATGAGATTAGAATCCTTCCTAATTATGAGATTAGGCAAGAATTTGTGCGTGCAAGTCCCTCCCAAGTCCCAATAGTTGATCTTGCAACAATACTTAATAAATATAGAAATCCCATGCAAAATTGAGTAGAATTTGATCATATGAACTCCTCTATATTATTAATACATTGGCCAAGCCCAACCCAACTCCCTCCCATTCAAGTAGAAAATCACAGCTCTTTAGAGCTGGTAAAAATTGATCCGATTCGATGACCGATCCGAACCCGACCCGCCATAGACCCAATCGAAACTCGACCCGACAAGACTCAAATTCGAAATGACCCGACCCATTTTGACCCGAGACCGAAATGACCCGACCCGAACCCGAATGTTGTGAGACAATATTCATCAAACCCGTTGGATAACCCGAAACCGAACCTGTATTTAACCCGACCCGTATTTGTCCGACCAAAACCCGACCCAACCGACCCGTTTACCAGGTCTACAGCTCTCCCATAGTTCCTTCTCCATGTCCATCTTGGATACTATCCATTATTCAATGAGAGAGAGGTGTTATACTGCCTTACTTTAAAGTTGCAATTTACACTCTTCTCATAAGTACTTGTAAACTAAAAATAGCAAGAGAAATTGGTATTTTCTGATATAATATTTTAGAAGTGTTTATTTATCCTGTTTAAATTAGTCTACAAATTATTGAAACTGCTCATAACATTTCTCTTATTCAATTCGGTCGATATATTTGAATCTCATTGTGATATCACAGTCAAACAACGTAACCACTCTTCAAATGTGTTGAAGTTCGCTATTTCTTTATAAAAAAAAAATTCAAAAACTTGAAGTTTACCCTCATCCAACATACATTCACTTAATTCAGTTTATTTTGGATGTCATTACCAAATCACAGTCAAACTCCTCCCTCCCATAAAGATCTGACTTTCTCACTCACACATACAGTCACACCACACAAACAGATCAAATGTATAGAGTACTTCCCTCTAATTAATGAATGATTAACCCATACATAATGACACCCTTTTGCCAGCATTAATCCCAGCAAACTTTGGTTAAAATAATACCCACATTTTGTCCCATTCGCCATCCCCTTTGCCTTTCCTTCATAATTATTCCTCAGCTCTCATCAACATTCAACCTTGCACTCTCTCTACTCTCTACTCTCTACTCTCTACTCTCTACTCTCTACTCTCTACTTCACTCTGTCTCCTCTCTCTCTCTCTCTCTCTCTCTCTCTCTCTCCAATGGCGAGAAAGGTCTCACACTTTTCGGATCTGGTCCAAAGAGTAACAGCATCTTGTTTACTCCACCCTTTAGGCAGTAACAGGTTCCCACCATCAGCTCAAATGACACCAGATCGCTTCTTTGACAACCAAGATCATCATCACCTGAAACCACCAAATTCCAAAAATCAACTAATTGACAATAACGATGATGAGTATAATTCTTCTACTACCACTGAAGATGATGAAGAAGAAGAAGAAAGTGGTGAAATTTACCTAGACGCCATTACAAGAGAAACCGAAGAACTTGATGTTAATAATAAGTACAAATGCAGCAAGAGTAATGCTTCAAATTCGGGAGAGGAGAGAGAAAATGAGGCGTATAATTTGATGATGCAAGTGTTTGATTCAGTTTCAGCGATGAAAAAGGCGTACGGGAAGCTACAAGAGGCGCATAGTCCGTGGGACCCGGAGAAAATGAGGGTGGCGGACACGGCGGTGGTGGCGGAGCTACGGCGGTTGGCTGTGTTGCGAGAGCGGTTTCGGAGGAGGAGAGAGAAAGTAGGAACGGTGGCGGGGACAGCGGCGGTGGAGACGGTGAGGGAGGTGGTGGCGCCGTATGAGGCGACGGTGGAGGAGTTGAAGAGAGAGGTGAAGGTTAAGGAGAGTGAAGTGGTGGAGTTGAGAGAAAAGGTCAAATGTTTGAGTAATGTTGTTGAAAATAGTAATGGGAAAAGAAATGGGAGGTCTAATTCTAGGAAGAAAGCTGGGAGTTTTATTCAACATCAAGGTAATATTATTAATTTCTTGAACTTTAAAGGTTTGCTTGGACTTAATTATTATAAGAAATCATGTGATTTTTGATTTATTGAGTATGATATGTGCTTTTTTATTCGCCTTTGAAGCATGCAAACACTGTGATTATGCTATGATTAGTTGAATTAATCATCACTGCTGATAAATGATTAGTTGAAAATTGATTTTGATCTATGGTCTATTATAGTGTTACAATTGTTGTATTGGAATTACATGTTTTTAAAGGAATTAGGTTTGTCCAATTTGGTTGTGTATTGCATGTTCTGCTTACATATGCTTTAAGATGTGGATACTGTGATTTGGTCAAAAGTTAAGATGCATGTAGGGTTGAAATTAGAAATGTGGTTGCTATTCAATCATATTGTTAGAAAGAGAATTGTAGGAGTTTGGGGATAAAGTGGAGAGAGAGCAACCATTACACAAGAATGATTATTGAAAAGGAAAAAGAGGGAAAGATGAAAAATCTGAGGAAAGATTTGGTTGTTTATGTAAAGTGGTCAAGTGTATGACTTCTGAAAAGTAGAAGGAAAGATGTGTTTTCCCACTTTTATCTTTTGATTTTGATTTTGTTTAGTTGTATCTTGTATTGCTTATCATTATTCCCCTCTTTTTTTTGGTACATTCTACATAATTCTTTTCAATGTGAATCCAAAAAGAATATGAACAAGAGTGTGTTTTAGTCATTTACTTTTCTTCCATCTTTGCTGCAGTTCCAGTATCCCCATCGCCAGACATGTTCGAGGCAACAATGAGCCAAGTGCGAGAAACCTCAAAATCCTTCACCTCTAACCTTCTCTCCCTCATGCGCTCTGCGCACTGGGACCTCTCAGCAGCTGTCCGATCAATTGAATCTGCCATCTCCACCAATGGATCAGCCACCATTACAAATACTATGCCTCACCACCATCACCAAGCCAAACACGCCCTTGAATCCTATGTACTCCGTAAGATTTTCCAAGGCTTTGATCACGAGACATTCTACATGGATGGCTCCCTTTTCTCGCTCCTCAACCCCTCACAGTTCCGCGGTGACTGTTTCTCCAAGTATCGCAACATGAAAGCCATGGATCCTTCTGAGTTGCTTGGGATCTTACCCACCTGCCCGTTTGGAGTGTTCTGTAGTAAGAAGTACCAGGACATTGTGCACCCCAAAATGGAGGAGTCTCTTTTTGGTAATTTGGATCAGCGGAACCAGCTTCTCAGTGGGACTCACCCAAGGACCGATTTTTACACTGTGTTTCTCGGTTTGGCAAAGGCCGTTTGGTTGCTCCATTTGCTTGCATTCTCACTTGACCCACCTCCAAGCCACTTTGAGGCAAGTCGTGGGGCTGAATTTCACCCAGATTATATGGAGAGCGTTGTGAGGTTCCCGGGTGGAAAGGTCCCGTCAGGACAGGTTGTGGGGTTCCCAGTGAGTCCTGGGTTCAAAGTGGGTAATGGGTCTGTGATCAAGGCCAGGGTTTATCTTGTACCTAGGAATTGAATGGGATCCAGGTTAGGCTGCCTTTTTTCTCTGTAGTTTAGGATGTACAATGTAGTAGGATTGAACATGTATGGATCCTGAAAATTTTCAGGCTGTAATTCGGTACATTAGCCCCGATGTAAAACTAGCTGCATTCGTTCTGAAATGATTTTTCTAAAGATTTTCCACTCCAGCACCATCTGAAATGACCCCATTATGCTATGTTACACAGACAAAGCCTCTCTGACGGGCCATAAGTGAACATAATATGAGACTGGATGGTGTCATAAGCCAACATGCTTCAACAATGAAAGAGTATCATATATTGATGTGACGAAAAAGTGGTCACGAATTGCAGTTCTTTGGTAATTTACTCCGTTCATACAAGTGGGAAGTGAGGGTAAAAACTGAAAAATGAGCTTTAACTGTTACATTCTCCAGAGCTTGACAAGGAGAGTGTGGGTTACCTTCTAATTACATGTTAATTACAAGGCAATTCAACAATATCAAATGTCAGGAGATACAAAACAATAATCCAATCTATACTTTTTGGGGGTATTTATCCATTTATTCTTTCCCTTCCAACTTCAACAAAATATGGTGGGAACTGGGAAGTACTATGCCTATCCTCGAAAGATCTTCTTGACCTGGGACATGCAGAAAACAATTATAAGCAACCAACTCTTAAGGGGAAATATGAAGGTCTAAAGATTAATTACAGTCACACACTGAAGCATTAGTCCAGCATGTAAATAACTAATACGTGAGGCCTCCAATCATTTGACACCAGCAGCATAGCAATCAGAATGCTACATTCTGGGAACAGTGATAGTAAGGCAATACTTCAGAAAACAAATAGAAACAATTCGTTTAGCTGGAGTTACAGATCACACACTTTGATGAATAAGCACTATGCTGCTCTAGTTTAGATGGGTACTCGATGAAACATAGCATGTATGCCGTTTGACATAGTAGTGCAGGAAGAGATGGGACACCGAAGGGGGGTGGGAGATGAGGACCTTGGTAGTCCCTTCCTCTCAGTCTACTCGACTATGTGAAAGCAGGGGAAATAAAATTTGTCACCCTCCAAAACACACAATTCAAACAGGGGGTTAACTGGGATCTGATAAATATATAAGGTGCTAGACCACCTCTGCTACTGAATGACTTCTTATCAAGTGCATCACTTGATAAGTGGAGGTGAATTCCTGGGTATTGTGAAGTAAGTGCATCACTTCCCTAAGAAGAATGATGGCATCTAGTTAGGACATTTGCTGCAGAAAGTGCACAAAGCTGGAACCCTAAACACTTGAAATAGTCCTACATCACTAGTAATTCAAACATACTAGTATCAATTTATCATCAAAGGGCAGATGGTTGCAGCTGCAAGTACAGGAACATGAATGTATACAGGCTTTATACTTCCAGTAAAGTGAAAGAAGTTCCAGGTACTATTGGTTGACATTAGGAAAAATCATTTCAAGTGATACATCTGGTGTAGAACTTACTGCAAAGAACAGAGACAAATTACCTAATGGCCAATGTACTGATGTAGGCACACCTATTAAAGTCGTTTTGGATAAGTCTGCTGATTCTAGTGAGAAGCACATGATGGCTACTCCAGACATTTTTCTAAGAAATAATGAGCTGAAACTTCAAAGTGATATGGAAAGTCATTATGTCAATACATGATTTCTTCAAGAGCTCAGGCTGACACACAATCACAATCACACCAGTGCCAAATGACACAATCTAATGACCCAATATGTGCTAGTTTAGTGTCTAATAATGAAAATACATACTACCCGATGCCTAGTTACCTAACCAAGTAACATTTGCCTACAGGTAAAGTTGAAGCAGTGAAGCAAACAAATAGACAAAGATCTAAGATAATAATACTATATGGAATATTCTTACTTGTTCCAATGTCAAAAACATGATCACGTTCCAAGATCCTAATCTGCCAAAATTCGCGAGAAACCCTTTATAAAATGCCAAAGGTCCCTGCACATTTTATCTCAAACATGTTGGTATGCTTACACTACTAGCAAAAGGTAAGCAAGAACAAACAAAGATGTGCCAGAAAAATTGGCACTCCCTTGGAGTGCAATATGAAAGCATGAAAGAATACCCTCACAATTGTAAAAACTCGAATTCTAACATAAATGAGGCATTCCAACAAGGAAGCAGAATGAAAAATGAGGAATTAAAAATAATCCGAGGTACAAAAGACGAAAGGTATTATAAACCCAATGCTAAGTCATATAGTGCCAAACATACCTCATTCCTCAACGTCTTGATGAAACAATCAACAGTGCTTTTATATGTTGAGTCTCCCATCATTCTCGATTTCACCTGGTAACATAAAAAAGCAGAGGATCCAGGCTGATATTGAGTGACTAGCCCATATTATATTAGGTGATCGCAATATCTAACTAGCAGAGCTTCATCATAGCCTGCAGTAAATTACTAGGCACTTTTAGCCACAGTAATATATCTCAAAACAAAAGGAAAAACAATGTCATAGCACGCTATCTTAAATAAATTCCCTGACTAGATTTGATAATATGCCATGATGTTAAACAAAGTACGAGTAAGAAGTAATTCAATGGATTTCCTCGTCTCTACTTGACATTTTCAAGTATGCTAATAGTATTTTTGACTCAGTATACTTCCTCAAGCAGTTTGAATGATATTGTCTTTTGGGACCATTTTACTGTCTTCAACCACAAACCCGCCTTAACATAATACTGTGGGACTAAGTCCCTAAATTTACGGTAATTGGATTAAAGTAACACTTCTCCGTCTAAAAATCATAATTAATTCCTTTATCTATAAAAATCATAATTAAATCCTTTTTCTAAAAAAAATCATAATTAATTCAATCAGAGGTCCAGATCAAACTAGTATGATACTGCGCCAAGGAGGCTCACCACATCAACAGGAGACCCAATGCAGACTGCGAAGAAACCTGCACCTAAACCAGCCAGCATGTGAGTAAGTACATTGTCTGTGAATCCCGGGATGGCCAATATTGCCTGCATATGCGTAAGATTATAAGGATAGGAATCAAGTTCAGGAAGAAAGTCATGCTACCAGGCCTAATGTGAAACAATGCGAAATTACCAGCTTGACATGATCATAACTAGCTAATTCAGCAGCATTGATGATTGCATTTCTGGCAATGTTGGGTCCAAGCCCAGTCCAAAGCGCCCAAAGTCCTTCCTATTAGCATAACGACCATAAGTTCAATTCTTAAAACAACTATATCTGAAAAAAAAGATTAACCAACTTCACCTGTCTAATAATAGTGATATAAGCATCCAGGGCTCCTGAATAACGTTTTGGCACTCCAGATGGCAATTTTCCCTCAGCCTGAAGTCGAACTTTAACAAGATCAGTGGGATTAGCAACCATGATTGCAATTGCACCTGTTCGACAATTGAACTGTTTGTTAAGACACTTACATAATGAAACTAATGGCAGTACTTTAGCAATATTTAGTGTTCCGGTCATAGGAAATGTGTAAAGGCAAAATCTAAAGGAAATCATGCTGCCCCTCATGATTGACGACTTACTGACCAGTTAAGAGACCAGCTAATATCTTTTGGAATATAGGAATATCTCCAATAAGAATAGCACCAACAAAGAAGAGCTTGAACTGCAGGATATGTAGATTAAGCAAACATTAATATTAACCAAAAAAGAACATAAAGAACATATACACCCATCTAATTAAGAAGAAGCTATTCCAAACTCACAGGATCATACAAGCCAATTCTCAAGCCTCCATAGATAAATTGACGATGCAAACCTGGAATAATACCCTTCCAAAGAGCAGGTAAACCTTCTTCCCTTGCAATTGTTACCATAGTGCCTAACATGCCACTATAATTGGCTGAACCAGCTCCATCTCCTTGAGATGCTTTCCGTTGGAGTTGAAGCCTAACTTTAGCAGTATCTAGTGGTAAGGTACAAAACTGCAAGTGGCCCAATAACACAAAAATTACCAAATAAGTATAAAAGTCAACAAAACATCTGTTCTTTTTAAAGACTTTAGTAGATCTTTCCTTTGATAGATTACAATGCTAACAACTAATGAACTAAAGTAACATGAGCCTCTGAACATCAGATTTGCAAATACAAGACACCTTTAGATATTCTACCATGTTGATTATTGACCCACATATGCAATCAAAAGTTTGCTGAGAAAATTCCTGAAAATCTAAATGCCTATTTTGGACAGTCCGCAGATATAATATGAAAATGGCAATCCGCACTTTTAAATAAATGAAGAAAGGACTCAACTGATTTCAAGTTAAAGCAAGCAACAAAATCTTGATTAAATCACCATTGAAATTCCCACAAAAAAAAAAAAAAAAAACCCATTGAAATAGCACTTTAAACTTCAGAGACAGTATATTCATAGCAATGTAAAATTAACCAATGGCGAGCCACGAATTCAGTATAAATGTATAATACTAGCATTTGACACTTGAAGGCCACTAAAATGAAGACAATAATGTAAGACAACGAGCTCTAAACAACACTATCACACAATTTGATCAAATTCATGGACAATAAATAGAGCACTGATCATGATTTTTTTTCAGGGAATTTCAAATCAAGATTGGATTAACAAACAAGATATTAATTCAAAGCGACGGATTTTTACCTCAGCAAAACAGGCGGCAAATGCGCTGCTCAAGAAAATACAGGCAAATGAGATCTCGGCTTGGTGACCGAGATCTGCCATTGCAAATCAACGAAGATCGGAATTTAATCAGATTGGGGGTAGAGTAATTAGGGTTTATGCAGGGATTTAGGAGAGAGAAAGAGAGAGAAATGAATATGGAGTTCTCTACCGACTACCCAGCTACTTTTAGTTTCTTTCTCTCTCCGCCCAGATTATTTTTTGTTTCTCTTGGATTGTTGTTTTTTTGTTTGCTTCTGAGCAGTGAAGTAGTACTCCTAGTAAATAATCAATCAAGCACATTTATGGATTCGTTACTTTTTCATAATCATGATTTTTGATTTAAAGGAAAAAGATTACTGTATCACTGGTTTTTGGAAAACGCGTTCAATAAAGAGAGAATAGAGAAAACGCGTTCAGTGAAGATGGAAAAAAGAAAAACACGTTTTTATGTCAAGAAGTGAAGAGAAAACGCGTTGAAGTCAACAAATAAATTGGAAAACGTGTTTTGGTCAAACAAAAAGATGAAAAAACACGCTTAGAAAACGCCGACAAGGTTAGCTATATAAAGTGCTGGAATCATCAGTTCAATGAAAGAAAAAAAACCCGAAAATCACATCATCTCTCTCCGAAAATAAAATCGTGGGTGTCCCTTCTCTCTCCTCAAGGTGAAGGTGGTCGAAAATGGCGGAAAACTGAAGCCCTAATTTCGGCGAACGGCTTTGATTTCAACGAGACTTCAGTCTCCTTTGGTAAACTAGTTCTCTCTCTCTCTCCTCTTTTAGAATTGCATCAGTTTACGCTCTCGCAATTATGTTTCTTCCCTTTGCTCATTTTATTTACTTTTTCCATCTTGTTTAAATGTAAGGGGTCGAAATTATCGGAATGTGGTCGAATTGGTGCTGTTTGGTTTCTTTCTCCATTTCCGGCAAAGATTTACATCACTCTGGTTTGGTTTCCTTGTCTCTCTCTATCTCCTCAAAAAAAACATCGCATTTGATTATTTGACTCATGTATTGAATTTCTGTGTTTTAACCTAAATTTGTGATGGAAGTCTAGGGTTAGGGTTTTGCGTGGTGGCTTTAATTTTTTTTCAAGTTGGTGTGAAATTTTGATTGTTGTTACTTTGTAAAACTTCCCTAGGAGGGCCGATTGTTTTCATTAACACCGTTAATTATTCATAATTCACCCTTTTATTTACCTTTTCTTCTAATTAAATTTTTAATTCAAAATCTGTGTGGGCTGGGTTGCAGTAGTCAAATGTTTCCTGTTTGCTTTTGATAGGACTAATTTGTTTGATAAATTTAATTTTGGTGATATGTGCAGTAGTCTGTTGTCACTAGTGAATTGATTTGCTTAGAGCTATGAACTTTCATGAAATTACCAATTTGTGTCATGTTTAATTAGAGCACATATAGCAGGGTTTGGGTTGGGATAATGGTTGCCAAGCTTTTTCTCTAATTTTGGATTTTCTGTTGTTATTTGTAAAATGGCTTGATTAATTGAATTGAAAAATTATGATGATCAGACTTGATATACTAAGTCAGGTCAACAGGTCAGGGCGTGTTTCTTTGGCTCAAGCTGTAATCTCTGATGATCCTGGAATTATGCTAAGATAGGAGAGACAATTTCCATCTCTTATTGGGATTCAGGGGCTGAAGAAATGAAAGAGGGACTTCGACAATGCAGTAAGATTGTCGTGGCTCAGCTTGCTGCCCAAATTACAAGTGTGTTCAGAGTTGGTCTCTGCAATGGTGGACTCACGGGCCACAGCTTAGAACTCTGGTATGGCATGTTTTTTTTTAAATAGAGGCCCAGTGTTCAGGTATTGGTGACAGCTCAATTGGTTCTTTCTATTGTTTGTTCATGTTGATGTGTAGATAAGGCAGACTTGAAGGTGGGAAATTGTACACCCCAGCTTATGTTGCACGCATGAATGCATTGGTTTGTGGTGCTGCAAGGGATATAACAGTTCCATTCAACTTGTCACGCTATGGAGTCTTTCCAGCAGTTGCTACTGGCTATTGGTGGAGCCACTGGTGTGGCTGTGTATAATTCTTTTTTTCAGTCATTGCTCAATGGTTTAGTGGAGGAGGTAGAAATCCTTGGTTCACTTGCTGGAGTTGCTGTAAGCATCAGTTCTCCCATCTTACTTTTGATTTCCATTCACCATCTTGTCTCGTTGTGAAATGTTGCATATGATTCACTCTGATGTTCTGTTGCAACATGTGATTCCAATCTTGTATTTTGAGGAAATTGTGTTGACTGTTGTTCTCTGGTTATGCTTTGTTCCAGGTTTTTGCTTCTGCTCAAAAAGGAATTCGTTTCACAGGTATGGAGCTTTCTCTCTTGAGATGATTTTTCTACTTCCCATATCCCACCACCCTGGATACAAGGGCCTAATAATAATGAATGACTTAAAAATAATTATGGTTTGATATACTAGCGGAGGTCAAGAGGATGAATAGAGAGTGATATTAGTTGTGCTGTGTGGTACATTCTTATGTTTGACTTTATCGCCTGTTGCACAGATTAGTTATGTCCCTACACAAATTAGGAATACGCAGCCTGTGATTCCAGCCCTTTTACTTTTTTGTTACAAGCTTTTTTTTTTCTTATTCCTTGTAACTAATTATCTTTAAGCTCTCAATTTAATCCAGATATCCTGAAGGTGTTGCTTTGTTTACCATTTTCATTCACCCGTCAACGATTGAGATATTGGATGCAGCTGTAAAGGATGTGATTGAATATAACATCTGGTGAGGGTTCGAACCATTTTCTTATCCTTTGGGTAATATATTCAGTATCAGACTTGAACCATTTTTGTATACTTATATTTTATGTTCTAGCGGGAATACGCGTAGTGCTGCCGCTGAAAGTGATCATGATAATCGAGAACCTATGCCTACCATGTCCAAGAAAAACCAGAGAAAGGGCAAGGTCACATCAGTAACACATGTTTCAAAGTCAAACAAATCTAAAGAGGACTGTTGGTGTTCCCTCAGAAGATTGGATGTGTAACAAGATTTTGACCCTGGTGCCTGAGTTTGAAGAGCAAGGTTAGCAATGTACCTTGTACGTCATCGTTAAGATTTTCGTCTGTTATCATGATTGCTATGTGGTGTTACTTCACTTTAGGTAATGATCAAGAGACAATTCTTAAAATCTTGGCGAGCCATTTGAGACCTTTGCTGCTCACTTCATGGATGAAAGAACAAAGACAATGGTAGCGGAAAATTCAGATAGGATGAAACGTGTGCTTGATTACCAGCAAAAGAAGCTTGATGAGGTTAGCATTATCATATGCTTGCTGGAAAAAAGGAAAATGAAAAGTTCTTAACATTTTTTGTATTCTCATGCTTTTTCATTGCTTTAACCAAGGTGCTTAGTTTAGAAGCTATTATGCTTTGTAGTATACCCTACCAATACCATGCCCTAGATCTAATTAAACTCTGCTTTGAGCAGGCTGACTAACTTGAATATGCACCTGCATGGAAAAAGCGTTGGATTTGCTTGAGGATGACCGAGCAACCTCTGTAAGTTCTTTTGCCCTTATGCAGGGGTGCACATATCAGATGTTTGTTGGTTAGTTCACTTAGTTGCAGTAGAGATGTTTACAAAGCAACCTCTGTAAGTTCTTTTGCCCTTATGCAGTTGTGCACATATCAGATTTTTGTTGGTTAGTTGCAGTAAAGATGTTTACAAAAGGGATTACTAAAAATTTGTGCACATATCTGTAACTTGAATATGCAGCAGTTCTTCACCTTACAAAAAGGATGTTTACAACTAATTAAAGAACGAAATTGCTATAGAAGAATCTCAAATCTGCAGCAGTTCCTGAGCATGTTTCTCTCAGATCTGGGAAAAGGAATTCACAGGTATGTGACTTTATTGTTGGGTTTATGTAGGATTAACATTGGGGCATCAAATTTTTTTTTCCCTGTCCAATTAAAATTTGGGTGATATGTGATAATATTACTGGTTTGATTTGGCAAAGGTTCACTATCAGTCAAGCTCTTCGCTTTGTTGGAATCATTGGAAAGAAAGATTAGTGCCTAACTTTGTTTGTTAGTTTTCACTATTTTTCTTGCGCTTTCTAGCATCTGCTATGGTGTAGTTTTGCTTCCTGTTGACTTCTCTTTTGTTCTCATTCCTGAACAATTTACATGCTTAAGGTTCCCGATAAACAGATTACTGTGTTAGAATTTTGTATCCTTTTCAGTTTTGCTTTATTTCATTAAAGGCAAAGAACCTGATCACATGCCATTGTCTCGACAACTGTGGTAGACTTACCCATTTCATCCATTTCCCTTTTCTTTTCTTTTTTTCATAACAGTTCATATGTGCAGTGTTTAATTATTACATTTGTCATCTTACGTGTGGAAATGCAATCTTACTCTGTTCCTGATATGCATCTTATTATTCATTATTCAAATTTTGTTTTGATGAATAATGCTTAAACCCTATGCATCTGACAGCGGGTGGATACATTCATGACAGCATTAGCAACAGCAGCTGAGGAAAGGTGATTATGTACTTCTCCAGTTCTCCTTCCTTAATTGATGCTTTAGGATTCAATAAGAGGTCTTGGATTTTGATTGCATATATTTAAGGCTACAGATAAAATCTACAAATCAATTGTTTATCATTTTGACAGCATATACAAATATAATTACTAACATGTCTTATCTGTACCTTGAATGGGTTATCATTTCTTCAGTGGACTATATTTGAAGAAAGATAAGAAGTTGGAAAACACACTGTTACATACATGTCGAAAGCTATTTGTTTCTCTTCTATTCTGCTCTTCTGTTCTTTTCTTTTCTTTGTCCAAGACTACTTTAGTTCCCTTGATCTTTTATATTGTTTGTAGTAGAGGTACTTATAGTGTTGTAGTTTGCCAAGGATTCTGTTGTAATGCACTTGTTACCTTTTGGAGATGCAAAGAACAGATGCAAAGAACCACACTGGTTGCTAGGTAAAGGTGGTTCTTTTCTGTCTTTACATGTGTTTGGGAGTGTTGTATCATGTTTTAAAGGGATTCAAGGTGAGAACTTTTTTTTCTTGCTGTAATGTCCTTGTTAGGAAGTGATTGCAGCTGGTCAAAGTGCTGACTGCTGAAAGCTTGATGGGCTTGCTCATGGTCGTCTTTACAGCCAGATGTTTATTCTTAATTTCAAAACTTTCAATGAAACTTTAATTTCTTTCATTCAATAATTATTCAAACTTTATATTCTCTATCCCTCCTTTTTTTCCATGATAACATTTTATCCAATTGAAATAGAAAATTTTAAGTAACTTTTAAAAGATCAAGTAGCTCGCGAGCTTTTCATGTGGGGCTCAGGGCCACTGGACTCCGCTCGACGCTCGTGAGACTCGAATCCACTTGGCTCAAGCTGAGCTATTGTCTAGCTCATGAGTTGGCTCGCTAAATTAGCAGCCCTAGTTGACCATAAAAGCTGATTATCTAGATCTTAATTTCTTGGTGTTTTGTTTGCCCTATTTTACAATTGTATCATCTGGTTTTTGATTTTTGACAGATATTTTCGTAGGCGTGCTCTATGCAGACCCTTTTGCTGTGGAAGCCCAGAAGATAATTAAAAGCTGTCATTCACCAGGTAAGCATATTTTGTTTTAGTACTTTATTCTCTTTTGTGCTTTCTTCACCAATGCTAGCGGTCTCGCTCTAGGGCTCTTTTGCATACTTAATTTAATGAAATCAGAATTTTAGGTGTATCGTGGCCTTGTTTATTCAAGTTTTCCGATTTCTGTCCTCATGGGTGGTAGTTATGACTTATGAGCTGCCTGTTCTTATATATCTGAAATACCTAAGGGAATGCCTTTGCTTTTTAGGGACATGACTGCTGATTTTTATCTCTCTCTTCTTTATGGCTATACCTTTTTATTTGCATAATTCTGAAGTAATCCCTTCCCCCTCCCCTGAGCTCATATATGTGAGGTTTTTGCAACGGACCAGTGGTTATACTCCTGTTTCTGCCTTCACTTATTTAGGCCTCAGCTCCCCATAATTTGCATTTATTGGGAGGACTTTTACGGTTACTTTTTGTGACTTTCTTCAACGCTGTTGCTTTTATCTGTAGAAAGGAGTTGATGAGAACTGGGCAGCGGCCCTTGAGTACAATCCTAAAGGTTTGGCAAGAGTGGTATGTTCTTATTTTTCACCTTTGAAGAGCTTTTCTCTGCTGTTATGGCACTCCCTTCTTTTTAGTTTAGAACAGCAAAATATTATTAAAGTGGCAACTTATTGCCTAAAAAGCTTCAATGTTTGTCCTTAGGCCCTTAGAGCTCTGAATTAGTAGCACACCCTTCTTTAAATCTTCAGTTATGATGTACATTGACATGGAAGTGATTAATGTTCCATAATGGTACTTATTAACTCTAGCAATAATGAAAAGGAGCTTTCCTGTTACGTCATGCTTTCAAATTTCTGGTTACTTTCATTTGGTAATTGATTCGGTTTTACCTTGTGAAAGTTGAAACACAAAATTACATCTTTATTCGTTTGTGAAATGCATCATATTTGAGGCCAGATTACATGTTATCGGATATGTTTAAATATTTTATTTTGTCATGTACAATATGCAAAATGTTTGACAAATTTACATGTCATTTATCAACTTTGATGAAACTGGAACATTTAGAGCATACTCTCCTTGGAATTGCATTCTCCCTTGAGTTGTTCTGGCAAAGCCGTCGAATCTGCTGACCTTTAGAGCCAATTATGTGGCTTTGCAAAATTTTCTGTAAAAATGTATGGTAAAGTGAGAAGTCCCAGGATTATAGATGTCATAGTGAAAATGAACTAGAGAAAGTAGATACTTTTTTTTATCAAAACAATTCCAATAATTTGTTACTTCATTTGTCCAACAAAGTCTATGGCTAGGGAATTTATTTTTTTTAAATTTGTACTCTCTTTTCAGGCATTTGTTGATAGCGGAGCCCAGTTAACAATGACATCTAAAAGTTGTGGAGAGCGCCGTAGGTATGTGGTTTTTTGTAATAAAAAGTAGTTCTTTGATGCTGCTCTCATTTGTTCTGCTACTTTTTCCTTTTTGGGTTAGTTCCTGGTAACATAAGCCTTTTAAATATTGTTCTAGGAATGATGTCGTCTGAATCAGGTTGAATGATCTAGTTTGAACCTATTAAAGGTCTGTATTAATTAGGCCTAGATAACTGAAAGTCTAAATATTGGCCTCAGACTGGAATATGATCTGGAAATTGGATGTTGCGGTCGTGGAGATTCTATGTAGATGGCTGCCCTTCTGCCATCGGCATCGTTCTTCATATATTGCTATTATGTTTCGTTTATTCATGTTCTTTTTTGTCTCCATGCACTCATTGTTATTGTCAGACTGAGAGCACTCTAATTAAGTGTAATATGCACATTGTGTTGGATATAGAAAGTTCGGATGTAAAGATATTATATCATTACACATAATGTCCTTTCAAGCCTCATTTTCTTATTTCTGAATCTTTATATGGCTTCAGGCTGTTAAGGCCCCTGGAATTTTCACTTACTTCCCCCGTTATGTGAAAAGTTGAACTTCTTGCATTTTTTGTCAACCAAACAACTTATCATATTTTACTTACCAGGAAGTTATACTTCCTATGCCTTTTCATATCAACCTAACTACCACTAATTAGATATATCATGTCCTAACTTGGTTTAGAGCTTAATTGCAGTCACTTGGTGTCCTGTCTCATACTGCCATGCATGGTCTGGAATATACTATCTGGGCTGTTAAACAGTTCCGTTGACTTCCTTGCCCCTTCTCTTGAATCCACTTTCTTTTTTTTCCTCTTTTCTGTTTTTTCTGGTTTTTTTCTTTTTTTTTTTCCTTTTAACTGCAAACTTGAGAATGGGGGCAATGAGAATCGAACCCTGGTCTTTGCCAGGGAATGTAAAGGGAGAGCTCTCCGACCCATTCTCTTTCTTGGTCCTTGTTTATTGATAGTTTTCTCTCTTATGCCTAACTTCCTGTTTTTGTCATTGGATTAAATTCAATCTTTTTTATCGTTCACAGGTGGTGTTTGTGCTAATGTCGATCAGGTATGTAACGATCTGCACTCCTCATCTTTTTTACTTTACTATCAAAGTTATGGGTGGTTACACTATAGGTACTACGCCTACGGTCATATCAATATTGGTTTGCGACACTTGAATCTTCTAGTACTTATCAACTGCATGCATTCACTTCTAGGTGTAAGGAACCAAATTTTCACCCATCATCATTTAATCCTGAATTACCCCTAACTAGGGGAGGTATGTTGTTGTATCATTTAATCCTGAATTAATTTAATTGTATACTTAAGAGTAAATGTTTGGTGCTGAACAAGCTGTCCTTGTAATTATTGCATGCAAAACTATGGACTGATTGCCGCTGCTGTTTTCTTGATATTTATCTGAGTCAAACTTTTCTGCTGCAGAGTTCTGATTTTTGAAGCCGAAATTGCAAAGCTTGTTGAGCTATCATTCGAAAGGAATGCTGTCATACAAGCTCGCAAGCATTTTCATGGCAATGAAGATCAGGCAGCTGTCTTCTCTTTGGAGGCTGACGACCTAGAAGTGAATGCATGCAGTCAATCAATACTGGGGACATAGACCGTTAACACAAATTTCATGCAGTCAAGTACACTTTCAACTTGAATGTTCTGAACACAATTTCTCTTCCAGTATTGATTGACTGCATCCATTCACTTATAGTATGCTGGTGCTTCATTGTCTTGGAGAAAGAGCTTAAGTCTCAACAGATGCAGCTGAAGGGAAGAATGACTGAAAGAGGAGTAAGGACTTGCGAAGAACAAGGATTTGCCAGTAACTGTAAGTAAAACTTGAAACCCATTATTGGGTTTGCAGCTGGTACCTGGAAAGGAATCAGTTTCATTTGTTAACGGTCTATGTTCCCAGTTTTCTCGGACCCTTTTTAATCTCAAAAACAAAAACAAAAACAAAAACTTTTAACACACAACAATTACAATTTTCCATGCTGTTCCTCGTGTAATATTTAGAATGTCATTTATTCAACTTAGAGGGATATAGGGAGGGAAAAGTTATTCTTTTGGGGGGAAATTAGTTAGAATTTGAGGGAGATTGTAGGAATCAGATAAGTCAAGAATAAAAAAAGAAGGATAATCAATTTTCGGAGATTTAGCATATATAAATGAATAGCACCATATATTTATCATTTTCACCTTAGTGAAAAATTGCATGACAGCACGAGGTTGTAGCTACAAGGCTTTCTTAAAACAAATAAATAAATAAATATTCTTGTTTCATTGTGCGAGCATATGAACTTTATTTATGGTGTGTTGGCCGTGGCGGCTTTGTTATACATACTACTTTATGTGCTTAAACTACTTACAGAATCTAATCTTGAAAAATGCAACATTGTATAACGAAATTTATTAACCTCATCATTTATCATCTTTGGTCTTCTGATCAAAAATATCATTTATGATCTTATTATGGCCTTGCATTTGCATAGAGTACATTTATTGATGATTCTACTAGCATGTGTAAAAATAAGTCTATTTAATTATCTATGATTTTATTGGCATGTAAAAAAATAATTTTTATGCACATTTTGTAGATGTACCCTTTCCAGTTTTTTTCAGGCATTTGTCATTTACTATATTTTCTGATCTCCTTTGCTTGTTTGGTTGACCCAGTCTGAATGTCTGATAGAGTCCACAAGCCTTCACACGGCATTTCTTTTGAAAAGTCGTCTTCAGATGAGTCTTGCATGACTCATGGCACATGGGACATGCACAGCTAAGTGCTAACTAAAGTATGTAATGCTTTAGGAAGCATGAGCTCTTAGTATTATTCCCTAGATATCTTGGGTGGTGGAGGGAAATTGAAGGGTAATAGTTACCCTATTTGGGGGGTAATTGTTGTACTATCCTTCCCTAGGTTAACAATTCCCCTTAATTTTCTCTCTCCTCCACCAAGTTGCACCACCCCCAACCACCTATATCTTCCCATTTTACCCTGTTTTGCTCCATTATCCTAATCCAAGCATGCCCTTAAACATAATTTAGGAGGCCTTCATTTGGTCAACTTTTTTTCTTTTAAATCTGCCATTAGAATGAAACTTTTTTTCTAAAGATTTATCCTTTTTAGTTTGGCAGAATTCTAAAGATTTATTTATATCAACTATTCAATATAGCTTATCCTTAGCCTCCAATCAGAAAGATCAAGAAAAGAAAAACCATTATTACGTAAAAGTTCGTTAGATTGGACGATGGGACACGTTTTTAATTGTGTCCTTAAATTTGTGAATATTTACCCCTTGACAGAGAATGGCTAGTTGTCGGTGGCTGAACTTTTATGACCATGTCAAATTGTCAGCTGAAGAAGCAGCATTCAAGTTTAGGAATTTAATATAATTAATTATTGACTAGGAAAGGCATTTAGGCATTTAGTCTTGCCAATTAGTCTTAATTTGGAGATATATCAGGCAAATCCAAGCCAGTTCAGCCTCAGCCTTCAGCTATTGGTAAGGCATTTAGTCTTTCCATTCCATTGGCCTCTCCAGAATTAGAGATGTCTCACACCAGCTTTCCTTCATCCTTTTCGTCAGCTGAGTGGATTCATAGAGTTATCTTTCAGGCCTTTGTTTCCTTGCTGTTGTTTCTTCCTCATGCAAGCTCAGTATCCTTCAATTTTAGCAGTTTTACACCAAACATGCCCAACATAAGCTACGAGAAGGATTCGTATGCTTCGAACGGGGTCATCCAGCTCACAAAAAACCAACAAGACAATTCCCTCACTGGAAGTGTAGGCAGAGCATCCTACTCTCTGCCAGTGCCCCTTTGGATTTCAGATAACAGCACAAGGAAGGTCACTGATTTTACCACCCATTTTTCATTCATCATCAAACAGGTGGATAATTCTTCTTATGGTGATGGACTCTCCTTCTTCCTTGTGCCTTTCAACTCTTCCGTTCTCGACAATTCAACTGGTGGCTACCTTGGGTTGGTCACTCCTCAATCGTTTAATGTTACAAGTGAAAACCAGTTTGTAGCTGTGGAGTTTGACAGCTACAAGAATTTCTGGGACCCAAATTCTTCTGATCACGTGGGCATAGATGTCAATTCCATTGTCTCGGTTGCTACTGTTGAATGGAACAGTAGCATCAAGAACGGATCAAAAGCAAATGCTTGGATAACTTATGATTCTTCTACCAAGAATCTAAGTGTCTTTCTAACTTATGCTGATAATCCTGTTTTCAGCGGTAACTCTAGCCTTTCGTATACCATTGACTTGAGTACTGTTTTGCCTGAACGTGTCAGAGTTGGTTTCTCTGCTTCCACAGGTCTAAGCACTGAGATTCATAACATTCTTTCTTGGGAATTCAGCTCAACTTTGGCGGACATCAATAATACTGAACCAGCATCTGGAAACAAAAATAGTACAAATACTCAATCATCACACAGTAAAAGTAGGAAATCTAGGGGCAGGGCCAGGTTGGTAGGTGGCATAGCAGCTGGTATTGCCGTTTTAGTCGTCGGGTTGGGTGCACTGGGGTTCAAATGGTGGCAAAGGAGATCTAGTGGAGAAGAAAATGGCATGGATTTTGATGATGACTTCGAGGAGGGAACAGGGCCTAGGAGGTTTACATACCTTGAACTTAGTTGTGCCACCAGCAACTTTTCTGAGGAAGGGAAGCTAGGAGAGGGAGGATTTGGAGGCGTTTACATAGGTTTATTGACAGATCCAAGTAGAGAAATCGCGGTCAAGAGAGTATCGAGAGGTTCAAAACAAGGGAAGAAGGAGTACGTGTCAGAGGTGAAGATTATTAGTAGGTTAAGACATAGGAACTTGGTTCAGCTCCTTGGCTGGTGCCATGAGAGGGGAGAGTTGCTTCTTGTATATGAATTGATGCCTAATGGAAGTCTCGACTTCCATCTCTATGGGGCAAAGAAGGTTGCGCTATCATGGGCAGTGAGGTTCAAAATTTCCCATGGTTTGGCATCTGCCTTGCTTTATCTTCATGAAGAATGGGAACAGTGTGTGGTGCATAGAGATATCAAATCCAGTAATGTCATGCTCGACTCTAATTTCAATGCCAAGCTCGGAGATTTTGGGCTTGCGAGACTGGTAGACCATGATCTGGGCTCTCAGACAACTATATTAGCTGGCACATTAGGCTACCTAGCTCCAGAGTGTGCCGCCACAGGAAAGGCCAGTAAAGAGTCTGATGTCTATAGTTTCGGGGTAGTGGCCCTAGAAATCGCATGTGGAAGACGGCCCGTTGAACCCAGGGAAGAACCTAGCAAGGTGAGAATGGTAGAATGGGTATGGAACCTCTATGGGAAAGGTCTTTTACTCGAAGCAGTCGATAGCCGACTTGAAGGGGAATTTGATGCTCGCCAAATCGAGTGCTTAATGGTGGTTGGCTTGTGGTGTTGCCATCCGGACTATACTCTCCGCCCTTCTATAAAGCAAGTTATAAATGTGCTAAACTCGGAAGCTCCTTTGCCCAATTTGCCTTCAAAGTTCCCAGTTCCGATATATTTCTCACCCCATATGAATATGCAGGATATACTCTCCGACACATCATCCTCTGGATTTACAGGCAGTAGAGGTATGACAAACTCTTCATCTCAGTCAGTTGTCTCAGGCACTGCTCCATTGTTGTCCCAGAAATTAGCTGACGTCAGATGAATATTTTTCTTCTCTTTTCTTTTTCACCTTTTTTTAATTGTAAGTATTTAATTTAGCATTTATTCTTTTTGCAAGTGTTTTACTATATTGCATTTCAATGGAGACTTGTTTACTGTTTGCAGCAATGTTTTGAAAACCGGATCAGGCATCGAACCGGTTGCCTTACTGGTTCACTGGTTCAACTGGTTTGACCGGTTGAACCGGACTCAAAAACCGCATGACGTCATAATAAAAATAATATTAAAATAATGGGGTGATAATATTAATATACAGTACTTATGACATAAAAATGATAAAATGTTGATTTAAAATATATAAAAGATAGAAAACAAGACCATTAATCAGGTGGAACAGTGTGGAGAGAGAGTGAGGTGGCAGAGGAGAAAGGAGAAGATTAGAAGAGCAAGTTCTTTTTATTTCTGAGCTATCCATTGTCCCACATCGAACAGATGGAAATAAATTCCTATCCAAATAGCTATAAGATGCATGTGGGTATGCTCTATTTACCTCTCAAAAGACTGCTACATAGAGTGGGCCATAAAAGGCTCTACTTTATTGGCCCAATTGGTAAAATCAGAAGCTTGGATTTTGAATTTTCAAGCTCCCGGTTTAGCCGGTTGGCCCGCGGTTTCCGGTTTCTTCCGATTTTGACCAAAATTGCCCGGTTTTGACCGGTTTGCTTTGTGGCGGTTTTTAGAGCTGAATCGGACCGTTGACCTGCCCGATTCCCGGTTGAACCGGTGCAACCGGGCGGTCCGGTCCGATTTTAACAACATTGGTCTGCAGTACCAGCTACTTGTTTAGTTTGGCCCTTGGTTACATGAAACTTTCTTAGTCAAAATTTCGTGGAGAGCTGTTCAATAATAATATTTACAAGTGGACTTTTATTGCTTTTATTTTGTAGTCAAAATCTCGTGATGTAGCTTGTATTGCAAAAAAAATGAGATTTAAACCCAAATTATTGGTGGAACAAATGAAAAGTGTGTTCACTACATTACTGAGTATCCACGCCAAGTTCAAGATGGGTCAATTTATCCCATATCAACATGATATGTGAAGATTTTAGATTCCTCACATAACAGTGGAACCAAGCAAAAACTTTGAGGGGCCGTTTGGTTGGGGGTAATGATTAAGGGGTAATGGAATGGATTTTTAGGCTAAAGTAGTAATGTGAAGTGGTGATGAGGGTGATGATTAAGGAGGGGTAATGGAAAAAATGAAGGAAAACGAGGGAATATCATTACCCTATGGGAAGGTGGGTTTTAATTATCCTTTAAATGGGGGTAATCATTATCCTCATTCTCACAAAATCTAACCCTCACTACCTCACATACCTCCCATTTTAGCCTAAAAATCCATTCCATTACCCTTTTAATCATTACCCCAAATCAAACGGCCCCTAATTGTACCAAAAAATGTTCAGTGGTTCTATGAACCTCAGTATTTAATTGAATTTGGTAGAATAGTAGTGGCTTTAAAGTTTAAGCCTTAGCATTCAAGTTGAAGTGGAGCTACGTACAGGTACAGCTAGGCGCCTATCTCAATTCTCAAGCTGATGTTTCTCCTTAGACCTTAATTAAGTAGTGGACTAGTGGTAGTGAATGGCTCATCCCTGCAACTCCAGAGGGTCTATTTTAATTTGCCACTTGAACAACACGCTCTTCCCACTTTGACCCTTGAGATTTTTGTTCCCTTTTATTTGAGTATTATTTTGATAATTTGAAGTCCATTTTATTAATGTGAATTTCAACCTATTAGAGCCAAAACTTAACACACTAGGAAGTTATCCGTGCTATGCACAGACTATCCTTTTCTCGCTATACTTTTAATATGAAATAGCCGGTGCATACTTAAAGAGAAAATGTGAGGATTCACCATCTCAAGAAAATAATAAATAAAATAACTTATCAAGATGTGATACTTGTAGTTAGAAGTTACCTACAAAAAATATATCACTTACTAAACTATCAATCTAAATGTGACCCTTGTTTATTTGCTCATATCTTTGCAAATTTTAGTCACATGTCAAATCGGTGTTTATACCCTCAAATATAAAAATTAACTAATTAGGTATCCCTTGTCATATTAGCGACTTTTATCCCCACGAAATATTGGTAACTTTTCATATAACCGACTCTTATACCAACTAATATAATTTTTGTTATTACTCAGCAACTGGTTTGATCCGTTTGTCCCCTAATGTGTGTTTTGCTAATAAGAAGTTGAAACAATAACCTTCTCTCGAATGGGGAAAAAAATTATAGTGACTCATCATCTTAAAAAAAGAAAAAAAAAATGTATAAAATATGACACTTGTAGTAACCTGTGCTTTTTATCATAACCATATAACAAAAGAATAGATAAATCCATATTATTATTATTTTCTTTGAATAAAAAATAGAAATTATTAATAGACAACTAATTGTCAAATAAATATCATTAAAAGGCGAACCAATTAAAAAGTGATACTTGTCACATTACCAACGCTCTTACCCAATATATATATATATATATATATATATATATATATATATATATATATATATATATATATATATATATATATATATATATATATATATATATATTATTTTGGAGGAGAAACTTATACACTTGTTGGACGCGAAACTTATACATCAATACAAGCTAAACACACTGAGTCAAAGTTTATATACCCATTAAATACAACCTAAAGTAACAAACATCTAAGCGAGTCAAACATTATAAACACAACTAAATTTTAATCCTACAAACCACCGAAAAATGAAACTAAACCCTACGAAATCCATTAAAGTACTAACCAGAATGGCTGAATACAACCTTTAAAATATTGAACTAATACTAGATAAAAATGAGATGAAAATATATCAAACCACTTAAAACACGAATATGTGGTACTCAATCATTTGATTGTCTTTGAAGTGTCATCATTAAATAGTGTAGACACCCTACAATATCTCTGTCTCTTGTCCCTAAAATCGCTATGATGAGCCTATTGGCATTTGCTCGGATAGTAATTGTCATATTTGAGTGTAAGATACGTTGATTGTATGTGAGCGAGATTAGAGTGGGGACCATAGGCATTTGGAAAGTAGGGGGGATAATTTGGTAATATTGATAAAGGGCAGAGGAGAGAGATAAACACATCGAAATAAATGTATCATACACTCAATATATGACATTCATTTTTCAATTTGCTCGGACGTTGGATCTTAAGAATGAGAACTCTTGATAATATCCCATTTCATCACGTCATTTAGGCAGTGTTTGGTATTGTTTTTCCTGTTTTTGTTTTTAATTGAATAAATCTCTTTTCTGTTTTTGGTTTTAAAAAGTTGTTTTTAAAAAATAATTTTGTTTGGTTATCAATTACTCGTAAACAATTCTTAGAAAAACCTGTTTGGGTGCTACACGATCAATGATAAATATGAATTTGTTGCATATTTTGCGATGATTTGTACCCCATATTGTTTGATTTAGTGTGTGTTTTATGGTCTTTTAGCTTGAATTTTGTTTCTCTTGTTCCTCTTTATGTTTTTGGTGTATTGTGTGCACATGTGCTCATTTTAGACCCAGTTCTCGAGAGATACAAGGACATTTATAAAATGAGAAGAATCAATGACAAAGTTTAGACACCTCTTCGACATTTTGATCATAAAGTCTTCATATGAGCTCCAAATAAAGTGATTCAAAGTGTTGTGGAAAGATAACAAACAGAGCTACAACTTTCATGTTTTACGTTTTTGCCAATTCCAAGTGCAAGACTGTCCAAAATGCGCCAGAAGGCAAAGTTTGAAGGTTACTCGGTCAAGCACCCCGGCAAGGTAGTGGACCAAGTACATAGGGACAGCAAGCTCACTTGGTCAGGCACCCCGGCGGGGTATTAACGCAGTCCGACCAAGTGCTCTACCGAAGTCTATTGGGACTATAAATAGCCACTTGAATACTACCATCTTATGCTATCTCTTCTCTAACCTCGTATTAGCTCTCTAAAGAGGACTAGCCTCCATTTTTAGGTTTAAGAACTTCATTGCTTAAGATTATTAGGGTAATTAAACTTGGTTTGGAGAAGGTTATTGAAGACCTTTGTAAGATCTTCTTGACCCTTCTCTCTCATCGATCTTTCTCTCTCTTCTTTTAGTTATTTCTCATGTTGAATATTATGTTTTGGTTAATTAAAGTTAATGACTTTATGATGTTTAGTGGCTAATCCTCTTTGATAGAGTTGGGATTAGCCCAACTACAGTGTTTAATGCTTGGATGATATGTTTTGAATGTTATTATTTGAATAATTGCTTGTTTGGTAGTAACCCCAAGTGTTTGATGAAATGCCTAAATGAGTTTATGGCTTTATTTTGATCAATTAATCTAAAATCGAAAGGGGAAGTTTGATTATGAGGGATCTTACTAATCCATCAAGGAGATTTAGCCACGAAAGTAGGATAAATCACCTTGGGAACTTATTGATTAGTTTGGACTTAATGGACCTATTTTGATCTAATCCCATGAAAATAGGTGGTTAGTTTGAGTTAGGTGTTCCTTTGGACCTTGAGAGAGGCCTTGGGTTACTTGAGTTCTAATCGTTCCCTTGCATTACCCATTTGATTGCATGCTATATTATCATCCATTGCATTAGAGCATCATTAGTTGGGTGAACCCCCAACTCTAGCTTTAATTCTTGACTCTTACAATTGTGATTGCTCTTCTCTCTCATCTTAGTTAATTAATTTAGTTTTAGCTTTGGGTTTTATTAAATCAAATCACTATCAAATTTACCCAATTAGCTTAGCTTTCCCAATCCTAGAGATTTTGGTAATCGAAATACCCTCGCTCCTCTTAGGAGACGATAATTTTACTACGCGATAAACCCGTGCACTTGCGGGACTATCAATCAAGAAGTAATAAGACCTTTTATTTTTTGGTTCAAGTTGTCAGGAGGTGATTTTAAGCCCTTAACCAAAAAAATAAAATAAAAAATTATTTGTTATATATAATAGAGTACCAAACTCCATCAAGATGGAGAATAGCCAAAATAATCTGATGTTTCACAAATATCGAGCTTCATGCCTCCAGGCTCCATGAATATCACTCATCCTCGTCAATGTCCCCATCAAATCATGATAAGAAACACAAAGGATTAGTATACTTAACCAAAAAAAAGAAAAAAGGAAAGCCGCTCCCCAGAAAAAGAAAAGCAGAAAGAGAGAATGGATTGAGAAATTAATAAAAAAAATTCAGTTTCTAAAAGTAAAAAATTTCCACTTCTAAAATTTCTGATTTTTGGGTTTTTGTTTCTAAAAACAAAGAAAAAACAAAATTGCGTTAAGTTATTCAGAATTTACGTTTTGCTATCTCCTAAAATAAAACAACGTTCAAAGGATATGAATCATGGGCCAGATCGGAGCTCATATTAATTTAGTCCAATGGGCTTAAAAATATTACCGCGGGCCAGATCCGAGCTCATATAAATTTAGTCCAATGGGCTCAAAATATTACCGCGTGAAGTTTATCGTCGTTGACCAGTTGACTGCTTCAAGTTTACCGGCCTTATTTACTGACAGCTGGAATTGAGTAATGAGATAATAGATCCGTTGAGATCCCCGCGTCTTTCCGCATTTCACCGCCATAACACACCTTAAATACTTCATCACCACTTCAATCACTTTGCTCTATCAAATCCAAATTAAATCTAACACTTCTGTCCCAAAAACCCTCACAATTTCAATCATCTTGTTTCTCTTTCTCTCTCTCCACATTAATTAATGTCGATCAGACCCTAATCGAGTCTCATCGATCTTCATGTTTTCCGATAAACCCTAATTTCTCCGATCGGTCACAATTCTCCCCTAATTTCTAATACCAAAACTCTAATTTCTGAAACTTCATCATTTGTCGATGGTGAGAAATGAATCATGGCTTATTGGTGTCCTAGTTTCACTACCACCCTTGTTGATGGAAGATGGCGATGGTAGTTATTAATTCTTCCTTTTCTCTTCTCCTATTACTTGTTGTAGATTTGTAATTAGTGTTAATGACTTGCATTTTCTTTTGATTCTCCAAATTACCATTTTATCTAATGCTTCTACCCTCTTATGGTGTTTGTATCGGTACATTTTTGCAAATTTCTGTTAAAAACGAAACCCTAGTTACACAAAAGGAAAACCAAATTCCATGTGACTTGTCAAGTTTTCTGCCTCAAGCCCATTGTTTCTATAACATGAGTGAAGGTGTGTTTATATTAGCATATCTTCAATTTTATATCTTGTCAATTTTTTATGAGGGCAAGGAAATCACCATTTATGGAAATACGATTCTTCTTTTTGGGTCTAAAGTCTAATAATTCCAACCATCCCTGAGGTAATAAAGAATGATGCCATTGTGCTTGATGTTTGTTCTTAATTTGTATTTGTCTCAGTTTTTTTTAATATTTTTTTGCAATTGGGATGCTTTGATGCAAATGTGTGTTTTTTTTTCTTTTCCTTTTTATTCATATGTGACCAGATGTTATTGAAAAGGGCAAAGAAGGAGGATTAACTGTAATTCAGATATATGTTTTATGTTTTCTTGAATGGGAATGAACCTGGCCAAGTAATCATTTCTTACACATTCAACCTCCTTTTTTTTTTAATTTTCTTCTTGGGGGGGGGGGGTGTGAGATTCTTGACAATGTCCTGTTATCTGGTTGTTTGCAGTACTATTTTGAGGGGGAGGTATGACCTAGTGACATCCATTAAGCTGGTTCAGCAAGGTAGTAAAGTTCAAATGAGGATTGAAACTTATGTTTGTGCTGAGTGGAACTTGTGGTTTATGATCAGTTGCTTCTCTCTCCTTTTAATGATCAAAAATTTCCTTCAAACGGTGCAAAAAGTGAAACAGTATATTTTGCTTCTTTGGATTTCCCTTACTGCTTATTGCTTATGAGTTATGACTCTTTTTCCCTGATCAGTTGCCGTGGAACGATTAAAATACAAGATTGTTGACATGATGTTTGATGGAAGTAGAAAAGTTGTTTGAACAAAGAGGTTCAATTACACTGACTCAGGAGTCAGGTATATCATTTATGTATAGCCAAAAAGGTTCATATCCATTTAATTTGATTTGGGATACCATATATGAAACTAAATGAATTATATTTTGAGCTTTCACTGATGTGTGGTTGTCGTGGCAGATTGAAAATATGGGCCAATGAAGTCTGAAATTGGTGCTTCTGGTAAAGCATGGTCAGCCCAAAGGCCACAAACAGCTCTGGGGCTTGGGGCTAGGCATTGGAGTTGCATCAAATGATGCCATAGTTTCACACCCGCTGGAGGAAGATGACAATGGGTACTTATTAATTCTCCCTTTCCTCTTCTCCAATTCCTTCTTGTTGTAGTTAGTAGTGACTTGCATTTTCTTTTGTTTCTCCAACTTGCTTCTAACTTCTTTATTTTAATGGTTTTGTTTCTTCACATGCTGCATTTGTCACTCTACTCAGGAAACTGACAGTCCTATTTATTGTGAAACAGCTGAGTGTCTGGCATAAAATAAACTACGACAGCCTGTGCAATATGCTGCCACAGCTGCCTGTAAGCTTGTGTTCTTTGATTGTGGCGATGCTGCTAATGCTTTTCCAGCACATTTGAATGGAAAACCTAGGTTTGCAGTGAGGTCTAGCAGGTTTATGTGCACCACTGGTCTTCAATTTTCAATTTGTATCTTGTTAATGCCAGTGTTGGATATGACTGCAAGAAGAATATACTACGATGGGCCACAAAGGATTCTTCATTTGGGTTTATTTGTTACTCCTGGCGCTGAGGTAATCAAGAAATGCTACCAGGTGTTTGATATTTGTTGTTATTTTTTGTTTCTCAGTTTGTTGCTTTTGAGTTTCTTCAATTTGGGTGCTTATTTTAGCTGCAAATGTGTTTTTTTTTTCTTTTTGTTTATTTGTAGGTTTCTTGATTTAGACGCGGCCAGATCTTATTGAAAAAGCCAAAGGAGGAGGATTTAATGTAACTCAGATCTTGATTTTCTGGAATGGACATGAACCCGAGCTTGGCCAAGTAATCATTTCTTACACATTCAAATCTTATTTTTATGTTTGGGGATTGTGAGACTGTTAACAATGTTCTTTTTTTCTTTTTTGCCCCTTGTTATTGGTTGTTTGTACTATTTTTAGGGGAGATATGACCTAGTGAAATCCATTGAGCTGGTTCAGCAAGCTGGTCTTTATGTTCGTATGAGGATGGACCTCAAGTTTGTGCTGAATGGAGCTTCGGGTAATTTCTATTTTCTCATTCCCTTCTTTTTCTTTTTAATGATGGAATGCATCCTTCCAAAGGTGGGTAAAATTGAACGATATATTTTGCTTGTCTTCATTTTTCTAGTGCCTTGTTGCTGTAGTTTCTTCACGCCTGTTGGAGGAAGATGACGATGGTACTTACTAATTCAGTAATTCTCCCTGTTTTCTTCTCGAAATTATTGTTATTTCACTGTATTTAGTAATGATTTGCATTTTTTCTTTTGCAACTTACGAAAATCATTTACAAAACTAAGTCACCAGTTTGAGAATAAGTTTTTTGCTTTCTTTGTGAGGGCTCCTTCTCCTCTTATGCTGTAATACTCTCTCAGTTTTAGTTAAAATAAATTGTTATCTAATTTTTTTTTAAAAAATACAGTTTGAGAGTAACAAAGAAATAAATTAGGAAGAAAGTAAAAATGTCACTTGTTAGATGTTTGGACCTTATGACTACCATCTCCAAGGAAAACCAGAGAAATGGCAAGGACACACTAGTATCACAAGTTTCAGAGCCAAACAAATCTCAAGAGGACAGTGTACGTGTTCCCTCGGATCCTTGGAAGATTGGAAAGTTACAAGATTTTGACCCTGGTGCCCGAGTTTGAAGAGCAAGGTTAGCAAAGCACCTTGTTCATCGTTATTATTTTCTGTTATCATGATTGAAATGTGGTGTTACTTCACTATAGGTATGGATGATCAAGAGACAATTCTTAAAATCTATTCTTGGCAAGCCATTTGAGACTATGCTGGTCACTTCATGGAATGAAAGAAGAAAGCAGGCAATGCTAGCAGAAAATTCAGATAGGATGAAATCTGTGCTTGATAACCTGCAAAAGAAGCTTGATGAGGTTAGCATTATCGTACGCTTGCTGTAAAAATGAAAAATGGAAAGTTCAGAACTTTTTTCATCTTCTCACTTTCTCATTGCTTTAACCAAGCTGCTTTGTTTAGAAGCTATTATGTTTTGTAGTACACTGTACACATACCAAGCCCTGTATTTAATCTAAACTCTGCTTTGTGCAGCAGGGTAACTTGAATATGCAGGTGTAGAAAAAGGGTTGGGACTTGCTTGAGGATGACCAAGCAACCTCTGTAAGTTCTTTTGTCCTTGTGCAGTTGTGCACATATGAAATTTTTGTTGGTTGGTTGCAGAAGAGATGTTTTTGTTTGCCCATCACTCCCAGGTGGTAATTGACGGATTTTCCACTGTACTTTTATTGCAGGTTGTATTACACAGATACTAAGAGCTTTTGGGCTTCCAATGTTGACTTGTTTTTGTTTAGCTTGGTGTGTCACCGACTATTAGTGTCTTTTTTCTATTATTCGAATCTTACCAGCACAACTGCTCTTTAAATTGTCTCGAGGCTTTATTATATTATTCCAAGTTGGATAATCTTCGCCTTACTAAAAGGATATTTTGAAATCTATGATGTTTACAGCTAGCTGAACAATGGAATTGCAATAGAAGAATTTCAAAATCCAGAGCTTTTTTCTCTCAGTTCTGGGGAAAAGTAATTCACTGGTATGTGACTTTACTGTAGGGATTATGTAGGATTAATATTTTGGGCATTAGATCTCTTCTTCTTTTTCCTTCCAATTAAAATTTGGGTGATAATCTGATATGTCAGGCAAAGAGTTTCATCTTTCTCTATCATTGGATGGAAAGATTGATGCCTACCTTTGCTTGTTAGTTTTTCACTTTTTTTCTTGCCCTTTCTAGCATTTGCTATGGTGTTGTTTTGCTGCCTGTTGACTTCTTCTTTTTTCTTATTCCTGAACAAGTTACAAGCTCAAAGTTCCAGATAAAAAGATTAATATGTTGAAGTTTTGTATCCTTTTCAGCTTTGCTTTATTCCATTAAAGGGGAAGAATCTGATTACATGCCATTGTTTCTGCAACTGTGGAGACTTAACCTATTGCGTTCATTTCCCTCTGTTTACGTAAATTGTTATGTCATACTAGATCATAATGTGCAGTGTTCAATCATTTCTTTTGTCAACTTACATGTAGAAATGCAAGACTCTTTTCCTGATATGCAACTTATTATATATTGTTCACATTTTCTTCTGATGAATAATGCTTAAAACTTCTGTATCTGACAGCGCGCGGGCAGATTCATGACAGCATTAGCAGCAGCAGCTGAGGAAAGCTGATTATGAGCTTCTCCTCCTTAATTGATGCTTTAGGATACAATGGAAGGTCTTGATTTTGATTGCATATATGGCTACAGATCAAATATGCAAATCTATATATTTATCATTTTGCCAACATCTTTAAATATAAATACTAACGTGTGCTTTGTGAACTTGAATGGGTTATTGTTTCTTCAGTGGACTATATTTGAAGAAACTTTGATAAAGAGTTGGAAAAGACACTATTACACTCATATCGGAAGGTATTTGTTTCTTTTCTTTTCTGCTCTTCTGTTCTTTTCTTTTCTTTGTCTAAGACTAATTGAGTTCCCTTGCTCTTTTATCTTGTTTTTAATAGAGGTACTCATAGTGTTGTAGTTTGCCAAAGATTCTGCTGTAATGTACTTGTTATCTTTTGGAGATAACAAGCACCATACTACTGGTTAGGCAAAGGTGGTTCTGGTCTGTCTTTTTAATGGGATGGGCAGTGTTGCTTCACGTTTTAAAGAGATTCAAGGTGGGAATTTGTTTTGCTTGCCGTAATGCCCTTTTTTGGGAAGTGATTTACAATGGGTTAGACATTTACAGCTGGTCAATGTCCCGCGCTGACTTAAAGTGCAATGTTGGGAATACATATTTTTGCATTTTCTTGATATGTTTGTCAATTTGAGGTGCTTTACAAGAAATGAAACAGAACATATGCATATGCTGCTAGCTTTTACTCCTCAACATATGTTCTTGCTATATCTTTTATCTTAATTATGTTAATTTTTTCGACTTTTTCTTGGTATTCTTTTGTTGTGATTATGCATATTTTTTGCTTTTTAGGTTATCAAGTTTTGTTTTTCCAAGAATCGTTGCAACAGATGAGCCAATAGTAGAAAGAGTATCGACCTTACAAGCAGCTCAGAGAAGATTCCAAAGTCTTCTTCAGAGAGGCATTGGTGTACATCTTGTTAGGCTGCTCCGTATTGTGAAGCCGTGAAGGAAGTGATCGAAGTGCTTTTCTGCTGTGTGTAGTCAGGGTATGAACTGGTATTCCTACTGTGAAGGTGATAATTTAAGCAAGTTGCTGGTATGGTTTCATAGGAACTAGTTTATGACACATGTGCACTCTCTTATCAACTGTTACATGTTATTTTATTTTGAGAAGATCTTGCATGGATTTGGTCTATCTTATGGAACTATGGATCAGCTCCTAGGGGTCACTCTTACACTTTGCAGGACACTTTTAGAGGGATGACCAGATAGACCACGTTCAATCAAGACTTTGCGTTTTATTTATCATTCTTGTGTTATTGCTCTTTTTAGGTCTTTTGCAGGGCCGGAATTGACTAAGTTTAACCTTCATTTCTAGGCTCTGTTTTCAACTGAAATATTTGCTATGGGGATTAATGCTCCTGCCAAAACGGTGATTCTCTTTGATGAAATTCATAAATGAGTGTCTAGTATACTATGGTTTTCGGTGTTTATTGACTGTGTTTTACTTCACACTTTTGCCATACATGATCATGACAGCTCCAAAAGGGGTATATTGCCTAAAGAGCTTTAAAATCCCCCATGATCATGATAGTACTGGAATATTTTACCTGCGACCAGTTGGAAGTTCAGGTTTCCTTCAAGCTTTTTGAACCTTGTAAATAAGATTTAGGAGAAAATTCTACATGGATGCTATGAAGATTTAGGAGAAAAGTATACATGTGTGCCTTGAGGTATAATATATTACTATACTCCCTCTGTTTCATAGTGATTGTCGTAGTTCCTTTTTTGGATGTTTCAAAATGACTGGCCTTAATAGTTGCAGTATCTAATGTAGCTTTTCACTTTGTTACCCTTCGTTTATTGTAAATAGCATTATATGGTTTTTAGAGTTGTTTTTCAGGGGTAATATAAATGATAATGTATTCACTTAGCATTAGTTGCATTTCGTAGTATTCATGAAAAGTCAGCTAGGACAGATGCTTTGAAACGGTGGAGCATCATTTAGGTGAACTTATCACCGAAAGTATTGTTTCGGTATTAGGCAGCACCCAGGATAGTGGTTGGTTTTATTCAGGTATCCTAGGTGCCTAATTTTTTTGAATATGACAATCCCTGAAAAACATTAGACTGTAGTAATTTACCTCATACATGCTCAAATTTTCAATTGATTGTATCAAAATATGTCAGTGGTGAAGATGAAAGGTTGACATTGACAATTTGACAGTGGTAGATCCATTCCACGATTGGATTATGGACCCAAAACTGAATTAGGAGTTAGATTAGATTTCAAGGTTTGTTTCTGTCTCTTTGTTCCTCTAATTTTTGTTTGCCATCTCTGAAATTTATTTGTACCGTATTTTCATCCGTTGGTTTTATTCTGGTATCCTAGGTCCCTAATTTTTTGAATATGACAATCCCTGAAAAACATTTAGACTGTAGTAGTGTACCTCATACATGCTCAAAATTTCATTGACTCTATCAAAATAAGTCAGTGGTGAAGATGAAAGGTTGACAGTGGTAGGCTTTTTAATAGGTAAGTCAGCTGACTGGTTGAATTATAGGTAGCTTGGACGCCTTGTCGCCTTGGAGTGTTAGTTTATGCTCCAAAATTTATTTAAATTTAAATTATCAATCACATATAGTTTTAGTATCTAGTGGCAAATTCTATTTCCTAAGAATCAGGAGTAGTGAGGTTAGTGGGGTCATCAACTAGTCAAGTGGTTAGTGGCAGTAGTGGGTATGTATCCCAGATTACGCTTAATCTTAGTTCGAAGTTGTTCAGAGATTAGCCTATATAAGCAGTTTTGGTACTCAGTTGTTAAATGGAATGGACTTCAGGAATTAAGTCTATGAGTTTGCATCTGTTCTTCTCATCTCTTCCCCCTCCATTCTCAACATGGAGAGGAGTAGCTTTTACACTTCTATATTTACATCTTATCTAAAAAGAAGAGACTTCTTATTGACGGCTGTGTTGTACGAAAATGCAAATCTTTTTCTGCAGGTGGTTTCTGATACCTTAAGAAAGTTCGATGGGGAGGAATTCAGGCATGCAGATAATTCCTGGGGTATATACTCAAATGGCTGGCCGTGCTGGTAGAAGAGAGCTTGATAAATCTGATACAGTTATTATAATGAGCCATGACGAACTTCCCGAAGAAAGAGATTTGAAACATGTCATCACTGGGCATCCCACCAGACGCTTGAATCCAGTTCCGGCTAACCTATATTATGATTATGCATCTACTCCATGTTGAAGAATCGTAAGTACTTTGAAAGAAGTGGGATTTTTTTTTTTCTTGGGGTGGGGGACGAGGAAACAATTTCCTGTTCCTTCTTTTGAGGGTGTCTCCTTGCTGACCAACACAAAGGTTAAGAGAGACTAATAATAAGTTGGATTTGCATACAGGTAGAAGACACGTTAAAGAGAATTTTTGCTGAATTTCATGCCCAGACGAAACTTTATCGGAAGGTATATGTTTCTCTTCTCTTTTCCTCTTTCTGTTCTTTTCTTTTCATCGTCCTAGACTACTTGACTTCCCTTGCTATTTTATCTTGTTTCTAATAAAGGTACTTCTTGTTTTTCAAGGATTCTCTTGTAGTCTACTTGTTACCTTTTGGAGATACCAAGGACCATTCTGGTGGCTAGGGAAAGGTGGTTCTGTTCTGTCTTTTTGCAATGGGATTGGGAGTGTTGTTTCATGTCCTAAAGAGATTCAAGGTGGATTTTTTTTCCCGTATTGTCCCTGATAGGAAGTAATATACATGGGTCAACTTAGACATTTGCAGCTGGTCAAAGTGCTGACTGCATAAAGCTTGATGAACTCATGTTAGGATAGCATATTGCAGCTCAGATATGTACTCCTTTATCATGTTTGCTGTATGTTCTCACTCACCATATCTCATCTTGTAAGATTTGGAACCCTTTTAGTGGCGTTAACTTTCTTCAATACTGCTGATAGTTTTATTATGGGACTTGCATGACCTACATTGCGACGACAGAGTACTTTCCTGCATCACTTTTTAGTATGGGGAAATGAACCGGTGCAACACTGGCTAAGAGGCCCACTACTAACTTCATTATTCATGACCAGAGCGTAATTCTGCTACGCCAAACTTAATTATGCATGCACAATTCATGAAAGCCTAGTCTAGAAGGATGAAGCATAACAATACTGCATGTATTACCCATTTCAAAGCCTGGAAAGCATAGCAAGCGAATGTCTTTAACTTAAGAGTTAAGACAGCTCAATGGCCTGCAGGGTGCAGCTAACGAGCCCTGAGTTTATAACCAAGGACACTTGCTTGGCCTTTGGTTATGTTGAAATCTGTATGTTACAGAAATCCTTTAGGCAGTAAAGTTTATGGGGCATGGTGCTTTGAGGTTATTTGCTTCTACAGATCTTGGTTGACCCTTTAGCTTGCAGTGCAGACTTGCAGGTACCTGCAATCTTAGTTTATAATAAATCCTGGTGCTATCAAGCTCCAAAGATTAAAAGTTCAAAATCTATAGCTTGTGAGGCACCCTACAGCTCAAGCTGTCTAAAATGACTGTTGTCTGTAGTGGATGTGGTATTTGGCAGTCTTCTAAATCTGAAGTTGTGAGATTCTAATGGTTCCAACGAACCTCGTGCTGAAATCCTGAGCTCATAAGACTGAAACTCTGTGAGGCATATGAGACAATGACTTGACTATATGCCAAAATCAACTTGAGACCTCTGACATTTATTCCAGAGTCCCAAATTCGAGTCTCTTTAGGGCCACTGGAGATTTTCTTGGTCGTTGATTTCAGGATTCATGGGATTAGTCAAGCACCCATGTTATCTACAAAAAATATGTCCAAATCAACTCTAGCCAAAATTTGTGATATTGATGTTCGGGGATCCGGATGTCCTTGTCGGGCTCCCAGGGCACTGAGGATACTCTAGGGTCATGATAGCTCCCCCACAGAAGTTTGGACAAAAATGACACTCGGGGCGTAGACCAAAAACGAAGGCTATAATTCACGTAATTTGGGCTTTCGGGAGATCGCGGAACGAATGTGGATATTTTCGCACCACATCGCACGGAACACCAGTAGGGGACATGGGAGGGCCTTTGAGTCGCTTATCCGGTCCCAATGGGCTTGGGAGGGCATTTTATGGGATATTGATGTAAGAGCCGAAACACCAAAGACATGGGGTGAAATCGAAGTTCAGGGGTCCGGATGTCCCTCCCAGGGCACCGAGGGTACTCTAGGGTCAGGATAGACCCTCCGGAGAAGTTTGGGCAAAAATGACACCCGGGCTCCGGGACCCCGAAAACGAAGGCTATTAATCCATATTTTTTAGGCTTCCGGGAGGCCCCGAAAAAGGGGTGGATATTTTCACACCGCATCGCATGGCATTTCACTAGGGGACATGGGAGGCTCTCGAGGAAGCGTATCAGGTCCGTGATAGGCTTCCGTGATAAGCTTGGAAGGGCGTGTTACAAGACACTGGTGAACGAGCCGGAACACTAAAGGCATGGGGATTATCGAAGTTCAGGTATCAGGATGTTCCTCCCGAGGCACCGAGGGCGCTCTAGGGTCATAATAGACCCACCGGAGAAAGGCAAAAATAACACCCGGAGCCCTAGAAGCCGAAAACAAAGGCTACTAATCCACTTTTTTGGGCTTCCGGGAGGCCCAGGAATGAAGGTGGATATTTTCGCACCACATCGCACGGAACACTCTTAAAGGATATGGGAGGCCCTCGAGGTCGCTTATTCGTTCTTTGATAGGCTTGGAAGAGCGTTTTACGAGACACCGGTGTGAGAGCCAACCAAAGGCATGGGTGATATCGATGTTCGGGGATCCAAATGTCCCTCCCAGAGCGCCGAGGGTACTCTAGGGTCATGATAGAACCGCTGGAGAAGTTTGGGCAAAAATGACACCCACGCCCCGGGATGCCGATAACGAAGGCTATATAATCCACGTTTTTTGGGCTTCCGGGAGGCCCCAAAATGAAGGTGGATATTTTCACACCACATCGTACAAAACACCTCTAGGAGACATGGGAGGCCCTCGAGGTCACTTATCCGGTCCTTGATAGGCTTGGAATGGTGTTTTGCGGGACACTGATATAAGAGCCAGAACACCAAAGACATGGGTGATATCGAAGTTTGGGATCCGGATGTCCCTCTCGGGGCATTGAGGGTTCTCTAGGGTCATGATAGACCCCCCGGAGAAGTTTGGGTAAAAATGAGAACCGGGGCTCGAGAAACTGAAAACGAAGGCTATAATCCACGTTTTTGAGCTTCCGGGAGGCCCTAGAACAAAGGTAGATATTTTCGTACCACATCGCATGGAACGCCCATAGAGGACATGGGAGGCCCTCAGGGTCGCTTATCCGGTTCCTGATAGACTTAAAATGATGTTTTAAGGGACACTAGTGTAAGCACCAGAAAACCAAAGGCATGGGTGATATCAAAGTTCGGGCAACGAGGGTAATATAGGGTCATGATAAACCTCCTGGAGAAGTTTAGGCAAACGTGATATCTGGGGCCATTGAAGTCAAAACGAAGGCTATAATCCATGTTTTTTAGGCTTCCAGGACGCCCCAGAATGAAGGTGGATATTTTCGCACCACATCGCACAGAACACCACTAGAAGACATGGGAGGCCCTCCGGGTCACTTATCTGGTCCCTGATGGAAGGGCGTTTTACAGGACATCGGTGTAAGAGCCAAAACACCAAAGGCATGGGGGATATCAAAGTTCCGGGATGGATGTCTCTCCTAGGGCACCGAGGGTACTCTAGGGTCATGATAGACCCCACGGACAAGATTGGGCAAAGTGACACCCGGAAAGCCAAAAACAAAAGCTGTAATCCACGTTTTTTAGGCTTCAAGAATGCCCCGAAAACGAAGGTGGATATTTTCACACCACATCGCACAGAACACCCCTAGGGGACATGGAGGCCCTCAGGGTCGCTTATCCGGTCCCTGATAGGCTCGGAAGGGCGTTTTACGGAACACTTGGTCGAAGAGCCAAAACACCAAAGGCATGGGCGATATCGAGTTCAGGGATCCGCATGTTCCTCCAGGGGGGCACTCTAGGATCATGATGCACCCCCGAAGAAGATGCAAATGTTTCACTGTTTTCTAGCTAGTTCATGTAATGCCTTGTATTCACTTTTGTAAAAAAAAAAAGAGAGGTTTTCAGGGTCCGGTTAAAATTCCCTCCAGAAGCCACAAAAAATATTGATTATATCCTTCAATTTTGGGCTTTCCTGGATCCGATTGAAATTTTTTCCCTGACTTATTTGGGGGCTCTATTGTGAACCAGGGTGACCCCATTGCCTCCGATAGGGTGCCCTGGTTTCTGAATTTTGTATCTAACCACGATGTTGGTGTCAGGATCTATAAAGTGGGTGACTCTAAAACGATCTTTTAAGCATAACAAGAACTCAATAACCAACTCTGAGTGTCCCATTTACCTTAGGAATGTCTCGTGCGATATGGTGCGATAATAACAACTTTCATTCGGTGTATGGAAGCCCAAAAAAACGTGAATTGGTCTTCAATTTTGGATTTTCTCGAGCACGATTAAGATTTTTACCTTAACTACCTCGAGGGTGTCTATTGTGATATAGGAGGACCCCCTGTACTCCATGTAGGGCATTTTATGTTTTGCCCTAATTTCTCCGAAGGGTATTGTTGCGATCTTGGACTACCCCTTTACCTCTAATAGGCCATTCCACTTTCCGAACTTGGATACCTATAATTTCGATGTTATAGTGGGGTGACCATAAAATGACTTTCAAAATCCAATAGAGATCTTTTCATGGTAAAATAGTCAAAAGTAATTTTTTTCCCAAAATATAATTTTTTTTCAATAAGTATTGCATAAAATCGTTTTACTGTGTAGCGAAGTTATTTTTATGAAAAATAAGGATGACTTCTTATCTACAAATCACCATTATTTTTCACAAAAAGTAATCCCGTTGTAATGTGAAATGGTATTAAACAAGTTTTTGTATGTTTTTTTTTTTTTATTTTATTTTAATATCTCTTAAGCTCCGTATGGTTGGAGTGAAAAGTTTTCCTGGAAAACAGTTTTCCCATTTTTCGTTGTTTGGTTTACAATGAGAAGGAAAATGGTTTTCAGGGGAAAAAGCATTTTCACCTATGCAAGTCTAACTGTTTTCCCGTCAAAATGAAGGGAAAACGGTTTTCCGTTGGTGGGACACTATGTCCTCGGAGACTAACATTGGACTTGATCATCGGGTTTGATTGTCGGGACTCCGGGTCATTAAAAAAAAACTCGCACCCGACTTGATTGGTACTCGAGACGAACTTTCGGGCAACGGAAAATGTGAACGAAAATACATTTTACACTGAAAATGATTTTCAGCTGAAAATACTTTTCAGTGGAAAACGATTTTTCGCCCAACCAAACAGAACCTTAGTGTAAAAGTAATCTTTTTATCAAAATATCACTTATTGTCTTATATGACTATTTTTTTTTGTGTCTTAACCTAACCCAAATTAAGAACTTTCTTAAGACTATCATATTGCCACCTCACAAGGCCACCATATCCTCTCAATAAAATCAAATAAAATCACATTTTTGCATAGCTTCCAGAACACACTTCAAAATCCCTATTCCCTCCCATTCCACGCACCAAAAACACAAGGCGGGAAACAAAATATTTCCCAAAAAATCCCGCCACTACCCTCACCACAATTTCAAAATTCGAACCGCAACCCCTCACATCTCATCTATATATTCCCGTATCGGTTCCGGGTCAGAACCCGAACCCGATCCGACCCGCTATCTCACCTCACTTTCTCTCTCTTCCTTTTCGCTCTCCCGCTCTCATTTCCCTACTGTTCTTCATTTCCCCCAAAACCCTAACCCTAACCCTAGAAATCTCTGCGCAAAAATGTTGGAATTACGTCTAGTTCAAGGGAGTCTTCTCAAGAAGGTTCTAGATTCGATTAAGGATTTGGTCACAGAAGCGAACTTCGATTGCTCAGCCACTGGTTTCTCTCTCCAAGCCATGGATTCGAGCCATGTCGCTCTTGTTGCGCTTTTGCTTCGAGCTGAGGGTTTTGAGCATTATCGATGTGATAGGAATCTCTCGATGGGGATGAATTTGGCTAATATGGCGAAAATGCTTAAATGTGCTGGTAATGATGATATTATCACTCTTAAGGCTGATGATGGCGGCGATACTGTCACTTTCATGTTTGAGAGCCCTAGTAAGTTTCGTTTTCTATACTGTTTTTCGAATTAGGTTACGATTTGTCGATTTTTGTGCGATATTTTGTATGTTGAAGTTAACACTATGAAGTGGATGTTTATGTGTATGTTCTGTAAATTAGAACAAGATGTGATTTGTTAGGTTTATGCGTTTAGGTTGGGTTTCTGGAAAACGGTGTGAATTTGCTAGAATATGTAGAAACATTGCTTGCATTTACTGTAGATTTGTGGAACATAAGGTTTAATTTGGTGGTACTGTAATTGAGCGATTCTGTTATTTTCATGTTTTGAGAATCCTACTAAAGTTTCGAATTAGGTTACGATTTGTTTATTTTTGTCTTTTTTGTTTAATTAAGAGTATGAAGTGTAGGCCAAATTGTTGTTTGTTTGGTTTATGAGTAAAGGATGAGAAAATTTGTTAAAAAATATAGTGAAGTTGGTTGCGTTTGCTGTAGATCTGAAGAGTAAAATTGTTATTTGGTGTAATTGAAGTGAAATGAGTGAGGTTTGTTGAAGATTTAAGATTATATGGCTCTTTAAATTAGGTAATTAAAATGAAATGCGTTTAAGCTTTGTGGTTATACCTCTTATCTAAAAAAAAAAGCTTTGTGGTTATACCAATTCTTGTGCGTATTGAGATTCTTATTTTATTGGCTTGAGAGTGGTTTTACTTAGGCTTGCTATATCTGACGCTTTGTTTGTTGACTGTGCTGTTTGGTGACTGTACGCCGAGCCATGTGAAACAGTGAAAGTGCCATATGGGTCAAATGTTTTTGTATGAAGAGGATAAATTTGGCAAGGATTGCTCGAACTTACTCAAAAATTTTGCTACTTCAAGATTGCAAGTTCATTGAGTTAAATTTGCCTAGTTTAATACCCTTTAAGTAATCTACAAGGACAAATAAATAAGCGACATGCATAGTTTTTTCTATTGATGTTGTTTTCTTGATTTAATGTCTCAATTCCCTTGTCTGGAAAATTAAGCTTAATCATGTGCATCATTTTGTTAAGCAAACATCTATGCTATTGAAGTTGGATTATTCCCACTGGCTGTGAGTTTATTGTTATCGTTGAATTCTCCTGACATGAATTTGGATATGTTTGTAACAATGACAGACCAAGATAAAATTGCTGATTTTGAGATGAAGCTGATGGACATTGACAGTGAGCACCTTGGAATCCCGGAAGCAGAATACCATGCCATTGTTAGGATGCCTTCAGCTGAATTTGCTAGGATTTGCAGAGATCTCAGCAGTATTGGCGACACTGGTTGGTCTTTAATCCCATTGACTGTCATGTAGTTACAATGTAGTAATTTAATACTCAAGTGTTCTTTTAATCGCTTAGAAATCAATCGCTTGACTTTGTGCTTTTGCAGTTGTAATCTCTGTGTCTAAAGAAGGTGTGAAGTTTTCCACGAGAGGTGATATCGGAGCTGCAAATATTGTCTGCAGGCAAAACACCACAGTTGACAAGGTATATTGCTTATACTATTGTCGATGTTTGTGGAAAAGCTTGTGAGATCTATTGAGAATTAACGGTCTGTTCTCTCTTTTCCCCCCAGCCTGAAGAAGCTACTGTGATAGAGATGAATGAACCAGTGTCACTGACCTTTGCCCTAAGATATATGAACTCATTCACTAAGGCAACACCACTGTCAAACACAGTCACAATCAGCTTGTCTTCAGAGCTTCCAGTTGTGGTAGAATACAAAATTGCAGAGATGGGTTATCTCAGGTTCTACTTGGCTCCCAAGATCGAAGAGGATGAAGCTGAATCATAGTTTACTATTTGTGTAGTCTGGTTTCTTGCTGTTGCCTTTGAATTTAGGAATTAGAAATTTTCTGATTTCTCCTTGGATCTTTGTCATGCACTCTGGCTTGTAGTTAAAAGTGGGGGAAACTCTTTATTTTACGCTGTTTACCATATCTGATTAAATGCATAACGTGTTAGCATGGGTTACTTTCTTCTATAATTATAGCCAGTTTAGGATTGTGTTTCAGTAATCTGTAACTAACATTTCTTTCTGAATCTTTGTAGTTTGGTTTGGAATTGATACCGACACAGTGTTCATGAACGCGTGTGTGTCGATTCTCTGTTTCATTTTGAAACAGCAATTGTTGCCATGTTCAGGAGCAGGACATCTTATTAGAAAACTCATTTTCGGTGCTGTTTACCATATCTGATTAGGGGATTGCTAAACGTAAATTCCAAATTACTAAACATAAATCCATAACTTGTTAGCAATAGCATGGGTTGCTTTTTGTGAATGGAAAACTTGAAGTTTCGTTTCAGTAACCTGTAACTAAAATGTCTTCGTGAAGCTCTGTAGTTTGCTTTGGAATTGATAATGACGGTTCATGTATTTGTCATGCACTCTGACTGAAAATCTCGTCCCCAGCAAATTGCAGCAGTTGTTGCCAGTTGTCACGGCCCACCAGTTCAGGACATCTTATTAGAGCAATCATTGAATATACTGAAAATGTGCTGAAAATATCAAAAAAAATTAGAAATCGCTTCAAAAAAATTGGAAAAAATTACGAGACCTCACTATAATAGTAGAGAGTACCGTGTAGGTTTGGTGGCACGGGGTGGTCGGGACCTATGCTCGATACCCAAAAACCGTGGATTAGCCTCTAATGTCCAGTAAAAAGTCTTTCCAAGCCTGCCAACCACCCGATAACCTACCCCAGGGGCCTTACATATCCCTGAAGGGTGCCCCGTGCGATTTGGTGCAAAAATATCAACCTTCGTTCTGTGGCCTCCCGGAAGCTCAAAAACGTGGATTATAGCCTTTGTTTTCGGCTTCTCGGGACTCGGGTATCATTTTTGCCTAAACTTCGCTAGGGGATCTATCATGACCCTAGAGGATCCTCGGTACCCCGAGGCGGTTATTCGGATTCCCGAACATCGATTTCACCTATGTCTTTGTTGTTACGACTCTTACACTAGTGTCTCTCGCACCAGCGTCCCGTAAAACGCCCTTCTAAACCTATGAGGGACAGGATAAGCGAGCTCGTGGACCTCCTATGTCCCTTAGGGGTGATTCGTGCGATGTGGTGCGAAAATATATACCTTCATTCCGCGCCCTCCCGAAAGCCCAAAAACGTGGGTTTAGCCTTCGTTTTCGGCTTCCCAAGGCCCGAGTGTCATTTTTGCCCAAACTTCTATCATGATCCTAGAGGACACTCGGTGCCCCTGAATGGTTATCCGGATTCCTGAACTTCGATTTCACCCATGCCTTTGGTGTTACGGTTCTTACACAAAAACGACCTTCCAAACCTATCAGGGACCGGATAAGAGAAGCCTGTAGGCCTCCCATGTCCCCTAGGGGTGTTCCGTGCGATGTGGTGTGAAAATATCCACCTTCGTTTCAGGGCCTCCCGGAAGCCCAAAAAACATGGATTATAGCCTTCGTTTTCTGGTTTCCGGGGCCCGGATGTCATTTTTGTCCAAATTTCTCAGGGGGTTCTATCATGACCCTAGAGGACCCTTGGTGCCTCGAAAAGGTTATCCGGATCCCCAAACTTTGATATAACCAATGCCTTTGGTTTTTCGGCTCTTATACCAGTGTCCTTTAAAACGCTCTTCCAAGCCTATCAGAGACCGAATAAATGATCCCCAGGGCCTCCCATGTCCCCTAGGGGTGTTCCTTGCGACGGTGGTGCAAAAATATCCACTTTCGTTTCGGGGCCTCACGAAAGCCCAAAAAGCGTGGATTATATCCTTCATTTTCGGCTTCCCGAGGCCTGATATCATTTTTGCCGAAACTTCTCCGAGGGGTCTATCATGACCCTAGAGGACCCTCGATGCCCCGGGAGCGTTATTCGGATTCCTGAACTTTGATTGCACCCAAGCCTTTGGTGTTACGGCTCTTACACAAGTGTCCCGTAAAACGTTCTTCCAAGCCTATCAGGGACCGATAAGCGAGCCCGTGGGCTTCCCATGTCCCCTAAGGGTGTTTAGTAGTATGTGGTGTGAAAATATCCACCTTTGTTCCGGGGCCTCCTGAAAGCCCAAAAACCGTGGATTATAGCCTTCGTTTTCGGCGTCCCGAGGTTCGGGTGTCATTTTTGCCCAAATTTCTCCGGGGGGTCTACCATGACCCTAGAGGACCCTCGGTGCCCTGGGAGGGTTATCCGGATTCCTGTACTTCGATTTCACACATGCCTTTGGTGTTACGACTCTTACACCTCTGTCCCGTAAAACGCCTTTCCAAGCCGATCAAGGACCGGATAACCAAGCATGTGGGCATCCCATGTCCCGTAGGGGTGTTCTGTGCTACGTGGTACAAAAATATCCACCTTCGTTTCGGGGCCTTCCGAAAGCCCAAAAAGGTGGATTATAGTCTTCGTTTTCGGCTTCCCGAGCCCCGAGTGTCATTTTTGCCCAAATTTTTGCGGAGGCTCTATCATGATTCTAGGGGACCCTCGCTGCTCCGGAGATGGTTGTCCGGATCCCCGAATTTTGATATAAATCATACCTTTGGTGTTTTGGCTCTTACACCAGTGTTCCGTAAATTGCCCTTCCAAGCCTATCAAGGACCAAATAAACGATCCCGAGGGTCTCTCATGTCCTCTAGGGGTGTTCCGTGCGATGTGGTGCGAAAATATACACCTTATTTTCTAGTCCTCCCGTAAGCCCAAAAAACATGGATTATAGCCTTCGTTTTCGGCTTCCCGCGGCCCGAAGGTCATTTTTGCCCAACTTTCTCCGGGGGTTCTATCAAGACCCTAGAGGACCCTCGGTGCCCCGGGAGGACATCCGGATTCCTGAACTTCGATAACACGCCTTTTGTATTTCAGCTCTTACACGAATGACCCTTAAAACGCCCTTCCAAGCCTATCAAGGATTAGATAAGCGTCCCGAGGGCCTCCCATGTTCCCGAAGGGTGTTACGTGCGATGTGGTGCAAAAATATCCATATTCGTTTCTGGGCCTCCCGGAAGCACAAAAAGAAATGGATTATAGCCTTCATTTTCGGCTCTCGGGGCCCGAATGTCATTTTTGGCCAAACTTCTCCAGTGGGTCTATCATGACCCTAGAGGACCCTCGGTGCCCCGAGAGGGACATTTGGATCCCCGAAATTCGATATTACTCATGCATTTAGTGTTCCAACTCTTACACTTAGGGTTGGAAAAAGCTGACATGACATGACAACACGACATGAACCGGACACGAAAGTAGCGGGTTAGTATCAAAGGTTTCCTGCACGTTTAATTAAATAGGTAGGAGAAGGCTGACACGCTTAAATAGTTAGGTTCAAGTTGGGATTTCAAACGCGAAACTGACACGCTCTTGAAACGCTCTTGAATTAATGAACCCAGATTCAATCACCATTACCAACCCATCTTCAACGCCATTCTGGATTTACCCTTTTCCCGAATCAATGAACTCAAATTCAAACACCATCACTAACCCTTATTCCCCTCTGCAATAATGTGAAGTTTCATGAATGTATAGCCACCCCACCTGCATAGCTAGTGGGTGAATCCAATAAAGACCTCCTTTCAACATCCTTATACAAAGCTGGTGATTTTAGACTGTACCCTCAAATTGCTCTTATCGCCATTGCAACCAGCAAGCTGAGTAGGGGAACTAGAGCAAGTTGAGTGGGAGACCTATAAGGAGGTAACAAGGTGAAAGATGGCCAAGGAGGTGCATCTCGATGGTGATGGTGATAATGGTGGTGAATGAGAGAGACAAGGGTTTTTGAGCTGGTGGAGGGAAGGAGGAAGGAGGTTAAGGTACCAAATTATGAATAGTTAATTAAGACTTAACCCCGTTAACAATGTGTGCATTGTTGTCGGGGTAAATAAAATGTGGAATTATTCAAAGAGGAAGTTAAATATGGGATTATCTTTGTCAGATGACTAACTTGTGGGATTATTTGTGTCCATTTTTCCTTAAATTAAGAAAAAAAAACCAAAAAGAGCTGAAATATCTAGTTATATATCATGACGGCAAAAGTTAATATGATTAGCTTGATGAGAAGACAGGCAAAAGATGTTCCTTTAACTTCATTGTGAAGGGAGGAAATTACTTGCTCCAGACTCTAGTTGCCAAAAATCGTGCCTCTTTCTCTAGTGGCCTAAAATAACGCCTCTTTCTTGCGGAGTTTGGAGCACTTGAATGTCTTCTTGGCAACTCATACCCGTTTTCTGGAGAGGACATACTCTAATATCGTTTGAGATATGCAAGTGGCAAAGTGCATGTGTTTCTATCAAAGTTAATTTGAAGCGTGAATTTGACTTCATTCATTAACCATTATAAATGAAAAAAGTCATTGACTAAAAACAAGTATATATGGAAATACTCTTTAAGATCACATAAACTGTACAGTTTGTACTCCTGTGGTAAGGAATATTTGTAGTAGTAAAATCATTTGGTCAATTTGAAGAAAGCGTACTAGTGTAGCATACATCATAGATTCATAGTAGTCATTTGTCACTTTTGAAAACGAGAGAGAGACAGAGAAATGCAAAACAAATTATACTCCCAGTTTCTGTAAGCAATAAGTTGAACTCTGATTTTACATGAACGAATAAATTCCTGTATCAATAATAAACACATAAAGTTCGCCACACAAAATGAACTCAAGAATGATGTGACTAATAATTTTGAACAATCTTCCCTAGATAAACTAAACATTATTACACTGCCTAGAGACGAAGGAAGCAAACCTGCAGATTGCAGCAAGTAGTAAAATTCCCTAACCTGTATCATAAATGATTTTCCGGCAAAATAGATGCACTTGGCTTCTCCAGATTGGTGAGGCAAGAACTTTCAAAGAACCAGACTAACTTTTTCCCCATGTTTGAAGATTTGCAAGACAAGGTAGACCAATCGAACTACCATATGTATTCAGAAAGTATCATTTGTCTCGCTTCTTGGCTTCGCTATAGAGAATAACGCCAGTAACAGTGAGACAGTAGCCAAGCATTCCTGTTACTGATACAGGGTTCTTAAATATCAAAATTGAGACAACAACAGCAACAGCTCCTTTAGCATTTCCTAACACCTGCAACGATATTTAAGATATCAACACATGTTAGGCACCGTGCATCATGAGAGGGTCTAGCTGAAGTTCTAGATGATATACTGACAAGTAGAAGTTTTGCATCTAACTCCAGAATCATACTAGTATATCACTGTGAAAAGGAAAAAAGTAACCAACATTTCCTAGATATAGGGTGTTTCAGCTCAAAAAATGATACTTAAAAAGTTGAATTCATTACACATTAAGCACTTAGAGATATTGATAATCAAAGTTCTTCCAGGACACTATTCAGATCTTAGACAATCAAACTGATTTCTGTGCAGACAAGAGTATTACTTTCATACACCCGCAGACAAGAAAAAGGATACAACTTTAAGGCAGTGTCATTTCTCACATTAATGGTTTTCAGGATAAGCTATAATGTCTAATTTGGGACCAATTCAATGCAAGATTAACACAAAGATCCTAATGTAAAATAGCAACAGATAGCAAACAATCCACCCATCGAACCCAAACAAAAAGAACTGGGGGAACAGACAACAACCCATGAACCACAAGTTGAATACCTGGAGTGTCAATGCACTTGTGTGTTTGGTGACCAAAAAGTTGGTCAAATTCACGAAATATGCTAGCGCGGAATTGAAGAGCAGATACCAAATAACCTTGGTGTCATCTCTTGCAAGAGCAACAGTGATCCCTACAACATCTCTCTCCATTATGAGTGCAGCTGGAATAAGGCAGACAACAGCAATTGGAGCCATGTACATGAGGAGATTCATAGAATTAAGTTTCTCCCTGTAAAATATCATTAAACCAATCAGTACAACTTCCCATTAGGCAAAGATCAATAAAATTTTTTCTTCTGAAAAAAGATGAATAAAGTTTAGGAAAGGAACTTGGAAGGTTTGCAGGTCAAAAGAAGCAAAAAGATTAATAGCTAATACATCAACTTTTTCTGCAGTGATATACTTATATAGGGAAATTCTTACGCTTCAGATGATAGTAAAATCCCTTGAAGTACAGTCTTGAGTGCCCGTGCAGCAGTTGCTCCAATGCACATTAAAAATCCAAATAAGTGGAAACTAGGTTCCCCCTTCAAGCAGACATTAAAAACAACCATTATAAGACCTCAAAAAAAGACCATTATAAGCTACCAAAAAGAACACAAAATATTTGCTTAAATTTCAAGTATATATCATCTAACCCTTCCTTGCACAACTACAACCCATCAGGCCTTTCCATTCCGAAATCTAATCCCCAACAAATCCATGACAATCACTTTTATCCCAATAACAAAAATGAACTCCCAAGAATAACCCAATAGATATAAACTACAGACAATGATCTCATCACCTATATATCCACATTTCTCCCTAATTCATCCAGATATCACAACCACCACTCACCAGTGACAAAACCAACAAATTCACATTGCCAATACATTAATATGGTACTATAACATGGGTGGTCCAAAAAGATAAGCATGGAAAAAGAAATTCCATAACCCACTAAAATAAGAAAACTCACTGCATATCCCACAAAAGAAACCAGCAAAACTAACATTCCTAAAAAAAACACAACAATACTAATAAACCTGCATATATTGATCCACATGCATACCAACTTCATTAAATCTATACACATTAACAAAGCAATATCACAACTTTACATCACATCAATCTAAAGAAACACATATTTAACATCAATAGAAAGAATTATTGAAAAGTTACAAAGAAAAAGAAAAGACATATTTCATACATACCCCACTAGCAATTATAACACCAGTAACAACAGGAATGAGAGTGACATAAGTGAGCCATCCTTCTCTTTTGAGGGTCATCAAATACGCAAAAATGGCGGTAAAAAACGGTGTCGTAGCACCGACAGCCTGATTAAACGACACCGGTAAATACCGAAGAGATATATTTCCACTAACAACAGACCCACAAAATACGGCACTAAGGGTTGCAATTTTAGTAAATTGAACCCTAGATCGTATAGTTTGCATTGGAACAATTTTAAGCCAAACAATGGCGATATAACTGAGAAGCGAACAAGCTGTCATATGACACATTGTGAGGAAAATTGGGTACTTGAATCCATAATTGCTTAACAAATACTTGTTTAATAACAATACCCCAATGTTTGATGAGTACCAGAAGCTTATCAAACCGATCGTAAATAGCTTCCCCGTTGTTTTCATTGCCGGGATTTTTCGATTGAATTTGTATTAGGGTTTCGATTTGGGGATTTGGGAATTTGGGGGAAAATTAGGGTTTGAAGAGAGAGAAAGTATGGTCGGAGAAAGAGGGGGATTTTAATGGCGGGGGATGAGGAAGCTGGTGGTGTCAGAGAAGAAGAGGGAAAGTTAAGGCGCCAGCTTTGAGTGTGTTGAAGGGGTCTACTCTTACTCTTTTCCTCTCCTCTTCTTGTTTTTAATTTCACTCATTCATTCAATCAATTCCACTCCTTTATGATAATAACATATCACAAAAAGTGATAATAAGTGAGAGAATTAGGTTGAAGACTATATTAGTATCCTAAATTGGTTATACTACTATTAGGTAGGGGTAGTTTTTTTTTTTGGTTCACAATCAAGGATTGATTTTAAAGCTGTTCCATGCCCAAGGCGAGATTCGAACCCTCGACTTTGGTTAAGGATGAATGAGTCCCTACCACTTAACCACATCTCCTCAGTTTAGGTAGGAGTAGTTTAGTGTCATGAAGACATCTAGAATATGTGGGTGGGATTTACAAATGGGTAAGTCGCCTCTATAGCTAAGTTTGACATCAACATCACATCATATTTGTTTGGTTTTTTTTTAATAGGATACATCATATTTGATAAAGATGTCTCACGTTGAGGCGGCCTCATATAAAAATTTGTGATCTATAAAATCTAAATCAATACATTTAGCATCATTTCTCCTTGCTATCAATCATTTTTGATGAGCAAGAAAACAAAATATTTCTTGTTAAAAAGTAGTTTTCATGATGTAACCGTGCTATTTGTTAGTACTTATGACAAAGAATCTATTTATTATGTTAAATGAAATGAAATTATTACCCTTTTAAATTTCAAACATGTTCCCACACCCGAAAAGGCCAAAAGCTCATTTCATTTCATTTCATTTTTTATTTTACTGAAAGGTAAATATTGTTCAAGTAAAAGTAAATGCATCTCCTACCATAAAACTCTTTTTTTTTTAATATTATTTTTTTTTCTTGTAATTGTAGAAATATTTTTTTCAATCAAAAGAGAGGATAGAGAGTAAAAAAAATTCACAAGAACCTGAGAGAAAAGAACTCTAAAGAATCCAAACTCATATTAACCTGGCCTACTGGAGCTTGAATTGAATCCTCCGTAAAAACATACTCAAATACTCATGAATTCATAAGTCATAATGCCAGTATTTAGGTTAAAGGGGTGTAGTTGTGTAGAGAACAAATGAACAAATACGTTATCAAATATCTAGTTGTTATTGCCACACTATAAAAGCATGACTCTAGTGTGCTTATAAAATGTTATTGATGCACGAGAGACGTATGTATGGCTTTTTTCTTCAAAAAAGAAAAGAGAGTATTGCGAGAAGTATGGCTTTAAGAGCAAATGGGAGGTATTACTAATCCATGTGAAGATGTATGTAAATCACAAGTACCTTCAAAATCAATTTGAGCAATCGGAAGAAAAAGCTGACATATATAATTCCACTAGTTTTATCTCCGTGTTCTGCACGGATTCGTGATTATCTCTCGAAAATGAAAATAACTTTCTAAGTGATACCTCATGCCTGATTTATATTGCACAGCTATTCTACATGTGATTATTTTAATATTTTTGGTATGAAATGTCCCTTTTAAATTGATCTAAAATCAAAATTAGAATGAATGTAAAAACATTGATTTATAAACATAATTTTAGCCTACATCAAAAATCTAAAAAAATAAAAAGATAAAGATTAATAAACCTTTCTTCGAGTATACTAAGACTTTATTTTCTCAATTTATTAGTAGTCTAATTTAGTTTAATCCAATTCAGAATTTTTTTTTTTGAGAGGGGCAATTCAGATTAGTTAAGTACGTCATGTAGGAACGTACCACTTAAATAAATTTCATTTATGCTATAAAAAATTAAGGTCAAGTTAAATACATATGACATCAAATAGTTAAGACCGGTATTGTTAGAAGTGTCATTTATTGTTATTTAACCAAGTTGTACACATGTGGCATCTACATGTAATTTTCAAACGAACATTTCCTCTTAAGTGTCATCCTACATGTCATCATCGCCAGGAAATGACCCAACTTTTGTAAGACATATATCTCATTTTGAAGATTTTTTCAAATCCAATCCATTGAAGCAAGATTTGTAGTTTTTTGACTTACGTAACTACAGTTTTTTTTATCAGCTAATAAATATGTAATAAAGCCAACTAATGATAAGGCGTTAATGAGTGACACTTTGATGGTGAGTTATTAGGCTATGTGGCAAGCTTTGCTTACGTGGCGCTTAGGGGTCATCATCACACGGGTTTACACCTCTTACATGGCGTCCTATGTGTCGTGCCCACACGAATTGGACTCACTTTATACGTATACCGATGTAGCGCCTATGTGTCATCTTCACACGAATATATCCCTCCCATGTGACGTCTCACATGTTATCCTCCCACGAAAAGAACCCAACTTTATAAGACATAGTACATATGCATCTCATTTTGAAGTATTTTCCGAACCTGATCCAATGGAGGAAGAATTATAATTTTTAAAGTTGCGTAACAAAAGTTTTTTTATTTTATAATATTAACAATATGATAATAAATATAATAGGTTGTATTTTATGAAGTCAAATAATGATTATTAAGTAATGCTTGACACACTTGGATGAATGCTTAGGTGGCAGCATACGTGTCATCACCACACGAACTTGGCGCTTATGTGGCATCTTAGGTGTCATGCCCACACGATTTTAGGCACTTGCGTGGCATCCTACGTGTCGTGGCCACACGAAATGGACTCACTTTTATATATATACTAGTTTTGGATCCCGGGCGATGCCCCGGGTTAGTATTTTGCTTATAAGTCGTAGTTTGTATTTTTCCTAAGATTTAGAATGAGGCAACACTCTGAGGTTTATTTTCTCTTCTTTTATGAATTGGAAGATGACGTCAAAATTCTTTCAACTAATTACATAAACTTATGAGACCCGTGCAATGCACCGGGTTAATCTTTGATTTAGTCATTGTAGTACGTATTTTTAGTTAAGATTTAGAAGGGAATAATAGGTTGAACTTCAATTGTTCATAATTTTGCAGGGAACATGAGAGTCAGTCAAATAATGTCACAAAATGCTTGTAGACGGTGACTGAAAAATGGACTACTCAAAACATTTAGACCATATTTTATTTACCATGTGATTTTGAATTAATATAATACAAATATGTTGCACCAATAATATATTACAAATATGACTATCCTACATATCGTGTCTACCTAACTTTAACCAAATATTATAAGACATATATATCTTATTTTGAAGGATATTTCAAATCAAATCCAATGAAATAATATTTATAATTTTTAGAGTTATGTAACTAAAGTTATTTCATTTTGTAGTGTAAAAAAAAGCTAATAAATAAGTAATAAAGACAACTAAAGATGAAGCATTAATAAGTGAAACTTTGAGAATGAGTTAGGCTATGTGGCAACTTTACGCTTATGTGTTGCCTGCGTGTCATCTTCACACTAACATGTTCATGCGATATGGCGTCTCACGTGTTCTTCTCACACGAAAGGCCCCAAGACCGCACTGTGTTTTAATAGTAAGGTAAGATATATATGATCCTACGTGTCTTATCCACTTAACTTCTACGAAAACTTATAGAGCATATATATCTCATTTTGAAGTACGTTTTGAATCCAATTCATTGAAATAAGATTATTATTTTTTTCAGTTACGTAACTTAAATTATTTTATTTTCTATTTTGAAACAATATATTAATTTATAATAAAATTAGTTATCGATGATGTATTAAATGTGTGACACTTGGATTATTTGTTACGCTATGTGGCAAGCTTATACGTACACCGATGTGACGTCTATGTGTAATATTCACACAAACATATCCCTCCTATGTGGCGTCCCGCATGTCATCCTCACACAAAAAGAACCCAACTTTATAGGACATATTACATATGTATCTCATTTTGAAGTATTTTTCGAACATGATCCAATGGAGTAAGAATTATAATTTTTAAAGTTGCGTAACCAAAGTTATTTTATTTTATATTTTGAATAATATTATAATAATTATATTTTGTTGTATTTATGAAGTCAAATAATGATCATTTAATGATTGACCCGCTTGGATGAGTGGCTTAGGTGGCAGCATACGTGTCATCACCACACGAATTTTGGCGCTGCGTGGCATCCTATGTGTCGTCCTCACATGAATATAGGCGCTTGCGTGGCATCCCACGTGGCGTGGCCACACGAAATGGACTCACTTTTATATATATATATACTAGTTTTATCGGACTCGTGATTATCTCTCGAAAATGAAAATAACTTCCTAAGTGATACCTCATGCATGTTTTATACTGCACAACTAATTCTACATTTGATTATTTTAATATTTTGAAGATTTTTTTTCAAATCCAATCCATTGAATCAAGATTTATAATTTTTTGACTTACATAACTAAAGTTTTATTATTATTTTGTAATATAAAAAAAAGCTAATAAATATGTAATAAAGCCAACTAATGATAAGGCATTAATGAGTGACACTTTGATGGTGAGTTGTTAGGCTATGTGGCAATCTTTGCTTTCGTGACGCTTAAGGGTCATCATCACACGAATTTACACCCCCTACGTGGCGTCCTACGTGTCGTGCCCACACGAATTGGACTCACATTATACGTATACCGATGTGGCGCCTATGTGTCATCTTCACACGAATATATCCCTTCCATGTGGCGTCTCACATGTCATTGTCCCACAAAAAGAACCCAACTTTAGAAGACATAATAGATATGTATCTCATTTTGAAGTATTTTTCGAACCTGATCCAATGGAGGAAGAATTATAATTTTTAAAGTTGCGTAACAAAAGTAATTTTATTTTATAATCTTAACAAAATGATAATAAATATAATAGGTTGTATTTATGAAGTCAAATAATGATAATTAAATGATGCTTGATACACTTGGATGGAGGCTTAGGTGGCGGCATACGTGTCATCACCACACGAACTTGGCGCTTACGTGGCATCTTAGGTGTCATGCCCACACGATTTTAGGCGCTTGCATGGCATCCTACGTGTTGTGGCCACATGAAATAAACTCACTTTTATATATATATATATATATATATATATATATATATATATATATATGATATATGATAGTCCAAATTACCAAAAGCAGTTAAAGGTGGAGCAACATGCACAACTCCTCCAATGCTTAACAAAAAAAAAAAAAAAAAGCCAACTCTGTACGTACTCAAAGAACTTTTGTTTGCATCTCGCTTTGGGCATGAAGCAGCTTTAAATTACTTAGCCAACTGTCTCATCCTTTGAGGTGCCTACAAACTAATGCGGGGAAGTAGTCTATGTGGTCGATGGTAGATACCCTTAATTGTGGATAAAAAAAAAAAAAAAAAAACTTTTGTTTGCTGATCAAATAAAATGAAACCAACTCTCACAAGAGCCCACATAAGAATTGTCAACATTATTATTCAAAGCATCAACAAATTAAAATCCAATAGCAGACCCCAAAGAACCTCAGCTATTTACACTCAAGTTTCCATTATCATTGTGCCCAATATCTAGTTGGGCAGCAGCATAAGTGGTGCATCCAGCATCCAGCATCCAGCATCCAGAATCCAGAATCATCGATCGTCTCTACTCTCCAGTACAAAATATTGTGTGGACTTAGTCTACGATATATCAAAAAACCAATTTTTAAAAAAAAATATATTTCATGTCCCTAAAATTATTGCATAATATCTTTGCTTGGTGTACGGTAGACTAAGTCCACACAAGACGAACTGACTCTTCCGTGACTGCAAAATTAAAGTTTGGGTTGGCTCACCAAGGTTGATCCGATCCTAATAAAGGTACTAGCGGTGCAATATCGCGCTGCGCTGCTTCATATACAGCCCAAACATATTGCACCCAAAAAAAAAATTTACAGCCCAACATATTGGCCTCAAATATAATGTTATGTCCATCCACAAACTATATATGTGTTATGTTACCAAAAAAAAAAAAAAAAAAAAAACTATATATGTGTTGGTAGACGATGTCTTTTTTGTTAAAAAAAGGCGCCTTTGATGAAGTGGTAGAAGAAGCCAGTCATAGCACCCATCTTAAAAAAAGTCCCTGTAAATGAACATATTCATTAATCAATATTTGCTGTCGTGATTCATGAACGAAGTATGTCTCCATAATCTGGAGTGAGTGGTGGCGGTCGTTGTGGCTGTTGTTGATGTAATTCTCTTGCAATCAGCAAGATCTCCATAAAAATACTTCTTCGATTTGATTCTGCTTCACCCATCTCTCTCTCTCTCTCAAGAGGACTAATGCATGGTGACTATTAGATCGGGTTGGAGATGATGATTAGGATCGACAATGGCATGACTCTAGGTTAATTAGGGCCCGTTTGGCCTACCTTCTACCAACTTCTCATTCTCCTTCTAAATTTGTTCTTACTCACCCCTTTTTATCCATTCTCCCCTCCATTTCCAACTTCTACGAAGTTGAAATAAAGCTACAATTGGACTAGAAGGAGAAGTTACAAATTGTAGCTTCTCCTTCTCCTTCCACTTCTAGCTTTATTGACAAGATTGAGGCTTAAAGCTTGTGTTTGTATTGATTATCACCGAGAATATATATACAGCCCTAGTAATTAGCCCTAGTATCTATACATATCTTTTAGAAAACAGAAACAATTGGTATATGGAAACAATCCTAAACCATATCAAATTCTATGATAACTTGCCATATTCAGGCGCAACAGAACTTTCCATAAGTCACGCCTGAAATCTCGCATATCTCGTAACACCCCCCCCTCAAGTTGGAGCATGGAGGTTCACAATGCCCAACTTGCTGAGTAATAGATCAAACTGCTTCCTGCCTAGAGCTTTTGTAAATAAATCAGCTAATTGCACTGTCGTAGGGACATACGAAGGGGCAATCAGTCCTTCGGTAATAGCATCACGAACAAAATGACAATCAACTTCAATATGCTTCGTGCGTTCATGATAAACAGGATTGCGGGCAATATGTAAAGCCGATTGGCTATCACAAAACAATGGTATAGCTTTGGGATGATGAACACCCAAGCTTAATAACACACCTTTCAACCACTTGAGCTCACATGTGATGGCAGCCATGGAGCGATATTCTGCTTCAGCGGAAGACTTTGAGACAGTAGTTTGCTTCTTTGTTTTCCATGAGATAGGTGATTGACCAAGAAATACAAGCCAACCCGTTAAGGAGCGCCGTGTGAGGGGGCATGCAGCCCAATCCGAGTCACACCATCCATTTAAAGACAAGTCACTGTCAGCTCATAATAAAATACCTTGACCTGGAGTTCCCTTCAAATAACGCACAACCCGTACAGCGGCCTCCCAATGCTCTTGGTGAGGATCTTGCATAAATTGAGATAAAATGTGAATTGAATATGCCAAGTCAGGTCGTGTGACATATAAATAGACAAGAGGACCTACAAGACGCCGATAGGATTCCGGATCATCAAGTTTGGCACCAATGGCATGCCTAACTTGTGATTTTGCTCAATAGGAGTATCTGCTGGTTTTGCCCCCAAGAGGCCGACCTCAGTAATAATGTCAAGGGTATACTTTCTTTGACAAATAAATAAGCCAGCTGTACTCCGAGCTACCTCAATACCAAGAAAATATTTAAGTGGGTCAAGGTCTTTCATATGAAAACAGTCACCCAAATAGGCCTTGAAAGCACTTAAAGCAACATAATCATTGCCAGAAATAATTAAATCATCAACATACACCAAGACATTAAGCTGCACGCCATTTTTAGCGTAAGTAAACAATGAATAATCAGAGTAAGACTGAAGAAAGCCATACTGAAGAAAGCCATACCCTTTCAAAGCAGTGACCAGTTTTGCAAACCAACAACGGGGTGCTTGTTTTAAGCCATATAGAGATTTGCGAAGACGACAAACCAAATTTGGCTCCGATGACGTGAAATCAGGAGGTAATTTCATATAAACTTCCTCATCGAGATCACCATGGAGAAAGGCATTATGAACATCCATTTGGTGAAGTTTCCAATTCTTGGAAGCGGCAATGGCTAGAAAAGCACGAATGGTTGCCATTTCGGCAACGGGAGCAAAGGTCTCAGAGTAGTCCAAACCTTCAATTTGATGATTTTCAAAAATAACCAAGCGAGCTTTTAACCGCTCATGATCACCATTGGAGAGGTATTTCCTCTTATAAACCCATTGATTTCCCAGTGCACGCTTGGCAAGTGGAAGTGATTCGAGAGTCCAAGTACCATTATCCTCCAATGCTTTAATTACCTCTTGATAGCCTTCTTCCACCCATCATCTTTCATGGCCTCCTTAAAAGACCGAGGCTCCTCTCCTGTAGTGACAGCTGCAAGAAACTTGCGATAGGGCACAGAGAAATTGTCACAATTAATATAATGTGCTATAGGGAAAGGAGTACCTGAGGTATGTTGTGGAAGAGAAGTAGCAGTGTTCGATGGACTCTCTTTAACAATATTGTGAGTAACAAAATCCTTGAGGAGCACTGAAGGGGTTTTAGTGCGCTTTCCACGACCCAAAACTTCTTCGGAACCCTGATTATTTAAGCCTGCCTGTTCTTCAGTATGGTCAGACCCAGACTCAGTGTGGACAGAGTCGTCCTCAACACTAGACTGTTCTATTTCTATTGGGCTTGCCGGACTTGTGGTTTGGTCAGACCCAGTATTGACAGTGGTAGAGGAAGTAGGGTTATTGGGGATAAAAGGCACATCCAGACCATAATCTGTTGTATCCCTGGTATTAGGGACAGTGGCAACAGTGGGGTCATCCAAAAATTCTGCAAAGTCTAAATCAATATCCACATCCATATCAAAGTGATCCATTGGCCTAATATTACTAGCTTCCGTGTCAATAAAAGGAAAAATCTCTTCAAAGAATTTTACGTCTCTTGACACAAAGAACTCATGTTTATCAAGGTCATAAAGCCTCCATCCCTTTTGACCAAAAGGATACCCAACAAATATGCATTTACGGCTACGACTCACAAATTTATCCCCCTTTGTCTTTTAGTTGTGGGCAAAACATAAAGACTCAAACACTCGAATGGCATCATAAGAGGGAGGGTAACCAAACAATTTCTCAAAAGGAGTGTGATTTTCAAGGACAGTAGAAGAAGTTCTATTGATTAAATGAACAGCGGTCAAAACACTCTCCCCCCAAAAATAAATAGGCAAATTGGCTTAGAAGCGCAAGGCACGGGCAACATTTAGGATGTGTTGGTGTTTCCTTTCAACTCTCCCATTTTGTTGTGGTGTCCCAGTGCATGAGGTTTGAAATAAGACACCACAGGCAGTAAAATAGCCAAGCAAACACTGGAACTCCGTTCCATTATCACTCCGAACAATTTTTATGGTTTGAGAAAATTGTCGCTCAACCATAGCAACAAAGGACATAAATTTGGAAAAGACTTCTGTTTTATCATCCATTAAATAAACCCACACAGCCCGAGAAAAATCATCCACAATAGTCAAAAAATATCTAGCACCACAAGAAGATGTATGACGATAGCCGCCCCACAAATCAATATGAATTAGTTCAAAAAATCGACTGGCTTTATTCTCACTCAAAGGAAATTTGTCTCTGTGATGTTTAGCTCTAAAACATACGTCACAGGCTTTATTCAAACTACCTTGAGAATTACAAACGGGAGGGAGCAATTTTACGACTTATTCTGAAGGATGCCCCATCCTAGCATGCCAAAGAGCCAAAGAAGAAGCGTTCTCGTCCACTGTGACTGTCTGCACTGTTTGTGGTCCCTTGAAGTAGTATAGTCCATCTTGCTTACTTTCCGTTCCAATCAGCTTCCTCGTTTGGTCCTGTATAGCACACACAAGACGATTAAAAATGACAATACTATCAAAATCATCACATAATTGTGACACGGACAATAAGCTGCAATTTAAGAGAGGGACATAAAGGACATGAGTGAGAGTCATAGCATCCGACAATCGCACTGATCCCTTCTTTGTTGCAACCACTTTCTTCCCATCCGGAAGGCCAACGAGACATAAGATGCCTTTTACATAGAATAATAGAGAAAGATTACCAGTGACATGATTAGATGCACCTGTATCAATAATCCAAGAATGACCATTAATCTTACCGCTCAAACGATTACCAGAAACAGTCATATTACCAAAAACACTAGCAAGTGCCTTCCATTGATCAGCGGAAAATAATTCTGCAGATGGTGTTTCAGTAGGTTCTGAAACAACTACAACATTGGCACGGACCCCCCCTCCACCGCGTCCTGTCGCAAGGGAAGAAGAAGAGGTCGTTGATGGTTGGTTACGACCAATCATCAGTTTGGTCATACCTGATCCGCTGTCAGACTTCACACGATCTTCCCACCATTCTGGATAACCATGAATTTCGAAGTAATTAGTTACTTCGTGGCCTGTCTTCTTACAGTAGGTGCAGGATAGACGTGATTTATCAGGTTTCTTTATTTTGCCTCGTGTGCGCCCACTAGTTCGCACAGAAAATCCAACAACTTCGGACTTCTCCTCAGGCAGGGCCGAAGACGTTCTGACTCGTTCATCTTGAATAACAAGCTTGTAGGCACGGCTGAGAGAGGGCAGAGGATCTTGAGCAAGAATATTTGATCGCAAAGGACCATAAGATGGAGTATATAAACCCATCAGAAATTCATAGAGCATGTCCTTTGCACGGCGACGCTCATGTTCTAGCCCTGCGGTGCACTTTGCACAGCAAGAACAAGTAATCAAGGATTCATGATTATGCAATTCCTCCCATAGAGCCATGAGTTTTCCATAGTAAGAAGCAATCGACATGGATTTGGTTTGCTTACAGTCAGAGATGGCCGCCTTCAACTGCTGTATTCGTGGTCCATTCGTAAGAGCAAATCGCTCCTTAAGTGTCTCCCATAGACGCCTGGCATCTTTATATTTGGACAAGGTACTCTTCACTTCTGCCGTGATGGTATTCATAATCCAAGATACCAACATGGCTTGGATTGTATTCCAATCATCTAGTGTGCAAGGAGGTGTTGGAGATACAATCGTACCATCCAAAAATCCGAACTTTCTTCGAGCTTGAAGGGCGGTTTCAATTTCACCAGCCTAATCATCATAATTTTCGCCATTAAATCTGGCTGCAGTTATAAAATCACCAGGTCGATCTTGAGGACCTAGGAAATAAGGGGATTTTGAGTCAATTTTTGGTGGTGGATCTTCCACGGCCATTGTTAGGGTTTAAGGTTTTTGGGTTTTTGTTTAAGGTTTGTTTAAGGATCTTTCACGCTTTGATACCATGACAAGATTGAGGCTAAAAGCTTGTGTGTGTATTGATTATCACCGAGAATATATATACAGTCCTAGTAATTAGCCCTAGTATCTATACATATCTTTTAGAAAACAGAAACAATTGGTATATGGAAACAATCCTAAACCATATCAAATTCTATGATAACTTGCCATATTCAGGCGCAACCGAACTTTCCATAAGTCACGCCTGAAATCTCGCATATCTCGTAACATTTATTTAACTTCTTAGAAGTTGGAAATGGAGGGGGGAGTGTATAAAAATGGTGTGGACAAGAACAAATTTGGGAGGAGAAGTTAAATTTGTGGGAGTTAGGCCAAACGGGCTTTTAGTTACCTTCTTTGTCCGCTTTCTTCCTGCGCAAGGCAAGTAAATCAATTTAAACACTTTTCGGAAATCAAAAACAAAAGAAAGAAAAGAAAAAAAAGATAAATTGAATAATATATAATTATTAGATTTAAAAAATAATAAATCTTGATTTTAGGATTGACTGGGTACCCAGGAACTGTTGGGTACCCAACGGGTCCAATTCAAATTCCTAAACATAGAAAATGGTAGGAACCGATTCTAATTCCAATTCTCAATAATTTGGAACTGGTGGATCTAATTTCACTTCCGGTTAGCGCACTACCCGATGGGGTACTCGATTGCGGTCACCCCTACCCCTCGGAGCCCTGGAAGGCCACAAGTTCAATTATCGGGTCCCTGTTATTACTATAAGGGTGTTTTTTCGGTACACAAGTGTAAGGAAAAGAACACCGAAAGCATGGGTGAATATGGAGTTCGGGGTCTCGGATGACAGTCCCGAAGAACCACGGGTCCACTAGGGCCATGATATAACCTCCGGAGAAGTTTGGGCGAAAATGACAAACAAGCCCTGGGAAACCAAAAATGAAGGCTATAATCCACGTTTTTTGGTCTCCCGGGAGACCTAGAAACGAAGGTGTATATTTTTGTACCATATCGCACAGTGCACCCCTATGGGACATGAGAGAGCCACGGGGTCGGTTATTGGGTTCCTGATAGGCATGTAATGGTGTTTTTACGGGACACAAGTATAAGGAAAAAGGACACCGAAAGCATGAGCGAATATGGAGTTCGGGGTCCTGGATGACCGTCTCGGAGCACAGAGGGTCCTCTAAGGTCATGATAGATTCCCCGAAAAAAGTTTGGAAGAAAATGACAACCGGGCCCCCGGAAGCCAAAAATGAAGGCTATAATCCATGTTTTTGGGCTCCCGTGAGGCCCCGCAACGAAGTTGTGTATTTTCGCACCAAATCGCACGAGACACCCCTAGGGGCCATGGCAGGGCCCCAGTGTCAGTTATTGGGTCCCTGTTTGGCGTGTAATGGTATTTTTAGGGGACACAAGTTTAAGGGCAAGGACGCCGAAAGCATGTGTGAATATGGAGTTCCGGATCACGGATGACCGTCCCGAGGCATTGAGGGGCCTTTAAGGCCATGATAGACCCCCGTAGAATTTTGGGCGAAAATGACAACCGGCCCCCGTAAAGCCAAAAATGAAGGTTATAATCCACGTTTTTTGGGCTTCCGGGAGGCCCCTTGACGAAAGTGTATATTTTCGCACCACATCGCACGAAACACCATTAGGGGCCATGGGAGGGCCCCGGGGTCAGTTATCGGGTCCCTGTTTGGCGTGTAATGGTGTTTTTACGGGGCACGAGTGTAAGGGCAAGGACGCCAAAAGCATGTGTGAATATGGAGTTCCGGATCACGGATGACCGTTCCGAGGCACTGAGAGGCCTTTAGGGCCATGATAGACCCCCTGTAGAATTTTGGAAGAAAATGACAATCAGGCCCCGGGAAACCAAAAATGAAGGCTATAATCCATGTTTTTTGGTCTCCCGTGAGACCTAGAAACGAAGGTGTATATTTTTGCACCACATCGCACGGGACACCCCTATAGGACATGAGAGGGCCACGGGGTCGGTTATCGGGTTCCTGATAGGTATTTAATGGTGTTTTTACGGGACACAAGTATAAGGGCAAGGACGCCAAAATCATGTGTGAATATGGAGTTCCGGATCACGGATGACCGTTCCGAGGCACAGAGGGTCCTCTAAGGTCATGATAGACTCCCTGAAAAAAGTTTGGAAGAAAATGACAACCGGACCCCGGGAAGCCAAAAATGAAGGCTATAATCCATGTTTTTGGGCTCCCGTGAGGCCCCGCAACAAAGCTGTGTATTTTCGCACCAAATCGCACGAGACACCCCTAGGGGCCATGCCAGGGCTCCGGGGTCAGTTATCGGGTCCCTGTTTGGCGTGTAATGGTGTTTTTACGGGACACAAGTGTAAGGGCAAGGACGCCAAAAGCATGTCTGAATATGGAGTCCAGATCACGGATGACCGTTCCGAGACACTGAGGGGCCTTTAGGGCCATGATAGACCCCCCGTAGAATTTTGGAAGAAAATGACAACCGGACCCCGGGAAGCCAAAAATGAAGGCTATAATCCATGTTTTTTGGGCTCCCGTGAGGCCCCGCAACGAAGCTGTGTATTTTTGCACCAAATCGCACGGAACACCCCTAGGGGCCAAGGCAGGGCCCCGGGGTCAGTTATCGGGTCCCTGTTTTGCGTGTAATGGTGTTTTTACGGGACACGAGTGTAAGGGCAAGGACACCAAAAGCATGTGTGATTATGGAGTTCCGGATCACGGATGACCGTCCTGAGGCACTGAGAGGCCTTTAGGGGCATGATAGACCCCCCCTAGAATTTTGGGCGAAAATGACAACCGGGCCCCGTAAAGCCAAAAATGAATGCTATAATCCACGTTTTTTGGGCTTTCGGGAGGCCCCTTGACGAAAGTGTATATATTCGCACCACATCGCATGGAAAACCCTTAGGGGCCATGGAAGGGCCCCGGGGTCGGTTATCGGGTCCCTGTTAGGCGTGTAATGGTGTTCTTACGGGACACAAGTGTAAAGGCAAGGATGCCGAAAGCATGTGTGAATATGGAGTTCCGGATCATGGATGACCGTTCTGAGGCACTGAGGGGCCTTTAGAGCCATGATAGACCCCCCATAGAATTTTGGGCAAAAATGACAACCGGACCCCGTAAAGCAAAAAATAAAGGCTATAATACACGTTTTTTGTGCTTCCGGGAGGCCGCTTGACGAAAGTGTATATTTTCGCACCATATCACACGGAACACCCTTAGGGGCCATAAAAGGGCCCCGCGGTCGGTTATCTGGTCACTACTAGACATGTAAGGTTGGTTTTACGGGACACTTAAATGTAAAGGGTAAGAACACCAAAAACATGATTGAATAGAGGGCATACTTCCATTGTCCAAATTACCAAAAGCAGTAAAGGTGGAGGAACATGCACATCTCCTCCAATGCTTAACAACAACAACAACAACAAAAAATAAAAATGAAACCATACTCAAAGAACATACATGCCTCCAATGCAAGCATGTATCGAACACGAATTCCAACGAATTGAATTGCAGCAGAGCAGACATAAACAAGGAGGAGGGGGCGTGCTAGCGCACAAAATAGTCAAAGTGACATAATTTAATTAATTTTGCTGGTGATAATGATAAAAGCATTGACGTTCTAAACTAAACTAAACTAAAATTGTTGTAAAACGAAAAGAAGCAAGACAATTTAATTAATTTTGTTGTTGAGCTTCTTATAAAGGATACTACTAGTATTAAGCTGGAGAGGTTTGTATGACAATTAAGAACAAGATTCGAAAAACTTGAAGGCAAGATAGAAAGGGATAGTGAGTCCTCCAAAGGCAAGGGCACGGCATGAGGCAGACATTAGGCACCGGCGAGCAGACATGACGCCAAAAGCCAAGGTGGTTGAGGCGATGTTGTTAGTGAATTCCCTACTGTCACCACATATTCCAGATGAGTATAAGGAGTAAGAAGAGATCTCGTTTAGAATTGAGAACGCGGCAAATTTGCCTCCTAGACGAGGTGAGTTTGTGCATGCCGCCTTGAATCCACTACCCAGTGATGAGTTTGCGCATGCCCCCATGATGGAACCCAGGAAGTTGGGCTTTTTATCAAACAAGACGCCTTTGATAAAGTGTTGGTTGACAATGTCTTTTTTATTAAAAAAGGCGCCTTTGGTGAAGTGGTAGAAGAAGCCACTCGTAGCACCCATAATAAAAAAAACCTCCTGGTACATCTTCTATGTATTCATAAATCGATATTTGCTGTTGTAGACGATGTAAGCCTGCATAATCTGGAACAAGTGGTGGCAGTCGTTGTGGCTGTTGTTGCAGTCGTTTATGACGTGATTCTCTTGCAATTAGCAAACTCTCCATCCAAATACTTCTTCGATTTGATTCTGCTTCACCCATCTCTCTCTCTCTAAGCTAAGTTACCTGTACTTCTCTTCTTTCCTCCTGACGCAAGCCACCCTATTTCATAAAGGACTAATTAATAGAAGTAAGAAACATTTTTGTAAGAAACATTTTTGTAAGAAACTTTTTTTGTAAGAAACTAAGTTACCTGTGTACTTCTCTTCTTTCCTCCTGCGCAAGCCACCCTATTTGATAAGTAAATAAATTTAAATGAAATATAAAGAATTTCCGGAAATCAAAAACAAAGAAATCGGAAGAAAAAGCTGACATACTTCCATAGTCCAAATTACCAAAAGCAGTAAAGGTGGAGGAACATGCACATCTCCTCCAATGCTTTAAAGAAAATACTCCAATAAATAAAAATTCTATCATATACATGCAGTAACTCCATAATCAATTTCTGAAAGTTATGGCTTACCAAGCAATAATCTAGAATATAAATGCACAAGTTCCTCTATGGAGGAACCTCATTGGAAGCATTGGAAACAAGAACAAGTACGTACACACACTATAGACCACGGTAATGGCTTAACCACCATCAATATTAGCAAGCCAGCCTTCCAAATGCTCCTGAGTTTTGGTTTCTGGATATGACCCTAATCAACAAACAAAGATTCCTGACACATGAGCTTCGAATGCCCTAGCACCGATCGAGAACAATACTGGATAATGGCATCATGACAACGGTAACATGAATCCAGCGTTCATCTTTGGTTCATATATAAACAAGTGCGAACTACTACCCAAAGAACTTTTGTTTGCTCAAAATGAAACCAACTCTGCCAAGAGCCTACATAATTAAGCACTGTCAACATTATTATTCAAATCCAATAGCAGGCCTCAAAGAACTACCTAAGCTATATATTTACACTCAAAGTTTCCATCGTTGTGCCCAATATCTAGTTGCAGCAGCAAAAGTGGTGCATCCAGAATCATCCTTGATCTCCACTCTCTGGTGCTGCAAAAAAATTCGGGTTGGCTCGATCACCAAGGTTGATCCTAAAGCTAGGTAACGGGTGCAAGATCTCGCTGCTTCATATACAGATACAGCCCAAGATATATATTGGCCTCAAATTTTATGTCCATCCACAAACTATATATATATATTATGCACATCATAATCAGAACTTTCTGTTTCCTCCAACTGACTCTGAGCCAAGTTCTCTGCACTATTATTGCAGATATGAGTAAACAGTTTACATTGAGCGCATAGTAAAAAGTGTCTTCCATCATTGTAAGCGCGCGCGCAGCAGCTGCTTGAGGGCAAAAACATACATGCCTCCAATGCAAGCTAAGCATGTATCGAACAGGAATTCCAACGAATTGAATTGCAGCAGAGCAGACATAAACAAGGGGGAGGGGGAATACTAGCGCACAAAATAGTCAAAGTGACATAATTTAATTAATTTTTCTGGTGACAATAAAAGCATGAGGTTAGGGTACAACATAAGACTAAGCAGTATCCACTATCCCCTCCATGAAGAACTAAACTAACCTAAACTAAAATTGTTGTAAAAAGAAAAGAAGCAAGACAATTTAATCAATTTTCTTGTTGATCATCTAGATATCGCATGATTTCACGGGCACCCCAGAAGGGGATACTGAGTCCTCCCAAGACAACGGCACGCCATGAGGCAGACAAGAGGCCCTGGCGAGCAAACATGACGCCGAAGGCCATTTGTGTGAGGCGAAATATAGAGTCGTACCCTGGGGCTTGTTATAGGTTAATCCAGCTAACTTTAAGGAGTAGCAGGAGATGTGCAGTAGAATTCCGAACAACGCAAAGTTGCCTCCTACACGCGGTGAGTTTGCGCATGCCGCCCTGATGGAACCCAGTAAGTTTGCTTTTTTATTAGACATGGCGTCTTTGATGGAGGGCTGGTAGGTGGCTATTTTATTAAACAAGGCGCCTTTGATGAAGTGGTAGAAGAAGCCAGTCGTAGCACCCACCAGAAAATAATCCCCCGGTATTTCAACGTATCTATACCATGACCGATTGAATTTAATGTGGCTATAATCTGGAAGAGGTAGTTGCCGTGGTGGATCATTTATTTCTCTTGGCTTTATCAACATCTCCATCAAACTTCTTCGTTTTGATTCTGCGTCACCCATCTCTGCTACCCGTACTCTCTTCTTTGCGCAGAATAAGTAAATAAATTTAAGAATTTTCGGAAATCAAAAACTAAAGAAAAAATAAAATAAAATTGGAACAATAACTTGTTATATCTAGAAGAGGAATTGAAACAATATTAGAAAAACTAAATCTGCTTGAGTTGGAACCTTAAAAAAAATTTTAAAAAAAAAAAAAAAAAAAACAGCTTGAATTGGAACAATTATAGGGAGAAGAAAAAAAATAAACCAGGCTGCAAATATGCAATGCAACAGATCAAAAGGTGTTACATACCGGCGTTGTTGTTGTTTTTATGGAGTTAAATTCCAATGGCGATGATTAGACCGGTTTGGAGATGATAATTAGGATCGACGATGGCATAGCTATGGTGGCGGGGATGGGGATGGGGATGGGGATGGGGTTGGGGGAAAAGGAAAGAAGCGTTAAGCTAGTTCAACCAAATGGTTTGATGTGACCATACGTGTCAGGTCATTAATGATATTAGGCTTGGCTTGAGTAAAAATATGGACCGAACAAATATGGTATATTGTGCTAACTACACTTCTTCTGCTAAATGCATTTAAGTAGTTTGATGCCACCTCGTAGAATAATTTATAAATAAATAAACTTTAGTAAAATTATTTTACGTGAAATAAATATTACTTGTAACATACGAGTATATTATTTTATAGAGATAGATGTTTATAGATAGGAATATAGGCGGATGCAGGTTAATTTTTGGAAATATATGATTGTATATCATCATTATTCTTAATGAATTAAATTTAATTTAATTACACAAGAAAATAAATCAGTTTGCATTAATAACGCACTCCTTTTTAATCAATATCGCACCCTAAAAAAAAATACAAAGACTACCCTTCTTTTAATCTTAGCAAAAAAATACACTCACAATACCTTTACTTTAATTTTGCATTGCGTCCCCTCCCCTCCGAGCCTTCCACATCAAATATTATGTAGCAGTGAAGTGTGATTGCTACTCCAATTAAATTGTTGATGGAGGCATGATGACGTAACCATCTTCACAATATTACTAAAACTCTCATTCAATGCAATTCTACGAGAGTGAAGAACATAGTAACTAGAGTACAAATTAAAAGTGAAAAGTGGAACACGCATCAAGTTAATGAACAAAGTAAACCAATAATAAAAGAAATCATCATCGGTTGAATCTAGAACGGCAGAAATCAGTTCATGAAGGCCAATTAAAGCACATGTAATTAGTATCTACGCCCAATAAACGCGTAGGTATCTGATCGTTGCGCCGAAATTAGGCGTAGGAATGAAACTGTTGCGCCCAATTCAGGCGTAGGAATGAGACTGTTGCGTCCAATTCAGGCGTAGGTACGGAATCGCTACGCTCCGTCATGGTTTCTTGCTCGAATCCCAGACGCCCAATCCACTACCTCCTCTTCCTTCTTCCTCCTGTTGTTTCGTTTATGAATCAATGAATGGTTGCTGCTAGTCTTACTTCATCAGCAAAGTCCCTTTGATTTCATTTTCTCTGTCTCCAATTCTTCTTTTGATTTGTTAATTGGGACATTTTACTCTGATTTTAAACATTAGTATAGGTACTCCTGCTACTAACAATGGAGGTTCCTTGCCAAGTTGCCATATTGTTTTCAAAGCTAGTGAACAGCTATGGCAATTGGCATGGGCATAAAGCTAGTCAGCTAGCTAGAAGGGTGGGGTTCTTTTGTTCTAATTTGTGCGAGTAATATTTTTTTTTTAAGTTCAAAAAAAATGTTTTGGTTTTTTTTAAATAGTGAGAAAGGTTAATGTTGGCAATTCACTAGTTAGGGTGCGGTATTTTAAAATGAGGTTCGGTATTTAGCACCACCCAAATAAAAAAGCATAACACCAAAAGACACTAGATAGGGTGATAATAGAAATTCGAACCCATAATTTTGCTTTATCAAACCACTTAAAATTAAGTTTGAAATTATTAGATCACCATCAATGTTATTATGTATACATCCATCTCAAAGGAGTTTCGAGTGCCTGGATGACATGCGTGGGTAAGACATACATGGACAAAAACTGCAATTTCTCTTGAGGTCGGTTAGTCCGAAAAAGTTGTTTGAACTTGTAATACGACATTTTGTGCATCAATCCTCATTGATATCAATAATTTTTGTTGTTAATAAGTAGTTTTCATGATGTAACAAGTACTAAATTTTAGTTCTTATGACAAAGAACCTATTCAATATGTTACATGATACAGTAATAAACCATTGCACTTTTGTCCTTTCAATTATGTTTCCTGGATCACTCATTTCATTTTATTTTTGTTTTACTGAGAGGAAAAATATTTTTAAGTAGATACATCTCCCACAATTAAACTCTACATGGCCACAACAAAATAGGGTTTGGAATTTTTTTCTTGGGTTTAACCACATGTTCACCTTGAGCTTTCTGAGCCAAGATTAATCCTGTTCACACAAGATTGGCCTATTAGAGGGTAAAATACTCCCAGCAAGAAGTTTCTCCATTTGCAAGATTCAAACCCCCAACCTTGCTTAAGTGATGAGAATACCGAACTGCTCCCAAGTCACAGTGTCACACCAACCACTTGTTGGTGAAAGAGGGTTCGGACTTTGGAGGGATAAAGCCATAACGAGAGGAAAATTGTTTACTGTCTAACCTGTGCTGTAAGAGTAGTAAACTAGTTTAGACTTTTAATACATTTACATTTCACTTGTTTTGGTGGTTGTAAATGAAAATGAAACGGTCCATAATAACCTGGACTGTACATGTCGGTAGTGGACTGGTGCCTATGCGTAAAGCACACAAGTACAGCAACCTGAATTTGTATGGAACATATTTCTTGCTCCACTTTATTTTACATGGATTTTTTGTGCCGAATTACCTTGTTTGGGAGCTGATTTGTGATTTACTATCTTAAAAGTTTTTTTTTGTGGGGAACTACCTTAGAAAGCCAAAAAGCTTGTTGACCACTACCCTTGACCATATTTTCGGGTATAATTTTCTGAAAACCCGAAAATACCCTCACGTGAAGCGCACGTGAGGATTAAATGACCCCCCCCCCCTTTTGCTGTTTTCATTTCTGTCAATTCTCATTCCCCACTGTCAATTGTTAGATTATATATAGCCCAGAGGAAATACAAGGAGGATGTCGAAGAAATCATAACAAATATATAGCCCAGAGTAAATGCAAGGAGGACCTCTCTCTCTCTCTGCATTTCAATCCATTGTGTCCCTAGAGTTGATTTTTATCAATGAAAAGCTCAATAGTTGTTTTACTCTCAATTGCTCTGCTCGTCGAATAGAATTTCTTGACTTCTTAGCAAATCCAGATTTTCTGATTTTATCCGTATCAGGCTATCCAATTAGCGGCCTTCCATCATCACACCAGGACATGACTATTCAAGTCTTTTCTTAACTCTCCTTTTTTTTCCCCAATTGAATGCTTCTTTTTACCAACTTATAGATAGCACCAGACTGATTTGCTGATTCCTTAGCATAATGAACTTTGATCATGAATCGACATTGTCTGTTTGAATCTAAAATGATCAACTCAATTCCTCCTTAATCACGTGCTAAATGATGTACTTGAAATCATTTTTGACACTAGACCTCACCTGCCCAAACCTAATCCTAAACCCACAAAGTGAGCACATTGCTAAAGTACTCGAAATCACCCAAAAACTCCATCTGAAAACATTAGACAGAGGGGTAACAAATTTCCTCAATACTCCCATTTTCTTCTTCCCTAAATCATATGAATCTCAATACACCACAACCAACTCAACAACGAGATCCCATAATTACATCCAAGGCCCTACTCTCCTCAACTTCCTGCAGTTTTCAGTTCATTCACTCAACTAATTCTCTCACTTCACTTCACTTCAATGGAGATCCTTCAATGGAGATCCTTCAATCCTTCAATGGAGGACGTGCTGTGGGGGGAAGAAAGGAAACTGATTAAAAGGGGGGGGGTCATTTAATCCTCACGTGCGCCTCACGTGAGGGTATTTTCGGGTTTTCAGAAAATTATACCCGAAAATATGGTCAAGGGTAGTGGTCAACAAGCTTTTTGGCTTTCTAAGGTAGTTCCCCACAAAAAAAAACTTTTAAGGTAGTAAGTTACAAATCAGCTCCCAAACAAGGTAGTTCGGCACAAAAAATCCATTTTACATTCACTCTTTATGCCTAGTTTTCAAAAAATGTTCAGGAGCATCACTTGTGTACTTGCCTACTGGGGCTTGAAACCTCCGTAAAATTGTAAAAACGTATATACTCATAATGCCCGTCTTTTGTGGGGAACGATACCTTATCAAATATCTAGCTGTTATTGACACATGATAAAAGCATGACTCTAGTGCATCTTAATATGTTATTGAGAGAAATATGGCTTTAAGACCAAATTAGCGGTACTAATCCATGTGAAGATGTGAATCATAAGTACCTTCAAAAGCAATTTGAGCAATCTGAAGAAAAAACTGACGTACGCCCATAGTCACATTACCAAAGCTGTAAAGGTGGAGGAACTTGCACATCTCCTCCTGATAAGTGATAACAATGCTAGAAAAAAGCAGCACCCAGCTAGCAACCCCACCTCAACAACAGTAAAAGTTGCATATTTATTTTTGGGAGGAATTCTTCAACCTCAAACTTCAGGATCTACACTGCAAAGAGTGAAACCAAGGGTAAAATAATCTCAACACTGAAACTCAAGTAACCTGATTTACAATGTTGTGAAGTTCCATCACGGAAACATCTAAGCATCGCCAGACTGGACACTGAAAACTATGCCAATTATCCAGCTGAAAGTACACGCTCAAAGCTAAGATGGGAAACAAGGCGCCACCAAGACAAAAATGGGCAAACAACTCTTCACAGAAATTATCAATCCAACACATGCCTTCAAAATCAAAATCTAGATACAAAACAATTACTTCACTGGACATGAGACAAAGATGGTTATGAAACCCTCCATCCTTCACCAGCATAGTTGGCTTGGTCCCCAAGTTCCTCTTCAATCCGAAGTAACTGCAAGAGTTTTTTTTAACGCTGTCAGATTCAAACCATACGAATAGTAGTTCTCTGCAGAAGCTTTGCCTATCTGAATCCTTTGCACAGAAGAAAAACAAACTTGTGCAATTCATACCAGATCACTATAACGCTTCTTTGTAGACCACAACAATTGTTGGGGGGGGGGGGGGGGGGGGGACATAGACAATGTCTTAGCTTATAGGCTATATCTTATTAACCTAGCCATTTTATTTGGAGTTGTTTGGTAAGTGAGTTTCTCTAAAGATTATAGCTTCACAGTTCTCATGATCTAGCTACCCATAATTTTGACCCAACTTCTTTTCGTTTACATGAACATTTATCTTCATTAATCTTATCTAGCTGATAATAAAATGTCTTTTAATTTATCCATCCCATATTTCATGGTTCAGCCCTTCAAAAGGGGTGACCATAAAACAGTCTCCCAAGCCCAATAGGACCCAAAAACTGACCCTGTGGGCCTCCCATTCGTCAGGGTGCGGAAAAATAAAACAACTTTGGTTTAGAAGCTTCTGGGGCACTGAGGGTCCTTTAAAGTCATGATAGACCCCCGGAGAAAGTTTGGAAAAAATGACAATCGGGCCCCCGAAGGCCGAAAACGAAGGGCTATAATTTACGTTTTTTTGGCTTCCGGGAGGCCCCAAAACGAAAATGGATATTTTCGCACCACATCTCACAGGACACCCCTAGGGGACATGAGAGGTCCACGGGGTAGGTTATCGGGTCCCTGATAGGCTTGTAAGGTCGTTTTTGTGTAAGGGATAGAACACCGAAAGCATGAGTGAAATCGAAGTTCAGGGATCCGGATGCCTCTCCTAGGGTATTGAGGGTCCTCTACGGTCATGATAAACCCCACGGAGAAGTTTGTGCATAAATGACAACCGGGCCCACGAAGTCGAAAAACAAAGGTTATAATCCACATTTTTTGGGCTTTCGGGAGGCCCCGGAACGAAGGTTTATATTTTCACACCACATGGCACGAGACACCCCCGGGGAACATGGGAGAACCCCACGCTAGGTTATCGGATCCATGATAGGCTTGTAGGGTCGTTTTACGGGACAGTTGTGTAAGAGCCGGAACACCGAAAGCATGGGTTATCTATGTTCGGGGATCCGGATGCCCCTACGGGGGCATCGAGGGTCCTCTAGAAACATGATACACCCCTCGAAGAAGTTTGGGCAAAAATGACAACCAGCCCTCGGGAAGACAAAAACAAGGCTATAATCCACTTTTTTCGGCTTCCCGGGGCCCGGTTGTCATTGTTGACCAAACTTCGTTGGTGGGTCTATCATGACCCTAGAGGACCAAGGTGCCCCTGTAAGGTCACCCCGATCTCCAAATTTCAGTATCACCCATGTTTCCGGTGTTCTGGCCTTTACAAAGGCCCTTCCACGCCTATCGGGAACAGATAACTGACCCGTGCCATGTCGTGCGAAAATACAAACCTTCGTCCCGGGGCCTTACGGAAGCTCAGAAAACGTATATCATATTCGTTTTCGTCTTCCAGGGCCACAATTGCCATTTTTGCCCAAATTTCTCAAAGGGGTTTATCATGATTCATGACCTTCGAGGACCCTCGGTGCCCCGAGAGGATCATCCCGATCACCAAACTTTGAAAACACCAGTGCTTCGGGTGTTCCAACCCTTACATTTGTGTCCTGTAAAAACGTCCTTCCATGCCAATCAGGACCCCATAACCGACCCCCGGGAGCCTCCCATTTCCCCAAGGGAAGTCACGTGCCATGTGATGTGTAAATATAAACCTTTGTTTCGGGGCATCCTGGAGGCCCAAAAACATGGATTAGCCTTCGTTTTCGGCTTTCTAGGACCCGTTTGTCATTTTTGCCCAAACTTCTCTGGGGTTTCTATTATGACCCTAGATGACCTTTGTGGCCCAAGGAGGGTCATCCGGATCCCCAAACGTCGATTTCACCCATGCTTTCGAGGTTCCGACCCTTACAATAGTATTCGCAAAACGCCCTTCCAAGCCTATCAGGGGCTTCCCATGTTCCCTAGGGGTGTCTTGTCTCGATGTGTGCGAAAATATCCACCTTCGTTCCAGGGCCTTATGGAAACCCTAAAAACATGGATTATAGCCTTAGTTTTCGGCTACTAGGGCTCAGTTGTCTTTTAAGCCTAGAGTAACTTTGGTGCCCTGAGAGGGTCATCCCGTGGGATCTTCGATATCACCCATCCTTTCAGCGTTCTAGCCCTTACATTAGTGTCCCGTAAAAACGCCCATCCGCGCCTATTAGGGACCCGATACCTGACCCCGAAAGCCTCCCGTGTCCCCTAGGGGCTTCCCGTGCCATGTCTTGAGAAAATGTCCATCCTTGTTCCGATGCCTCACGAAAGCCCAAAAACGTGGATTATAGCCTTCGATCTTTGGCTTCTTGGGCCCGATTGTCGTTTTTGCCCAAACTTCTACGGGGGGTCTATCATGACCCTAGAGGACCCTCGGTGCCTCCGGGAGGGTAAGCCGGATCACTGAACTTCAATTTCACCTATGCTTTTAGTGTGACGACCCTTACACAAGTGTTTAGAGGTGTCAAACAGGTCGGTCAGGTCGGGTTCGGGTCCGGTCACTTTCGGTCGGGTCATTTAACAGGTCGGGTCGTTTTATTTTCGGGTTGAGAAAAGCTTGTTCATGACCCAATGTGTTCGGGTTCGGGTCGACCCAACGGGTTGAACACTTATTTTTTTAATTTGGTTATAATTGCATAATTAATTTTATTTTCAGCTTTAAAATAAAAAATTGCCATACTATATTAATATTAGACATAAAAGATATGGTTCTAATCTACTTGAAAAATATTTCGTAAGGTTTTCACCTGTTATTGGGTTTTTACTAATGCAAAAGAAGTATCAAAATCCATACCAATATGACAATTAGTCAAAATCGTTTCATAAGTAATAGAAAAACTCTTATTTAAGAGAAATATGAAATTATGAATCTCAAAGTTAGTTGATATGTTAGAAATTTTGATATGATAAAGTCAATTGTCATCCATTTTTCTCATGTTGAGGTGTTTTATTTTGAACGTCCCAACCCAACGGGTCGACCCGAACCCGAATAAATATCGGTTTTTCGGGTTCGGTATGCATCGGGTTTTGAGTTGGAATTCTTTGTTCATGACCCAGACTTTTCGGGTCGGTATGGGTCGAGTTTTCGGGTCGGATCAAATTTTGACAGCTCTACAAGTGTTTCGTAAAATGTCTTTACAAGACGATCAGGGATCCGATAAAATCCAGGGCGCCTCCCATGTCCCCTAGGGGTGTCTTCTGCGATGTGGTGCGAAAATATTAACCTTCGTTTCGGGGCCTTCTAGAAGCCCAAAAAATGTGGATTATAGCCTTCGTTTTCGGCTAGCCAGGGCACAATTGTCGTTTTCGCCCAATCGTTTCGAGAGAGTCTATCTCGACCCTGAGAGGGTCATCCCGATCCCCGAACTTCGATATCACCAATGCTTTCAGTATTCTAGCACTTACAATGATGTCCCATAAACACGACAATCCACGTCTATTAGGGACCCGATAAGGCGATAACTGACCCCGGAGGCCTCCCATATGCCCTAGGGGCGTCCCGTGCCATGTGGTGTGAAAGCGTTTACCCTCGTTCCGGTGCCTCACGAAAGCCCAAAAGTTGTGGATTAGCTTTCGATTTTTGGCTTCCTGGCCCGCTTGTTGTTTTTGCCCAAACTTTTACGGAGGGTCTATCATAACCCTAGAGGACCCTCAAAGCCCCGGGAGGGTCATCCAGATCACTAAACTTTGATTTTACCCATGCTTTTGATGTTATGGCTCTTACCCTAGTCTCCCGTAAAATGTCCTTACAAGACTATCCCCGGCGAATCCCATGTCCCCTAGGGGTGTCTTGTCTCAATGAGGTGCGAAAATATCCACCTTCGTTTCGCGGCCTTCTGGAAGCCCGAAAAATGTGGATTGTAACCTTCGTTTTCGGCTACCTAGGCTGAGTTGTCTTTTTTGCCCAAACATTTCCGCGGGCTCTATCCTGACCCTAGAGGAACTTTGGTGCCCTGAGAGGGTCATCCAGATCCCCGAACTTTGATATCACCCATCCTTTCAGTGCTCTAACCCTTAGACTGGTGTCCCGTAAGAAAAACGCCCTTCGACGCCTATTAGGGACCCGATAACTGAACCCATGCCTCCCATGTCCCCTAGGGGCGTCTCGTGCCATGTGGTGCGAAAATGTCCAGCCTTGTTCCGGTGCCTCACGAAAGCCCTAAAAACGTGGATTATAGCCTCTGATTTTTGGCTTCCTGGGCCTGCTTGTCGTTTTTGCCCAAACTTCTCAGGGGGTTCTATCATGACCCTAGAGGACCCTCGGTGACCCAAGAGGGTTATCCGGATCACTGAATTTCGATTTCACCCATCCTTTCGGTGTTACGACCCTTACACTAGTGTTTTAAAAAATGTCCTTACAAGACGATCAGGGATCCGATAAAATACCTCGGAGGCCTCCAATGTCCCCTAGGGGCGTCCCGCGCCATGTGGTGCGAAAATGTCCACCCTCGTCCCTGTGCCTCACAAAAGCCCAAAAAACATGGATTACTCTTTGATTTTTGGCTTCTTGTGCCCGCTTGCCTCTTTTTACCCAAACTTCTACGGGGGTCTATCATGATCATGACCCTAAAGGACCCTCGGTGCAGGTGGGTCATCCAGTTCAGTAAACTTTGATTTCACCCATGCTTTCGGTGTTACAACCCTTACACTAGTGTCCCGTAAAATGTCCTTACAAGACTATTACGGTCCCATAATCTACCCCTAGGGACTCCCATGTCCCCTAGGGGTGTCTTGTCTCGATGTGGTACGATAATATCCATCTTCCTTCCGAGGCCTTCTGGAAGCCCAGAGAGCGTGGATCATAGCCTTCGTTTCCGGCTACCCAAGGCACAGTTGTCTGTTTTGCCCAAACGTTTCCACAGGATCTATCCTGACCCTAGAGGATCTTTGGGGCCCTGAGAGGGTCATCCTGATCCCCTAACTTCAATATCACCCATCTTTTCAGTGTTCTAGCCCTTAAATTCGTGTCCCATAAAAACGCTCTTCCACGCCTATTAGGGACCTGATAACTGACCCTGGACGCCTCCCATGTACTCTAGGGGTGTCCCGTGCTATGTGGTGCGAAAATGTCCATCCTTGTTCCGGTGCTTCACGAAAGCCCAAAAAACGTGGATTATATAGCCTTCAATTTTTGGCTTCACAGGCCAACTTGTCGTTTTTAGGCCAAACTTCTAGGTTGTCTATCATGACCCTAGAGGACCCTCGGTGCCCCGAAAGGTCATCCGGATCACTGACCTTCGATTTCACCCATGTTTTCGGTGTTACGGCCCTTACATTAGTGTTTCGTAAAATGTCCTTACAATACTATCAGGGGTCGATAAAATACCCTGGGGGTCTCCCATGTCCCCTAGGGGTGTCTTGTGTGATGTGGTGTGAAAATATTCACCTTCCTTTCGAAGCCTTCTGGAAGCCCAAAACATGTGGATTATAGCCTTCGTTTTCGGCTATTAGGAACGCCCATCCTTTCAGTGTTTTAAGCCTTACAACGGTGTCCCGTAGAAACGCCCATCCACGCCTACTAGGGACCCGATAACTGACCCCGGAGGCCTCCAATGTCCCCTAGGGGCGTCCCGCGGCCCATGTTGTGCAAAAATGTCCACCCTCTTTCCGGTGCCTCACTAAAGGCCAAAAAACGTGGATTACTCTTTGATTTTTGGCTTCCTAGTCCCACTTGAATTTTTTACCCAAGCTTCTACGGGGGTCTATCATGACCCTAGAGGACCCTCGGTGCCCCAGGTGGGCTATCCAGATAACTGAATTCCGATTTCACCCATGCTTTCGGTGTTACGGCCCTTAGACTAATGTTTCGTAAAATGTCCTTGCAAGGTGATCAGGGATCCGATAAAATACCCCGGGGGCCTCCCATGTCCCCAAGGGGTGTCTTGTGCGATGTGGTGTGAAAATATTCACCTTCGTTTCGAGCCTTTGGAAGCCAAAAAAAAGTGGATTATAGTCTTCGTTTTCGGCCACCCAAGGCGCAATTGTCTATTTGGCACAAACGTTGCAGTGGGGTTTATCTTGACACCAGAGGTGCCCTAAAAGGGTCATCCTGATTCCCAAACATCGATATCACCCATCCTTTCAATGTTCTAGCCTTTACAATGGTGTCCAATAAAAACGCCCATTCATGCCTAGTAGGGACCCGATAACTAACCCTGGAGAACTCCAATATCCCCTATGGGCGTCCCGCGCCATATGGTGCGAAAATGTCTATCCTTGTTCCAGTGCCTCAAGATTGCCCAAAAAATGTGGATTAGTCTTTGATTTTTGGGTTCCAGCGCCCGCTCGCCTTTTTTGCCCGAACTTCTAAGGGGGTCTATCATGACCCTAGAGGACCCTAATCCAGATAAACAAAATCTTGATTTCACCCATGCTTTCGGTGTTACGACCCTTACACTAGTGTCCCGTAAAATGTCCTTACAAGACTATCAAGGATCCCATAATCTACCCCTGGGGACTCCCATGTCCCTTAGGGGTGTCTTTTCTCAATGTGGTACGATATATCCATCTTCGTTCCGAGGCCTTCTGAAAACCCAAAAAAACGTAGATTATAGCCTTCGTTTTCGGCTACCCAGGGCTCAGTTGTCTTTTTTGCCCAAACGTTTCCACTGGTTCTATCCTGGCCATAGAGGAACTTTGGTGCCCTGAGAGGGTCATCCCGATCCCCTAACTTTGATATCACCCATCCTTTCAATGTTCTAACCCTTACATTGGTGTCCCGTAATGACACCCTTCCACACCTATTATGAACCCGATAATTGACCCTGTAGGCCTCCCACGTACCCTAGGGGCATCCTGTGCCATGTGGTGCAAAAATGTACATCCTTGTTCCAGTGCCTCACAAAAGCCCAAAAAACGTGGATAGCCTTCGATTTTTGGCTTCCTGGGCAGCTTGTCGTTTTTGGCCAAACTTCTACCGAGGGTCTATCATGAACCTAGAAGACCCTCGGTGCCCCGGGAAGGTCATCCGGATGACTGAACTTCGATTTCACCCATGTTTTCGGTGTTACGGCCCTTACACTAGTGTTCCGTAAAATGTCTCTACAAGACTATCAGGGATTCGATAAAATACCCCGGGGGCCTCCCATGTCCCCTACGGGTGTCTTGTGCAATGTGGTGCGAAAATATTCACCTTCGTCTCGGAGCCTTCTGAAGCACAAAAAACGTGGATTATAGCCTTCGTTTTCGGCTACTCGGGGCACAGTTGCCCTTTTTGCCCAAACGTTTCCGGGGGGGGGGGGGCTATCTTGACCCTGGAAGACCTTTGGTGCCCTGAGAGGGTCATCCCGATCCCGGAACATCGATATCACCCATCCTTTTAGTGTTCTAGCCCTTACAATGGTATCCCGTAAAAAAAACCATCCACGCCTATTAGGAACCCTTATAACTGACCCCGAAAGGCCTGCCATGTCACCCTAGGGGCGTCCCATGCCATGTGGTGCGAAAATGTCCATGCTCGTTCCGATGCCTCACGAAAGCCCAATGGATTATAACCTTCGACTTTTGCCTTTCTGGGCCGCTTATCGTTTTTCCCAAACTTACGGGGGGTCTATCATGTCCCTAGAGGACCCTTGGTGCCCCAGGAGGGTCATCCGGATCCCTAAACTTTGATTTCACCCATGCTCTCGATGTTACGGCCCATACACTAGTCTCCCGTAAAATGTCCTTACAAGACTATGAAGGATCCCATAATCTACACCGGGGGCCTCCCATGTCCTCAAAACGCCCTAACAAACCTACGTCCCCTAAAGGTGTCATGTGTAATCTGCGAAAATATCCACCTTCGTTCTAGGGCTTTCGGGAAGCCCAAAAAACGTGAATTAGCTTTCGATTTTCGGCTTTGAGGGGCCCGATTGTCATTGTTGCCCAAACTTCTACTAGGGGATCTATCATGACCCTAGAGGACCCTCGGTGCCCCGAGTGGATCACCCAGATCACCGAACTCCGATTTCACCCATACTTCCTATGTTCAGGCCCTTACACTAGTGTCCTATAAAACGCCCTTACAAGCCTATCAGGGACCCGATAACCTACCACGGGGTTCACCAATTTCTGTTAGGGGTGTCCTGTGCGATGTGGTGTAAAAATATCCATATTTGTTCCATTGCCTCCTGCAAACTCAAAAAAACGTGGATTATAACCTTCAATTTCGGCTTCCTGGGGCTCGGTTGTCATTTTTGCCAAACTTTTCTAAGGGGTCTATCATGACCCTAGCGGATTTTCGGTGCCCTTAGAAGGATCCCGATCCACGATATCACCCATCCTTTCAGTGTTCTAGCCCTTACATTGGTTTCCCGTAAAAACGCCTTTCCAAGCCTATCAGCCGACCCTGAAGCCTCCCATGTCCCTTAGAGGTGTCCCGTGCAAAGTGGTGCGAAAATATACACCAATGTTCCGGAGCCTTAAGGAAACCCAAAAAACGTGGATTATAGCCTTAAGGATCATCCCGATCCACGATATCACCCATCATTTTTGCCCAAGCTTCTACAAGGGGTCTATCATGACCCTAGAGGACCTTTGATGCCCCCGAGATGGATATCCGGATCACCGAAGTTCGATTTCACCCATGGCTTGTGTGTTCAAGCCTTTACAATAGTGTCTCGTAAAATGTCGTTACAAGTCTATCAAGGATCCGATAATCTACCCAAGAGCCTCCCATGTCCCCAAGGGTTGTCCGTTGTGTTGTGCGATGTGATGCAAAAATACCCACCTTCACTCCGGGGCTTTCTGGTAGCAAAAAACAAAGTGGATTATAGTCTTCGTTTTCGACTACCAAGGGCTCAGTTGTGTTTTTGCCGAAACGTTCCGAGGGGGTCTATCTTGACCCTAGAGGACCTTTGGTGCCTTGGGAGGGTCATCTCGATCCCCGAACTTCCATATCACACATCCTTCCCCTTACATTGTTGTCCCGTAAAAACCCCCTTCCACGCCTATCAAGACCCGATAACCGACCCAGGGGCCTCCCATGTCCCCTAGAGGTGTCTCATGCAAAGCATTGGGAAAATATCCACCATCGTTCCGAAGCCTCACGGAAACCCAAAACACGTGGATTACAGCTTTTGATTTTCGGCTTAATGTGTTGCTTGTCATTTTCGCCCGAACTTCTACGGGGGGTCTTTCATGACCCTAGAGGATCCTTGGTGCTTCCTGACGGTCATCCGGATCACCGAACTTCAATTTCACCCATGCTTTCGATGTTCTGACCGTTACACTAGTATCCCATAAAACGCTATTACAAGCCTATCAGGGACCCGATAACCTACCACGGGGTTCTCCTATTTCCTATAGGGGTGTCCTGTGTGATGTGGTGCGAAAATATCCACCTTCGTTCCGGGGCCTCCTGGAAAACCAAAAAACGTGGATTTTGGCTTCCCAGGTCTCAACCTGTCTTTTTTGCCAAAACTTTTCTGGAGGCCATCATGACCCTAAAGAATTCTCGGTGCCCCTAGGAGGATCATCGCATCCTTTTAACTTCGATTTCACCCATCCTTTTAATGTTCTAGCCCTTACATTGGTGTCCCGCAAGAACGCCCTTCCATTCCTATCAGGACCCGATAACCAACCACAAGGTCTCCTAATTTCTCCTAGAAATGTCCTGCACAAAGTGGTGCGAAAATATCCACCACCGTTCCGAGGCCACACGAAAACCCAAAAACCACGGATTATAGCCTTCGATTTTCGGATTCTTTGCCCCGGTTGTCGTTTTTGCCCAAACTTCTACAAGGGGTCTATCATGACCCTTGAAAGACCCTCGGTGGCCCGAGAGGATCATCCGTATCAAAAAATTTCGATTTCACCCATGCTTTCAATGTTCCGACCCTTACACAAGTGTCGTAAAACGCCATTACAAACATATCAGGGACACGATATCGGGCCTCCTATATCCCCTATGGGTGTCATGTTGATGTGGCGCGAAAATATCCACCTTGTTCACAGCTTTTGGAAGCCCAAAAAACGTCGATTAGCCTTTGATTTCGGGCTTCGAGGGGCCCGATTGTCATTTTTGCCCAAACTTCTACTGGGGGTCTATCCCTTACACTAGTGAGTCCTAGAACGCCCTTACAAGCTTATCAGAGACCCGATAACCTACCCAGGGTTTTCAGTTTTTCGCTAGGGGCGTCCTGTGCAATGTGGTGCAAAAATATCCACCTTCGTTCCAGGGCCTCGTGGAAACTCCAAAAACGTGACTTGAAACTTCAATTTCGGCTTCCCAGCGCTCAGTTGTCATTTCTGCCCAAACTTTTCTAGGGGGTCTATCATGACCCTAGAGGATTTTCGGTGCCCCTAGGAGGACCTTCGTTCCGGGGCGTTGTTGGAGCCCAAAAACCGTGCATTATAGCCTTCGTTTTCGACTAACCAGGCTCAGTTGACCTTTCTCCAAATGTTTGCGGCGGGGTCTATCTTGACCTTCAAGGACCTTTGGTGCCCTGGGACTTGGGAGGCTCATCCCGATCACCGAACTTTGATAATACACATCCTTTCAGTGTTCTAGCTTACATTAGCATCCCGTAAAAACGCCCTTCCAATCTATCAGGACCCGATAACCGACCCCGTGAACTCCCAAATCAATTAGAGGTGTCCTGTGCAAAGTGGTGCTAATATAATCACCATCGTTCCGGGGCCTCACGGAAACCCAAAAAACGTGGATTATAGCCTTTAGCCTTTGATTTTCAGATTCTTCGGCCCGGTTGTCGTTTTTGCCCTACGAATGGTGTATCATGAACCAAGAGGACCCTCGGTGCCCAGAGAGGGTTATCCGGATCACCGAACTTCGATTTCACCCATGCCTTTGGTGTTACGGCTCTTACACAAGTGTCCCGTAAAACGACCTTCCAAGCCTATCAGGAACCGGATCAGCGAGCATGTGGGCCTCGCATGTCCCCTTGGGATGTTCTGTGCGATGTGGTGCGAAAATATCCACATTCGTTTCTGGGCCTCCCGGAAGGCCAAAAAAACATAGATTGTAGCCTTCGTTTTCGGCTTCCCGATGCCAGGGTGTCATTTTTGCCCAAATTTCTCTGAGGGGTCTATCAAGACCCTAGAGGACCCTCGGTGCCCCGGGTAGAGATCCGGATCCACGAACTTCGATAACACCCATGCTTTTGGTATTTCGGCTCTTGCACCAGTGACCAATTAAAACGCCCTTCCAAGCTTATCAGGGACCGGATAAGCTACCCGAGGGCCTCCCATGACCCCGAAGTGTGTTACATGCGATGTGGTGTGAAAATATCCACCTTCGTTCCGGGGCATCCGGAAAGCCAAAAAAACGTGGATTATAGCCTTCGTTTTCGGCTTCCCTAGGCCCGTGTGTCATTTTTGCATAAATTTCTCGAAGGGGTCTATCATGACCCTAGAGGACCCTCGGTGTCCCGGGAGGGTTATCTCGTTTCCCGAACTTTGATTTGACCCATGCCTTTTACGGCTGTTAAACTTAGGGGTGAGCAAAAACTCCGGGTACCCAGTACCGGAACCGGAATTGGTTTGGAACCGGTGGTTCTGGAACCGGAACCGGTCTAACCTATTCCAATTCCAAATCCCTAAAATAGGAACCGGTACCAACCAATTCCAATTCCTAACTTTCGGGAACTGGAACTGGTTGGGTACCCAGTGCAAAAAGAATATAATAATTTTTTCTTTGGTAGAATAAAAAAGTGGTGATTTTGTAGTAAGATTAGTGGTTTAAAAAATTGTATTTGTAATTTTAAAGTCTTAATGATTGGATTTGTAATTTTAGTAATTAAATATTTTTATACGTTATTTAAGTTTTGATTTACAATGTTAAGTATTTTGATTGTAGGATTTGAATTTATGTTTGCGGTATCTTCGGAAACTAATATTTGTTAGTGTAATATAATATTTGATGTTTTTTATTTTTAAAATATACATTTATTCGATTTAAAAAATAATAAAATTTGAATTTAATGTGGACTTGGGTACCCATTTAGGAACCGGTGCAACCAATTCCAATTCCTAGAAATTAGGAACCGGTCGATCCAATTCCAATTCCGGGTAGTGCAATAACCGGTGGGTACCCGGTTGCGCTCAGCCCTAGACTTAAACTTGTGTCCCGTAAAACGCTCTTCAAAGCCTATCAGGAACCGAATAAGAGAAGCCAGTGGGCCTCACATGTCCCCTAGAGGTGTTCCGTGCGATGTGGTGCGAAAATATCCACCTTCGTTTCGCGGCTTCCCGGAAGCCCAAAAAAGGTGGATAAATAGCCTTCGTTTTCGGCTTCTCGGGGTCCGGGTGTCAATTTTGCCCAAATTTCTCCAAGGGGTCTACCATGATCCTAGAGGACCCTCGGTGCCCCGAGAAGGTTATCCGAATCCCCGAACTTTGATAAAACTCATGCCTTTGGTGTTTCGGCTCTTACACCAGTGTCCACATAAACCCCCTTCCAAGCCTATCAGGGACCGGATAAACGATCCCGGAGGGCCTCCCATTGTCCCCTAGGGGTGTTCCTTGCGATGTGGTGCGAAAATATCCACCTTCAATCTGGGGCCTCACGAAAGCCCAAAAAGCGTGGATTATAGCCATCGTTTTCGACTTCCCGAGGCCCGATGTCAATTTTTACCAAACTTCTCCGGGAGGTCTATCATAAGTCATCCGGATTCATGACCCTAGAGGACATTCGGTGCCCCGAGAGAGTTATCCGGATTTCCGAACTTCGATTTCACCCAAGCCTTTGGGGTTACGGCTCTAAAACTATGTACCGCAAAACGCCCTTCCAAGCCTATCAAGGACCGGATAAGCGAGCCCGTGGGCCTTCCATGTCCCACAGGGGTATTCCGTGCGATGTGGTGGGAAAATATCCACCTTCATTCTTAGGCCTCCTGAAAGCCCAAAAACCGTGGATCGTAGCCCTCGATTTCGGCTTCACGAGGCCCGGGTGTCATTTTAGCCCAAAATTCACGAGGGGGTCTATCAGGACCCTAGAGGACCCACGGTACCCTGGGAGGGTTATCCGGATTCCTGTAGTTCAATTTCACACATGCCTTTGGTGTTACGGCTCTTACACCTCTGTCCTATAAAACGCCCTTCCAAGCCAATCAAGGACCAGATAACCAAGCCCGTGGGCATCCCATGCCCCGTAGGGGTGTTCCGTGCGATGTGGTGCAAAAATATCCACCTTCAATTCGGGGCCTCCGGAAGCCCAAAGAGGTGGATTATAGCCTTCATTTTCGGCTTCCCGTGTCCCGGGTGTCATTTTTGGCCAAATTTCTCCTGGGGGTCTATCATGACCCTAGATGACCTTTGATTCCCTAGGAAGGTTATCCGGATCCCCGAACTTCGACATAACCCATGCCTTTGGTGTTTTGGCGCTTACACCAATGTCTCGTGAAACGCCCTTCCAAGCCTATTAGGGCCCGGATAAACGATCCCGAGGGCCTCCTATGTCCCCTAGGTGTGTTCCGTGAGATGTGGAGCGAAAATATCCACCTTCGTTTCCGGTCCTCCCGGAAGCCAAAAAAAATAGGGATTATAGCCTTCGTTTTTGGCTTCCCGGGGCCCGAGTGTTATTTTTGCCCAAATTTTTCCGGGGGTCTATCAAGACCCTAGAGGACCCTCGATGCCCTGGGAGGAGATCCGGATCCCCGAACATCGATAACACCACCACGCCTTTGGTATTTCGGCTCTTATACGAGTGACCCGTAAAACGCCCTGAGGGCCTCCCATGTCCCCGAGGGGTGTTACTTGCGATGTGGTGCGAAAATATCAACTTTCATTCTGTGGCCTTCTGAAAGCCCAAAAAGCGTGGATAGCCTTTGTTTTCGGCGTCTAGAGGCCGGGTGTCATTTTTGCCCAAACTTCTCCTAGGGATCTATCATGACCCTAGAGGACCCTCAGTGCCCCGGGAGAGTTATCCGGATTCCCGAACTTCGTTTTCACCCATGCCTTTGGTGTTACGGTTCTTACACAAGTGTCCCGTAAAACAACCTTCCAAGCCTATCAGGGATCGGATCAGCAAGCCTGTGGGCCTCCCATGTCCCCTAGGGGTGTTCCGTGTGATTTGGTGCGAAAATATCCACCTTTGGTTCTGGGCCTCCAGGAAGCCCAAAAAATTGGATTATAGCCTTCTTTTTCGGCTCCCTGCCCAGGGTGTCATTTTTGCCCATATTTCTCCGGAGGGTTATCCGGATCACCGAACTTCAATTTCACCCATGCCTTCGGTGTTCCGGCCTTACACTAGTGTCCTGTAAAATGTCCTCACAAACCTATCACGAATCCGATAATCTACGCCGGGGCCTCCCATGTCCCCCAGAGGTGTCTTGTGCGATGTGCGAAAATATCCACCTTCATTCTGGGGCCTTCTGGAAGCCAAAAAAGGAGGATTATAGCCTTCGTTTTCGATTACCCAGTGCTAAAGTTGTCTTTTTTGCTCAAAATTTCCAGGGGGTTATCCTGATCCTAAAGGATCTTTGGTGCCCTGGAAGGGTCATCCGAAGCCCTGAACTTTGATAACACCCATGTTTTCGATGTTCAGACCCTTAATTTGGTGTCCCATTAAAACGCCTTTCCACACATACTTTTTTTTTAGATAAGAAAAAATTTTATTAATCAATAATTGAAAGAATACAAAAAGGAGGACAAGGTATCCTCATGTTCCAACTACAGAACTACAAATCGCGCCAATGGCATTGAACAACTGTAAGCGGGACATCTTTAAAGGCCCCCGCCGGGCCGTCGCCTTAGCCCAAAGAGAGGCCAAGTAAACTATATGATCCCACACATAAGCACTATCCCTAGCTGCGTTAGAGAAGATCCTCAAAGTTCCTCTGCAACCAGATGCACCAAAGAATAGCCAGGGAGGCACACCTCCACAACAACCTACCCTCCTTCCCCTCTCGCATTGCAGAGAACCGAGTCTGTAAAAACTGGCCCACCGTAGCAGGGCCCACAAAAATCTCCCCACACAGCAGCCTATCCCATATATACCAAGCATATTTGCATTGCACGAACAAATGCAAGCAGTCCCATGTCCCCTAGGGGCGTCCCGTGCCATGTGGTGTGAAAATGTCCACCCTCGTTCCGATGCCTCACGAAAGCCAAAAAACGTGGATTATTGCCTTCGATTTTTGGCTTCCAGATGTGGAAGGAAGAAGGAAATGCAAGCCACATGTGGAAGGGAGTGGCAGGAGTGAGGACATTCGACAAAGAGTGACAACTAAGAAGGTGGCTTACAAAGCCCTAATGGATAGCATTACGGAAGATGAAAGGGTGGTGAAGCGAGAAATTTATAAAACGGCAAAGGAGGCAAAGATATTCGTTGCAGAAGCCAAAAACAAAGCATATGAGAGTTTGTACCAAAAATTAGAAACCAAGGAGGGAGAAAAAGACGTCTTCAGGTTGGCAAGAGCTAGGGAGAGGAAGACTAGCCACTTGGGTCAAGTTCGTTGTATTAAGGATGAGATGAGACGGGACGAGTCCTCGTGGACGAGGCAGGAATCAAAGGAAGGTGGCATAGGTATTTCAATGAGCTTTTTAACAATGTTGGGGATGACGACATTTCCTTGGGAGGTCTTACCACGTCCGAGCAACACTGTAACTATAGCTTTTGTCGTCGTGTTACAAAGGAAGAGATCAAAGGGGCTTTGGGAAAGATGAAGAGTGGTAAGGCAGTAGGACCCGATGAGATACCCATAGAGATATGGAAGAGTTTAGGGGAAGAAGGTTTATCTTGGTTAGTTAGACTTTTCAACACGATTCTCAAATCGGCAACGATGCCGGAGGAGTGGAGGCCCTTCACACTGATTCCCCTATACAAGAACAAAGGAGATATTCAAAGTTGCAACAACTATAGAGGTATTAAGTTACTCAGTCACACCATGAAATTATGGGAGAGAGTAATTGAGAAGAGACTAAGAAAGAGTACCCGTATCTCAGAGAACCAATTTGGATTCATGCCAAGGAGGTCAACAACAGAAGCGATTCATCTGCTTAGACGTTCTATGGAGTACTATAGAGATAGGCAAAGGGACATGCATATGATTTTCATTGATTTGGAAAAGGCCTACGACAGAGTGCCTAGAGAAGTTATGTGGAGGTGCTTGGAAGCCAAGGGGGTTCCAGTCGCCTATATTCGAGTTATTAAGGATATGTATGACGGAGGGAAGACAAGGGAATTGGGTTACATCAAGGTTCATCGTTGAGCCCCTTCTTGTTTGCAACAGTTTTGGACGAGCTTACGAAGACTATTCAAGAGGATGTGCCTTGGTGCATGTTATTTGCTGACGACATTGTTTTGATTGACGAGACACGAGAGGGTGTTAATGCCAAATTGGAACTTTGGCGGGATACACTAGAGTCAAAGGGCTTTAAGCTGAGTCGGACAAAGACCGAGTACTTGGACTGCAACTTCACGAGAGATAGGGTTGCCTCGGATGTGGAGATTAAGATTGGTACGGAAGTTGTACCAAAGAGGGATTGTTTCAACTATCTTGGTTCAGTTATCCAAGGCAACGGCGAGATTGATGACGACGTGACCCATCGTATCAAAGCGGGGTGGCTAAAGTGGAGGAGTGCGACAGGAGTTCTATGTGACAGGAAAATTCCACTAAAATTGAAAGGTAAATTCTATTGTACAGCCATTAGGCCAGCTATGCTGTATGGGGCGGAGTATTGGCCGGTGAAGCATGTGCATGTGCAGAAGATGCGGGTGGCCGAGATGAGGATGCTTCGTTGGATGTACAACTTTAGAAGAGACAAAATCAGGAATGAAGTGATAAGAGGCAAGGTGGGAGTGACCAACATCGACAACAAGATGCGAGAGACGAGGCTCAGGTGGTTTGGGCATGTTAGGAGGAGACATCAAGATGCCCCAGTGAGAAGGTGCGAGAGGATTTTACTTAGGGATTGCAAGAGAGGAAGAGGGCGCCCGAAAAAGAGCTGGGGAGAGATAATCAGGCAGGATTTGACTCTTCTAGAACTTACCGAGGACTTGGCCCTAGATAGGAAAATGTGGCGTAATAGGATCCGTGTAGAGGATCCTCGATAGAGTGTGTGATTTGCATTGCGTAGGATCTCGAGCTTGCGACTTTTTGTTTTGTTTTCTAGCTTGTAGTTATCTTCTTTTTAGTTGTTTATGGTAGTAACATTCTGTTTTGGTGTGACTTTGCTTCTATCCCTCACCCTTCTGTTTATGCAGTATGTCCTTCTTCTTCATTGCATGCACTCTTGAAAAAAAAAAAAAAACTTTTTGCAAATGTTTTAAGAAAAAAAAAAATTATTTTTGTGGGTCTTTCGGAAACAGTCTCTCTACTAGGCGACTAGTTAGGGGTAAGGCTGCGTACATGTGGACCTCCCCAGACCCCGTCCTAGGCGGGATTTATACTAGGTCGTCGTTGTTGTTGTTGTTGATTTTTGGCTTCCAGGGCCTAATTGTCATTTTTTTCCAAACTTCTACGGGGGGTCTATCATGATCCTAGAGGACCCTCGGTGCCCCAGGAGGATCATCTGGATCAACGAACTTCGATTTCACCCATGCTTTTAGTGTTCCGGCTCTTGCATTATTGTGCCGTAAAACGCCCTTAGAAACATATCAGGGACGCGATACCCTACCCGGGGGCCTCCCATGTCTCCTTAGGGTGTTATGTGTGATGTAGTGCGAAAATATCCACTTCGTTCCGGGCCCTCCCGGAAAACCCAAAAAACGTGGATTAGCCTTCAATTTTTGGCTTCGAGGGGGCCGATTGTACTTTTGCCCAAACTTCGACTGGGGTTCTATCATGACCCTAGAGGACCCTCGGTGCCCCGAGAGGTTCATCCAGATCACTGAATTTCGATTTCACCCATGTTTTCGGTGTTATGGCCTTTACACTAGTGTCTGGTAAAATCATGGTTCTTGGCTACACCTAGATATAGCCAACTTTCCTACAACTAGATATAGCCAACTTGCCTACACCCACACACATTACTTTCATTTTATTTTATTTTATTTTTAAATTTAAAATTTTTTCAAAATCTAGTCCAATTCATTATTACTAATCCACTACTTCATTGTAATACACCCACTACTTCATCATGAGTGTAGCCAAGTCGTGTAAAATCGCCCTTACAAGCCTATCAAGGACCCGATAACCTACCTCGGGTTCTTCCATTTCCGCTATGGGTGTCCCGTGCGATGTGGTGCGAAAATATCCACCTTCGTTCTGGGCCTCCTGGAAACCCAAAAAACTTGGAGCATAGCCTTCGTTTTTGGCTTCCTCGGTTCGGTAGTTTTTTTTTTCCCAAACTTGAAGGGGGGGGCTATCATGACCTTAGAGGACCTACGGTGCCGCTGGGAGGATCATCTTAATCCTCGAACTTTGATATCACCCATCCTTTCGGTGTTCCAACCCTTACTTTGATGTCCCGTAAAAACGCCCTTTCACCTCTATTAGGGACCCGATAACCGACCCTGGGGCCTCCCATGTCCCTTAGGGGTGTCCCAAGCAAAATGGTGAGAAAATATCCACCATTAATCCGGGGTCTCACAGAAACCCAAAAAACATGGATTATAGCCTTCGATTTTCGTATTCCTCACCAGGTTGTCATATTTGCCCAAACTTTTACGAGGGGTCTATCATGACCCTTGAGGACCCTCGGTGCCCCGAGAAGATCATCCAGATCACCGAACTTCGATTTCACCCAAGTTTTCGGTGCTCCGACCCTTACACTAGTGTCCAGTAAAACTTCCTTACAAGCCTATCGGGGATCCGATCCGATAACCTACCCGGGGGCCTACCATGTCCCCTAGGGGTGTCCTGTGCGATGTGGTGCGAAAATATCAACCTTCGTTACGGGGCCTCCTGGACCAAAAAAACGTGGATTATAGCCTTCGTATTCTGCTTCACAGGGCTCGGATGTCTTTTTCGCCCAAACTTTTCCGGAGGGTCTATCCTGACACTAGAGCACCTTCGGTGCCCTGGGAGGGTCATCCCGATCGCTGAACATCGATATCACCCATGTTTTTAGCGTTCCAGCCCTTACATTGGTCTCCCGCAAAAAAGCCCTTCCACGCCTATTAGGGACCCGATAACCGACCCCGGGGATCTCCCATGTTCCTTAGGGTTGTCCCGTGCCATGTCGTGCGGAAATATTCACCTTCGTTCTGGTACCTCACGAAAGTCCAAAAAATGTGGATTATTGCCTTCATTTTACGACTTCCCGAGGCAGGTTGTCATTTTTGTCCAAACTTATACGAGGGGTCTATCATGACCCTAGAGGACCCTCGTTGCCCCCTGGAGGATCATTTGGATCATTGAACTTTGATTTCACCCATGCTTTCGGTGTCCAACCCTTACACTAGTGTCATGTAAAACGCCCTGACAAGCCTATCAGGGACCCGATAACCTACCCCAGAGGCCTCCCAAGTCCCCTATGGGTATCGTATGCGATGTGGTGTGAAAATTTCCACCATCGTTTTGGGGCCTCCTGGAAGCCCAAAAAATGTGGATTATATATAGCCTTAGTTTCGGCTTCCCGCGTCCTAGTTGTCATTTCTTTCCCAAAATTCTCCTGGGGTCTATCATGACCCTAGAGGACTCCTAGCGCCGCGGGAGGGTCATCCGAATCCCCAAACTTCGCTATCACCCATGCTCTTAGACTTCAGGCCTTTACATTGGTGTCCCGTAAAAACGCTCTTCCACGTCTATCAGGGACATGATAATTGTCCCATGCGATATAGTGCAAAAATAACAAATTTTCGTTCCGGAGCTTTCAGAAGCCCAAAAAACTTTATAGCTTCTCAGTTCTCATGATCCAGCTACCCATAATTTTGACCTAACTTTTTTTCTTATACAAGAACGTTTTTTTAGATAAAGAAAAAGTATATTGATAAGATATCAAATGTACAGCAAAAGACCAAGTTACGCTGAGTGAAAGTATAACCCCGAAGCCCTAGCCCATAAAGACGCTAGGTAGGTAATCTTCTCCCGAAGCATCATATAGGAGGTACTAAAATCCCCTTGAATACCCGCGTATTTCTCTCCTACCAGATCACCACAAGATCGCCCAAAAAAAAAAAGCATGGCGCGACAACATCTTCCTCTCCTTCCCACCCCCAAAGTCCCGAAGAATGTTAATCTAATCTTACTTATATTAAAATGTCAGTTAAATTAAGTTATCAACTTCTAATTCAATAAGCTAGTTTTAATTATCATTTATCAAATTGAGAAGCTAATTGCTGCTCTTTTCTAAAGAAGAAAAGAAAACACCGCTACCAATTGCTTAGCAAACTGAGGCTAAATAAGCGTGATGTAAGAATAATATAGCACACTTATATGAAGCACGCAGACCCTACCAATGCCAGCATTATCGTCCTTTAATCTTCCTTTTCTGCTTCTCCCTTTTTTCTTGTTCTTTTTTTTCCTTTTATGCCCTCCCTTCTTTTACTTATTCTCTTTGTTGACTGGAGGGGGTCGGGGAGTTAATTAGAGACATTGTCATCCTAGTACATGTAAAGTCTAAAGAATCTGCCTACCGATCAACAAATCAGTTAGTGAATGCAATTTCCTCCAAATCCATAAGAGAAATCAGCATTTTAAAGAAACAACGGGAAAGGCTCAAAACAAGAACAAACCTGATTATACTTGCACACGCGCTCTCCTCGACAAGGTGCCCCGGCTTTGATCTGACCAGTAGCAAGGCCAACAGAAAAATCCGCGATAAAAGTGTCCTCGGTTTCACCACTCCTGTGAGACATCATGACTCCCCAATGCGCATCTTTAGCCAGCTTAACAGCGTCAATGGCCTCTGTGACTGTCCCAATCTGATTCATCTGAAAAAAGCTAATATAAATTCACCGGCTGATTGCCAATGCATTTGAAGTATTTTTATGTGCACAGGATGTGTGTGATAATCCTAGTCATAGAAACTATGTTCATCCAGGTTCCTAAATAGCAAATGATCTGAGCAGGATGATGCACATTTACTGTGCCATTTTTCAGACACGCAATGTATAAAAGAGAGAAAATTTAATAAGTGAATATATAAGTGGGGACGAAAGTTGTCTGTTATCATAACAAGCCTGCTTCTCTTACATGGAGGAGGCAGTTTAGCATTTATATGATGTTAACATGGGAAGTTTTGCATTTAATTGATACCTTGAGCAAAAGAGCGTTGCAAGTGGAATCCCGAATAGCTTTCTCTATACGTTTTGGATTTGACATCAATAGGCCATCTCCAACAACCTGCACAAAATATACTCAACTGAACAAAGAGGGAAGAAGATCCAAGCAGCAAATGATCTTTGATATCCAGTATACCAACCAAAGGTATCTGTTTATTATTATAAATTATAAATCTCCTGGGAAAAGCATTGGCTATCTATGGATTAAGAATCAATAGAGAACCCAGCCAATTATTTGGTACAACTTCCAGGTAGCACTAGCAACAACAATAACACACACCCACTGTGAATCCTCCTATTGGCAGGGGGCATACTCAAGGCAATCAGCCAATAAGGTTCATTTTGCATACTAAAACAATCCAAGTTATTGTTTAACCTTGATCCGAAAGCCACCCAATGCATTTGGAGTGTGATGCATATAAACTCGCATAAGTTATCGATATTACAAGTAGTGAAGGAAAATGGACCTGGCATATTTGAAGACCAGAGAAGTGCTTGGTGTGTTCCCAGTCCTCCTTGTCAAATGGATCTCCAATTGACACAATCGGGTAGTCTATAAGAAGCAAAAGACCAGCAAAAATAAGGCTAATCATTACTGACCAACAGTCAGGTCTACGGTTGAGAAAGAGAAAGGGGAAAGAAAACAAAAGAAAAGCAAAAAGTAGATATACCAGAGCAAAGTTGTCTGTACATTTCAATCATATCCTCTCCAGACTTGAAATTTTGCCCTGACTTATTCGGGTTCTTGAAGTCTAAATCATACTTAGTACCTATTGAAAAAGAGGAAAGTAGGAAACTTTTGGTTAGAAACAAGAGCCATGTAAACACCCAAATGTTCATGTAGAGACCCTAACTTGCACAATGACAAATGGACAAACAATTAATAGTTTAACATGAAAAAGAACCCAACCAGTCTCCTAGACAGAATTCATCAGAGTAAACAATTCAAATCCTCCAGAAAGGATTACTAACAGCAACTACTAATAAGCAACCCTAATGGTTTATAACTTTAAATGCTAAACTTTTGCCCACAATTACAAAGTATTACCTATGCAAAATTCAGTTGCAGCTACGTCAATTGCAATCTTTATTTTCTCATTATGCCCTGTTCTACCAATAGCCTCCATGACTAGGTCCAAAGCTTCTCCTACGCTGCATTCAACAGTAAGATTAGATATATAATAAACCTTCTGTGAGATACATACCGCCAAAATGCCAAATGCACAAGCTAACCACAACAAACAATTATAAACTTTTTTTTCCGCTGATTTCAGTTTTCTTTATTCAAAAATTGGTTTACTATCACTTTTTTGCAAATTTATCTGAGCAGATGAAAGATCATTGAACTGGAAGAAAGGTACATTCCCATGAGAAATTTGCTTGCCTTGAAATATTTGGAGCTAGACCACCATCTTCCCCAACATTACATCCATGTGCACCATGTCTTTCTGTAATAACAGCCTGCCCTTTCCGTTAACAAAAATTAGATCAATAAAATAGGAGGAGGGAAGCGCAAGTACCTGCCTGGCGAGAAAAACTAAAGAATGAAAGTATTGGTTGTAAGATACAACCCTATTCCGTAAATACATTTGCACAAACAACAGTTTCTTTTCATATTCCAGTCTTTTGCTAAGTAAGATCATAAACCAACTGCAGGTTTCAGATCTTCGATCAAAATAACGAGGGGGGGACAGATAAAAAGAAGATGACCCTCCCTAAGATGTGGCATTTATAGCATTTCCAAGTGTCAAACACTCAACCGAATTCAATATCCATCTCTTACATTTTCATTGCCAGATAAGCACTTAATGAGTTGGGATCTTGAGAATCTCTTTAATTTGGGGCAAAAGACGGGAATCCTCAATTTTAACCCCCCCCCAGATAAGAGGGAATCCTCAATTGTCAAACAAGAAAAACGACCAAGAAGAAGAAAAAAAAGGGATAAGAAGCCAAAACAAAAAGGAATAAAGAAATGAAAGACGCAATCGAAGAGATGGAACCCATGCTCTAATGAGACTAATTTTGAAACAGAGGGTAGGAGCTTTATGCGTGAAGTGCGGGCTTTAAGACTTCAGAGGCTCGACACACCTTCAGAGTAGGCCTCTTTCTTAATTTCATATTTCTTATCTAAATATTTTGCAAACAGAACAGAGGGGCACACTTTTTCTTTTTCTTTTTTAATATGTATCAAACATCTTTTGTCTTCTTTGTCCCCCCTATTTGCACAAGTGAAGTTCGGCTTGATGGACTATTCAGGAACATTAAGATGCAGGGCGTTGTAAAAGAAATAAGACATTGCTTATAAAACAAAGAACAACTACAAAAGATGATATCAAATAGACTTACCTTTAGGTGATGATAAGTTTCAGATCCCATTTGCACTGCCTCTGCAAATGTATTCGCACCAACTGGTAGGACCATAATTTCCTGAAAGAACAAATGTAAATTATTGACATATTAAGAGAATGAGTTATCACACATGCTATAAGGTATAGTGTAGGACTGAATAAAAATAGCCATCTGTGTTACTGAAACTTCATTTTAAAAAAGTAGCCTATCTAACTCTCACACAATAGGTTGTGATAGGGACTATGCCTATGACACTTCAAATCCAACCAGAAAAATAACCTAATCCTACCAAGTACCACACCTTTACCCAATCCTCAACCCTTAGTCTGAATAAGAAAAAGGTTGTGGGCCTTGTGGTTATGCAGGACCAAAAATGTGCAGTATAAGCATTCTCCATACCTGAATAGCAAAAGTGTTTCCAGTTTGTTTACCACCACTGAGAACAGTAAATGCAGGAACAGGGAGGATTGTACTGGTCCCACAAGAGAGATCAGCAATGTGCTTGTAGAGTGGAACCTGAAAGCAATCTTCAAGTCAAGAAATAGAACATAGAAAAAAATAAAATGATATTGCAGAACAAGAGAACAATTGGATTTAGAGGTCAATGAAAAATTCCACCTCTTTCTCAGCCGCTCCAGCTTTGCAAGCAGCAATTGAAACGGCTAACATAGCATTTGCACCAAGTTCTCCCTGCAACAAATATGAACTAAGGATGATCGTATTATGGAGTATCATTTTAAAGCTGAAATCATAAAAACCCTTCTAAGCAAGCAAATGGCAATATATTCAGAGTAAAAATTTTGCATGGATGTGGGTATAGCTCAATACAATGTATCTTACACAATGAGATAACAACCTTCTTCTCTGTTTTATCCAAATCGATCATGACCTGATCAATTTGGGATTGATGAGTTGGGTCCATGCCAATCAAAGCTTCAGATATTTTCTCATTTATATTTTTCACAGCTTTACTAACACTGTTTCCCAGATACATTCCTTTGTCTCCATCACGTAATTCAATGGCTTCATACCTAGCCAAAAATAGAACCGATAAATTGTGAGTCAAATGGTATTGGCTTTGGGACAGAGGAACACTACACGTCTATATTTGCAAGGCAAAGGAGATTGCATTAGATGAATAACACACAGGTATTGACGCTTGGTAAAAATAAAAATAAAAAATAACTCTCAAAAGTGGGAACATGTCAAAGAATGACTTGTTAGCATCCAGCACATTTGGCACTGCCACAGTGGCATGGATAACAGCCATGTAAAGTTCAAACCTCGTAGAAAGAAAAAGACCACATCGGCACAACAACAAGCACATAATTATCTGCAAATAACACACACATGCACACTGGGAATCATGTTACTTAAAGCAGTAGTTAGTCGCATATGTGCCCCTAATACTGTGCGAGTGTGCAGGCATTCCAACAACAAACACCTCAATGAAGTCTGGCAGATATATACGATCTCCAGTGCAGGACCTATTTATTTACTTTTATAATGAAGAAGAAGCTAACAAGTTTCTTTGGGCTCGTATAGCTGATTAGACCTTTGGAAATATGAAATATTCCAAGGATTTTCTACTGATGTTTCTATTCCTTTGCTGGCATCCTTAGTACGGAAGATAGCATTTCCCATATGTTTCCTATATTAATGGAAAATGTTATCTCCCCATTTCCGTTTTCAAGTAACATAGCAAATGAGAAGCAAAATGTGGATCTTAAATTTCCTCCCCGAGTTATCTGGCAAATGAGGCACCAGTTTAAATGAAGCAAATTGGGCAAATCTTTAATATCTAGCTGTTGTTCCCAACAAGGTTGATTACAACATGGAAGATTGGAAGCATCTCTAATGTAATGCCCACTATCGTTCTACTTGGTCCGTTGATCACATATGCCACAACCACCAGGAAGCGCAATTAGTGAGAAACAAATTTGAGGTACTTTCTATAATTAACCCTTTACATTGCACCATAATACGCCCTACTCTATGAATAATAGTCTTGCCAGGTGACTTACGGGTACGAATGCGAAATGCAAAAGTTGCATAGAAATCGAAAATCAGCTTCCGTCAGAAACATTTACTTTAGCAACAACATTAAGGTGCTTGTTTGCACAATATTTAGAGTTTTAAACCCCACACACACCTTCTAAAATTAACATGTCCGAGGCTCCGAGCACCTTTCAAATGTTGTTTCACAAGAGAGATATAATAGAACTACACAAATTCTTGTCTATTGATCATCTACTCAAAGTTCAAATCAATTCTAGAGAGAGAAAGACATAGTTTGAGGTACTGTTTTTATTATCGATCACGTCACATTGCACCAAAATACGCCCTAATCAATGACTATGATCGAATGACTCCTTCCTAGTGACTTACAGGTACAATCACATATGCAAAATGCAAAATTGCATTAAATCTGACAAATTTACGCTCCTCTTGAGACATATGCTATGGCAGTAAACATTGAGGTGACAAAAATTGTGCTACATTGATCAATTACTCAAATATCAAATCAATTCTAGGGTGAGAGAGAGAAAAAGATGAACATACAAGCCCGAAGAAGGACCGCTGGGAGCAGAAGCACGAAAAGAGCCCTTATTAGTTGACAATTCAACTTCAACAGTCGGAATTCCTCTACTATCAAGGATTTGTCTCGCTTTCACCTTCGTTATCACTGATTCAACCGATTTCCACATGTGATTCGCCTTTTTCATAAATTAACAATCAAACGACAACACAAAATCATATTTAATTTCTTCATAGAAACAACAATCTAGGTTATATAGTTTCAATTTTTGCAAAATCGAAATAGTAGAGAGAAAGAGAGAGAAAGTATGTTACGATGAAGAGAACGGGATCCTTGGTCTTGGAACGAACAGCGGCATTGACGGCATCTTCTATCTTTCGAGCAAGCATATGCTTGTCCAAATACTCTTGCACTGACATTTTCTCTCTCCTCTCTCTCTCTCTCTCCCCTAAGATGTTGAGCTTCGAAGATGAAGAAGGGTATGGAGGAATTTCGTGAATCTTCGAAATCGCAAAATGCAGTGGAGTGAGAATTTGAAATTTGTTTGTTGTTCAGTTTGCAGATTTTTTTATTTTTTTTTTAGTCTTTTCAGTCAAATGCTCCGATGGGTTGGGCGGTGGGTCGATTGAACGAGTTTGGACCTGAGTTCTGTTCCTAGGCTGAAAGATCCATTTCAGGGAGGCTTTCAAAGTTTTAACCCCGAGTCGGTTCAATTACAAGCGGTTTATTTTTTTATACGAAGAACTCTCCGTCACTATTCTTAGAGTGTGCATTAAGTGAATCCCAAGTATAAATAATAGCCCGTAAAAGACATATACCATGTAGTACATAGTAAACTAGTTGTGAGGAAATAGACTTGTGCGCTAATATGGTGCTGCCCCCTGAAAATGGTGATATTAGTGATTGTTTAGTCCTTGAATTTTTATTTGTGACTAATATTGGCCTGGTGGTATGTTTTGTCGAATATTGAATGAAAGATCATTATTTTGTCGATGAAAAAAGTGCTAAGTTAAAACCACTACATCATTTTATTCCAAAGTGGTATTTTTTTTGTTTTCTTTATATGCTGCTAACATGATCTCAATTCTCAACACTTTGGGAGGAAGGTAAAGAGGATCTTAAACTGTTAAGGATGAGAATTGAACACACACACCCCACAGATCGGAATTCATGAATGAAAGGTGGGAATGGAGCCATTACGCAAACAGCAACTCTCTTCCAATGTGTCATCTGTTTAAAAGATGGTGCAACTGAAACATTTGATGTGTTATGGATTGCAAAGTACTTTTATATCCACCCTAATACCGTACTTTAAAAAAAAAATCATCGACATGAGGCATCAACCAATGAAATTTTAGAATTCTCTTTGAGCACCATGATTCATCACTCACCACCAGTGGACGGAGATACATAATGCAACAATACAAGTGTTACTCATTGGATTATCAGCAATACAGGATCCAGTTCACATAATGTACAATCACAATCAGCTGGAGTTGTCTATTCTCTTCCCTAACTAACGCAGTTCCTCCAAAGATATAGACAAAGCACCATGCCAATTGAAACAATACTTGTAGACGTTAATTACAAGTAAAATTTATCATACTATCTCATACAACCACAAATGCGCTAGATGAACCCTCGAAATGGTGGGCTAACCTGAAAAGCCCTTTTGAAGCACCAAAATGCCGTATTCTATATATACCAGGCTGTGCAGAGTGTGGGATCCTCCACTCTATTGTGGCGTGACTATGTGTGCTGAGTTTAGAAGGCCTAGACCACTTGAACCGAAGACAAAAGTCATCATCATCATAGGCTGGGTCCCAAGTATCCTTCCCATGGAGGATTTCCACAAGAGCAAAGGTGCCTTCAGTCATCAGATTATTTCTCGGGCAGGCTGACCAGAAAACAACACTCACCATATCGCCTCTCTTAAAAGTTGCGTTCTTAGAAACATCTGTGCTGCAATCTCCAAAGCTTACGCCAAGTGGAGTCATGTCCATGACAACAGGTGTAAGGAAGCTCAGTTGCTTGTCTAAGAGATCTGGTGGCTGGGGCCCTGGTTCAACACTTTGGCCATGGACAAGGGCTGTTGCAAGCTTCTTGAATTCCTGAATGTAAGCGCTAAGTGTGTGCGGACCATACAGAGTAGATGCACCCTGTGGAACATAATGTTGGTCAGCAAAGGCTTTTTTTTTTATTTTCCTCTTGATTGTTGCAATTGCCATGCTCACACCCCAAAATAAGATTGCAATTTATCGGTTTGAGTTTGCAATATTATGTACAGAGAGAACCCTCTGACAAAAACAAAAATTTGCTAACATATAATGTGGTCCTATCTAAAACCTTCAAAAAATAAACCTATGAGACATGTAGCACAAGGTTAGATCTGGTAAATAAAGCAAGGATAGTGCTTAACCAACTTGAGAACATATTTTGCTTAGCCTCATATGAGTGTTTTTAATGGTTAGCCTTACAGTTTCAGTAGTCAAACATCAAAAGGGGAATTGCTCATGTTTCAGTCCTAGGCTTGATTGGACATTTGTTAAACTTGGAAACACCCAAAAACACATGTGCTTCAAAAATATAAGCTCAACCTTCAGAATTGTTAACTTGTGATAGCAGTGGTTTCAAAAGGAAACTGAAGCAAAATCGATATCATATATAGGAATTCGCAGACTGACCTCATATCTTTGGACCTCGTACTCCTCATAGGTGGTAACATACTGTGAATATGTGTTCGTCAATCCTGCTATGACCACATGAACATCACCATTGAATTGTCCATTAGGTGCACTTTTTAGGACCATCTTTACAGCATCTCGGAGACGCCTACCAGACATTGTTGTGAACTCTGAGAGAAAGGTTAAGAAAGCTATCAGCCAAAACAAAGGGGATGAATTTCCATGTCGTTGCTTAATCATGCAAACCACTGACTCAGTTTTCTGAAATTGCAACTTCAAATAATAGCGCACACAAATAAATTGGGGTTGCTGTAATCCATAGTAGAAGGTGAGATCCCTTAGTTAAACCCATCTGTTCCTTTCAACATATGAAAGATTTCCTGAACTTTAACCACCTGCTATACCGAAGAAGGATAATACGTCCTTCTGACAATATACCACCTAAAATTAACTGATTTGTCCTAGGCCGATGCAGACACATTTATTAACTTAACCAGTACATGGATCAGTTCATAGGTTAGAAGACCACCATAGTCTACCCCAAGATAGACTATAAAGGACATGAAACCCAAGATGGTCCTTCCCCACCATAATCTCATTAGTCAGACGGAACGGAATCCAGACATTTTTGACATCTCTGACAGGACAATTCGCCCTCAGATCCTAGGGATCCTGCACCCTGGGAAATTAAAGCAGGCCGTTCTTTTAGTTGTCAATACCAAATTTCACAACATTAAAAACCAGAATGTTAACTATCATATACTCCCCTTCATGGCCGAAATGAAAAAGTAGATTAGCGACTACCTGAAGGTACACTGAGGATAACAAGCTGCCCAATTCGCAATATTTGGACTGGAAGTATTGCAGGCTGCAGAAGCACAAATTTATGTAAGACAAAGAGTTGCTAATAATGAACATAGCTAAGGCATTTACTCCTCTAAATAGAGGGAACCCTTTGATAGCACAAACTCCCCTAGTTCCATACCCATTTTTGTTAGATCAATATGAAATTTTCAGCTTATTTAGTCGGTCAAACTCAGGTATTTTTCACATAAGTTGGTTGTACTTCAAGCTTTCGAACATTCCATCACCCTCAATTATTGGTGGTAATTAATAATATCCTTCTCATTATATGCAGTTTTGCTCTCAATTAAAAGAACTGCTACATTCGGTATAGTTTTAGGTTCAAAAGTTGAAGAGTTAGCTACTTAGTTTATCTTACTCCAATTCATGAAAAAAACTTCAGTAAGTATTCAGTAAAATCCTGGATAGAGCTGACTCTTTATAGGTCCCAAGTCAAATGTACCAATATTTTCATCAAACGAATATTACAATTTAACTAATACACAATATGGCATATCTATAAACTATGAACCTCTAACTGAAACTTACCGCCCAATCATATGGCACCTTCATTTCACCAGTATCCAGTAGGATAGGTTTTGGTCGTTGACAGTCAACCTGCTTTTTGTCGGGAGTTTTCAGCACATCACGCACTACTCTCCAAAATGGGTTTCCCTAAATCACCATAAGAATAATGATATACAGATCTCCCAAGCATACCGAGCATATTCTATGATAGTATTGCAATTCAATAATTTTAATTACCTTATCATCTCCCTGCTTAAAATCGAAAGCTCCAGGTCCATCTGTAGTACCTGCAGCAAAGGCAAATCCCATTGCAGCTGGACATGTTTTCACTTCTTCAGTGCCGCCTCCCTCTTTAGAGATTGTCACCTCTAGATTAGAGAAGTCCACATAAGCATGGCGATAATCAATCTTTCCTTTTATCTGTTCAGATGCTGTGTTGAAAAGATCGACGGCTTTCCTGAATTGCCTCTGCCCAATGATACGTGTGCTTTCAAATTCATCCGGGTAACTGCAGTGAATGGAGACAGTTGGAAGTTTGTTTCACCATATATAGGTAATAGTTTAAGCAGATAGTGGATTGCATACCCTGGTCCTCGTCCATAACATAACTCATTCTTCCCACCACATGTACTATGATTGAAGTCACAGGGCAGCCCCGTGTCAGTGCAAAATGCACCAAGGACATTGGGACTAACATCACCACAGTTTGACTGGCAAAATGCAGACACAAATCTAGGCTTCTCACCCTGCCTGAGAACACTTCTGACACGCTTAGAAATACTCAAAAACTGGGTTACTTCTCTCCTAGAAGAAGCCTGGAAGGAAGCAGCGAGATCCAATAATTCACGATCTGCATCAAAGAATTATAGACAAATTCAGTACAGGTCTATGGGAAGAAGCTCCTCTTCCACCATCAACTTGTACTTGCAGGTTTATCAAAGCACAAGAGTGAGAAGATCAACCAAATCTTTTGAGATCATTTAAATGCAATGACTGTATGAACTAGGTTGAATATGAAAACAAGTGCAAGCCAGACTCATCATAAGCGTCTGAAGGTGAATCTTAGATCAGTGTATGGCTCTGCCACACATAAAATGGCCTCCTACCCATGCTAGTGCAGCTCGTCACTGAATATCCCTTGTTAATCCTCAGTCCTCACTCCAGACTATTGTGCCAGACAAGACAACTATATGCAAATGTCAACTAGTCACTAATAAATTTGTCTAAACGATATTACTCATTATACGACAGCCAAAGAGGCTACTATTTCCAACATTATCGTAATGGATCCATTATAAGTTTTAACCATGTCAAATATTTTTGGGCTGGGGCTAGACCATAGGAGAAAACATTCACATAACTTTTTCCAGAATATGGCATTCGGAAAGATCTTCCATACTTACTATCGTGATTGGCAGGAATGATGTTGGAAATTCGCCTAGGAATTCTTTCTGTAGATTCTTTCATAGATTCATCAGTGAAAACACTCCCACTATCCTTCCCACCAAACCAGTCTTCCATAAATCGCGCAGCAGCTCCTTTGTTATCCCCACTTATCAATGAATTTGTACGACTCATGGAAGTTCCATGAGTTGCAAACCAGTTGAAGCTGCCAACTGGCCCCCATTTATCATCTACAAACTTCAAGAGAGTCATATCTTTATCAACATTATACTTGTATTTGCTGCGTTCTTCAGCAGGATTATTTAAATATGAACTAGGACTGCGACTGATACTAGCATCAAGAATCTCCCCTGTATAAGTAGCAAAACATTCAGATGTGAGATGAGTCAGCTATAAATACAAAATATTAACAACAACAACCCAGTAGAGATGTAGCTGAAGGCAGGTCCAGGGAGGCCAGATGTACGCGGCCATACCTTTAACAAGTAGAGAGACTGTTTCGAATAGACCAGTAAAAAATATTGATATTCGCAAACAGTTTGACCTCTGTAGTTATCATATAACCATGAAGATCATAGAGAAACGGCTTATAATTTGACCTCTGTATTGGACCTATAAGAGGAATGACAGCCTACAGATAGCCTGTTGCTGACAACATTTGAGGAGATCAAGATGCACACAGCCTGGCCCCTAACGAATTAAGTACAATGGCTATTTCCGGAACACTTATAGTCGAGAACATTCTCGAAAGTGGTGGTTAAACATTCACAAAGACATGATAGTAAAGGAAGAAATGAAAGGTCACCCCGAGAATAGTAATAGTATTTTAGACATAAGAGTACATTTATGATTAATTTCAAGCCACAATAGTGTACTGAAAGACATGACCATATCATTTATCAAGTTATTCGTAGTGAATATGGTACACAGGCTCCCCACTATATAATTAAATGCAGGCATTGCTCCTTTGACATGGTTATACTTATACAACAACACAGTGCCGGTCCTCAGCAAGTCGGTATACATCAAATAGTAGCTTTAAGGATTGTTTCACCATCAAAAGCCATTTAAAGTGCAAAGAAAAGACAAATAAGCAAAACTAAGACTATGAGTTCTGAAAAGTACAGGGACAAAAACAAAACATACTAGTGGCATGAAAGCATATTTGCATCCTACGATGTAAGAAACTCCCAATAGCCACAAAGAAGCGATTAATCAGAAATGCAAAGAAGTCTGCTATCCTGCCTGTCAGAGATTTTTTTTACGTGTATAAGATCCCATTAAACCAGAATGCACCATGCTTTAATTGCAACCACGTACTAATAAAATCACATGTAAAGAAGAATGTAGGGCAAACCGGGGGGGGTCTGGTAAGGACATAAGGCACTAGGCTTTGGTCAGAACTAAAAGCACTATATACACCCTAGACCCTATGTTGACAAAGAACGTAGGTAAATGAAAACTTTCCTGACCTTTGTTCACAAAAATGGAACCAGGCCTTAGATTTCCATGAGCTTGTATGAGACTTTGTTCAATGCCATCAACAAGAGCATCAAAGGATTGGCGTACAAATCCTAGAGAAGTAACGATATATACAACATACTGCAGATAACCCCCGGGGCCAGCATGTGTGTGAATGCCACTGATAGCAACATTCTTTTCAGTGTATAGGTTCCCGTACCTGCAAATAGACCTTGTGTATTAGTTATAAAACTTGAAAGCACACTAGAACATATAAAGCATGTCTGGTGAGCAAGAGCAAATCTTTGACAAAATAGTCAAGTATATAATCACTGAATTCTGAGGTTTGTACTTAAGTGTCTAAATTCAATTAAACTACCTGCCCCTTACAATTGACGGTGCAAGGGGAAAGCAAGCAATAAAAGTTTTGGTGCTCATAAACATGATTCTTTAAATTTTCAACATGATGCGTGATTGCCATTAATCCAGATTCTAAATTTCTCATAAACAGCAAATTGTTTGTTACCTTGCTTTCAACCTCTCAATCACTTTGAGTTTCACAAGTTGTGAGGCCATACAAGCATCAAGATTCACAAACGCTACACGATTCCCATTTGGTTCGGCCGCAATAAACGTGCGAGCACGCAACCTAAAGTGGACTCCGGCTGCAATCTGTTCCGTATTTGCATATCCCATCATGTTAACATCAGCTGCTGGTCCTGTAATATCATAGCTCCCAAGCCCAATTATATAATTGGAAGCTGAGGCTGAAAATACTCCTTTTCCACTCAAAACGAGCACTATAAGTAATACCCAAATCCACTTTCCCAATCCAATGAGACCAGCTGTACATAGCAACCTCATTGCCGCACCAAAATGTATATGCAACAGAACTTATTCAGGTCTCTTCATTTGCCTTCAGATATGAATAAAAGGCAGTGTCAGCTCAGCTTTCACAATTCATAGGAGTTTATTGCATAATTATTCACAATTTTTAGAATATATATATACAATACTGAGAATTCAGTTATGTACATGATGCTAATAATTCAATTAATACAATAATTTATTTGGTTCATGATACTCCTTAGGTAATAAGGGGCACATTCATTAAACAATAAGCATTAAGCATATGAGAACAGATGAAATTTGACAGATATAGAACAAAATTCAATTGCCGAACACATAAATTTGATAAGTACCATCACAATTAAACAAATAAACACTCCGCTAATTCAATTGTCCAATCATCAAACGAAAAACCAAAAAAAAAAAAAAAAAAAAAAAAAAAAAAAAAAACACCAAATCAAAATCGCAGATCAATGATATCGGTAAACATCAAGTTTAATTGAGTATCGTTACTTCCAATATCAAATTCCACAAAATGCGCCCAAGGGCGAAGAACATAGAGAGATTAAGAGAGAGAAAGAGAAAACTTACACTTAATCAAATTCGTAAATTCGTATGAGTGAGACAGAAATAAAGATTGAAATGAGAATTGTTGGGGTTTATATTTTGAGTGGAGTGTTTCTTGCTGCTTTGCTTCGCGAGTGTCGTGCTGGAAGAGAGAGGGAGAGGAAATTGGAATGGTAGCTTCGAAGTTTCGTTGTAGAGAGAGTGTGGGTCCCAGTTGGGTAGTTCACCATTGAAGCATCATCAATTTCCTTTAGAAATGTTTAATTGTTTTTGTACTCATTTTTGTCGATATTAGAAGTAAATTCAATCACATGGCGTAAGAAGCGTTAATTAAGAAACCAATAATAATGCGTGTAAAACGACTGGGAGCTAATCAAACGGGTAGCGTTAATTTAAATCTGTACTCCCACATAGATAGGGATTCGCCCCTCGGATTGGTTTGGGAATTTAATTGCCACTTTGCCAGATTTGGGAGCTGTGATCTTGGAGGAGTTTTTTTTTTTGAAGGGAAAATTAGGAATTGCATTAATAATAGGCTATACGGCATCTATAAACAATATCAAATTCAACAATAAACGGATCTAAAATATCAGAAAACATTTTAATAGAAAGATTATCAAACACTTAAGATTTGACAATTCCGAACGTCTTCCTTTGTATCGTTGTTTTCCATATCACAACCTCTTTGCGGAAGACCCTGCCATAGCCTTAATGAATGCACCACTCTGACATTATAGACTGCCTCTTGAAGAATAAGATTCGCAGTATACCCGTACAAACGAACCGAAGTCGCAGACTATCAACTTCACGTTCTACCTTCAATTCCAAACCATTAAGATAAAGACTGAGATGTTCTGTAGCGAAGAAGAAAAACCTCTGAGCAGAGGACACCCCACCGAACTCCATAAACCAGAAACTACCAAAGATCCCTCCAAAGATGAAGAGATAATCCTCACAAAAAGGAGTCAAAATTAATCTCACAAAAGGAGTCAAAATGAATTCACAAAAGGAGTCAAATTTACCTCACAATTGATTTGATCGAAATCTCACCAAAAGGAGCGATTAAAACCTCACAATGGAGTGAATTTTATTGATCTACTAAAACAAAAACCTAAATAACAATGGAAGAAAGGAAAAAACAACTAGAAAGAGGGGCTTATCGCTGGTAGATGACCAACGACAGCCCCAATTTCATACCCTATAGGAGGTGTTTGGAAAGTGGAAATGGGATTGTGAGATTATGGGGATAGGGATGGAATTTTTGTTGAGGGGATAGGGAATTTGTATAATTAATCTCATTCCATTTTTTTTATGTGGGTATTAGATTTGGGAATATCTTGGGGATTATAGAGTTAGTTTACCAAAATGCCATTGAAAAAAAAAGAGTAAACAAAATCTGCAGTCTTTTTTAAAGGGCATGATAGTAATTTAACTTTTAAAACTCTTATCCCACCCCCAATAACCAGCCCCCTATGGGATTAAAAAGGTGGGATTAGAGGCCTTTTTATCCCTATCCTTACCCCATTTCTATTCCTCATCCCTTACACCAAACATGGGATTTTACAATCTTAATTTTCTAATCCCTATCCCCATCTCCTATTCTCATTAAACAAACGTTCCGATAGAGTTTCAAGGTAGTGAGTGAACTAGGTGCTTGTTTGTTTCACATAAAAGTTGTTTTATGTTTAAATGAGTAGAAAAATAGTTTTTTAGTCAAAAATGATGTTTGGTTAAAAAAGAAAAAAAAAATCTGTTTTTGGCAAAAACAAAAACGGATAAACAGAAAAAATAGAAGTAAAAAATTTTCGCTTTCAAAAACAAATAAACACTTTTCCTCCTCTTTTTTGTTTCCATTTTTGTATCTTTTTAGTAGTGTTTCATTGCAATAATTACTGGAGCTTCAGATAACAATTAGCACAGGAAGCTAACCACATAATATTATAGCCTTTTATATTAAAGGATATTGATACTAGAGCAAACTTTTTTCCATCAAAGTTTTGTCATGTTGGTAAACTTACAAATATAAATTGGGTATGTGATGATGTTTTCATTGATACACAAAAAGCCACAGAACTGCCACCATGAAGAATAAAGCCTAGAACTTATATTTGCATCACTAGTTGTGAATCGATTCAATCTTGCATATCTGTATTTTCACTTATCAAAAAGTATTGTGCATATTATAACATAACATAACATAACACAACAATTAGTTGATAGAAATGGGTGGCCAAAAAACTAGTTTGTTCATGTTCTTTTCAATTAAATTTTTTAAATTTTAAACTTTTTTGTTCACCAAAAAAATAAATTGAATTAACTCCTTTTTTCTAATAATTCTCTATATGTCCCTCATGAAAAAAAATTATTAGGGGTTATAAAATGTGCAATGATTTTGATGAAATATTTTATAATCCTCTATTTGTTCCTTATCAAAAAAAATATTAGGATTATGAAATGTATAATGGATTGGATCGGATAAAATATGAAAAAAAAATATTTAAAAAAGATATTGAGTCAACATGTATTAAAATTTTAAATTATGAGTTTAAGTGAATTGGGATAAAAAAAAAAAGGAAAAATTGTTGATAATCACCTTTTTTGCAGAACTTTTTTCAAATAACCACCTTTTCTAAGTTTTTTTGGGGATAACCACCTTATATGGAATTTTCGTTTTTAAATCACCATTTCCGGTGACTTGACTGTGAAACACAATTTTCTCTCACCGTTTTACCCCTCCCTCTTATTTGACCCTTTTTCCTTTGACTAACCATATTAATTCATTTCCTTTACTTTATGACTGACCCACCCACAATAATCTCTCCTATTATTTATCCATCCCCAATTCAAGCTCTCTCCTCGTATGTATCTCCCACACTCTCTCTCTATCTCTCTCTCACTCACTAAATAATTGATCTCTTTGTTCACCCTCTCAGCTTTGTTCCTCTCTTTGATTTGCAATCCAGGTAGTTAATAATTGCAAATTTTGGGTTTTATTTTTTGTTATTTGCGTATCAAACATTAGGGGTGGTTGCTGAATTTCGTTCTCAATTGTTTTTTACAGGTTCAATGTCGAACCAATCAGGCGAGTCATCTGGGTACAATCATTCTCACTCCACGCTTTGCAAATGTCCAAACCCTTGGCCTGCTACACTTGTGACTTCTTGGACTTTACAGAACCCAGGGCGAAGGTTTTTGGCTTGCAAGTTTTATGATCCTGAGACAAAGACCCGAAAATGCAAGTATTTCAATTGGGTTGACCATGGACAGACAACTTGGCAGAGGGATGTCATCAATCAGTTACTCGTAGACAAGAAGTTGCTTGTTAATGAGTTGGTCATTACGAAGATTCTATTAGTTTATGGAAGAAAATACACAACTTTTCTGAATATGGAATTGTTTACATCATATCCTATTTATAGAAAATACATATTATGAAGAGGCACCTTGAAGAGGTACCTTGAATAGGCACTTTACATAGATACCTTGAATAGTCACCATAACCAACCTAACTAAATAACTACCATTTAAACATACCTTTTCACTTACATAATTAATAATTAATAATTACATAAAAGACTTAACTAAACTTCAATTATAAACTAACACTCCTCCTTAATTGAGTTTTGGTCTTACGCCAAGTTTGCTCCTTAGATCTTCATATCTTTTGGTGCTAAGTGCTTTGGTAAGTAAATCAGCAAGTTGAATTTCGCCTTCGCAATACTTGAGTTTGATAAGACCTTTGTGCTCTGCTTCTCGAACAAAATGGTACTTAATTTCAATATGCTTTGTTCTTCGATGTTGCACCAGATTCTTCCCAATTGCAATTGCTGACTTGTTATCGCAATAAAGCCAATATTGGAACTCCTCCTTGAGAATTAAAGCCAATATCTTCCATAAGTCTTTGTAACCAAATTGCTTGATTTGTTGCTGCACAAACTGCAATATACTCTGCTTCTGCCGTTGATTGCGCCACTGTTTGTTGTTTGCTGGATTGCCAACAAAAGACGGCAGATCCTAAAGAGAAGACATATCCAGATGTGCTCTTCTTGTCTTCATTTGAACCTCCCCAATCACTATCTGAGTATCCGTGCAACTCTGGATTCTTGACACTTGAAAACTGAACTCCATAATGAGATGTACCATTAACATACCTTAGAACTCTCTTAGCTTCCTGATAATGCTTATTAAGCGGCTTTGACATGTATCGTGACAAATATGAACTTGCAAACATCAAGTCTGGTCTTGATGCACATAGATATAGCAATCCTCCAATAATACTTCGATATTTTGTTGGCTCACAATATTCTTCATTATCCTCAACATCCTTGCCGTGTGGTGTAAGTGGAGTCCTTACACTTTTGCATCCTTTCATGCCAAACTTCTCCATTAGTTTACATGCATATTTTTCTTGTGAAAGAAAAACTCCTTTATCATCCTGAATAATTTTCATGCCTAGAAAATAATTTAACATTCCCATATCTGTCATCTCAAACTCCATCTTCATATCTTCCTTTAACTTTTCAATGAGTTGAGTATTGTTGCCGGTGATGATGATGTCATCTACATACAAGCTCACGATCAAAATATCTTTTGCTTTCTTCATTACATAGAGAGCTGCGTCATTCATACTTCTTTGAAAACCTTGTTGAAGAAAATATGAATCAATTCTCCCATACCAAGCCCGAGGTGCTTGCTTTAGACCATATAATGCTTTTCGTAGCCTTAGGACTTTTTCTTCTTCACCTTTTGCGATGAATCCAGGAGGTTGTGTGACGTAAATCTCCTCCTCAAGTTCTCCATTTAGAAATGCAGACTTTACATCCATTTGATAAAGCTTCCACTTCATTTGTGCCGCAAAAGAGAGAATGACTCGAATTGTGTCATGTCTTGAGACTGGTGCAAATGTCTCAAGATAATCAACACCATATTCTTGAGAAAAACCTCTTGCGACTAACCTTGCTTTATGCTTGAATGGAACTCCATTTGCATCAGTTTTGATGCGATATATCCACTTCACACTAATAACATTTTTCTTTTCTGGTTTCTCCACAAGCGACCATGTTTTGTTTTTCTCTATCATCTTGATTTCTTCACTCATAGCATCTCGCCATTCCTTGATTCTACACGCATCATTGTAAGATTGTGGTTCTTTAGAGACAGCGAAACATGCTTCTGTTTCGTCAAGATCCACCATTGGTGCAGTTTGCATAATTTCAGCTATTGACTTGTATTTCTTTGGTGGTTCTGAAGATTCTTCTCCTCCTTGATTGTTATCTTGGTCATCAACTTGGGACAAAATAGGACTAGAGATAACTTGTTTTTGTTCTTCTTGTGTTTGAGAAATACTTACTGGAATACTGTAGTTCTTCTTGACTTCAACTTGTTTTTCCCAATCCCACATTTTTCCTTCGTCAAACGTCACATCTCTTGATATCTCCACTTTTTCCTTATCAAGTAGAAGTACTCTATATCCTTTAGATTTGCTGCTATAGCCAATGAAAATTCCTTGCTTGGCCTTTTCGTCTAGCTTACTTCTCTTCTCCTTTGGTACATGTATGAAACATATACTCCCCAAAACCCCCATGTGTTCAACTGTTGGCTTATTACCACTCCACTTCTCAATTGGTGTGACATCATCTTCTATTGCCCTTGTTGGCAAACGATTTTGTAAATAATTTGATGTATATAATGCCTCTGCCCATAACTTGTGAGGGAGACCTTGATCAGTAAGTAAGGTTCGTGCCATTTCTATCAAGGACCGATTCTTGCGTTCTGCAACGCCATTTTGTTGCGGAGAATATGGTACTGTCACTTGTCTCTCAATCCCATAACAAAACTCATTGAATTCACATGAAGTAAATTCACCACCACCATCAGATCGAAGCTTTTTGATCTTTTTCTCCGATTGTGTCTCCACCAAGGCTTTGAACTTTTTAAACTTTGAAAAAACTTCAGACTTGCTTTTAAGAAAGTATACCCAGCCCATGTGAGTATAGTCATCTACAATCAACAAGAAATACCTGCTTCCATTGAGAGAAGTAGTTTTCATTGGTCCACAAACATCGGTGTGAACAATCTCAAGTTTGTCCTTCGTCTTCGTTTGAGATTCCTTTGGAAACGCTTTTCGTGCTTGCTTTCCAAGTTTGCATACTCCACAAACTTCTTTGTTTACATGGAATTTTGGTAAACCATCTACCATCTTTGTTTTTTGCATTTGTTCCATCCTTGAATTTCCCACATGGCCTAATCTTCGATGCCATAACTTCATTTCTTCCTCTTCACGGGTCACCAATGCACTTTCTTGGGAAGAACTCCATGTGATTGAAAAGTGTTTGTTCACCATCTGTATATCAATGATCTTCTTTCCCATCGAATCGAAGATTTTGCAACACTTGTTCTCAAATAAGACACTATATCCAATGGATATAATTTGCGGAACACTTAATAGATTCTTTTCCAACCCCGGAACCAAGAATACATTTCTTATCACTTTCTTTCCTCTGTCTGTGCAGACCGTGATGTCTCCTTTACCTGCAGTCATAACGACTTCTCCATTTCCAACTTTTATTGGAACATTGATGCTTCTATCAAGTCTTGTGAAATATCTTTCTTCTCTTGTCATATGATTTGTACATCCACTGTCGACCAACCACACATCTTCTTTAGTGATTATCGGTGCTTCTTCTGATGCACTAAACAACATATGATCTTTGATATCTTCATCTTCAAGACTCATATGTGCTCGTTCATATTTCTTTGAACGACACTCTCTTGCAAAATGTCCAACCTTACCGTAGTTGTAACATTCCTTTTTCTCATTTGAAATTTTGCTGTGATCCTTCTTCGGCTTCTTCCAGCAATCCGATTCTGTGTGATTTTCTTTCCTACAACATCCACACCATTTTTTACCTTGGCCTTGATATCCATGGCTTTTATTGTTCTTTGGTTTGGAACCAAAATTTCCTTCTTTTGTTCGAACACTGAATGCTCCTTCCGTCATGTTTTCGCTCTCGCTGCGATCTTCCACACGTTTTTCGTGTGCCTTTAAAGTTCCAATCAACTCCGTTATTGACAATGAAGTCAAATCTTTGGTTTGCTCCATTACTGTGACAATGCTGTCAAATCGTACTGGAAGGGATATGAGAATTTTTTGGACTATTTGGTAGTCTGTCTTTGCTTCTCCATGCACCCTTAAAAGATTTCCCAAGTCAATTAACTTGTCTGTGAAGGATTTGATGTTGTCACTTTCGTTCATCTTCAAGTTTTCGTACTCTCTTCTCAATGATTGAAGTTTGATCAATCGTACTTGTGGAGTCCCTTGAAATTCGGATTGCAATGCATCCCACGCCTCCTTTGAAGTAGTTGCTGGTGCTATTCGCGAGAAGATTTGATCTGTCACGGACGTTTGCAGGATTTGCAGCGCCATCATATCCTGAGACAATGCTTCTTCCCACTGTTTTCCCAACTGCAACGCTTCAGGAGTTTTCTCACTTTGTGACGGTTCGTTTGGAACTCCTTTTTCCACCACCGTCCATAATCTTCTGGTTTTGAAGATGGTTGTCATCTTGATACGCCAGAAATCATATTTATCCCCATCAAAAATGGGAATCACTTGTTGTGATATTGCTTCCATGATCTCCAAAAAAATACCTTCTGTTCTCTCACAGTAAGATTACCTCTGCACTTCCTTTTTTTTTTTTTTTTTTAATACTGAGGCTTTGATAATGGATGACAGGGAAGTGCTTCAAAATTCTTCACTTGTTGTATGAGGGAGATTGTTGTATGTTGGGCAATGACTTTGCAGCGGATGAATGGCGGATATTTTAAAGAGAGGCTCTGATACCATATTAGTTTATGGAAGAAAATACACAACTTTTCTGAATATGGAATTGTTTACATCATATCCTATTTATAGAAAATACATATTATGAAGAGGCACCTTGAAGAGGTACCTTGAATAGGCACTTTAAATAGATACCTTGAATAGTCACCATAACTAACCTAACTAAATAACTACCATTTAAACATACCTTTTCACTTACATAATTAATAATTAATAATTATATAAAAGACTTAACTAAACTTCAATTATAAACTAACAGATTCAACTTTCTCAACTACAAGATGAGAAGAAAAGATTCAGGTCTGAGAGGGGCAGAGCAGAGAAGAGTAAGGGGATGGGAATGGTGGGTAAGGGGTTGTTTGTTATATTTGTGGTGTTTTTTTGTATGTATCTGAAAAATTGGGTTTGAATGTGAAGTGGTGAGATTAGTGTTGCCTTGCTCATTTTACGTGATCCATTTTGTGTATTTCCTTTGGTCAAGTAAAATGACACCCTTTGTGTACTTCTTAATACCTTATGGAGGCTTCTTATCTAGGTAAATTTGCGAAAAATTTGGCTAACTTGTGAAAAACTAATCTATTGCAAAAGAAGATGGTAGATTATTATTGCTTCATCCAATGTCTATTTTGCAATCAGTAAATTAAAGATTCAAATTTGCAAAAGAGCTAAACAATGTTGGATAATACATTGGTATACAACCAAAATAACCTTGTATTCAAAAGAGGGCATATTCAGTTTCACCCTAAAACAAGGATCATCATACAACAAAAACCGTGGTCAATCAATTAGTCTAAGACAAAATAAACCATGACTTTCTGACAACTTAAACCAATATTTTGTTCAAATACATTAAACAACAAAACAACAATTGTTCCAAATCCATCACTTGAAGAGAATTACAAGAACATCTACAATTTCCAAGTTGGTTGTTGCAGTACACTCTGTGCTGGGTGTTCACATCTTTGCTTTTTCCTTGCATTGTTTGGCTGGGCACCCATGACAGAGGACTCTGCTACTGAGGTAGAACTTGACATTGATGCAGTGGTTGTTGCAGACCCATGGAATTCAGCGGATGCAGATGCAGAAGTTGGTTGTGGCTGTGATTGGCTTGATGCAAAGAAGCTAGTGTCATTGCAAGGCTGGCTGTTGGTTGTTGCGAAATCATCATTAGCATGCCTTTGTTGTTTTGAAGTTACCTAGGAAAGGAATAAAATAAATCCACTGTCAGATGTTGCAAATAACCATGAAATACACAATAAAATATGTTGCACTGACCTTCCTTTTAGTGACCTTTCTTTCCCTCCGCATGTTACACCATGCTGAATCAGTCAAAGGCCTACCACCTTTGTCGTTTGGTGCATCTGAAGGCAGTACAATATTCTGGCATCTCTTCCTGTTGTGGCCATACTCTCCACATTTCCCACATTTATTAGGCTTATTTTCTCGATGCACATTCTTCCTCTCAGCATCCTCACCAGGTTCTTTTATTCTCTTCTTAGAGTTAGGCTTCCTGGCATCTTTGTCGCTGGAGGAGTGAGAGGTTCAGGTTGGGTGCTTTTCTCCCATGATTCAATGCCATGCATTGGTTTAATGCTAGGTTCATATGCCTTCACATATGTACACTTCTTATATGCCTCATGCACATAATCCTCTGGGTTAGCCCTTTGCTTCATAATACAAGCATATGCATGTTGACATGGCAGTCCACTAAGCTCCCATTTGTAGCAACCACAAGTCTTATTTATCAGATTTACAACCACGGTAACTCCCTTATATTCCACCTCAAAATTATCAGTTATGGATTGATGAACGATACAACACCTATACTCATTTTCACACCACTCAAAATGCTTGTAAACATAAGGCATCATTCTCCGATCATAATTCACAACCCCATTTCTTTTCAAACAAAACCTCTTCATGATGTACCTCCTCATCCACTCCATATGGGTCAATATGGGCTTCCCTCTACACTCCCTCAATACACTGTTAAAAGTTTCACACATGTTGTTGAGGAGCATGTTGCTTTTGCATTTAGGTGAAAATGCATGCCTTGACCAATGTTTGGTAGGGATTTTTGCTAACCATGAATACGCTTCTTCAGATATGAACTTTATTGCTTCCATTTGCTTGACAAATTCATTCTGGTTATAATGTGGGGAATCAATTGTTATTAGCATTCAGCTCATAATAACTCTAAAAATCCAGCCAACATAAACTCTAAAAAAATCCAGCCAACATAAACTCATAATATTCATAAAATGGTGGTTCAAACCTATCGACGTGACAATTCATGCAACTGGACAATGCTAAACCTTTTCCGCTCAACACCCCACTTCTAAAGTTCTAAGTTTTAACATTGTAGTTCGTCTAACAACTATCCAACCACAAGATAGTTGATATAATATTACCAAATACATGAAACAATATATTTCCTAATCGTGAGGAGTGAATTGAAATCTTTAAAACGCAAAACAAGTTAAGATTTTATAAACATAGAAAAAAAAAGTAGGAGAGTGAGGGGATCAAAATATGTAACTAATTACAGTTGTCCTAGAATAAACTATTCAAATTAAATGTTGTCTCTTATGATGCCACCTCAACATGAGACCTCCTCTATAGTATGTCAATCTCAATCATGACGTTAGCATGACTCCTTGTTTGAGGCGCCTCACGTTGAGACCGCCTCATATAAGTTTTTATGTTCAAATTACTTACATACGTTTAGCTTCTTCTGACTTTTCTTCGTAACTTTCCAACGAGACATACTTTCCCCTTCTTTTGTATTTTTTTTCTTCCTATTATTTTCCGTGTCCCCATGTCCACATTATAATTTTGGACACTTATGAGGTGTCGTCGTACTTTCATTTTATGATTTTCCCATATTAGATAATTAGATTCATTTCCGAGTCTAAGCATCACTGGGGTGGAAAATAAATAACAATAAGGTTCATACTTTCATCTTAAACTCATATTAATATAATCAGAGCCGGCCCAAGGGGGTGGCTAGAGGGGCGACCGCCTAGGGCCCCAACCTGAGTAGGGCCCAAACAACAATGAAAAATTAAGTTAAATAAAAAAACTTGCAAACACTAAACATGAAAAAGGGGGTGGTTCCTTGGTTGGAAATGAGTTGTGTTGCTCCTTATGTACATTGGGTCCTGAGTTCAAATCTCTATGACCTCTATTTTTTTTTATTTATTTTTTTTTTGCGATAAAACAAGTTATTCATACATCAGGGGCCTTCACTTTTATCCCGCCCCAGGGCCTCTAAAACCTTAGGGACGACCCTGAATATAATCCAATAAAGACACACGGAAATTTAAGTCAATCAATAAAAACAACATGAAATTTGATTAATAAACAATTATAACTAGCCAATGATGCATATTCAACGAGCAGTATCACATAAAGAAATAAAATTTCACTAACAACGACCCATTGAAAATGATACAAGAAAATGTTTATCTTCATACTTGAGGTTGATGAGGAGGGACATGATCATCAAGCAGTTGGGCAAATAGTCAAAACTAAATAATGAGTCGTGTATAACAAGGTATTCACTTCAATTGATAATACGACAAAGGTGCAACGTATAGTCGTGAAGTGAGGGGATAATGATGCATGTCAAATGATGAATTTGTTGAGGAATACAACGAAGAACATAAAAAGTATGATAGAAACAAATTGGGCCAAAAAGGCCCATTAACAACGCAAAATTGTTATCATTTTTGAAATACCATGGACAATCCATATTATACGGGGAAATAAGTGAGGATAGGGAAAATGAATGTTCACATACAATTCGGCAAATAATTTAACTTAGAAGGTTGAATGGGGTGGAGATCTATATGCCATACAAACCGAAATTCTAAAATGGAGTCGAAAAAGTTCGATCCGCCGAGACTTGTATAAACTGGTGCAATCTAACAACATCTTTTATCTCAATTTAGGATTCTTGAAATACCTTTCAAAATGCAATTTGGACCGAAAACATAATTGGATTGGGCTGATTTGCATCCGTTCCAAACCAAACAATTTATTTTTTGGACCCGAGGAGATGGTGAAGAGTACTTAAAGTAGACCTTACAAACGGGTCCGGTCAAGTCCGGTTACTTAAGGTTTGGGTGATTAACATGTCGGTTCATTATCGGGTCGAGTCACTATCTGATCGGTCATTTCGATTCTTTAGTGGGTCGGGTTCAGGTTCGTGTTTCCACGTTAGACAACTCTTGTCTCGCAAACTCGGGTTTTTGGTCGTTCCGATCGTTAGCAGGTCGGTTTACTAGCAGGTCAAACCTTTCGAGTCAGACTTCGATCGAGTTTTAAGCAAGACGGGTTCGGATCGGTTTCAAGTCGGGTTAAGTTTTCGAACCTCTACTTTCAAGAGTATTGTACAAACCGAAGGGACCCAAACACGAGATGACAAGTAGGTTAGATCGTTCGTACCCGCCAAGCCAACCCAAAATCTTGTTTGGTTTTTGAAGATACCCGAGCGTCGGGCCGGCCCGGTGCAACCCACCCAAGTTAAGTGATTCAATGAAAAGGGCTGGGTATACATCTTCCAAGATCGGCCATAGGCCCATTACCCAGCAACCCAGCTAAGACGCGCCCATAATCAAACAATAAAATAGCAAAACCATTTTTCGAGGGGGAAAAAATAAAAGGAAAGGAAAAAGAAAGGCTGCAATCACCACCATTTCTCAGTTCTCTCCCTTTTCCCTAATTTCCTTCGCTCTCACAAACCCTAGTTCTCCATCTTCATTCAATATTTTCTGAAGATAAGCTATGTTAAAATTAGCTCCATTTTCGACATGAATTGAAGCTAAATTCAAAGCTCTTTTGGAAGTCGATCGATATCTGAGGTGAAAAACGCTCGTGTTTTTGAATTGGCTGGAAAATTATCGGCTAGGTTTTTCGGTGCTGAATAAAATCCTTAAAAAGGTTCGTACATCATTACTGTTTGTTGATTTTATCTTTCTATCATCCCGTTACACTCGCATTATTCGATCATTGCAATTTATTTGATCGGTGCATTTGCAATTTTGCGCGCAAATTTCTGATATTCTTTTTTCATAATTGTTTGTAGTGGCTGGAAACTTAAATTGATTAGTTGTTGTTTCAGCTTATATAGATGTCTAAATGAAAGCTGATGCATGTTATTGTTTCGTTTTTGGCTTTGATTTATGCTTGTTACTGCTAATGCAGTTCCGCTTTTCCTTTTCCTCTCCAACTATTTTACAATTTTCTGTCAATCTCTTTGGCGGTGGTCGGAGTGTGTGAGGTTTTTCAGTTTCTGCAATGCTGTTCGCAATCGATTCTTCATCCATGTCGTTACTTTATCTTGTTGATTGATGTTGTTGCAGTTTTAGCTATGTTTGTCACTAGGTATGGAAGAGAAAGGAGTGATATTACCTTTTTAACTAATCATCAGTTGGTCCTTGTTTTCTGAAGTTTGTGATCATTATTGACATTGCGCGTAGCACGTAAAAGTAATGGCTTTTCTGTTATTAGGTTATCTGCTAGTATTGATTGCAACCCTATATAGTAGCTGATGTGATAATGCTCCTTTATCCAGTAAAAGAAAGGGATTTCTGTGTAGCTTATCTTTTTTTGTTATTTATTATATGAAATACAATCAATATTTACGGATGCTTTTCTTTGATGTACAGCAGGCACCAAGACAGATTTTCTAGGGTCAACATGGGTTTTGACAACGATTGCATTCTAAACATTCAATCTCTTGCTGGAGAATACTTCTGTCCTGTTTGTCACCTTCTTGTCTACCCAAATGAGGCTTTGCAGACACAGTGCACTCATCTGTATTGTAAGCCTTGTCTGACATATGTTGTTAGCACAACACATGCTTGCCCCTATGATGGGTACCGGGTGACAGAAGCAGATTCCAAGGTCCTTGTTTATTCTGATGCTTGTTGGTTTTCTATGATGCTTGTATGGCGTTCTTGACATGTTTTCCTTATATGCCCATCTTCTGTCGCAGCCACTTTTGGAGTCAAATAAAGCATTGGCTGACACAATTTGGAAAGTACAAGTTCATTGCCTTTATTATAGGACTGGATGCACATGGCAAGGTCCTCTATCTGACTGCACATCTCATTGCTCTACGTGTGCTTATGGTGAATCTCCAGTTCTATGCAACAGATGTGGAATTCAAATTGTGCACCGTCAAGTGCAGGAACATGCACAAAGCTGCCCCGTAAGTTCAAATTGATTACAAATTCTGTTCGGCATAGTCATTTGTTTTTCCCTGTTATAATATTGAGCTATTCATTTCAATTGCCTTGAACAGGGAGTGCAGTCTCAAACACAACAACCAGGCGGTGTCCAGGATACCACCACATCTACAGGGGCTGGAACTGCATCTGATCAGAGCCAGACTGCGGCTCAGACAGGACCTTCTGTTTCTCAACCACAGACATCTCAAGCTACAGCTCCACCTGTATCTACACAAGATGCCAATCAGCCAGCCAATTCAGCTACACAGCCGCAAGCTGCACAGGCAGCTGTGCCTACTCCTGAACAGTGGTATCAGCAACAGCAACAATATCAGCAGCAATACCAGCAATACTATCAGCAATATCCTGGATATGATCCTTACCAGCAGTACTATCAACAATACCCGTATCAGCAGCAGGGAGCACAAGTAGCTCAGCCTCAGGCTTATGGTCAAGCCCAGCCTCAGACTTATGGTCAAGCTCAGCAGCAGGTTCAATCTCATGTTCAGGCCCACCCGCAGCAGCAGCCTCAAGCTCCATCCCAGGCAGTGCAACCTCAATCTCAGCCTCAAGCACAGCCAGCTGTCAACATGCAGCCCCAAGTCCAGTCTGCAGGGCAAGCACAATCTCAAATGCATGCACAAAGCCAGGGACCTTCAGCCCATGCTCTTCCATATAATCAGACTCAGTCATTGCCCCAGGCTCAGGCCACCCAGCCCTATGCTCAGCCGCATCCAGTACCTCAACAACAGATGCAGTTGCCTCAGTACCCACAAACTCATCCTCAGATGCAACATCCTCATCCCCAGCCCTATCCACAATCCCAAACCCAGCAGTACCCCTATCCGCAATCCCAGGCACAGATGCAGCCGCAGCCTCAGTCCCAACCGAATCCTCAGGCTCCTGCCCACCCACCTTCCCAACCAAACCAGTCTATTAATCCCAGTGCCCAGCTTCAGCCTCAGAATGCTGTAGCTGGGTACCAATCGTATCCACAGTCGCAACAACATCCACAAGCACAGGTTGGAGCTGCACAGCAGATGCATGCTACTGGTGCTCAGCAGCAGCCTCAGTACCCTGGCCAAGTGCCAGGACAGATTCCTTCACAGCCTTCCCAGGTACGCCCACCTCAACCTTATGCAGCATTGCCAAATCAGCAGCAGCAGTCTGCACAAGGTCAAGCTCCTACTGGGCCTCCTCCCCAGCAGCTTCCTACTTATCCCTATGCCCAACAGGCTGGATACCCATATCAGCAGCGTCCTGGTGTTCAGGCTGCTCAACAAGCTGCACCCCAGCAATATGCGCAACAACAATCATTTGCCGGGCAAGGTCCATTTGTGCAAGCTCAATTACATGCCCAGGGCCCGTCTCAAATGCAGCAGCAATCTCAGCAGAATTTTCTACCACAACATGGTCCACAGCATAATATGGCTCAGAATTATGCAGGTAGACAAATGGTTCCTCAAGGAGCTGGCCCCCAACCTTATGCCCAGGCTGGTGGACTTGCTGGTGCTGGCCAGGTAAGGCCATCACAGCTAAATCAGACATACCCCATGAGAACCAATGGTCTTGCTTCTGAGCAAGAGGCTGTTCACCCTCAAAAGTCCTTGAAAACAGCAGACGGCGAGAAGTCTCATGATCACATGCTTGGAAAAGGTTTACAGGATCAAAACGACCGTATTACGGAGGCAAATAACATGGCAGGGGCGTCTAGTGTGGGAAGTCGGGGGGATGAAACAAAAAAAATAAAATCAGAAAATGGTTTGGATGAAGCTGCTGATGGGAATGAAAGTAAGAGAGACTTGTCCCTGGCATCAGCTGGTGAGCTTCCGGGATCGAAGCAGGGGCTTGTAAGTGAATCGAAGCTAATTCAAAATGGTGTGCAAGATGGTAAGCTGAGGACTGAGGGTGTTTCAGAGCCTTCACCTAGTGGTAACACCGGGAAAGCTGGTGCTGAAGACATCAAGAAGGCTGAGAAACAAGATCTGAGGCATACAGATAAGGGCAAAGTAGGAGTTTCTGGTTCGGCCTCCATGTTGCCTCAGTCACATTTAGCTCCTCAAGGTCATGCTTCAAATTCATTTCCTTCCATTGAGCATGGAAGAAATCAGCTGCAGCCCATGCATTACGGGCCTTCTGCTCAACAAAGACCTAGTATGCCTTCAATGCCTCATCCTGGAAATCCTCAGCATCCTGCATTCATGGGTCATCCTACTAACCAGTTAAGGCCACAGGGACCAGGACAGGCTCCCCCTGGGCCCCCTTTCAATGCAGTTGACAATTCCCATCCATCTAATCCTAAGCTTCTTCCTGGCTCATCAGGGCATTTAGGTAGATCTAGTAATGCAGGTCATTATCAAGGTCATGTTCCTCCGCACCAAGCTGGTCAACCTCAGAATCCTCAGGGTGAATCATTTGGAGGATCTTCATTTGCTGCACAACGGCCTGGTGTAGCAGATTCGCTTGGTGGTATGGTGGGAAGAGAACATTTTCCTCGTCCTGATGTTGTGGAGCCCCGTCCTCCATATCCGTCCGAGATTGAGAAGTTTCCAGCTCATAGGCCAGGTTACTTTGATGGTAGATTACCTGATTCACATCCTCATGCACCAATGGAGCGAGGTCCATATGGAGCTGCACCTCCTGGTGTCCAGCCAGGTACCACAAAATTTAACGGTCCTTTAGCTCATGATGCTATGCCAGCAACTGGTATGCGTGATGAAAGGTTTAAGCCATTCCCCGAGGAGCATTTGAGACCCTTTTCTCACAGGGAATTTGAAGATGATTTGAGGAAATTCCCAAGACCCTCTTATTTAGAAGCTGGACCTTCAAAATTTCCATCATCTGGGCCACTTGATCAGGGTCCTCACATGTTTGGTGTCGATGGACTCTCACGGCCCTTTGATAAGGGGCCACATGTATTTGATCGTCATTCTGGGTTGAAAGTGGATTCTGGTGTTGGCTCTGGCCCCTCAAGAATTTTGCCTCCCTTTCATCCTAATGATGTCAGTGAGAGGGTCCGTGCAGGTTTCCCTGATGATAGCATGGGGAGAAAGGATTTTGGCCGGCATCCTGGAACTGGATTTGGTCGGCACCACATGGATGGATTGCCTCCTAGAAGTCCGGGTGGAGATTATGCCGAGTTCCCTTCTCGAACATTTGGAGCTTTCAGGGATGTTGATGGAAATGAATCACGGTCATTTGAAGGCCTCAAACCCTACAGTTTTCCTGCAGAGCAATTTGGAAAATCAATTCATGACAGTAGGTTTCCAGTCCCACCTAGCCATTTGCACAGGGGTGAGCTTGATGTTCCTGGGAATTTGCGGATGGGTGACCATTTGGTTGGTGGCCCTCACAATCAAGATATGTTGCCTAGCCATTTACGAAGAGGTGAACATATGGCTCCTCGTAATTTGCGTCTGGGAGATGGAGCTGCTTTTGGTCCCTCTGGAGGTCTTTCACGGATGGGAGAACCACCCATGGGAGGGAACTTCCCTCGGCATCTACCATTTGGCGAATCCTTTGGTGGTGAGAAGCCAGGACATCCTCTTATAGGGGAGCCTGGATTCAGGACCAACTATCCTTATCAGCGTTACCCTCGTGATAGTGGATTTTACCCAGTAAGTTTCTGTTCCATAGTAATTTAGTTTTCGGTTTTTTTGTTTGTATTGCTCCTCTGGGACCTGGGTATTGTTTGACTGCTCTGGATCTCAACATCTTAGGAATTTGTATGTTGTAATGGATGTGTCATGTGTATATCTTATTTTATTTATCATTTGCTGGTGGTATCATTAGGGGGAGATGGAGCCTTTCGAGAACCCTAGAAAGAGGAAGGTGGGAAGCATTATGTGTCGCATTTGTAAAGTTGAGTGTGGCACTGTGGAAGGTCTGGACTTGCATTCACAATCAAGAGAGCACCAGAGAAAGGCTATGGATATGGTCTTAAGCATCAAGCAGCAGAATAAGAAGAAACAGAAGTAAGTCAAAATAGATGGTTGGGTTATATGATATATACTTTTTCATGTACTTTTAGTTTAGTGGTTCTTGGGGTTGGGTTGTATATGATGTATACCTTTTCATGTATTGCTTGGTGAGTTTGTTAAGGGTTGAGGATTGAGTCGTAGCTCCTGTGAACAATCATTTTTTATTTATTTTTCTTTTATTGGTTAGGACGTCAAATGATCAAGGTTTTATTCAAGAAGGAAGGGACGCGAAGAAGCCTAAGACTTCCAGTTTTGGGGGCCGTGGAAATAAGCGTTAAAGCATTGGTTTCACCCTGCAAGCTAGTGGTTTTGTGGCTGACTGACTGGATGCGTTCCTTCAGTAATTTCCATTTAGTGGAATAGGTGATGTAGCTTCTGTGTCTTTATCTTTGCTGGTTGGTTTATGCCAGTTTTGTCATTTCAGGTTGCTGCCATGTTATTGGAGATGGTAATTTGGAACTGAAGTTTCAGTCGCAGTTAAGTTACTTTCTATGATTTTGCACTTCAAATTTCCTGGGGATTAAATGTGTTTTGCTTGAATTTTAATTGAAGTGGTAGTAGAGTACCAGTATATTGAGAACTCCTTCAGTGCAAAGTGCATGGTGTTTCGCTAGCCTTGTGATTATTGGGGCATTTTGGGTACTTCAAAATTCTACCGAAGTTCTTTTTCCTTCCGTCTTATACTTTTGTTTGTGTTCACTCATACATCCTTGTCTTTTCTTATCCTCTCCATCTCTTTATTCTCTCTCTGTCTTTTGGACGTTAGTCTGACTGGAATGGGTCTAGCTGCAGGATTCCAAGTTCCGACTATAGATATTTCCTCTGGGTTATAGAATACGTTAGTGGTGAGAGTGATGTCTATCGTTGGATTTGTTTGAGCTGCCCGCCTCCACCCCCCCCCCCCCACACACACACAAAAATAGAAAAGATCTTAGGTACTTCAGAAAAATGGTGTAGGACTGTATAAACGTACGAGGAACATACTCATTGGGTTATTTGAGGCCTGCAGTCTCATACATTTTCAGAGGAAAGAGTGCAACATAGTGGATGTAGTGGAGAAATTGGGGACTTGTATTATGCTATTCTTGCCAAATATATGTTCATTTATTTGTTGCTTAATGCAACCTTTGGTTTGCTTGGAGTTACAAGGATGAATGTAAAAAGAAAAAGTTCAGGCTGAAACAGTGCAGAGTATTTATTGTTAAAAAAGATCAGTTGGTTGCATGAAATCTATTCTTGGTTGATTATTGCTGGATTAGGGAAGAAAGGCTGACACACATTATCTTGAGGTCCTTGAATCATAGCTGTGGTTAACCAATATTGGTTAATTAATATTGGACAACAAGACCAACCATTGTGGCAACCTGATGTGTATATGTCAGGCTGGTAGTTGGACTGCTTGAGGTATTTCTCTATGGATTTCCTGAGCTTAGTATTGAAGGCTCCCTTGGGTGAGAGTTACATAAGATACCACGTTTCCAAGACTAGAAGGTCATATAAAAGATATATAGATCTGCTCAAGGACTGCGGTTTATATCTGGGATGGTTGACGTTGCTAGCTTTGTGGGGAATACTATCTTCGAAACTTGGTCGATGTGTTCCGTATGTGATTTGGTGGACCGCTGGTATGTGGCTATGGTAGAGGATGTCATCTCGATAAGTTTTGTTTAAGGAGAGAGACGTTAGGAAATTTGCTCGGATGCTCGGTAGTTGGTAATGAAGGTTCTTACGACTTGAATTTGAGGAGTTTGATATAGATTGTGTGAAACATTGTTGGAGGATCCATCTTTCCTCGGGTTGTTGAATAGTTTGAGTATAGGAAATATTGTCGGAGCATCCATTTTTCATCTGTTTCGTAAATAGGTTTGTGGGTCTGAAGGATTTTTGACATACAAGGCTACAAGCGTCCCTTGACAATGTAGCTTTCATAAGAGTGGTTACTTCACCCTGTTCATTTCATCTTAACCATTCAGTTCTATTCTGCTATTAACTTATTCTCTCATATATTTCTATTCGTGCAGTTCATTTCAGCTCTCCAAATTCAGATAAGATCAGTTCTGTTGAGTCACCCTGGAAGGCCTAGATGGATTGTTGTAGTCAATTATTTTTATAAGATAAAATGATTCTTTAAGTTATTGGAGTTCACCTCTTCCCCATCAGCTCTCAATCATATCATGTGTGTAGTTCTTGCTGATCATGTATCTGCTTTAACTGCAACTTCTTTTCAGCCATCATTGATTATCTATTCTTGCATTACCAAACCGCAAATGGTACCTGTTCTTTGTAAGAACAATATCTTCCATTGTTGATCTTCACTTCTGACGTCCACTCTTGCTCGAATCCTTTGTTCCTCTCGTTAACTTCTGAAGAGTGGATTTTATATTTAATGATCTGGTGTGGATGTTCCTTGTCTTTACTCTTTTGTATTCTCTGATTCCCTTGAGTGATTGGAAAAAATAGGTCATAGCACTTCTGGATTGTTGTACTTATGGATATTTTTTTCGAGGTATTTAGCCTTTTCCTTTACCCCATGGTGGTCTGGGACCATTTAGTATTGTATCTGCAGGTCTATACCACTGAAATGGTGTGGCCTCTTCTTCTGGACAATGATAGTATTGCAATCTATAAAATCATACTGTTTGTCTTTTTATCCTTGCCATAGGTCATAGGTATGAATAATTACCAACTTATTGCCTCAACCCAAATTTGACTTTTGAATTGCTTGAATTTGTTACGTGATTTAGATATGCTCTTCAGCATGAACCTCCTTTCATGAGACTCCTGTTTCTATATACTTTAAGCAATCTTCTTGAAGTTTTTTTATTAAGTAGAACATTCCATATCACTCTTTATTTGGGAATAACGATACATTTCCCAATGTAAATGAAATTATATAGGTATTCGTAATATGGTGTGTATCGTGTTGCACCATTTAAGGGATAGTTGCTATGTGAGCACAAGCCTGATGAGAGAGTAGTTTGCTAAGAATAAGGGAGTGGTTAAAAGTAACATTGTGCCTTCAGTGTTATGCCCCCTTTTTTTACTAACCAGTTCAGCATGATTCAAAAATATGATTATGATATGATTATGATTCAGAAAATGATAACAAAAAACTGGGTCAGAAAATGAGGAGAAAAAATTGGGTAAGATTGATTTAGAGTACTTGTGAGGTAAAATTATGTTGTGCTAACTAATATTATGTGATTTGCTCAATAGAAAATTTGTTAATGGAAAGGAATATTGCTTACTTGTATCTTTTTTTTTTGTTTGTTATTTTTGCTGTGGAAAAAAAAGATACTTATATTACTTGTATCTGAAGTGGTTTGAGGGTGGAATGCTTAAGATTAGTACTGTGTTTGGAAGAATTTACATCAAAAACCTCTTTGGATGAAGTTAGGAATGTGAAATTTGATAGGTCTTAGCTATATTTTCTTTTGTCCTTTATTTCTTTGGCATTTATTCGCCCTTGGGAATGTAAAATAAAATTGATCAGTCTCCTTCTTGGATGAGTATATGTCCGTTTTGTTGGGGTAATGTCTCTTACTCTCTACATGTAGTAGGAAGTTGAACACATTCTTGGGATCCAACTGTGGACTATGACATAGATGATGTGACATTTTTCTCACACATTTTCCCTCAGTTTATGGTTACTGGTCCTCAAAATGCCTTCATAGCAAATAGTAAATTGTAGTTCTGTTTCTCTTCACTAAATGAGGCTGGATTGCAAGATTCTAGTCCTGGAGGAGTATGTTGGTTGCACATGAATGTTCATACATGTGATATATTGTATCAAGGCCTGTCAAGTTTGGTCTGTTGTGTAGGTGTCATGCAATTTTGTGAAAGAGGCTGAGCACTGTTTAAAAAAGGCTGCTGAATTGCCTGAATGATGAAGTTATAGGATAGGAGAAATAAATTTTGATTGTGATAGTGTGCTTGTTGCACTTCCATTTGATATGGATTATATGACCCTACAATGGGGAATGTCAGAGGAAGAACAATATACTTAGAATCCAAATGTTTGGTTGAAATGGCTCTCTCAACAGATACAAAGAATACTGTAGTAGGTTATTTTCTACTGTGCAATTAGTTAGGCTGTGTTCAGTTGGGCGTAAATTTTCTAGTTTTCTCGTGTTTGGTTTCAAAATGGAAGAAAACTGTTTTACAAGTGAAAACAAATTTCCCCTAAAGACGGAAAATGATTGCCCCAATTTAAGAATGGAAGTCGGTTTTCCATTGCATTGGTTTTCATCTTAAACAGATTTTTTTTAAATGCCTGACTTACTCTCTCTTCTAAGCTTGACCTCTCTCTCTCTCTCTCTCTCTCTCTCTCTCTCTCTCTCTCCTATTTTTTAGATGACATGGGTATTCAAGCTTTGCTTGACTAATCCCATGGGCCCTGACGCTTGACTTCTCTATCTCTCTCTCCTCTTCTTGCCCGATCTCCGCCCCACTCCCTCTTTCCTCTCTTAATTTTTCTTTCTCCTCTTTCTTCCGATTCTTCTTTCACTTTCCTCCACTTTTCTTTCTCCACCTCACTCTCTCTATCCTTTTTCTCTCTCCCCCTCTCTTAAAAGGCAGATAATATGTGTTTTCATGCCTAAACCTTTAAGGCCTTCATGCTAATACTTCGCTGTCTGCATCACCATTTTACTTTTTCGCAATTTTCGGAAAATCAGAAAAACCAATGAACCAAAGATTAGAAAACAGGTAGGGGATCTTATTTTTCGTGGAAATTATTTTTGGATGAAAACTGCTTTCTGTTGAAAACATGTCCACCGAACACAGACTTAGTCAATTGAACGAACAACAATCTTTCTGTGAGAAGTATGATGTCGATTATGGAGAAAGAAAGCGGTGTACATACCTATTTGATTCTGAGTGGATCCTTTATCACTTCTAGTTGCTTAAAATTAAATGAAACTTACATGTGACACTTCACCCTCTTTTCAATTTGGTTTCACTTGATGGAATTGTACTATGATGTTTTACTAGGAACAGTATTCTGTTTTCAATTGTATAATTTATAATCCAGAGGGGTTTTATTGATTTTATCAATCTGTTAATCTAGGCTTGATTTACATTTTATGGGGCCAGTACCTAAGTTGTTTTCATTTTTGGCTGAATTTGTCCTACCATAGATGTTTTCAATTGAACCTGTCTTTTTCGGCGAAGCTGACATGGAAAAAAGGCTGTAAAGCAGAAAGGTTTACCTTGCAGTCCTCTTAGAGTGTGGTAAGATCATGTTCCAAACACAGGTTTTTATGGGCAAGTTCCTTGTTATTTAATTTAGCAAATATGAAAATTGTTTTTTCCATCTTATCCAAGGTTTCTGTTTATTTCTATTTGGGCACTCTGTGGAGTTTAGGCTGGTCTAACTTAAAGAATCAAACATTGTGAAGTCATTACGCCAGCGGTGTTTCAAAGCAATCTATTTGTGATTAGGATAACATTGTCTTTATATTAGGGGAGAGTTGTACAGAGTGGTCATTAGATTGATCTTAATAGGGTGTGTGCCTGCAGCTGCAACTTGCTTCTCTGTGGAATTTAGTTATGTTGAGGTTAGACATACAATTTCCACTTTCCAGTAGAAAGAATGAAGACTCCTCTAAAGGAAATGTGAAACCAAAATTTGAGCTGCTGCAGATGATTAATAGAAAAGATGGCAGGAATCAGGTGATTGCTTTGAGGTGTTCAAATTATTCTGAGGGCCCCCCTTCTTGATTTGTAGGCGTCATCATCCAAGATCGTTTCATTTGTAAGAGCATAGAGCTTTTTTTAGCCATTGAAATCACTAATAGTCACCACCTTTAGGGTGTCTCCTAGTTTTGCTTCTGGTTGTACCGTAAGAAGCTGTGACAAGCTGGAAGTATATTTTATTTTTAGGTGTGTATCTAATGTATGTCAGAGATCCATTGGGAGGAATTACTTGGTGTGAAATTTACAGTACTTGATCTCTGCAGGTTGAGATTCTTGCTTTGTTTATGATGTTTCTTTTGAGGGTGTGGACTTTTGAGGACCTTGGTACACAATAGAATCTCGAGCGACAGTTATTGGCGTAAATGAGAGCCTTGATTAGGGTGTAAATGCACATGCATTCAGAGTACTCATGAATCATGATAGTTAGGGATTAGTCAAATGAGAGCCTTGATTAGGGTGTAAATGCACATACAGTAGTAATCTGGAAAGCCTGCTTTGATTAGTCAAATATTTGTGAATGTGTCCATGTTGCTTACTACTGCAGCTCTGTTGCTTACTTATTGATGAAAATTGGTGACCTCCTAATTGTTGATTATGAGAATATGACTATTGATAAAGCTGTGTAGAATGAAGGATTTATGTAGCTGAGCCTTAAATAGGGGGGACTTGGAGCGTCATTACCTCTTGGTTCTTATTTGATCTTAAAGTTATCCAGAGATGTTGGCTGACTGGATGTTGGCTTGAAATTGCTAATGACGCAGCTATCTTTGTTATTTAGAATATTTCGACGGCATTAAACTTTGTGTAAGGGGAAAGTTGAGGAAAATTTCACCTATTTTAAATATCTTAACAGAATAACAAATTAAAATAGAACCTTAACTGTATTTATTTCTCTTTTGGTTTAGTTCTTTAATCTTGTGATATCGTGATCGTATAGAATTCCTTAGTAAAGCTTGTTCTGCTTTTCTCTTTTGGTTTGTTATTTGACTGTTGAGAAGTCACAACATAGAAATGTTGGACTTGAGCTGGGAATGTCAGGGGAATATCTGCCTTCGTGTCTCTATGTTCGGACCTGATTAGCTGCATAATGTTTTGAGGGTGCTGGGTTGGATTTTGTGGAAGTTAGGCTTCTGTTTTTTTATTTGGCTTGTTAATGGATTTTGAGGTTTGAGGTGCTCGTTGCTGAAAATTTACGCTAGTAAATCTCATTGGTAGGAATAAGAAACGAACTAAAATCAGTCTCCTCTTTTACCTGGCTTGTGACTTCGATTATTTACATTGGCTGGGTTAATTCTGTAAATGCCATGCCTTCCTTCGCCAGGTGCTTACATAGAGAGAGGACAATCTGACATGGAGACTATGGAGTATATCTGGGTGGATTGTACATTGTTGAAGCAATAGCAGCACTGTTGAAAAAGTCATACTGGAGATACTATGTTGAGGTCTGCCAATCTATTGGGAAGCACATTATTCTAAATATTATTGACTTTAGTTGGTGTCAAAAACATCTGGGTTCATGAAATAAGAATATCTAAATCATGAACATTGGTGCTTATGTCTGGTAGATGTTACGTGATCCTCGACTCTAACCTCACCTTTAGATGTCAGTTGGCATTTCAATTTGAGATTCGTAAATTCATGATCTTGTTCCCCTTCCAAAAAAATGAAGTTCATGATCTTGTTGATTAGTGGGGAACAAGGAGTGTAGGTTTTGGAACAAAACTACTGAGAGAGGATCATCATATGAGACATCATTAGAAATGCAATAGGGGTCTATTATGAAATATCCATGAACAAAGATTTTCTCTTTGCCTTGTTTGGAAGCTTTTAGAAAATTGTGGGGAATCCTTGGCTCACTTACATAAAGTTGGTGCTTTGGACAATCTCGGAGAGGAATTATCGTTGGGTGAAGGCAATTGGTGGACCTCGTTTAGTGTTCAAGCTATTTCATTGTAGTAGTGGTGGTATTTTAAACTCTTACATTTTCTTTTTTCTTTTGCTATGTTAGAAATTGACACAAGCTTATCAATCATTAGGCTAGACAGAGAGCTGCTAATGCTATAGCATTGTTTTTATTGCTTTGTTTGAAGCACCTCTACACTGATGCAGATGCAGCTTTTCAAGTCGTCCTTTGCTCCGTAGGTCTGATTTAAGAGACTAACCACCAGAATCACTTCTTTTTGCTACGTTAATGAGGTAACTTATCGAATGTTTGCATTTTATGTCCTTGTCACCTCTCAGATGTCAGAAGGTATGTGCGCTTCATATATTTATTTTATTTAGGTTTTGCCACATCCTTAATAATTGGATTCTTTACTGCTCTCAGTCTTAAGACATTTCATAAGCAGCCATCTTCGCTAGTTTTTTCTAGGGCCACCAATTGCTTTATGTTTCTCTGTATTAGAGAATGACAGTTCCTCAACTTATTTTTGATAAGATATTTTTTTGAACCTAAAGAAAATTACAATCTAGGAGGACAAGGAGTCCTCAAAGAAACTACTAGTTACATATCATTATTGAGCAGGGTGATATGGAAAAGTATCACCCAGTTTAGATCCTCCCTTAAGATCTAGGGAGGTAGTTGAAAATTCAATAAGCTTCAGGAAGTGGAGTAGAGGTACCATTTCCATCTCCCACCCATGAGATGTGGGTTCGATTCTCTTGGCAAGTGTGGGATCCCCTCCTAATCCCTCAAGTTGTGAGCCCTTCTTACCTTAAATAAATAAAAAAGAAGTTGAGAATTCAAATTAGGGAAACTAGAAAACTCGCGAAAACTGGAGATACAAAGAAAATCTTAGAAACTGGGTTGGTAATTATTTGATTTAGATAGAACAAAATAAAAGAAAACTAATGTCAAAGATGGTAAATTAATAATTAGTACTCCCTCCATCTCCATAGTTTTGTCAATTTGAAGGAAGGCGGGAAAAAATATGGTAGGATGCTTACATATGGAGTACTTTGCTTTCTTTGTTCAATGATGATTTATTCAGCGATTGATCAAGGAAAATCTCTGGGGAAACTATTGATAAGACTCCAAGGACAGATTGCGTACTAAATAGTGAGAAACTATAGTAGAAACTAGAAATAGAAGAACCATAATAGAAAAAAGAGCGAAAACGTATTTCTGCGAGTAGTATTAATGGCAAAGTAAGATGAGGTGATTGAGCAGAAAATGTTTTAACAACAGTCTTAAAGTTGAGTTAGCCTAATAAAAAGTAATACCATACTGGTATTGGCAAGAAAGGTGTCTAATCAGATAGCTAGTTCCTAGAGTGGAAGGGCAGACTGACACAATCACTTGTTGGAAGACAAGATTGGAAATTTGCTCAACATTACATGCTGCTATTTGCTGTTTAGGGGCTCTCTACATTGGTTTTATTGTTCATGGTCAAACCTCTCATTGATATTTGTTCATTTCCTTTGTTTGTAATTCCTTGGTGTAATGTAGACCAAACAGAAGAATGCTATTTTTTCCTTTCAAGTGCTTTTTTCCCTAGCAATTCCTTCCATAGCAGACTAGCTTTAAAATCTATCCCTGATGTAGATAACTGAATGCGTTTAACGTTTTTTGTTGGCTTTGGCTCTACGATATTCTTAGGGCAGTGAGAATCGTTTTGGGTAGAACATAGGATAGTTTGAGCTTGCTGTGGACGTCACCTAGTCATTTGTGACCAAATTGGTGATGCTAACTGCTAGCACTGACATTTTTCTTTTTCCGTCTACCTTTCCGTGCAACTAACAGGGTTGTTTTGTAGTGCCATTTTTCTTTTGTTGTTTCTTTGTGTAGACAACTGAAAACGGCCTCGTTCTGTGGAAAGGAACTTGAGTACTTTTTCTTGCTGGTTATCTAGTGTCGATCTCCAGCAGTTTCCGCAATGCTATACTCATCCTTCTCTTCCGTTTGAGTTCTTTCTTTTCACTGTCTTCCCTTGATTTGTATATGTATATGTATATTATTATGCTTATGCTTTTTTGACCACGGATGTGGAAAACTTGGTCCTGAACCCATTCCTTCTCAAGGCCATCGTTTTCTTCCTTGTAAACCATCTTTTCCTGGCTGAGGGCCCGTCTTTGTCAAGCTGTATCATTACATTACATTGGTGACACCATGACATGATATAATAGGATGATAATTGCGAGAACTTTTTCGAATTTAAAAAGTATAGAAAAAAAATTGTGTGATGTTTCTTGTCTGTCATGTCTATTTTGTATTTAATTCTTGTCTGGCCAGACGATTTAAATTATGTAACAGCATGAGTTTGTCCGTTCGGTAATCCATTCTAATCTCTTAGATTTCTTTGGATTTGGTTTGTGCATGGACTGAAGATCGTTCGTCATAACTTACATAGACACTGGATTTGCCACTTCCATGATAGAAATAACCAGAATGACAAATGAGCTTTTTTGAAATTCATTAAAAAAAAGTCCAGTGCATGTCTAGTTCAGCATTTGCTGATATTTGCGTACAGGAAAACCTTACGACTCAATAGTAACATTCCCTGTATCTTTGCGCTTGGGCTATGATGCAGCTAGGGAGGTAATAACCAAGCCGCGTCAATTGCTAGTTGAAAATTATTTCCAAATCCCTCTTCGGCCTTGTGCTTGACCTTGGTCTTCGAGAATTTCTGGGGAGGCTCCCTCTTTGAGGGTAAGACCCTATAATAAAAAAATCCCGTGCCGTTTTTCTTTTTCCAGCTTCGCAATATTGTTGTTCACTAACCTTTGGGTGAATTTGTCTTTTGGATAGTGTTTGCTTTTCAAATCAACGTGCAATTATCTTTTGTGAAGTAAAAAGGAATTGACACTATTATCATTGGTGTTTTACAAAAAAAAAATAAAAAAATCTCTGTATTGCAAAGTTAAAGCAAATGTATGTCGGACCCTCCTCTTTCTTGCTTAGATGGGACTCTTGTATGACACTGAGATAATGATATTGCTGTTGAATGATAACGTACGATGGGTGTAAAAGTCGAGCTTCTAGTTTGGATATGATCATATGGTATATAACGTTTGCTTAGAAGAAAAACAATTTTTTTTTTCTTCAAATTCTGTACTTTTCAAAAGAGCATCATTAAATGATAACATTTTTTTAAGTTAGCCAATTACAAAACATATATCTAATTTATTCTTAGGGTGGTATGGTGTAAGCCAATTCTCAATTATTTCCTATTTAAAATTTGCTTTAAGAACGACATTTACGTTTTTCAACAGTAAGCACTAAGCAGTCTTAAAAAAGGAAAAGGTCAACAATGGTGTGTGCACTTCTGTGGTTTGTGCTGTGCAAAGTCTCAGAGAAAGAAAAAAAAAGGGAAAAAAGAATGGTATGTGTAGTAAATTGTAATGGTGAACAAAAATCAACTCAAAAGATAAGTAATGTTTTTGGTTCATATGAAGCACAAAAGCTCATAAAATTTGAGAGTGAAATTATGAGGTTTACTATGCCCAATGACCAATGTCATAACCTTAATTAGAGTTGAAAGTGAGTGGAGTCGGTAGATGTTGGGGCTCGACTTGAGCTCGGTTTGTCATGAGAGTTAGGGTTGAGCCTTCTGGTGCTTAGGCTCAATTAACTTCTTTTTGAGGATGAAGTGGGAGTATAAGTGGTAAGTGCTCCATTCTCCTCTACTTGAATCCGTTAGCCTGTTAAAGATGGATTGGTTAGCCCGACGCGTGTGGTTTTACGGGCTATTGCATGCGTTCTTGTAGCAAAAATAAAAAAAATCAGCTTGTTTTTGTGTTCGTGCTATTGTGTAGAATGTCATTACCTTCTTCAAGTAAATCCATCTTTTCTTTGAATGAACACTATTATATTTTGAAACATTTTGTAATAGTAGTCCAGATCATCTGCAGTTTATTTTAGAGGGACAAAAAAACAATACAAAAACTAGAATAACAGAGGATCCAAGCTCAAGTTTAGCCACGATCTAGACCGAGCCTATCTCATAATATGATTTCTCAAGCTGTGAAGAATCTTGTGGCTTGACTTAGAGTTGGCTTGATTATTTTCTAATTTGACCTTTTTTGAACAATAATAATACTCCAATGAAAAAATAGTTAAATAAGTATAAAAAAAATCTACACAAAGTAATAAGAAAAACAAGAACAGTCAAACAAGGGTTGAATTTATTTTCAAGAAAAAATCCTACTATCATTTACAAAAATAAAAATAAAGAGCCTGCTATTTTTAATTTATTTTGAGTTAAAAATATAATCTGAAGAAATTTTCCAAAAAGGAAATCACCAGAGAGATGACAGTGATGACAGCAACAAAGCCAGTGGCAAGACGTTGGCGCTCTAGCACGTTGCCACTTGCTTGCCAGCCTGTAATGAGAAAGCCCACACACCAGAAACAGATTCAAAATTCAAAAAAGTATATATATAGAGTACAATAGCCGGTAACCGGTATTAAATATTTTAAAATTAAATTAAAAACCCTAAAAACTCAAAAAAAGATAACGATAGCCGTTTATATTTATCCGTTACAGTCTCCTCGAGTTTTGATACCATACCTAGGGTTTCATTCAGTTTCCCCTAATTTCTCTAACCCAGAAAAAGTAGCCGTTACTCTTATCTCTCTATTTATAACTCTCATTTTCCCTTTCCTCTCACCATTTTCGAATTTTAATTTCTCTCTTTCTCTCTCTATCTCAAATCCCATCTCTCTTTTTCTCTCTCTTCTTCAAAACCCAAATCTCAGAAAATGCGTGAAATCCTTCATATTCAAGGTGGTCAATGTGGTAACCAAATTGGTGCCAAGTTCTGGGAAGTTGTTTGCGCTGAACATGGCGTTGACAGTACTGGAAGGTACCAAGGTGACCAAGATCTTCAGTTAGAGAGAATTAATGTTTATTATAATGAAGCTAGTGGTGGAAGATATGTCCCAAGGGCTGTTCTTATGGATCTTGAGCCTGGTACTATGGACAGTATTCGGGCCGGGCCTTATGGACAGATCTTTAGGCCCGATAACTTTGTTTTTGGCCAATCAGGGGCTGGTAACAACTGGGCTAAAGGGCATTATACTGAAGGTGCTGAGTTGATTGATTCTGTTCTTGATGTGGTTAGGAAAGAGGCTGAGAATTGTGATTGCCTACAAGGTATTTGATAAAATGCCTCAATGATTTATTTTTTTATTTTTCTTTTGGTTGATGTTTTGTTGTTTTGGGTGTTGATTTGTTTGTGGGAATGATTGTAGGGTTTCAGGTTTGTCACTCATTGGGTGGTGGAACTGGATCTGGAATGGGAACCCTTTTGATTTCAAAGATAAGGGAGGAATACCCAGATCGAATGATGCTTACTTTCTCGGTTTTTCCATCTCCTAAGGTGTCTGATACTGTTGTTGAGCCTTACAATGCTACTTTGTCAGTTCATCAGCTTGTTGAGAACGCCGATGAGTGTATGGTTCTTGATAATGAGGCTTTGTACGATATCTGCTTCAGGACTTTGAAGCTTACCACTCCTAGCTGTAAGCACTTTTTCCCCCTTTTTGTTGATTTCTTTCATTTATCAAATGCTTATAGCAATTAGGTATTTTATTGATTTATGTGGTTTATCAAATGTTCAAAGCAATTGGGTATTTTATTGATTTATGTGGTTTATCAGATGTTTACAGCAACTGGGTATTTTGTTGCAAAAGAAATGCTACTGTTTTTTTCATTGTCTAATTAGGGTTCTGGGTTGTGCAGTTGGTGATTTGAACCATCTGATATCAGCCACCATGTCTGGGGTTACATGTTGTTTGAGGTTCCCTGGTCAGCTGAACTCTGATCTGAGAAAGCTGGCCGTGAATCTCATTCCGTTCCCCCGGCTTCATTTCTTCATGGTGGGTTTTGCTCCCTTGACGTCTCGCGGATCTCAGCAGTACAGGGCATTGACGGTTCCTGAGCTGACCCAGCAGATGTGGGATGCCAAGAACATGATGTGCGCAGCTGATCCACGACACGGTCGCTACTTGACTGCTTCTGCCATGTTCCGTGGTAAGATGAGCACGAAGGAGGTGGATGAACAGATGCTTAATGTGCAGAACAAGAACTCTTCATACTTTGTTGAGTGGATCCCCAACAATGTCAAGTCTACAGTTTGTGACATCCCACCAACAGGTCTGAAAATGGCATCGACATTTGTTGGAAACTCAACATCTATTCAAGAGATGTTTAGGAGGGTGAGTGAGCAGTTCACTGCTATGTTTAGGAGGAAAGCTTTCTTGCATTGGTATACCGGTGAAGGTATGGATGAGATGGAGTTCACAGAGGCTGAGAGTAACATGAATGATTTGGTGGCTGAGTATCAGCAGTACCAAGATGCAACTGCTGATGAGGAAGAGTATGAAGATGAAGAAGAAGAGCAGTATGAACAGTAGAAGTGTCTTGATGTGGTTGATTTATCATGGTTGTAACCCCAACTTCCAGTTGGTGGGTAGTATGATAGTGGCAATATTTGACAATTAGGGAACTGAATTCAGAAATTAATGCTTGTTATTTTAGGATATTGCAAAGACTGGAACTTCTATTTTTCTTTGTCAGTGTGATGTGAGATTTGACTGTTCCAAAAGCACAAAATTTCCATTTGTTAACTGTGATATATATATGCTTACTGGCTTAGTTCGATCTTTTGGTTTTCAAGCTACTGTTGACATTGTTAAGAGTAAAATATAAGTGTTGCTTGCATGACGCGTGTGGTTTGCGGGCTTTTGCATACACCCTTGTAGAAAACTTGTACTAAAGAAATTTGAGATGGCTATTTGGCCCTTTTGTTCTTGAGGGAGGGCTGTCATTGTTAAGAAGAGTTGGTATTTCTCCACTCAAAAGAAGACATGAAGAGTCTTCGGACTCGTCAATGGATATTGAGAACGACCAATATCACAATGGTCGGTTTGTGGGGCTCAAGATGCCGTGGAAAGAGTGTATATCCATCGGAGTGTTTTGTTTTGTAATGGAGTGTCTTATTTTAGCCTTGTAAGCAAATGATAACAACCTCCCCCTACTTAGAGCTGGCAAAAACTGACCCGACTCAATGACCGATCCGAATCCGTCCCGATAAGATTCCAACCCGAAATGATCCGACCCGTTTTGACCCGAGACCGAAATGATCCGACCCGAACCCGATTATTGTGAGACAATATTTGTCAAACCCGTTGGATAACCCGAAATCAAACCCGTATTTGACCCGATGTATTCGACCCGACCCGTATTTGACCACCCGAAATCCGACCCAACCGACCCATTTGCCAAGTCTACCCCTACTCAACCGTTACTAGACGGTGGGTGTGAGTTAGTTGTGTGATTAAAGCTAACAATCTCTTCTGTTTGTAGTAATGTAGTTTAGATGTTTCATATTTTGGTTGTTGAATAAAGTTATTTATTAAAAAAAAGAGAGGTGAATATCAATGTGGAACATGACAGCAAAATCATTTATCCCATTGTAAACATATGCCAACAAAATCATTCAATGGGGCGATGTTACATATCAACTCACATTATGTGACAAACATCTATCTCAATTTAGTTGTGATTAATAAGTTTTCATAAAGGTTGTAAATCGTATTCGAACCAATAACTCAGACTCGGAATTTTATAGCTGATGCTAATTTCTTTTGCCAAAATATTTTATATATTCACTATTCAGTGTGCCCACAATAACGATAAATGTAGTTTAGGTATGACAATTAGTTTAATGGATTTACAATGTCAAAATACAATACAACATCTTGAACCAAAGTATTTTTAATTTTATCTTTTGGAGTCTTGGCATGGGCAATGGTCACTTGTATGCCTCGTATACAATTGAGTCATGCATATGGCCATATTGGATATGACTATGTTCTTTTCATATTCACCAATGAGTTTCCTATTCAACTCTATTATATAATGTTTCTGGCACAATTATGCTTTGTCCAATTCAGCAAAAAGAACATGATGATTGCAACTCAGTTTTATTACACACTTTTTCTGTCATACTTACTCTTTGATAAGTTCTAGCACTATGATAAATTTGAGTCTAAAGGCATATACAAGGATTCAATTGGATTAAAACGTACAAATATGTACATTTTAATTAATGTTTGATTTTTTAATTTCCTTTATTTTATCATTAACTCCATAAGGGCACTACGCATAGCTTTAGGGGCAAAATCAAACTATACGCGTCGTTGGGGTCTTGAGGGGGCTAGGGTGGTAAATAAACCAAAACCTTCATTTCAGTCACACAGGAAGGTCAAGTAAACACTGAGAGCAGCAAAGGTGAAGAGGTGAAGACACATAGAAATGGCTTTAGCAAGCAGACTAGTTTCAGAGAGAACATCAACAAGCCTATGGAAACTTCCGTTTAATAATCTTATTCGAACAATTAATTTCAGCACTGCCCCTGTTTCACCTTCATCTGATGCATCCCAAAACCCTACAAGCGAGGAATCGAAGAAAACCAAGAGAAAGAAAAAGAAGAATCTTTTCGAAGTAGCGCAGTTTTTGCCCAACTGGGGCCTTGGCTATCACATGGCTAAGTCCCATTGGACCAATGTATCTTATGAGATCACCAAAATTAATCTCTACAAGGTTCTCTCTCTCTCTCTCTCTCTTTATTAAGGTTTATTTTCATTGGGGCAATTCGTCGAACACCTTGTAGTCAAGTTTTGTTCTTTTTATAATATGGGTTTTTGTTGGATTTAGTTTGTGAATTTTTCTGGGTTTGATTTGCAGGATGGTAGGCACGGTAAAGCTTGGGGACTTGCTTACAAAGATGGTCAGTCTCTAACTTTGCCCATTTCACTAATTTCTACTCTATATTGCTTTGGTTATAAAAATAAGTTCATTTATCTTATTGGTTGTTGGGAGGTTTGTGCTTTCTGTCGATTTGGTTCTCGAATTGGGTGATGCATTATAATTTTGTTATTGGGTTTAATTTTAGCAGAGTAAACTAGGGTTTTATCAGGGTTTTTGTTGTATGATGGTGTGTTTGGCCTTCTTTTTGAGTGATTCTGTCATGATATGAGTGACTAGAGGAGCTATTAGGCTTTGTTGGCAATAAGAATACTCATTTGTGATAGGTAGCCTGCAGCTGTGCTTGGATATATGAACCAAGTCAGGCTAACAATTCAGATGTTTAGAGGAGCTATTAGGCTTTGTTGGCAATAAGAATACTCATTTGTGATAGGTAGCGCAGCTGTGCTCGGATATATGAACCAAGTCAGGCTAACAATTCAGATGTTTAAGTTCATAATATGATGGGAATCCAGTTAGTAATTCATGTTCAAATGGAAAATAATTAATCCTAAATAGATCCATTAAGTGGATGATTGAACCTAGCTGTCACCCTCTTTATGGGGATGGTGGTAATGCCTTGCATTGCATCCTTGGGTTAGAAGCATCAGTTCCTCATGTAGGGTTTCATCCTCTCTTGTTAGTTGTTACTTCCATTGTTTTGGCAGCAAAGGATCTTGCTGCATTCATGTCTTTTCAACTGTCATATTCAGAGCTCAGACTGTTTCCCTGATCCTTCAAGCTCGTAATTTAGGATACTTTGTTGGCTATGCTTTGGTGCCATTACTCAGTATTGCTCAACCGTATCTTTCAGTACATCTAAACTTTGTTTAGTTTCTAACATTCCTCTCTGCTGCTGTCTTTCTTCTTTCGCGGTGAGATGCAGCGAGTATGCTCTAATTGGTCATTATAGCATGTTCATGAAGAAAAATGCTAAGTTTACAAAGACACATATTTTGATTACAGACTGGCACGCCAATTTGATTGTTCACAAATTTGTACCAGAAAATTGGTAATTGGTGATACTTATTTGCGGCTTTCCTACTCTTTCCTATCTGTCTCTGTTGTGACAGTAAGCTGAAATCGTTTTTGTTTAAGTCTTCCTTTGGCCTTGCATGTGCTGAAGGTCATGACTTGAGTTCTTTTAGAAAGAGACTGAATTGTTGTGAAAACTGTACCCTTATCAGAAAAAGAGAAGTTTCCAGTAGGCGATAGTGCATAAGTAGATGTATGCAAAGGATGGCCATATTGTGTTGGTTCTTAAAAAATGAGAGGAATCTGGGATGAAACTCTGGTGACTGTTGTCTTCGGACTTCTACTATAGATACCTTGTAGCTCTGGTGTCTAATTTGGGCTTTCTTATGGCGCATTGTATTTTCCTTCAACTGTCTTTCTCATTAATATATGATATCTATATATGACCCAGTTAAAGTAATTAACCACTAACTCCTCATTAGTAAACATTGGAGGCAGCATGGACTAAACATCTGTACCTTGAATGAGGGAGCACGTCTTGTAAATGGACTGCTAATATTTCCGTTGCATTTCAAGGCACATGGCTTCAAAATCAGAAGATGCTTGTCATTTGTGACATGAGCCAACGGAGAGGGCTTGGCAGTTGGGAAGGTGCCCTCTGAACTTCCTTGGTCATCTTGTACTCTTTAGCAGGATAGTCATAAATCATCATTAGTTTTTCCTTCCTGTTCGCCTTTTTGATGAGCGATGACATCTGTCCTATTGAAATGTTAGGAGCAGTAGAATTGCTGATATATGGGATATTGCATTTCCCTTGGAAAACTTAATTCATTTAGTAATATTGCTGTTTCCATCTTGAAATTCAATGAAGAAGCTTCCATGTGCCGAAATGTGGTGTGTTCAAATGTGGTAGTTGGTGTCTGTTCAAGAGTAGCATTTTTGAGCTCTTGTTGGTGAGGTAGGAAGAAAAGTTCTCTTTCTCCCTTGGGTCTTTCCCTTTTCTTTTCCTGAAAAAACAATGTTGGTAGAGGTTTCAACTTTCACAAAAATAGTGACCTGTTGCAGTAAACATGATTCCATTTTTACTCATATTTTCTTGTGTAGATTAGAAAATCGTTGCGATACAAAAAGAAGAGAAAAAGACTATAAAATCCTAAAAGAGTGCTCTAGCAAGACAATTGTCATCCTGTTGCGTGTGCATGAGTGAGTCCGACAAGCCTTGTAATGACATTGTACTTCAATGTGAGTGACAAACAACGATATCTAATGTTTTAGGTCTCTGCTGATGAATGGTTTATGGCTTTATGCATACTAGTTTTTCTTCTTTTTTCCGTGAGAACTTGATCTAGTTTGAACTATGGAGGATGAGTTATCTTATGAGTATATCTTACAGGTCTACCTGCACCTGCTCCAAAGAAAATTAGTGGAGTTCACAAGCGCTGTTGGAAGTACATCCCAAGCCCAAAGAAATTAGAGGCAGAACCAAAACCGGAAGCTCAGGCAGCTTAATGCAAGCAACTCGTGTCACCAAATCGCTTGCATATTTTCTTTCTTGGTCATTCTCCGCCTTTGAAAAAGCCTTATGCTAATTGTTGTGACTGGAGAATTTTTATTTGATTTTTTTTGGTATGAAGGAGGGCACAACCCTACGAGACTCAAGAATCTTTGGATGATGCTTCTTTGTAATGTCATAGATAGAATTTCAGTAGGAGAAATATAGTGTATTAGTGGTTGTCAAGCAGTTAGGCATTTTTCAGTTTCTGGCATATGTTTTGGCTTTCATTTGGAAGATCCACTTAATTTTTCTGTTAAGTAATAATCATGCTATTTTATCATTTTTGGTTGTGTAAGAATAGTCATGCTATTTATCTTCTTGATACTTCAACAAGTCGGCAGGTTCATTTGCCTATCCAAAAAGATGCAATTGATTCGTAAAATGTGACAAAAAAAATAAGGCTGCCACAATAATTGATTCATCAGCAACCAAAAGCAATGCCCGAAGCTCCGAACAGGTCAATTGTAACAGCGTTGTTGCTCTTTGCCTCTATTAATCGCCCACAGGCTTTTCTCTGACCTTGAAACACAATACATGTCATTAACAGGCCATCAAATTGCAATTCTACTGGCAAGTTATTTCTCTAGTTGGACACTAAAAGTTCTTCCATATATTTCTGATACACAGCTGAATTTCAAAGATCACAAACTAGACAATACACTATTCAATAGTTAACTATTCTTGTATACTTCAGGAGTTGAAACTGGGCTCAAGTTCCAAAGATCTCATGGACTAACATCCATGGAATCATTAGCTGTCTTCTTGAAGTTGGCAACTGCACCATCGAATGTATTCCTCACATGTTCACACATATTAATCAAATTCTGGCATCCATCTTTCAAAACCTCACCAGCTGGATCACCTGAAAATTAGAGTGATTGGGTCAATAAAGATCCACAACATTCAGGCAGACAAGAAACAAAGAGCAGCACAAAAATAATCTTCATGATATGTGTATATGGGCACCTAGAAGTCTAGAACTAGGGTGACATGTGAAATGTAAAGAAATGGCTAGCAAACAAAGTAGCGGTATCCTTACACTCATGATTGAGCCATAACAAAGAAAAGGACCAAGTTATGTCACTACTATTTTACACACATGAAACATGATAGTTTATTTTGTGAATGCATAATTATAAATAATAGTGCTTGTCAGCCATACATAGAATGCTGTCCTCGTAATGTCCACAGCACAAGTAATCCTTGTTTGTAAAAGTTTTTGTTGGGGGAGATGGGTCATAAAATTGTGATGAAATGTGGATGAAAAGAATACCCCTACATTTCATGCCATGTGCAATGTATGCTCCTACCAAATTCAACTAAATTCACAACGAACCAAAATTCACCTGTAGAAGGATTAAGAACTCGAAAAGCTATGACAGGGATATGAATATGTATACAAATCCATGGTGAAGCCAGTGAGTGCAATACCAATATACCATCATACCAATTACCAAGGGCTTAGGGTGCTGTAGCCAAGGGAAAGGAGGATGAAAATGGAAGCTCTGAGGTACGTACTTTCAACTTTGGCTGTAAAGGAGCCATTAAAATTTCAAGAGTCTTGAACAAAGTTTGGTCTCGGGTTTTCGGGAGATGCATGAGCTGCAGCAGGCACTTTTGTGGACTGTCTATGAACCAAAAATATTGAGCTGTAAGCTTTAGCCAGCTCATTGCTAGCCGTGTCCTCACCCACAATGAGCTCTGAGCTACATGTGAGAGCCCAAGGACCTTCAAAATAGGCAAACGTAGGCTAGGCTTTGGTTAGCTGGGGACCTTTTCAATATAGAGCATTAAGGTTGTGAGATAAAAACCTATTAGGGCCATCACCCAAGCCAAGGCTAACGCTGTGAACTCTAATCTTTGAGAAGGACAATAGGCAGGCTTCACTTTCCAGTGCTGGACCTAATATTTGATTAAGTAGAATCATCAACTTAGGGGCTCATCTAAAGCACCGACTTATTGGCTAAAAGCTGTCTTAACCTATCACTTAGTTAGAAAGGCAATTGCAAAAGTCAAAGTTAAGCATCAAACGAATGAAACAATCAACTGGAGCAATAAACATATGATGTAAGAAAAACAATGATGAACAAACAAAAATATGGAGTAGCTAGACATTATTGAAAGTTTTTTGCATTTGAAATCCTGCATAAAGCTATATTGCCATCATTGTGCATGAACTTCTATCAAAGTTCTAAGCAACCATGTTAAGTCTTGTCATCAAAGATGAAGGCATGAAAATCCCTTTCTTCCTGACACTAACTGTAATGGGACAAATATTACCCTCAGATAGCAAATTGTTATATGGTTTATAATAACAAACGAATCAATTAAGTTCTATAAGTACCTGTTGTTTGCACTCTGATATTCACCCGGGCTTCTGAAGGATGAGGAATGGTGTACCCACAAATAGTTACCCTTGGGCTGCAAGACAACAATGAACGTCTTTAGAAAATCTATAAGAGCATTCAACTAACGGTTTAGATTCTCCCCATAAACTATGAGAGGTCCTAACACTGCAACAAGTACATGGAAACTTACAGGACTAAGTGTCCAATATTTTGGTCCGGGAAAAAAAACGTCTACGGTCTACCACATAACCACAAATAAATGACATTTCAAACATGGTAAATCACTACCCAAAACAAGGTGGTATCTTATAAACACCCTTAAAAACCTCTCCTTTGGAACTTGGAAGCAAAAAAAACACCCCTGAAATGTTGCCTTAAAATTATTTTCTTCAAAAACAATCCATGAATAGAATTTCTGCAAGACTAAGGCCACCAAAACAAGGTAACAACCACCTCTAAAACACAATACAAAACGAAAACTAAACATAAATGCCTCTCATGTGGTCAGCACATGATGCTTATATGAAAAGTAATTATTAGTAGAGGTAGTTTCTTACAGAAAACAAAAATTAATGGTGTTTATTGAAGAAAAAAAAAAACTGTTTTTAGGCTTCTATTCAGAATTCAATAAACTATGAACCGAAATATCACGCACTGCTTAAAGGATTAAAGCAAGTAGTAAATGCAACTAGCCAAAAGTTCAAGCAACTTTGTGAAGCAACTAATTTGAGCAAAAGGTGAAAGCTTTCGGCACACGAAAAGTTTTTTCATACCCCAGAAATGACAAACAAAACTCACAACAAACATAGTGTATGAAACAATGCTGCAATGAGTAAATTGTTTACAGCTCCATTTGAATTAAGCATAGCCAACACAAACAACTAGGCTCTTTGTCTCAGAAATAATACATGGATATTCAAAAGGGGACACCAAAAACATATATTAAGTTATCAATAGACATTAAAAGGGCAAAACAAGGAGGATAAGAAACGAACTCTTTATTAAGGACCAATCTGAGGGAGTTAGCAAGGGTGTGATCTTCCTCAGTTATTGAGAATGTTGATGCTGCTGGATCCTTATATGACCCATGTTCCATTTCTTAACACCCTGCAAAATCCATCAATTTTATCTTCACCAGTAAATTATTCCCACATACAAAAAAATAAAAACTCCCACCATGAAATTGTTATACAATCTACAGAACCCACATCATAAAAAACTGCTAAGAAGCAATTTTGTAGAGAACATAGCAAGAAAATACAAAAATAAATAAAAATAAATTGAAATCTAAGAAAAAGCTGACCTTTTTTAAGACTGTTCTTGGCTAAACCCTGAGAGAGAGAGAGAGAGAGAGAGAGGATGGCTGAAATTTGTTAAACCAGTGGAGGGTGTTTAGGGCTTGAAGAACAAAACTGAGAAAACACCAATGGACTTGAAAGGAAATATAGTATTATAAAGAGGGTAATTTTGTAAATTTGTGTTGTTATAGAACCAATCAAAAGGGCGAAAAACAAAAAAAAGGAAAATGGAAAAAGAAAACAGGGAGAAAGAAAGGGGAGTTAAACAGTCATCAGCCATCAACGGATTGATAAACCCTAAACCCATTAAAGCACACCGGCAGTTCTGATTTTCTCTCTCCTTTCTCTTTCTCTCTCTTCTTCAGATTTATTCGGTGCTGTAATTGTTCGATTAAACGGTAATATGTTTCATTTCTTTTGCTAATTGTTATTTTAATGATTCCAAATTTGACAAGCTTTTATTTCGTGAAGTTGAGAAAAGTTTTGGATTTTTAATTGAATATGTGATTTGTTGTTTGATTTAGATGATTGAGTGATTATTTCTGGAATTTCATATTGGATTGCTGACACTTAAAATGTGACCTGAACTCTTTCAGCTCAGAATGGCCAACAATGGAGTACCAGCTGCCATGGCGAAGGAGCAGGTACCTTTCTTTTCTGCATTTTTCTAACTGCTGATGCTTACATTTTTTTTAAATTTTTTTTTAGTTTTTTTTGGCGCTGGAAATCGGAAATGATGTGTATTTATGATGCTGAGTGTTATAGTTTCATTATTATTTGCTTCATTTGATAATCAAAGAACGGGCATTAGAAGTGGGATCAAATATATGGGAAGATTGGATTAAAAGTTTATTTGTGCCAAAGTTGATAATTAAATCTCTTTTCTAAGCATAAGCATGGAGGGAAGGGGGAAACGACATTTTGATGGCGGATAGAAAATACGCGACATGATACTAGAACTAATTAACTTGCATTTCTTCCAAAGGTGCAAGTTCCTGAATGTTAGGGAGAAGTTAAATCAAGTAGCATTTGACCGATGATGGGCTTCGGGTACACCATTTAATGATGTGAAAGGAGAGTTGATTTAGGGGGATGTGCTTGATCACTTAGTTTTTCCATTAAGGTCAAAATTCTAAGCCTTGGGAAAAGTGGGGATCTACCGCTGTTATCCACTACCAGTCTTTGTGTGGACCATATCTTACCATACCAGGGATCCGGAACGGGAGGGGGAGAGAGAGTTTGAATCACAATTTGATTTATTTACCTAATAGTAAGAAAATTCAATAGTTAAGTATATTTCTATCATTCTATGTATATCATCATGCGTAATAAAATTCAATAGCACATTTTGATTTCTTGTCATGTATGAGATGATGTTGTGTAGTCTATCATATGTACCAGTGGCTTGTTATAAATATGTTGCTTGATCAAATTTGTGCAGATGTTGTTTATGGCTGAGAAGGAGATGGAGTACAGAGTCGAAATGTTTAACAAGTTGGTAATTTTGGTTGTGCATTTAATTACATGATTGCTAATCCCAGCCCCCCCCCCCCCCCCCCCCCCAAAAAAAAGGAAGAGATTCTTGAGGTCTTGTATAGAGTTGGTAGACAATAAGTTTCTGCTTCTTGTACTGCAAATATGTGTCATAATGCTGCTCTATATTGCTGTTGAGCAAATTTATGATTGTAAAGTTTGGAATCCTTTGCAACCCTGAGGGGTAGCTCAGTTGGTAAGACCTCTGAGAAGTATTCCAGAGGTCCCAGGCTCGAGTCCCCTCAGGGCCACTGGAGGTTTTCCTGATCATTAACTTGGAACCATGGGATTAGTCAAGCAAAGCTTGGACACCCATGTTATCTAAAAAAAGGTTTGCAATCCTTTGCTTACATTTTCCTTCTCTAGCTTGATAACTGTTAGTGGATGTTGGCTGCGTTATTGCCTTATTGGTTTCATGTTGCTTATTTTTATATTATTTTAATTTTATTTTCTAACTTGATTTTGGCTGTGTTGTTAGTTTCATATTTTGTAGTTTTAACTTTTTCTAATATGAGAACAGTTTTATTTATAAAGATAAAGAAGAAATTTTTGATATCCTCTCCCTCGGAATTTTTTGTATGGCTGACTTGGTGTGCTCTTATTGTCTGGTCAGGCTAACTCACACATGCTTTCGCAAGTGCATGGATAAAAGGTACGAAAACCCCTATTCCAATTATCTTCAATGCGGGGAACGGCTATATTTGGAAATAACATGAGAAATTGACACTGAGTATTTTGCTTCTTCCAGCTACAAGGAGTCTGAGCTAAATATGGCTGAAAACAGTTGCATAGACCGCTGTGTTTCAAAGTATTGGCAGGTAATCTTTCAGGATATTGAGGACCTTCTTTTCTCTTATCTCTGGCCACTTCACATTTTTTCATCAAACTGTTGTTCATACTTTTTGTGTTTTTATATCTGGAAGATATCTCTTTTCAGTTCAATCCTTTCAACTTGCTGGATTAAGCATCAATTTCTGAATTTCCCGAATTTAGAGTCCTAATATGATAAACCAAAGGTTGAATTGAACTGTGTACATCGATTTTTAGTTTTGAGCTACATGTGGTCTTGTTTGTTCTAAATATTTTAGACTTCTCCCAGCCCATTAAGTGAGTATTGCCGTTGGTAACTCACTGTTTTGATGGCAATAAGTGATTACCTATAGTTTTCAAGTCCTGGTTGGTTGCTATTGTTATGGTTTTGGACATAATAGCTCCATGGACCATGATGTCTGTGAATTCTGCTCCCACTATGGGTTTATATGCAAGCTTTACCCTTTGCTTTAAACCATATATAGCTTATACCTGATTAACCGAATAAATTCAAACTGAATTGCCTTCTATCTTTGTCATTGTATTCCTGTTTTCTTTTTGGCTGTGAAACAGCATGTTGTTATGGGGGAAGACTGTTGAGGTTGATCCATGAATACTTGAATCGTCTGTCGAATCTCTGTTTTCGTATCAGTCAGAAAAAGAAGCAATCTGCGTTGCACTGAAAGATTTGTTGGGAACTTGGGATTCCTTTTTCTTCTACTTTCCTTCTTTTTTTTTCTTTTTTTTTTGTGGGTGTTTTTGTTTTATTAATGTGCTTTGGATTTTCTTAAATTTGTAAAACTTGCTAGAATGAATGCTTTTGCAAGTGCTGGGGTAAATGATTCAATATCTAATCAAACACTTCGTATGTCTTCAGGTGACTAATCTCGTGGGCCAGCTGCTTGGAAATAATCAGCCTCCCATGTGAATGGTGATCATGTGCTCATTTTACAAACTAGTGCTACTTAATTGAAATTCAACGTTGAGCAGTTTCATTACCTTTGCTTGGAAGATGTTGCCGGAAACAAATAATTGATAAAGTTTATACTTTATTGTTTCATTTTGTGCTGCAGAATCTGTATGATTGATTCGCTATAAACTTCACTCTAAACTGAGACATTTTTGTAGCAAGTTACAAGTATCAGTATTACTCTAAATAGTTGATGATGGAAAGGCAGGATTTTGTTTAGATGGCTTCGTCTTATATGGTTACCAAGAAATATATCCGTTCATCAATGGATTGAGCATTCGACACTTGTTAATAATGTTGGACAATAAGACTTAAGAGATGCTCCAATGGTTAGGAGTATTGTTCTCCGCTCATGAAGACTGAGAGTTCAATGTTATAGACCTTTGTGCCTGCTCTAAAACCAAAAACAAAATATAATCAACTTTAGCCATCAAAACTGGTTAGGACTAGCATGTTGATCATGTTCCCTGCCTAATGATGCAAAACACTTAATTCCTTGAGATGAGTGGGGGACACGCCACTATTATCTACCCCAACGCACCCCAACGCTCCCTTCGAGAAATCTGATCCCCTTTTTTTCGTGGAGGGAAGGGTGGGATTTGGGGTGTCTTCCACAGTTCCACCTATCAAATGCGCCGGAGAAATTGAAAGTAGCATTTAGAAACTGATTGATATAGTGATCTTAAATCATGTGATAATGTCTTGTAGTCTTTTTTTTTTTTTTTTTTAAAGGCAAGATAACCAGGTTAACGCAGCGGTTAATCTAATGTGTCTTTTACTAATAAATTGGTAATGGACTGGTCAAAAGGAGTTGACCAGATATGAAGCGAGGAGCACGAATGGCCCAAATGAGCCAGATAATCAGCTACGGCATTTGCTTCCCGAAAGCAGTGAAGAACCTCAACTCTATCAAAGAAATGCAGGTCCTTCTTTGTATCAATGATAATGTTTTCAATCTCCCATGGTATATGTCATTCCGCTCTGATTGCCTGTATGACCGCTAGATTGTCGCCTTCAATAGTGATGCTTTTAAATCCCTTCTCTCGCGCAAGCTTGACTCCTTCACGTAATCCGATCGCTTCGGCCATAAGAATGGATCTGTACCACAAGAACGAGCTCCCATAAAAATAGGTTCACTATTCGCATTACGAAGGATGAAACCTGCAGCCGCTTCTGAATCATTGACTTTGGACCCATCGAAATTTAGCTTGGTATAGTCTTGGCGCGGAGGGTGCCAAGAAATATTCACTCTTGGTCCCTTTTTTTCCTTTTTTCTATGAAAAGCACCTCTGGTGTCAAATTCAAAGCTCTTATGTGCTAAGGCTTTCCACTCAATAAAACTAGTTTTAACCGAGACTGCTATCTGAAAGGGGGTTGTTGATAACTCATCAAACTGTATCTTGTTCCGGGCAAACCAGAACATCCACCAAGTCATTATGAGAAGCACTAAATCCCATTCTGACAAAGTATTCTTCAAAAAGTTTAAATTTTCAATAAAAGAAATATTCTGGTCTATGTGCAAATTAATCTTCACATCACAAAGTACCTCAGTTTCTATCAGTGTTTGAATAAAAGACGGGCAATAGAAAAATAAGTGGTCTTTATCCTCACTGTGAAATTTGCAAAAAACACATTCCTGTGGAATAAAAATATGACTTTGTTCGAGACGACTTTTTGTTGGTAAGCCGTCTAGGCATAATTTCCAAAAGAAAATTTTAATTTTTGGGGCAATGTTGATATCCCAAATCCAGCTAAAATCACATGATTGTTTATATTTATCTTGTAAACCTTGGGCTATCCAGGTGGCCGACTTACAGAAAAATTTTCCAGAGCTAGAAAAACCCCAATAAAATTTATCAGGGACGTCATTACACGGAATTGGTATATCCAAAATAGCTTTAATTGTGTCAGCAGAGACTACTCTGGTGAGAAGATCAATATCCCAACCTCCCTCTGTGGAGAAAAAACATTTAACTGGTATTGTTAAATCATGTAACGGATCATCTGAATTGGCATGATGAAACATTTCAACAAGCGGGATTTGCGATACCCAAATATCTTTCCAAAACTTAATACGTTCACCATTCCCTACCTGCCATCTAATACCTTTTTGGAATAAACTTCGGACTTCTAACATATGAGCTCATTGCCAAGAGTTGTCGCTACCTTTTTGAAAATCTAAAATATGGCACCCTTTGAGATACTTACTATTAATTAATTTGACCCATTTGCTCTCCGTTTCTTTTAGTATCTTCCATATTAATTTCATTTGCATTTCTTGGTTGACAGCTTCTACTTTTCTGAGCCCTAGACCTCCCAGTTTTTTTGGGCGACATACTTTGTCCCAACCAATCAAGTTGGGCGATTTTGAGTCAGGGGCTTTGTTCCAAAGGAAATTCCTGTTAATTTTATCCAAACTTTTCAGAGTCGAAGATGGAAGTGAGAAACTCTGCATTGTAAAAATAGGCGTAGCTGCTAGATTTGCTTGGATGAGTGTTGCCCGTCCTGCTTGGGAAAAGGAATTTGCTTTCCATTTTGTCAGATGGTTTTGAGTGCGATCCACCACACTCCTAAAAGTATTAGCTGTCACTCTACCTGAGATAATAGGGCATCCAAGATATTTATTCAGACAGGTTGAGTGACTCATGAGTAGGATTCCTTTAAAAGTATCAATCATATTTCTAGAAATGTTTTTAGTACATTGAAAAGCAGATTTTTCAAAATTAATCTTTTGTCTCGATATCTGACAATAGTGGTCTAAAATGTTTTTGATAGTATGACAACTCTGGTTTGAAGCCTCTGCAAAAATCATTGTATCATCAGCAAATGTCAGAAAGGGCAATTTTTCTGTCCCGTGACATATTTTGATACCTATGCTTTTCTTAGAAATATCACTTTTCCTCTGTAGTCTACGAGCCAAAACTTCAGCACATAGAATAAAAATATATGGTGATAAAGGGTCACCTTGACGTATACCCCTTGGCGGGATAAACGTCGAACCTGGAGCTTTGTTAACCAGAACAGAGAAAGATATTGAGGTAATACATTCTTTTATCCAATTAATCCATTTCTCATTAAATCCAAATTTACGAAAAACTTTAAAAATAAAATTCCAGTCCAATCTATCATAGGCTTTTTCCATATCTAATTTAATACCGAGCCAACCACTCTTTCCTTTTTTGTTTCTGAAGGAGTGAAAAACTTCATGAACAAGTAGAATGTTGTCCTGAATACATCGGTCTGCCACAAAAGCCCCTTGAAGAGGATGAATTAATTTAGGTAGAACCTGCTTTAATCTTTCCGTCAAGATTTTTGAGATAATCTTATACAGAGAAGTACAAAGACTAATAGGTCTGAAATGATTTGCTGCCATAGGATTATCTATCTTAGGTATTTGATTAATTTCCTTTAAGATTTTTCCTGAATAGAAAAAAGCTTTGACTGCTCGTACAATAGAAGGACCAATAATATTCCAGTATGTTTGATAAAAAAGGGCCGGAAAACCATCTGGTCCCAGAGACTTATTAGGAGCTAGCAGGAAGATAGCTTGTTTAACCTCTTCGTCCAAAATTTCTTGAGTAAGTCGTACATTGTCTTCATTACTTACCTCATTTGTGATATCCTGGAGGTCCAAATCAGTAGGTTCATTACAATTATTATCCTTTACAAATCTTATTTTGAACTCCTTACTTATCTCTTCACGGATACTATTAGGTTCCGTGAAATGTAAACCATCATGACTGTGGAAATCAATGATTTTTTTCCTGTTTCTTCGGATTGTTGCTTTGGTCAGAAAATAGGCCGTATTTCTGTCACCTAATAAAGGTTTTTTTCTCTTGATCTTTGAGCCCAATAAGTACGGTGGAAATTTATCAGACTTGCTTTTTTACGTAATAAATTTGCTTGAGAAGTGATTAATCTGTTATTTGCAGGAGTAGTACATAACTTATGCTGTATACTAATAATCTGGCCTTCAACTTTCTTTAATTGTCTCGTAATATTACCAAACTTTAATTTAGCCCAATTGTTTGAGAGATTTTTAAAGTTTTGGTTTTTTGAGAAACTTCGTACAACTGAGAACCAATATACTTTGTGGACCATGCTTTTCTAACTAAGGATTCGTAATCCTTATGTTTAATCCAAGCAGATTCAAACTTAAAAGGAGGGGGGTTAAAAGACACTTGCGTTTGTAGATGTAAAATAATAGGGCACTGGTCTGAAGAAGAAAAATCATGATGAGATATGTGCATAAGAGGGAATTGCATTAAGAGATTGGGAGGCACTAAAACTCTGTCAAGTCTTTCCAATACATTGTTATCACCAAACTTCTTTTTACGCCAAGTAAAAGAGCCACCTACAAAAGGAACATCAATAACATTTGCAGTAGACTTGAAATGGAGGAGTCTTTCAAATCTCAAGTGAGAAGGAGCTGAGCCCCCAAGTTTATCATTCAAAGAAGCAATTTCATTAAAGTCCCCCATTAAAATATAGGGCATAGTTAAAGAATTACAGTAAATAAGCAAGTCAGCCCAAAATTGTCTTTTGTGAGCTGTTTGAGAAGGAGCATAACAAAAAATCACTATTAGAGGTGGAGAATTCTCATAATCTTTCATAAGCACAGCGATAAAACGAACTTCTTTATAGATAATAGATATATCTACAAACTGTGATTTCCATAACACCCAAATACCACCAGAAAATCCCATACAAGAAATAAAATCATAGCTAGTAAAGCCAAATTGTTGCACTATGGTTTACAGAGGGATCATACTGGACTTTGGTTTCAGCTAGAGCCATCAAATGAACATGATGGAGTTTACAAAATAAGCTAACTTCTTCACCAACATCTTTTCTTCCCACCCCCCTCACATTCCAAAAAGCTACCCTCACATTCCAAAAAGCTATTTTATTCACAAAATTAACTATTTAGAGTGCAACAACAGGCTACAGGTTGACTGAAAACTTAGTTCTTTGCTCTCTTCAAAGAGCTGGATGCTGAATCCGTATTAGCATCACCACAAACCCTTTTCTTAGGAGCCTCAGAATGAGCTGACCCAGCAGAAGTGTCCTCAACAGCCACCTCAAGATGATTAATCTGCCTTAGAAGGGAATTATGGGACTGCATAGAGTGAAAGGAGCCCTCGGGAGTGACTTCCTCAAATTCCTCTTCAGACAAATTGCTCACCAGAGGAGCACCATGCACAGGCAAACCTGGGTTGGCATTGGCCTCTACCAAAGAAAGGGCCAAGCCTCCTTCCAGCTGCTCATATGCATTTGAAAGAGCAAGATCAGAGGGGTAAATAGCCTGAAGAGGCTGAACCATTAAGTTAGAGGAGCCAGGAAGGCTTGAGAGACCACAACTCATGCCAGGAAGCAAGATAGGCTTAGGAAGATAAGGGTTTGTGGTTTTAAAACTCAAAAATGATCTCTCATCACTAGAGAGGTTTTTGTCACCATCAATATCAGGAACAATAGCATCATCATTAACCAGATTTTCAAGCCCTGGGGGTTTAAACATCAGACCTTTGCCCTTCCCAACAATTTTACCATGGTTATCCTTACAGAACCCAGCTGAACCCACAGGAGTTTTAAAAACAATAGTGCTAGTATTTCTTTTAGCAGGCACAGGCTCAACAGCAACAGAGCCTATCTGACTAGGATGGGAATTGATATTCCTAAAGTCAACATTACTGTAAACATACTTAGGCACAGATCTCTTACCAGCAGCCATAGGAATATTGGTAGAGGACTTTGCAGGGACATGAGACCATTCAGCAGACTTTGCCAAAGCCTCAGCAACCAAGGCTTCATTAACAGATTTTTCCATCATGTTCTGATGCACAGAGTTGTGAGATAAAACCACCTCATTGATTCTGCTAGCACCAGCATTCAAAGGACAAGCCACCAACTTATGGTCACCAGAGCCACAACAAACACAGCCCTCGGAAAAGCTTTCGTACCACACCGAGTACCAATGAACCCCATCCCTTCTAGGAATTTTGGCAAAGGTATTTAAGGGCTTAGTTACATCAGCGTTGACACAAATCCTTGCAAACCTAAGACCTTTCTTAGCAGAGGTAAAGTCCTCAAATTTCACAAAATTACCAAGCTTATTAATCTTGAGTATAGCCATCACAACTTCAATGCTAAACAGTTCAGCTGGATACCTAGGGATTCTAATCCAAAAATCAGCACAACTAATTTGCTTAGTAAGGGGGTTGAAGTTATCTTCCCAAGGGATAAGCACAAGAAGTTGAGTAGCAACATGGTAGGGTCTTTCCCTCCAAACAGCTAGCCTGTCTAAAGGGTTTTTAAAAAGTAAACATAAACCATCCAGAACCAAGATCACGATATTGAACCTCATCCTTAATAAACTTCCAATCATACTGAGTTTTCAACATAAGAGCCTTGAAATCAACAGACTTGACTAACATTTTCCCCAACAAACTATTACAAGCAAAAGCATTAATAGCAGCAGCAACTTGAGGAATATCATCCAACACAAAATTCTCAAGGAGGGGAGCAGAGAGAAATTCAGCTTGAGCATTATGAACACTAGAGTCAGGTTCACCAAAAGGCATACTAGCATAACTCAAATCAATATTCTCAGTGGTGAATTTTCCTAGAGTTTCTACATTAGAAGCCTCCTCCATTACCACTGTTTTGAAGCTACGAGAATCCATTTCAAGGCAATAGTATATAAAAAAGCAACTTGAGAGAAATCTGGAATTAAAAGCAAGGAAGGGAAATAGAAGTGGTGCAAGAAAAACCTTGCCAGGCTTCACCCTTAAATAGTCGTCATGTGGGCTAAACTGAATACTATAGCACAAAGAGTAAGGCACACAGAGAATTAAAATTAAGTTCCACAGCACAATCCCGTAGAAAAGCAAGGCTATAAACATAGTACTAGATCCTCCATCAGAGAGGAGAGCTTGGGATGAACAGTGTCTCGCCACCAGAGGTGTAGAGAGCACAGTATGGGCATTAAATGCCCTCAAAGAGAAAGGACATTGAGCTAATAAAAAAAAATAGAGAGAGAGAGAGAGAGATAATACCAACCTCCAAGCGAGTCAAATTGAGGGACCAAAATCCCCTAAAAAGTGGTGGAGACCCCATAAGAGAGAGGAACAAACCCCAGAGAGGCAGCAATAAAAAATTCCATTGCAGTTGTTGAAATATAACGATCAAAGAAGGCCACGTAGACTTGCAATTCTCGTCGAGATCAACACAATATCCGGCCAAATAGTACCATAGTCGAAATAGTGAACCTCGAATGGACATAATATGAGTGTTTGGTGAAATTTGTGGCTGAAAAGATAATCTAGGGTTTGAGAGGAAATTCCCAAATCTCATGGAGAGAGAGAGGAACAGTTGCATAAACATTAAAAAGGACTTGAAATGGACCATGAAATCTTGCAAGTACCAGATTTGAAGCTTTACATACGTGATTTGGGTGAATTCCCAAGTTGAGCTTGAATTGAACAACTTAGTAGGCCTCTTCGATTTCTTAATCAGAGGCAAATTTTTTGATTTATGATGCTTGAAAAGGACAATCAAGTGGATGATACTACATGATCTAGTAGAGATATCAGTGTAGAAGGATTTAGAAGCTTTAATTTTGTGATGAAAAAGGGATTGAAATTGGGAAAATTGGGGATCTGGGGGTCTGGTTTCTTGGGGGGCTTATTATCACTTTTCTCTCTCATCATTTCTCAGTGGCTACAAAATTTTCAAGCTTTAATTTTGTGATGAAAAAGGGATTGAAATTGGGATTATCTTTGTTGAAATAGCAACGCCAAATTTTCACCAAAAAAAATAAAAAAAATAGCAACGCTAAATAGTGGAACTCAGGGCATTCTCCGTTCTGATTCAGCTCCAAAATTCCATGTTAGTCATAATCATAGCAGGGACCAAACGCAAGCCACACTTCTCTTGTTTTGAGATTGAAATAGAAGTGGAAGGGCCCTCGGATACAAACTTTGTATAAATATGATTCTATGGCGCAGACAAAACTCAGCCACTAGGAGAGAATGAAAATAGATACAAGAAATATGGAACTTCAAAAAGCAGAAAAATACGGAACGCTATACACTTCAGTGTTTCTTCCACTTGGCCTCCAAGGATGTTCCATCTTTGAGTGTCTCTTGGGCATCGTTGTCCATTCCGAGGCTGAAGAGAGCAGCTGCTTGGAGATAGAATGCAGTTGGCCACTCGGGAGATACTACTTGAGCTTGCATAGCATCTGCTAGCGCTTCTTGTAGCATATTGCTCATCAAGTAAGACAAGCAACGTCTGGCAAACACAGTTGGTGATACCATTGTCCCATCGTCAATGAACTACCAAAATAGAGATGAATGAATCAGACCTTTGAGTTGGAGCATGAGACAAGGCAAATCATTTTATATTATAAAGTGCTGTAGAAGAGGATAGAAATCGTTGAATTATATAAACTAGAGGCTAAATCATGTACCCACATTGCTAAATCATGTACCCACTATGTTAAGAGTAGGAGTTTTCTACACAAAATCAAGCCCTTAGAGTCCTTGACATTGTGCGGTTTCCAAGTAGTTTGTGCATGAGAATGGTTTATTGGTTTATATAGAATGTTATGTCAAAAATGTAGGAAGGATGCCGAGATTTGAGGTGGGGGTTGTTTCTTGGCAATGACTTACCTGTGTGTAACACTTGATAGCTGTAGCAAACTCTTTAGCTCTAAAAGCAGTGTCTCCACGTTTCTTGCAGTTCAGGGTTTCTTGAATCTGACTAGTCCACACTTGGAAGGAAAGCTGCAAGAAAAAGAAGTTTACTAACACATCAATTATCAGCTGGAAAAAGATCTCAACTGAATTGTGAGAATGCACTCTTAAGAATCCTCCTGAAATCTGCAGGTCAGTACATTCTCCTTTTAAAAATAAACTAAACTATGGTACTTATAGAATTCGAAGAACATGGAATGTTTCATGGCTGCCCTGCATGCACCCATTTTAGTTCTTATCTAAGCTTATAAGCATCATGACCATCACTCAACCCCCCAACATGGCTTCATGGGAAGTTTTCACATAACTGCTCAGCAGTCTGCACATGTTTGTTTCTTTTTTCTCCTTCACTTCCTTCATTTTCTGTGCACAGTGGTGCAGTGTTTACAGCTAAAATGATAGAATGATGATGTTAACAAAATCTCTTTTCGGTGTCCAGATCCATTTCAAGAATCTATTTCAATTCCAACACTACGTAGAGACAAATGAGGTCAGCTCTAGATGCTGACGTCAAGCCTTTAAAAGGTTTAATATCCTAGTGGTTGAATGCCTTTTCTTTCAATACGTAATGCAATGATCAAATGGATCCATTATGTCCAGCAAGGAGAAAATCCTTCCCCCCGCAGAAACAAACTCAGCAGATTATACATCAGGATAATATCCGACACAAAAGCAAAAGCTCACTTGTTACAAATTTAAAGTTGCACTTTGCATCCTGCTTTCTCTCCCACACACCAACCAGACAACATTAAACTAAATAAGCAAAGGAAAGAAATTACCTCATTCGCAATCCCCTCGTCATCCTTGTATCCAGTATCTTCTAAAATTTCATGTATGGCTGTAAGATCCAGTCTTGAGCAAGCATCACCTAGGGGAGTTAATGACAGTGAATCCTTTGGTGATGAAGTTTCTTGTGATAAACCCATCAAAACATGTGAAGGGACCTGCCATATACCATAGAAATATACAATGAAAAAGTGAATTCTGCTGTGCCTATGCAAATAAGTCAAGATATAATCTGCCCTGGAAATAAAATAATCCTAATTAGACAAAAGAACGAAGATAGGAATAAAAAACGAGGCACACCTCAGTTTCTTTCTGCAGTGGAGTAAGTGCTGTCACAAGAGACCTAGCATTTGGCCTCTCACGAGGTTCATACTGTAAGCAACGAGATGCTAACCGTACTAGTTCTGTTCCGTCATCATTTGAGAAATGGCCCTCGAGATTAGAGTCAATCAGCATCAGAAAATTCTTCCCTCGAATTAGATCAAGTGCCTGAGAGAAGAAGAGAATGTTGACTCACAATTCTTGTGTAATATCCAGTAAGGGATCTTTTAGTTTAATTTGACTGAAGCTAAGCTAGAGACAACAGAGTATTTCTCAGAAGGAAAATCAATAAATTAACTGTTATTCTAACAACTTGATCCATAAACTCTCCAATGCTTAACCAGAATTCCTGACAATCAAACACTTATCAAGGCATACAAAATGCTAAGGCGCATAACTTTTAGGTAGTATGAGAACCAACAGGTGAAAAATTAAGGGGTAAATGAAACATGAAGAGTGCTACACCGCACTTTATAGCAAAGATTTCTATCAAGAAAGAGAACTTACATGACTTGGTGGTATATGTTTTCCACTGAGTAGATCAAGCAGTAAGGTTCCAAAACTATAAATCACACTTTCTGGGGAAATTCTACCTGCCAGTCAGTAAGAACTGTATCAGCTTCTTGGCGCATGCAACATGAGAAAGAATCCAGCGCAAGTGCTTTGAAGTGTTTATGTGCAGACATGATAAGGGAGGAACCTCCATTTTCAACAATAAGCAGATCACAAGTACTATCAGAAACCAGGTCAAATGAACAACCATAAGTTTTATGCAAAATATTGTAACAGTTATATGTATAACATGGTTGGTCAGTCAGAGAAGGCTGAATCAGACCTGTCCTCATGTACTCTGGAGGAGTGAAAGCCAAGTTTGTGCTGTAGCTTTTTCCATCTCGGCTATTCTTCATGAGGCCAAAGCACGAGAGCCTGGGGTTACCATCCTGTCAAAAGCTGAGTCACAACATAGAGGATACAAAACACAAACCCACCCCCATTCCCCCACCCACACACAGAGAGGCAACATGCCGGATTCCGTAACAAGCAAACAAAGGAACATGAGTTGCTAAATTGTACCTGGTCGAACAGAATTCTGTACGCATTAAGGTCATGATACAATGCTCTCCCTTTACTGCTACAGTATTCCAAAGCTTGTGCTAGATATAATGCTACTCTTAGCCTCATTGCCCATTTCAGGGGGTGGCTTTCCCCTACAGCAATTTACCAACGAAACTTAAGACCAAAATGCAATAATTGTCATGGAAAGGATGCATTTTACCAAAATTAACCCAAACTAAAACGCTTGTCTTCAAGCACTAGATGGGATTGGTTAAATGATATCTCTGCCAAGCTTTCATAATCATTGCTAGAAGTTCCAATCACGTGTTACATCATCTGTTAATTACCTAATGCAAACCTCTCCTCAAAAGACAGAAAATTCCATTTGGTTAAGGACTTAAAAGGTTATTTTGATTGTCAATCTTAACGCCCAAGAACAGGCAATAGCTATTGCAATCTGAAGGAGCAGCATATTATAATAAATGCATCTCATAGGCTATGAGTCAAATTCAAGTAAAAAAGAAAAAAACCAAAAAAAAAGAAAGAGAAAAAAAGAATCCCATTTGACAGCATCAGCACTAAGATCAAGCTCATAACATGAAAAGGCATAAATAAAGAAGGAAGCATATAAAGACTCACAGTGAAAGAGATGCTTAGAAAGAGTTTCATTGGGCATGAACTCAGCTACTAGCAATCTCTCATCACCCTCACAGCAACACCCAATCAAATTTGCCATTCTCTCACTTCTCAGCTGTCCCACATTCCTTGCTTCTTCCTGCATTTAATTACTCAAATAAAACACCCAACTAATCAATCAGTTCACTCCTAATCAAGCAATTAAGTCTATAAAAACCCATCAAAATCACAAGTAACTCACAAATAATATAATCAGAAAGAAAAAGATGAATTTGAATACCAGGAATTGTCTAGTATCAGGCCAAGCAGACCTATGGAACCGTTTGATGGCGATCCAGCGGCCATCATCAAGCCTGCCTTTGTAGACAACATTAGGAGCTTTCTCACCATGCTCAGACACAATATTTTCAGGGGAAAACCCAGAACTTGCAGTTCTTAACTGATCCAATTTGAACTCACTGAAGCTTGGTAATGATTCACTTTCATCTTTACCCCCATTTTCTTAACACAAAAAAATCAAAAACCAACAAAGACCCATTATTAAAAAGATCAAAACTTTGTGAATGATGTTAGCTAGAATGAGCTAAAAGATGTCAACTTGAAGATTAAATTTGAGCTGAAAAAGAGTTGAAAATTTTACCAAGATCCGAAGAATGTGGAACGTGGAACTTGTGATGAGAGTGTGACCACCAGCAAAATGAGAGCTTTGAGCATCTAACTCCCATTTGTTTGTTGGGTTGCTTAATTAGAGCTTAAGCTTAGCTTTACTTTGCTTGGCTTGCTGGAGACAGAGAAAGAGAAAGAGAGAGACCCAGATCAGTGTGTATTTTAAGGTTGGTTCTCACTTTTCTCAAGAGGGTTTTTCAGTGAGGGAAAAAACTATCATATATCATACTCGTACAAAGTTTACAAACGGGGAACGGGGGAAGTTTTAGACAATTGTTTAACTTATCGAGGGAAAAGGCAAAGAGAAAAGCCTAAGAGAAATGGATTTATGAAAGAATTTAGCAAAAATGGCATGGGTAAAAGGACAGTTTATTTGCGAAGTTGTTTAAAACTTGGGAAACTTTCTATCCAAGGGGTGGTTAACAACTTCCATCATCGTTCCATGCGAGTATTACATGCTCCCATATCTAAATACAATATCCTTTTAACCCCGCTATAAGCGAGATCATACTAAATTGTCATGTTTATGTAATTATCTTAACTGTTAAATTTTTTTCCGTATTATACTTAAAGCTCTATGAAATTTTTTGTATTGGTCGGATCCTCAAACTTAGTTTGGTATATACATTAGATAACGCACGTAAAGTCTTGTACATATTTCTCTGTTGAAAATTTTCAATAAAAGTTATCAAGAAAAATGTATATTTATATATCTATATGGGAATTCATGAAAAAAAATGTTATAGATTTCACCAATTTAATTCCGTTTCTTCTTTTTTGTCTTTTTTTTTTCCCTTCCAAATAAAGTGAAAGTTTGCAAAATCAAGTTAAGTAGACTACGAACTATGATATGATCTCTAGAATTTTTTTCGAAAACTGAATTAAATAGCGCACGCAAAGTCTTGTACATATTTCTCTGTTGAAAATTTTCAACAAAAATCATTGAGAAAAATGTATATTTATATATCTATAAAGAAATTCATGAAAAAAAGGTTATAAATTTCATCAATTTTGCTCGGTTTCTTCTTTTTTTTATTTTGCCCTTCCAAAATAAAGTGACAGTTGCAAAATCAAGTTAAGTAGACTACTAACTATGATCTCTAGAAGTATTTACCAATTCCTCTAAGAAAATATCTTGGGTGAATAATCAAAGGCACCCATTAATATTGTACCAAAAGGCAGGAGGGACCCCCTGGGAATCTATATACACTACTAGAATATGGTTCGTACCCTACGTCACAACTCACAAGGTTAAATAGATTATTAAATAAGAGGTGTTGTAGAAGCATTTAAGCATGGACAGGGCAAAAAGGACTTGAGCTTTAAAACCCTACAATAAGATTGGTTGACCAAAATGGGTAACCAAAACCAGCACGATGAAGTGTGAAATGTAAGCAAAAATTTCTTGGAGAAAGGTGGTGAGTTTGTGGGCTTTTGGGAGCTCTATGAACACTCACAAAATATTTCTTTTTTGGTGAAACCCCATGTAAGGCACAATGTCACATGAGGTAGTGGTCCATCTTGTTCACCTCCCCAAACCTCATGCCCTCAACCCCCTCGGTTCTCTGAATCTCCCCTTTGCCAATTTGGGATTTTGCATTATTCCTACTCCCTATCCACCACTTGGATCGGTTTTGAACGTGTTCTTTTTTTATTTAACTGAACTAAACTGAATAGTAATCTAGAAAAAAATATATCAAGTTAAACTCTATTAGATTAAACTGAACCAATTACGTACTAAATAAGTAAAAAAAAAAAACGTTAAACTCTATATGTACATTGATCAATCAACATCTAGTTCATAAATCACAATACCCACAAATTGGAATAATTTAACTAATAGAATCACAATTTTTTGGAAAATAAGGAAGAATTTCCACTAGTTTTTTTTTTGGTTTTTTTATTATTATTTAACTAGTGTTTAAAGAACTTTGTAATTGATAAGATTAGTTCATTTTACTTGAAGTAATTTGTAACAAATTATTTATTTCATTTTTAAAGGACCATTTGATAAGAAGTTGAAAAGTAAATTGAACAAAAAATCATTTTTAGCATGGACTAGATACTAAACACTTAACCTCCATCACTGGACACTAAAACCAAGTGTAGGAACAAAATGAAACATGATATTAGCAATTACGAAAATTAATAAATGTGATATCAAATCTTTGTGACCTTTATTATCTCTATAGAAAGTGTTGGACCTGTTGGTGGTATAATAAAAAGGTAGAAAAAGGGGAAGATCAGAGGAGCTAATGAGGAGCCCAAAAGGAAAACATGCCTCCAATAATGGAGAAGAACTCCTTTGATACACTATGGTTGGTTCTTGAGTAGTCTTCTCTCTTATTGATCAAACTTTAATTTTCCAGCTCAACTTAGGTCACCATCTCATAAATCCAACATTAAATTTGTGGCAAAGGGTATGTAAGAATAAGAAATTAAAAGGTCTTTGCTTTTGCCATAATGTGTTGCCTATAAAGACCCATCATAGTTCTTAGATGCTGTGCAGAGCTCCCCATCAGAACCAAAAAAAGGCAAGCAGAACTCAACTATCTTAAGTGTAAAGCTTTCCTATTTTTATAAGAACTGTAAGTCTGATTAACTATTACTCTATTTAAGTTTGATGGCATTTAATTTGCTCTCTAAAATTGTGTTGTATATGTTTATGTTACTTTGACTCTTCAGTGTCCTTGTTGGACACTCGACACTCGGACATGGGTATGGACACACTCAACACTTCATTTTCGGCCAAAAAACATGCATATTGAATTTTCAAAATGTTTCCGAGTGTGACACTCGGACACGTTATCCACGTCGGACACTTCTAGCCGAGTCAATGTAACATAAGTTGTATGACAATGCACTCATGTATTAATTTTTTTTTAAAACCACCCCGAACAGACCCTTACATTTCTGTCAATAAACTAACAAAAGTTTGAGCACAGTAGGAGGTTAGAAAGGGAGGGTGGTAAATCTTCTTTGAAAACATGGGATTGCAAATATAAAAAAATAAGGGAAAATGAAAAATGTAGAAAAATGGGGAGTTCAATGTAGTCACGTGAGATGAAGGATTGTCAATTGTCAGGGAACTCAACACAACCCAATCCAAAAGGGACAGGAAGGGCCAAATTCTAGTTATCGAATTTGAATTAAATAGTTTAACTAATTCCATTATTTCCATTTTGCCAACACTGCTTCACAACCAGGTAGGGGCACTGGGCAGGCTCAATTGGCTCATCACTCTCAGTATATGAGCCTGCCAAGTAGTAATTAAGGTTGCAGAACCATAAAATTTCCAAGTTTACTCTCTGTCTCCATCTGTATCAATCAACTTAAAACCTGACCATTTCGTTATTGCTAAGTTGACATGTCACCAAACTTTTCGAATGTATGCATTCCCTTTGTTCGAAACTAGTAGTGACATCACTGTGGAAACTTAAATTGTGAAAGTTATTATTATTGCAGTATTCATTTAATGTAATAATTAAGATGTAAATAGACATGTCCTGAATATTTTTTTTAAAAATCCATTTTTAGTAGGTGTCCACTTCAAAGGGTGGGACAGTTGGCTTGCAAACACCGTCAATTTAGCTGTGAACTGAGAATTTTTGGTTTACTTAAAGTTTCTAACCGGGCTTAATCATGAACGGATATAATTTAGGTAGCTCGACTCAACTCGTTAAAGATCAAGCGTATGGTAATTGGCATGATTGCAATGGAGGACAAAATAAGCATGAAATTTCGAATATCCACTTGCACATTATTGGGATTGTGTGTGGCAAAAGAAAGCGGGGCAAGAGGGAGGGAAAAAGACCCATAATTATGCAATCTGTGATGGGAAAAAGATCAAATATCCAAGACATGCCAGGAATCATGGGTATTACTGGTGCCAGAAAGTAACAGCAGAAACAAGGCAGCAAAAAATGGACCCATCAGCACCACATTGCATCAATCAGCCATTTGCCTTAATAGGTAAATTACAGAAAACTTCATGTGATCATGTCTAAACGATTTCAGACAAGATAACAAGGTTTAACAAGACAACTGCATTATTTGATTCCACAAGATTAAGATACTATCCCCTTTCCAAAATGCACACTTACATTGAAGATAGATCTCCCTTTTTTCACTACAAATCAACATTGTTCACTCTTTTACATTGAGAAAAAGGGTAAAACCGACGGGGCCAAAAAAAAAGAAAGAAAAAAGATAGTAATTACAATAGTTAGAGCCACCTTTATCCACTACAGTAATAGATGCATCATTAGGCTGCACAGTAAACTTCCGAAAAAAAGATCAGATCGATTCGTAGCTTTCAGAGCGGCTGCATATAGGAAAATAGAAAAGTGCTGGGAATTTCGTAGATCAGAAAGCATAGTTAATGTCTAAGTTGTGCTCTAGTCCATACAAGAACTAGACTCTCCCAACAGGGGAATGAGGTGGGTATGAGACATATCTTGCAGGAGCATCGGCTTGATGATTTGACGTCTTCATTCGAACCGGTACCTCAAAAACACCTACCTCATTAGTGATCTTTTCTACTACATTGTTCTGTTCCAAGAGCTCTGGCGGTCTTCTACAGTCTATAAATGATATACAAATCGCAAATGCTTGTAGAAGTGAGAGCGATGAATTGAATTCCACTGAGTATATTCTTTCCTTAAACGGTGCCAAACTCAACATCAATTGATTATCTTGACCAACCTGTAGAAAACAGAAGGGTGCTGAGAATTTCGTTGATATTCTTTATTGAGAATGCTTACATCAAGGAGTATATATGAGCTATGAGAAAGAGAGAAAATAGGGGGTAGGTCGATGATTACCTGAGAGAAAAGCTGAAACTTATCTTTACTCAGACAAGTGATAGAAGAACCCTTTTTCGTATCATGCCCTCTTTGGTTGCCAAAAATTTGCAACTGGCAACCCAAATCCCATCCGCCACAATCACATGACCCACCAGACCTCCATCTCTGGGCCAGAGTTGATATTTCTCCTCTACTAGGTACCGTATGAACACCACCTGGAAGTATAACTGTTGTGATTAACTTCAGACTTCCGAAAGAATGATCATTCTGTGAATCATCGTCCGAGTCAGCATACAACCTTTTCTCCTCTAAGTTCTCTCCAAAACACGCATGTGATGAATCCAACCAATTAAAGCTAGACTGGTCATCTTTACTAGGATTTCCACTGGTGGTTCTTGGGAGCTTGATGACGATGGCTGCTAGCTCATTAGTTGGATGAAAGTCAGTTGCATACTGATCTCCATGCCCTACATCCACTGCAAACAAATCAAAGTCCCTGGTGATGTGGTCATCAGCATTCTCATGCTTAGTAAAGGAACCCTGGGAATCTGAGACCTTCATCTGTGCCACAACATTTGGAACATAACCATTACCATCAGCTTTCCCTCCTTGATTCAACCAGATTCCACTCTTTCTCTTGATTTCACGGACAGTGAAGAATGTATAAGTCCAGCTATGACCTTTTCCTGGAACAAATGACTTCCTCACAGTGGCAGCTAAAATGTCGCTTTCATTGTCGATGGCAAAGGTAAACAAAGGAAAACCATTCTTGAATGAGACTTGCAGAAGAGCTTGGATTGACGAGGATCCATTCTTCAAATTCTGATGGGCACTGGTGGTCCTCCCAATGGTTGATCTAGACTTGCCCTTTGAAGAATCTCCAGGGCAAAAACTTGATTGATCATTGCATGATTTTGCAGTACTGCCAAACACTGGAGATGAATGTTTCTTAGACGGCTCGGAGCTGCTTGATGCCCTGGCCTTCAGAAGGGGATCAAGCAACCTTCTTAGTGGACTAGACCTACCTCTATTATTATTAGCAGACGACTTTTCGCTAGAAGGATTATCAATGGATGACGAAGCAATAGCTCCCTCTGACCCAGATCTGGCAACACAATCTTTTGAACTTGACCTACGAATGGGCGAGTTGTCTCTGGAGCCAGCATTCTTTATCATTTTACCCATCGCAAAACTTAATCTACGAATTGGTGACGGGTTTCTTGCTTTTGGGTTGGACTCTGAGCTTTTTTTCACATCAAACTCCTCAGAAGGCCTGGCTGCAACTGCACTCCTAATCCCAGTAACCGGCTGCTTCTCCTCTGTGGTTCTGCTTCTGGAGGGGCTGCTAAGCATCCTAGAAGGAAATGATAGCATATGTGATGTTGGAGAGGGACCTTTGACACCCTGAGCACTGATTCTGGATGGACTCTGAAACATCTTGGTTGAATGATACGATATATGTGTCACTTGTGATGAATTTTTGACACTATCTCGATTCTGGGAACTAGAGCCAGGTGGCCGCGAGTGCTTGTTCCTATCAATTTTATAAGGCAATGGATCTCCACAAGTGTTCCTCTCTAAAATGGTCTTCCCATCTGGATCTTCAGACAACTGGCCGTACACTGTAAAATCAGAGGAGGTTGCTACACCAGAGCAACTAATTTCTGACTGGTCTGTTGGCTTGATCTGAACTCCAGATTTCTCTCTTCTAAAACGATCTCGGTCAGCAGCTTCCATTTTGGTTTCTTGCAACTTTAGAGTTTGTTTTGTGGATTCACTGCCTTGAATCTTACTTTTTCCTTTCCAAGGTGCTGGCACCTCATACTTATCAAAGGTCAGCCGCTGTCCCGTTTCTGAGACAGACTTCAAGTCAGACTCCTTCCTTTCACCACGTTGTAGTGCTCTCAAAACCTTTTGTTGCCTGCACAAATGGTTATCTGCCCTAATGGGTGAGTCTTGGAATTTTCCAGAATTTGCGCCCAAAACATCAATATCTTGATTTTTTCCTCTCCCTGCATATATCTCATGAGGATGAGACTGAACCACGGGTTTGTGCGATCTTCGATGTGCCGGGGAACAGCTATGACCTCTTCCAGGAGAAGATTTAGCATCTTGAACATGCCCTTCCTTTGGAGATGCTTCCAGAGGAGATTGCAGTGAGCAGCGGTGCATTCTTTGATGAGCCGGTGAGCAGCTCTGACCTATACTAGAATGAGGTGATGAGCCATCTGTAGAAAAAAGAGAGGTATTGCTACTAGATGGAGAATACCCGTTATTCTTATGAGGCATCTGTTTTTGGCTATATCGCCATTTTTCCAGACGCTTCCAGTCAAGAACACCAACATTCAGTGCTTTCTCCTGGGAATTCATCCCTTTCTCCAAGTACGTGGGCAAATTCGACATGTATCTCACCAGCTCGTCCTCTTTTGAAGTCGTTCTCTCCAATACCTGACTTTTTTTACTACCTACATATTTAGGTAATGCATCATATGGGTTTCTTGTAATCTCGTGATGGAAATCAGCATAAGACAAGTTGGGTTTATCTGACATCAACATATCTCGTAACTTTGTACCTTGACGAGCATGAGAAGGAACATTTCTTGCTGCAGCAGCCACACATTTTTGATCCCTTGAAATATTTCTAGGATCAGGGGAATGTTCCATAGACCATAAATTGCAGGATAGTTCTCACCACATCTAGGTTAGACTAGCTCACATAAACATATCCTGCAATCATCAGTTTCTCTATCTCAAGGCATTTGCTCCAACTATCTGCTCCGAACTGGCAATTGCAAAGCAAAATTTACAATAAAAAATGAGCCCCTCCAGTGTAAAGAAAAATCAATTACTAAACAACTCCAGACTTATTGAAAGGTAAATGCAATTCGGTATCACATTGCAGAGACTAAATTCTCCTTATTTAAAGTTCTGCAGGTAACAAAAAGACATGATGGTACCCATCTCCACAACGTTAAAATATTTACTGTATTTCCTGCTCTGACTATGTAGAGCTCCCTACTTTACAATGATTAGGGACACTAATCAGCCCTTAGTATAAGACATACAGCGGAGCTGAATCAACTTCAACGAAAAATTGATTTCAAGTTTGAACATTAACATACAGAAAATTATCAAAAAAAATAAAATTAACATACAGAAATCTTGGAAAAATTCTCAAATGACAAGCCAATTCCACACAAGTCAAATGCAACACAAACTCACACACCCTTCATCGCTAGCACCAAATCGAAAGTATTTCTCTCCATTTCCCTACAAGCAGATCCATATGATCATCTATCTAAAACAGTAAGAGGGGAACACTAATTCATAAGCACAGTCAATGAAACAAATTATACTAATAATTTACTCAAAATGTTAAGTTACTCCTGTACTGGTCCATAGAACACAGCTTAATCGCCATTAAAATGCACAGGAAATCCCTCAATCTATACCAGCACATGACCATTGACCAAGTCATCATGATATTGTTATATCTTTGACAAACAGAATAAGTTGTGTGATTTGGTATGGCTGAAAAGAGACAAAACGTCACAAAATGCAAAGAGAAAGCACAATTGACCCAAACCAAAGAAAATCAGTGGTCCAGGCTATTGCTAGCTCATGGAAAAAACTACAGATAGCAGCTATCATAGCAAAGAAAAACCCAAACCACCATTGTTGATTACAACTAGCAGTAACTGACAAAGATTTCGACCCACCCCCCCCCCCCTACTTATCTTGATCCACATATATATTCAAATTCAAAATTTCCATGATGAATTACAAGCACATATATAAGAAGAAACAGTTGCAACACTGAAGAAGATACTCCACTATATTAGACTTAATAAGAATCATGAAAATGTGACCTTTGGTTTGGTCCTACACACTTATAAACTACTGCAATCACAATTATTGTAAAATTGACTAAGCAAAACAAAGAAACAATCAAACGGACAAACAAATTAGGGCAAAAGAAGCTTCATTTTTATCTAGATGCCTTTGTCATATTAAAGCAGTGACCAATCAAATCAAAATTGAATATTACCAAAAAACGTGGAAAATTAAATCAATGGTAGAGAGCTCTTGATTATTGATGCCGTGATATTGCTGAATTTAATTAACTCAATTAAATCATTCCAGATATTAATTAATCCACTAAAAAATAGGCCATGAAATTTGGGGGAAACTGAAATGCCTAAAAGTCTGTAAAGTTCATCAATAAAAAATGTAACTAACTCACACATTTCCTGCCATTTTTTTAGGATTCAAACATAACGCCAGATTTTCAAGATTAACAAACTCATTCTCTTTCTCTTTTTCTCTCTCCATCAAAATCGCAATCAATCTAGAATATGACACAAAATGAAATGAAATTACGTTAAGTATATAGTAAGAAAAGTGAAAAATCAAATCATTATTAGCACTATAATGACAACTAAACCGCCAATAACAGCAGAAATCAAACAGAAAGCACATTAATAAACAGTTATCATAAGATCAAAAAGTGTACATTCATGAGATTTTGAAGCAGGAAAAGCTCATACCGGAGTTATAAAATAAAAAATGTGGCCGGAAAACCACCGTCAACGGTGGAGAGAGAAAATGAACGAGTGTCGGCGCATTATTAATTCACCGGCGAAGCTTAAATCCAAGAATGTATGTCTCTATACTATAGTAGTGTTGTATAAGTACATACAGTAGTACACAAGTAGAGGAGAGGAGAGGAGAGGAGAGGAGAGGAGAGAGAAAATGAAAATGATGGGGACAAAAAAGGGTGTGTGTTTGTGGTTTTGTGATCCAAATGGGAAAATGGCCTTGTTTTTCAAAGTGCCAGAATATGCAGAGAACCAGCAAGTGAGAGTGAGAAATATAGAGAGAGAGAGAGAGAGAGAGAGAGAGAGAGAGAGAATCTTTGTGGAGAAAAATCGGTTTTTATGTTTTTTGTGGTTTTTGGTTTCTGGGTTTTTCACAACTGTTGTTGTGTTTTTAGTTTCTTTGTTGTTCAGTAAATAACTAAATACTGATATGAGCAGATGAAAAGAGGAGAGGGAAAGAAGAGGGGGAGCATTAACAGTGTTTTCATTGAATTTCATCGGACGGTGGAGAGAGAGAGAGAAGCGGAAAGGTCGCATCAAGTAAGGCGCGGAGTTTACGTACTGGGTGGGAGGGACCCACTGTTAACTGTTGGACTGTAGAGGTGGCCAGTGGGCCGGGCTAGGCCCAAGCCCACCCTGACCGGACTGCCGAGGGTCCAACCTGTGCTGGCAAGGAGAGAGCCCAGGTCCAGGCACGGCACGATATTGGCAGTGCCTCCCTCCGAGGAAGCCCGGCCTGCCTTGTAGCCCGTCTCTCTCCTCTGATTTTCTCTCTCCCCTCCTTCAATGACTGCTGGCTTCAATGTTGTTGCTGCTTTCTCTCTTCCCTCTAGTTTTTTCTCTCTCCTCTAGCTTTCTCTCTCCCCTTCAATGGTTGCTCTCTCTCTCTCTCTTCATGGCGGTCCAACCGCGTGCTTCACCTAGCTAGGCACGAGGCCTAGGCCCGGCACGGCACGGTGCTGACAGTGCCAAAGCAGTGCCTACCTCCGAGGAAGCCCGACCCACCTGAGAGCCCGGCCCAACTTTGGCACGGCACGGCCCGTGGCCACCTCTATGTTGGAGTAGGATTTGACATTTCTTCGCATTTTTTTACTTTACTTTTGTTGTAATTCTTTTTCTTTTTTTTGAGTGATATGTTGTATAGTAAAACCTCTATAAATTAATACTGCTGGGATCAAGAGATTTTATTAATTTAGAGAGATTATTAATTTATTGAGTAATAATTTATCAAACTATCTCAATGTCGGGACTGGAGAAAAATATTATTTTAGAGAGATTATTAATTATTTTATTTTTTTTTGGCAGAAAGTAATACAGATTAAAACTAACTAACAGAGTGAAAGTTATGGGGTATGCCAGTAGTGGTTGTAACAAATGCAAGTCCAAGGGCATCCTCCGCATAACTTCCTATGGCTAGACTAAAACATGTTAAATCATTACGGGCATAAAGGATACTAGATACAAACTTCTTCCTTGGCGGGCTGTCATCAACGATTGAGTAGTGCGTTCCTTGCTTGCTTGTTCTCCAGCTGTGTCGATTGCCTCGTGTGCGAAGGGGCTTCATCATGGACATGTTGCGGTCTTTTCTTTTTCTCACCTGTACTAAGTCTACGAGGGGACATACGTCTTTGATAAAAAAAAGTTTTGGTTTGCAATGGTTCTGAAAAATCGAGGTCGAGCCTTTGCTCGAGCACGAAAGAAGAACAAATCACGAGTTGAGCCAAAGGTTTTGGGATTTGCAGTTGATGATGGATCCAAGTTTATATCATTGGGAACTTCAAGGCTCCCAAAACTCAAAGTATGTGGATGGAGCTTTTCTGCTTCTTCCATGGCAGAATCCAAAATATCTGTGGCAAAGCTTCCGTCGACCTCACCATCAGTATTTTTGCTGGGGACCATTACATCCTGCATAACCAGTAAACCATACTCTTCTACAACTTGTTCTTTAGGGGCTGAGTCTCTAAACGACTGCATTGCACACCCTCCATCCTGGTTGTCCGCTTCCAGTATGGTGGGATTAGGGTTAAAAAAACCTGGAGCAGAAATTCCTACTCCAGAGGGTAGACATTTCACAACAGTGGCCTTCATTGGGGTAATGGCTCAAGCTGTCATTTAACTGAAAGAGCGAGAATGGTAGAAAATACATGTTTTTCCTTGAGCAATCTTCTCATAGGTTGGTTTGGAGAGCTTAATGTTAGCTCCATTGTGCTTCTGGTGACCGAAGCAACACCTACCATTCTCCTTATCCTCCTTTCGGACAAGACCAGTGCCATGTGATTCAAAACCTTCCGCAACATTCCTTTTCACTGATTCACAAGAAGAACCAGCCAAGGTATGCGACGAGCTATTTTCGCAAGTGGCAGTTTTCGTGTGTTTGGGCCTCTTCGCTCTGGCGTCTCTGGGATTGCGAGTATCCTTTGCAGTAGGACATTCTTCCGTAAGTGGGTTACCCATGGTCGAACTCACGCAATGAAGTGATGAGCCCTCTTTAACACCCACTTGAGTACTCATTTTGCCTTTCCCTTTTTCCTTTAGGACTATTGAGGGAGTGAGGTTTAAAAGAGTTTCCACAACGCTGAGATTCCTCAAGATATCCTTGTCGCCTGGCTTGATTTTCAAGGTCCTCACAAAGTCAGAGTGTGCTTCTGCGTGAGAGCCAAGTTCCATAGAAGCCATGGCTCTTCTGTATAGAGCCTTAGTGTTCTCAGGATAGTAAGTCAATACATCTGAGCATAATTCCTTGGCCATAGCAAATTCATGTACTTTAAGGGCGCAAGCAATTAAATTAAGGGCCACAGACAAGGCAAGCTGAGAAAAAGCTTCTTCGTCATCCACAACCAAGTTCATGGCAAGGTCCAAAATGTCATGAGCCTTACCATAGAGGGATGCAGCAAGTTCAATTTTTTTTTGTTTAAATAACTTGTTGCCTTCTTCCTTTAATTTGTTAGCTTGAGCCCACATTAAATTAGGATTCTTTTCATTTTTAAGTGATTCCAACAAATTATCTTCCCTCTCATCAAGAACACCCAAACCAGAAATCGACAGAGGGTCAAAACCTGAAAATTCACCCTTCATGGTTAAACCCATAACAATCAAACACCAGGGGTAACTAGAGTAGATCCACAGGAACAAAAGCCCTCAACTGATTTGGGCTAAGCTACACTAACGAAGCCTCAAAAGGAAAAACCAGAGATACAAATAAAGCTAAGAGATAAGGGAACTGAACCTGGAGAGGCTCCTAAGCAAAACAAGATGCATGTGGGCTCTCGCCGGCGACGAGGCGATGTCGATGGTCACCGTCAGCTGGTCGCCGACGAGTTTGACTGAGATCTAAATGGAGAAGACCACCTGCCTTATTTGACCATTTTCTCTCTCTTCCTCTCTCGTCAGCTGTTTCCTCCTTATAAGATTATTAATTTATCGAGTATTAATTTAAAGAGGTTTTACTGTAATTTCATTCAAAGTGTTTTCGTGATTTTTTTTATAATTAGGTGCAATTTCATTCTAGTTCTTCTCAAGCAAATATGTAGATTGAATAAAGTAATTTATTTCCCTCAACAAAAAGAAAAAGGTTAAAGCCTTGAAGGTTTTGAATGTCTCCTATGACAATGCATTGGTGTGTTCTATTTTATAAAACATTCTACTGAATTAAAGTGAATTCAATTGAAAACTCAATTGAACGACTAACTAAATAGTAATATGGAAAAGAAAAAGTAGATTATTAAATTGAAACAAACTAACGAGTAAAAGTGAAAAAGGACATATCTTTTACTACTCATATATTCTATTTAAGATCTTATGCGGCACAATACATGCATTGTATTACCTTTAAGCTACGACTGAGTTTTCAAAATGAGAGCTCATTTGATACGCTCTTTTAATTGAGCACCAAGAATGTGTTATTTTCTACTTATCATAAAATTGATTCGGTTCATTAGTTCGATGATGATTAGTTTAATAATATATAATTTCTCTTACATATTTCTTTTTAGTTCAATTAAATGGAAAAAACTACACCCTAACTTAAATATCCTCAAAATTTATTGTGCGTGGAGCAAAAGTATTTGGATGATCATGATTTTTGGTTCTAGCTAGTGTCAAATTTATTTATGGGTACTAGTACAGTAGTACTACTATAATAGAGTTGAGGATCCTCTACCGTTCGTTTAAAAACAACAGAAATACAGTCCTTGCAATCTCATCTTAAAATTGGTCTTTCTTTTTTTTGGGTCCTTAAATTACTGAGAAATCAGTTTAGAGGATTGAAAGAGAGAAGAGAAACTGATTTCCTACCGTAACAATAGAGGATCTGAACTCCTATAATACGATAATAAAGAGAGTGGAGGAGTAATTTGATGATGTAAATCAGCAAAAGGAAGAAGTGTGTGATTGCAAAATGAAGTGGTGAATGGTCATCTGATGGTATGGTGGTTGGTGGGGGGGGCCAAGGGAGTATGTCACCCTTTTGGACCGTGTAATGACTCATGACTGTGTGATTGTGTTAGATTCGTGCATCATAGTAGTGTGAGAGGGAAGGGAAGACTTGGTTTTGATTGTGGGAAATCTGTACTGTGTTTGTCTTTTTCTTCGTCCCAACTTTTTTTTTCCCATTTTCTACTTGTTCTATTATTATTGTTTTTCGTCGCTTCATGTTTAGCAATTTATATGTGTGATTAATTAAACTAATGACTAGTATTTAGTCTAGTGCAATGACAAGCAAATGCAGCCGAGATGCCCACTAATTTATGTCTTTGGTGTTTGTTGACTTTCTAAACCTATTATTAGTGGTGGTGTTTTCCAAAATACATTATCCGTTTCGATATTAATTTTACTGGCTGGTCAAACTCTGATTAGAGTTTTACAAATCATAAAAACAGTTTTAATTAGCATTCAAAGTTCATAGCCAAACACATCTTTTAGTTATGGAGTTTTTTTGTGCATTTTAATTGTGAACGAAGTTGAGTTTAAATGTGGTTATTTTACCATAAAGAGCGGAAAAAGTTGTTAGAAAAAGTTGATGTCTTGTACGTCACAAATTTGTTTTCACTATGATGTGGGTTCTCTTCTTACTTATTTTATTTCGACAATGATTTGGGTTCAGATTTTATTTCCAACTAAGTTGAAGGATACTTTACTGTTAAAAAAAACATTATTCAAATAAGGAATCGACTATTAAAATGAATCTTGAATATACATTTGGCCGGTGCACATGTTGTTCCTGTTAGCCCATCTCTTAAAATGGTGCTATTATTCGTCTTCTTCGTTTGACAGGATCAAAGAGTGATCATATCATATGTCGAAAATCAAATGCTTTTTGAGTGAAAGCAAAAGAATGTTGATATACATTTAGACCTTTTTAAAAGTTGAATCCCATTAAACTAAAAAAGAACGTTACAGTGCACAGAATTATTAATTGAAAGATGGGCAGAAAGAAAAGAAGGACAAAAGGTAAAAATTCAATGCAACCTTTTAAGCTTTTTTTGGTTGGATATACTGCTTGAGATTTGAGGATGGAAAGAACAAAGATACCAATTAATGTTTATGTTTCAAAAGACCAATAATAATGTTGTTCAGATCAAAAAGAAAATAGTAAATTTTTGGTTGTCATTGGATTGATTACCATTGTGATCTCTGTTCCTGATCCAACTCAATAATTCAGTATCAGTTTTACAAATTCGATAAAATTTTGTTCCCTTTAAAGGTTGATGGTTTTTTTGGTTCAGATGAGACGCAAATACCCGTACAAAGATCGTTTCACATGAAGCGTGATACCTATAAGCAAAAAAGTGATATATATTACCGTACATGAAAAATGATATCTCGCGACACAAAAGTAATACCACATATATAAAGCCATCTCATAAGAAAATTTTTGGATAATTTGATTCAAAATTTGATATAAGCGGGCGACTCGCTAGGGTTGTGTGTACCGACCACTTCCGTATGGAAGTGTCTGGGGGTTTGATCACGGAATGCTTTTTGGCTACACTTAACAAGATATACCCTTCCAATAATTTATGAGATGCTGACGATTTATCTTTGCTAATCAATGAGATTATTCTGATGACATATTATTTTGTAATAATTACTCCCCAATCATGTTTAACAACTACCACGCAAAAACGAAGTATCGTAGCCTATTTCTAAGTCATCATTCTTGACTAATAATACTGCATGAAAGGATCATATATATATATAGTGCGTACGTGCTGTCTTTTTGACACTAATAATGGGTTTGTAACGCATAACCACTAAATTTTTAATCAAGGCACCCACCCCCCTCCTTTCTGGAAATAACGTATTCTACTTGTATTATGTCATAATTTTCCATGTGACATTTGAAACAAATTGATTTTTTTTTTTAATAATTAAGTTACTCAATAAGATAGTCTGATCTTTTTGTAACTTTTAATAAGATGAGTGTCACTTTTCAATGAAACAATGGTCACTGCTTAAGGTAAGTGACCCCCACATTAATAAATAGTGACCCCATTTTTTTTTGTGATGAGTTGGTCTCACACAGGACTTACTGGTGAACAAAAAGCTTTAGTTTAATCAAGAGAAGTCAAATAAAATCTTGACCTAATGATAAAGATTGAGCGAGATAGTATTGGTATATTAGGTCGCAGGTGTCAATCCCCTCATCATTGTATTACTGTGACATTATTTGTGCGTCATTTGGATAAATAAATAATAAAAAAAGATTAATCTAGAAAACTTACAAGTGAGGATCTGGTCCATGTCAAATTGTCAATGATGCCATGATCTGATCCCCGAGATCAAGATCTGGTATACTCAGGATTGGTTAAATTTGTCCTTACGGGTGGATATACGTCATGTTATTCTTCTAGTTTGGCCTTGGATTCTAATGGTTATAAATTGGTGAGTAATTTATTATCGCATTGTTTTTGCTGCAAAATCTTCTTCACTGTTTTTTTTTCCTTTGCTAAGGGTATTCACCGTCGAACACAGTGACTAATCCTCTCGCCCCAACTGTCAGCGTACTAAGCGGTAGGGGGTTGGCTAAGGGATTTTTTCCATTCGCAAGAGTTGAGATTCAAACCCCCAATCACTTGTTTAAGAGATGAAGTGCTGAACCACTACACTAACACATCTTGATTAAATCTTCTTCACTGTGGAAAAGGGTAAGAGCAAAAAGGAATTAGAGAGTGGAAAATAAGGGCAACAACGAACATAGGCTGCTAAGTGTAAATGTGGTAGTTTTAGATGTCCCAAATTTGGTGCAAAGTTTCTCGTGACCGTTGGTCCATATAGTCTCGTACATAGCAAGGTCCATTTCATATTTAAGGCGTAAAATGACGTTTAGGGCGTAAAATGAACTAATTGATGTTTTGATAGCAACTTTTGCATTTAAGTTGGGAAGTTCCAACATTGACTTTGCCACCTAGCTTTGTAATAACAGATGATAGAACCTCAAATCCTCATCTTAAGAGAGAGTATCTTTCATTAACGTTGTACGGAATAATTAATTATGGATAAAGAATGTCACTACATACTCACTACCTTAACTCAGACCTTAACTCGTTTTCTTTGTGCACGTAGTTGGGACAGTGGGATTGCGCGATGGAAAAAAAAAACCGAAACAAAATGATTTTGGTATCTACGAGAATAACGAGATTATAATAGTCCACAAAAACCTTGTATAATGCGGATGGGTAGGGTCTCTTACATTTTTCTTTCTCTCAAGTCTTACTTTATACGAGATATACTATTTGTTTTGCTCAACCCTTAGAATTTAAGGGAAAGAGTTGAGACCTAGGGCATGTTCTCTTCATCTTTTTTTTACTGAACTTATCTGCACAATATTGAACTGAACTGAAATTTACTGAACTGAACTTATTTTTACTGAATCTATCATTACAAAGAGTAAATTTGTTCTTTGATTTACCGAACTCTACTGAATTTTTCTGAACTGAACTTCTTTTTACTGAACTGAACTGAATTTTACTGAATACTTCAGGGGGAAGTTGAGGAGAACAGGCCCCTAGTATATATTAATCATATCCAACAAACCATCATTTCAAAAATGCACATATATACTCCAATGATTCTACTTATTAAAATATCAGTGTACTAGTATGTTATTCATCACTTATCTATCTGTAAGATTTAGAACACATGATTCAGGATCAGTTACAAAATACTAATGGGTACGTACTTGCTCCGGATCGGATAATTGTACGAACTACATTGTCCTATTCGTATAGATAAGTTGTCATTAAATTAATTAAACTAATACCAATAGTGATTGGTGAGAGTGATTCGGTACTCTTATCTCTTAAGTAAGATCAAGGATTCGAATCTTGTGACTAGAGAAACTACTTAGTGGAAATGCTTTACCCCTTCGTGGCTGAACTCGATACAAACATAATTAGTCTTGATGTAAAGGATTTTGGTGAACCTGTAGTTAAACCAAAAAATTAATTAAACTAACAAGTAATCACAAGATTGAATTAGACCCAGAGGGTCAGTGTGTGTCAAGAAGCTACCCACATGGCATGTACAATGTACCACATGCTATCTGATCAACAAGCCGAGATAATACCGATCTTTACTGCTAGCCAGTGCTAGGGCCCCTAAGAGGCTAAGATTGATTCTACTCATTATTGTTAAGCCATATATAAGTTATATATAAGCATTTCTTGAGCACTGCACTGCCATTATTTAACTCCAAAACATATATATTGAACTACATTATAGAGTATATGCTTTACCATGCTTTAGGGTCAAAGGTGTAAAGATGGTAGTATAGTACTCCTTCCGTCTCAAAAAAATCTGAATTTTTGCTTTTTGAAGGTCAAACTTAACAAACTTTGACCATTAATTTATGAAAATATATAAAGATTCACTTTATGAAAATACTTTTGTTAGATTCATTTTTAAAAGTACTTTCAAAAAATCGTATTGTTATAATTCTTATATTCATATAATTGTAGCTATTTACGGTCAAAGTGTTATCTTGAAGACCTTGAAAAAACAAAGATTTGGATTTTTTTTTGAGACGGAGGAAGTATCTTTTAAAATCACAGAGTACAAAATTCACGTTTTAATATTTGCAATCACGCAAACGTAGCTAATCCTGATTTGATGGACATTGATGAAATTAAGATTCTTTTTCTTTTGATTTTGTCAGCTTCTTAACATTTAGATCTGCAACTGAGAAATGGAATTGGACCTCACCGTAATATTAGGGTATTATGTGATATGGCCCAATTGGGTAGATCGAGTTCGTAGAAATATTTCTGGACCAATTGCAATTTTGCCCATTCAATGAACCCAACATGCTCTTCAATTGTACTCAATGGACTTTGACAAATAAGTTGCAGAAGATAGAGCAATTGACTAGGCTCGATCATGCATGTCCTTTTATGAACCTACTAATAAAGATGAAACCCTCCCATGATTTTGTTGTTTTTTTTGCTCATCGTCCGTAAAAAGGACAGACAAATGGCAATAGTGTTGTACATGGCTGTTATAATCTTACCAACTTGCTCATTATTATCCTGAATCTGTCTGACTATCTCATCAAAATCTTACTAGGGTTCGGACTTGATAGGCCCGCAAGTGCACGGGTATATCGTCGTAATAAAATATGGTATCTACAGGGAGCTTTCGATTCCAAGTACTAAAATTTCTTAAATTTAACAAGTTAAGCAATTAAAAGCGGATATTTGGTGAATCTAGCAAATAACTAAATCGCTAACAATGATGAAAACATAGCAAGATTAAAGAACCTAGAGTTGATTTCACTCAATTAAACTACTTGATGCGGATAAATAAACTTCACCTAGCATGTCATGTCGATTGTTGCAAGGACGGACAAAGAACCTAAAATCTTCTCTCGAAGAATCAAAGGCGAAACTCAATATAAAACTCGACTATCTATTCTCATGGAGTCAAGAAAATATCGAGAACATGAAAACATAATTATATCCAAAAAGCCCCAAGTAATTCTAACGTACTTTCGTGGTTAGGCAAACTTGATGTAAGATTGAGTTCGGGCGATCAAGATTCTTCTCTCGAACTTAAATTAATCACTAAGAATAAACAATAAGCAAACAATCAATCATCGTGCAACACTCTAACGACAAGCTAGTTTCCAATTATCTAATTAAACATCAAGCAATTCAATCAAGCTACATCAACCCTAGATAAAGGGGAATTAGCTACTCATACTATTCAATAACAATAAGCAAACAACGAAAACTAAATTAAACATGAATGAACAACAATTCAAGAACAATCATAAACTAAAGTGAAATTAATCTAAAAGAAATAGAGAGATGGGAAGAGAAAGTAGGGATAAGAAATACGCAAAAATGCTTCAATTGATAATACTCAAGAACTTGAACAAATCTTGAAAAGAACAATTCCAATCTTCAAATTGCAATAATAAACTAGAGTTTGATTCTAATCTAAAAAAAAGCATAAAAGTTTGAGAGAGAATATGGGGTGCTAAGAGATGATAAAAGAGATGAGTTATCTCTCCTTTTATAACCCCCAAAATGTCTCTAGTCGGATCCAAGCTAAGTGAAAAGCCAAAGGAATGGCAAAGGTCACGAGTTGAAATCTCGATTTCCTGCAGGTTGTCGTGCGGAAAATACGAAGAAAAGTTGCATGGTCGTGCAACCCTTTTTGAGTTCACTGACTTACTTGCATGGTCATGCAAGGTTTAGCCTTCAAACTCGCATGGTCGTGCAAGTGCAATTTTTCCTAAAGCTTCCTTTTTGAACTTCTTTTCTTCTTTGTCTTTCTCTAAAACATTCTCCTTGACTTCTTCCTTGACAATTGCGACTCCGACTCATCTCCAAAGTCTCTGCCAAGCCTCTTGGTATCAAAATGTCCTAAACACACATTAAAACACAAATATACCCCAAGTAGTCATTTTTATCAAAATAATTATAAAATCTCAAAAAGAAATAATATAACTATCATGAAATCAATCAAATGAGTGTGTTAATCACATGTAAATTAGCTCTAATTACGCACTTATCAAGACTATGATAAGCACGGGCAACGGTGCGGGTCGGGTCACTCCATTTAATAAATGGGTTGGGTCTGGTCAGACATGTTTGTGGGCCGGAAGGGACGATCATTAAACGGGCAGGCCCATTTAAAATTTAAAAAGTGCTTTTTATATAAAAAAAATATCAAGTTGGTCGGCCCATTTGTGACCCGGTATGACCCGTCTAACTTTAAAATGGGTCGGCCCATTTCGACCCGCCCATTTACAGTAAACGGGTTATGACCCGTTGGTGGGTCGCGTTGGGTCGGCTACATGGGCCCTTCCACTTGCCTAGGTCTAGACTATGACGATGATGATGATGGTGGTGGTGAGGGTGACAACAAAGATGTTGGGTCTCATGCGTATATGGCTTCGTAATGAAGGCAGTATGATTGTATTTGATAACAAATAGGAGAAGTCCGATATAAAACTGGAGGAGAAGTCTCATACAAAGTAGCTTTCTGTCTAAATAAGTTTTGATTACTTATTTTTATGTTACAATATCTTAGTATTGCTAATTTAAGTATATGATACTGTAACACCCCGAATTTTCATCCAATTTAAAACCATTTAAAATCATGAGTTGCAGCGGAAATACACTGGAAATTCGAAGCGTTACCGCCGTATTTAATGTTCAAATCAAATACAAGGCTAGAAAGAAAAATAAATGCTAGAGTTCCCAACCAAAGTAATAGATAATTAAATATTAACTATCTTCCAACTAACTTAAAACAATTAGTCCAAATGAAATAAAAGTATTAAACTTATTAATTCTCATGCAAGAGAATTAATCTCAATACAAAATATAAAATCCCAATAATAACAAAATTCCAAACTAAACAGTAAGATAAATGTTTTTAGAAGATATACTATCTTCTTGGTACGCATTCTCTCTACCTCTACTCCTGGAGCTAAAATCCTGTCAATCTACTCCCCCATATAGACAAATTCCATATAGGTTCATCATAGGCCCACCATTGAAGAGAAATGGACAACAAACACAAGTAAAAAGAAAAACAACTAATCAGCGATGCTGAGTAATTCATTACCACATAATCCATTTCAATCTCCAATTAAGTCCTCATGCTTAATCAAATAAACTAATCATGCTTTAAGAAATAAAGACAACATGCTTTTAAAAATAAAGACACAATAATCACCAAATAATAAATCTCATTATTTATTATTATCCATTAGCCAAGTTCATTAGAGAGAAGAGAATCGCATGAATTGTCAAACCAACCGCAGTCGATTCAATAGGATCTTAGTCCCGTGCACAGTGGCAAAAGAGGGATCAAAACCGTCCCGGAGTATAGATGACTCCCGAAGTACTTCAAATGTTCCTTAGTATGCATACCCTCCTTCGACCCTAAAGTCTACAGGAAGAACTGTTCCGGAGAAGCACTCGCCCAATCATCATATATGGATACAAGATTTCCAAACATTGAGGCCATAACCAATGGGACCACTCAACGCTGCAAGTGACAAATTTCCATTTGCATCATTTGGTGGATCTCTCACACAAAGAAGTCTTAACTCTCAATTCAATTTAATATGGTGATCACATAACAAGTAATACACATAATCTTGGCACTCAAGTAACACAATATGGTTACCAATTTCCGATGGTATATTACATGAATGGCATCTAGGCCTCAATTCAAAACCACCTAATCAATAGTCAAAGTTCATATCAACTTATTGAAGTAACATGCTTCTAACATGATTCACATGCTTACTAACATGATACCAAAAATAGCAATTCCGAGCTATATCCAATTGAACAATTATTAACATAATTTTCGTTCAATAACCAATAATAAAACATGCATCTCCTCACATGAATATTAATCAAGTAAACACTGCTATACAAGTGAATTTCCAACATTACACATGCATTCACTAATATATAATTCTATACGAATTATCACAAGGAAATAAACATCAATTATCCATTCTCAAATATTCACAAGTCCAAATATGAATTCACATTCCTAATTCAATACTAGACAAATGAATACAAATCCCAAACAATATGAATTATGACAAAGAGATTACATAATTCATAGAGACATGAATTACCTTTAACGATAGGCAATCACAACAATCAATAAACGTAAGCTCCTTACGTTTAAGCGCGATCAACGGGTCCTAACAAATCCACAATGTAACAATAGTCAATACCTTGACTTCTAAATCACTTTATCAAACTTTAAAGATGATTTAGTACCCTTAATTTAATTAATTAAGTTTCTGAAAATTTCAGTTACTCATGCATGCTCAAAGTTTCCAAAAACCAATTTGCATAAACCAAAATAGAAAACTTTCCAAAATCCTAAACAAGTCAACTAGTCAAAGCAAGTCAACACCCAAACCACATCACCATCACCACCCATCACCACCGCTGACCATTGCTAGCGGTGGCTGGTGGCGCCGGGCAGTCGCCGCTGCTGCAGCACGGCAGGGGTGCTGCCGTGTTGCCTAACCCAAAACTTATTTCTTTTTTTTTTTGTTAATCAAATTTACAAAACCCTAATCTAATTAAATCCACAATTCAATAAATTTCCAGATTTAATTAAATTATAAAGATCTAACCTTTTCATTCAAACTTGATTCAATTCAATAAAAACCAGAAACCAAACCTTAATCATGATCCTATCATGCAAAATTAAATAGAATCTAACAAACCCTAGATAAAACTAAATTTGGGTTTATCATACAAAAACTAGGGTTCTTGAAAACATACTTGAATTGAATAAAAAAACTTTTAATAATCAAAAGAAACCAATTTAGAACACTTACTTGAAAATTCAAGGGATTAAAACTGAGCAAGATGGATTGTGAAAAGTGATGAACTTTCTCCTTCTTTTTGCTCTTGGGGTTTTGGTCGTGTGAGGGGAAAAGAGAGAAACGTGTGTTCTTTTTTTTTGTTTGGTAAAGAATCAGTTATGTGAGGAAGCTGAGTGTATTTAGGAACCCAATACACTCCTTCCTTAACTAAACTTCTTCTTTCCTAAAAACTCTCGTAACTTCTCTCCACTTACCAAATATTTAGGAAACCAATTTTGAAAAATAAAAACTGATTTATTCCAGAGCCGAAAATAATGGCCCTAATTGGGTCCTAATTATTTTCGGTCAATCCGAGTAATTAAGCCCAATTTCTTCCTTTTTATTTTGGCCCAATTAATTTAATTAGGTCCAAAACTAAAATCCAATATTAATTAGGCACTCAAAACATTTATGAGCCCAACTAATTATTTTAAATACGAAATTACATTTTCTTTTTAAGTAATTATTATTCTAAAATGAATAAAAATTACGGGGTATTGCAGATAATGTATGTTCGAATCATTCCACGATAAATATAAATAATGTTAATAGTTAGAATACCACCACTTTACAAACAGTTTTTAGATATGTTTTTCATATGCAATAAATTTTATCGCACGATAACTTAGTGTCAGTCTGAATAATATTCACAATCTAACCTAATATAACATATCACAATCTAACCTAATATAACATATTATAACATAACCAATTATACTTTTAGTTGCGAAAAGAGATACACTACTGAGTGAAACTGAATTTCGGCTCTGTTTTCTGGACATTTGTTTGAACTCATGGAAATTGAGAAGAAGAAGAATAAGAGTAGGAAGAACTACTAGAGATCAAAGAGAGTGCCATTCAAAGTGCTCGAGAGGCTATCTAGACGTGGACTGAACGTCTTCTACTGTTGTGATGTTGTAAAGTTCAATAGGTTCGTCGTTCGTTTTGAAGCATATGCCGCTCGAACCGATGATCCTCGGAAGTTGGCAAAGACTGCTCAGCTGCGGAAAAGCATTAATAGAGTCATATCAGCTGCCAAAAGAGGAACTCTTCTGGTTGCTCAAACCCAGGGAGTCCTCCATGGGCTCGCATTGACTTCGGGGTGCAAGTTTGCACTCCACCCTGGCCTGAGTGAGTTCTCTGCTCAGGGGGAGGAAGTTAAACAATTTCTTGCCTCTCGGAATCTCAATCTTGATTACTATTATCCAGATTCTTCCGAATTGTGGTGCTTCGATTTTGATTCTTCATCTGATTGAGATAAGCTTTCGAACTAAGTAGGCATTAAGTATTTCTAACTTATCCTGAATCATGTGTTCAAAATCTTATAGATAAGTGAATAACAAGTAAACTGATGTTTTAGTAAGTAGAATCATTGGATTTTAGGTGCATTTTTGAAATGTTGGTTTGTTGGACATGATGAATATATACTGGCCTTAACCTTCTTTCAATTCTAGAATCGGTCCCTATATCAAAGTCTTAAATACATTGACTTGATTTTTAAAATCTAACTGATATGTTTTTTAAATTCAGCCCAATAGATTTTTGAGCCCACACCTAGTTATTAAAAATTAGTGTATCTAGCTAGACAGAATGTCTGATACATATGGAAGTATCTATAACCCTTCACACCCCAGCGACCTAGCTCCACAAAGAAACCGAGTTAAGGTAGTGACATTTTTTTATGCATAATTAATTAATCCGTATAACGGTAATGAAAGATACTGTTAAGATGAGGATTGGGGATCTATTATGTAAATTTTTCTTGTGGATTCACTGTTACAAATCCAAATTTTGCTTGTGCTTTGTGTTAAATTTTCCTTCTGCTTTGTATTTTCTTAATTATTTATTATTTTTTCTTTTGCAATGGCAGTTTGGAGCAGAAGTTGTCACTCTGAATTTTAAGTGAATGGTCAGTAGAGTCAGATTGGGAAGAGCAGTTCAGATATAAGCAATTGTGCAGTTCAAAGAGATAGTAGAATAACTATGTTAGCATACTCTGCCAGCAAACACTAATCAATGACAGCAATTTGTATTTTGTTTTCAGATTCCATGAAATTGAAAAATGTCATCACAGGATATAGCGCTTCATTCAACTATATAGGTTGGCATATGACAATTATGTAACCTTTTCTTTGGTGATTTACAGTAATTTCCTCTAGTAAAACTTAAAAGAGATGGAAAACACCATATGTTGCTGCATAGTATGAAAATTTGAAGCATTGACAATCAAGTTTTTGCTAGGGGGTTCCTTAGGTTACACATACCATAGATGGGTTCTTGAAGGCCTCTTTTTTTTCTTTTTTTTTTTAGGGGAAAATAAATTTAATTAATTGAAAGCCATACGACACTTACAAGAAGGGTTGAATTCAACAAGAAATAGATCTAAAACATCAGAATACATTCGAATGAAAAAGCTATGTAGCACTAGAGATTCAACAATTCCGACCGGCTTCCATTTGATCGCTGTTTTCCATATTACAGCCTCTTCGCGGAAGCCTCTGCTATAGCTTTGAATGCTTCGATTTGACATAGTAGACCACCTCTTGATAGAATAGATCCACCAAAGCACCATACGAACAACAAAACGAAAAACTAACAATACTCTCAAAAAGTGAGAGACAACCGAACCCAACATAATATGGGACAAACTAACCCTCACAAATGGAGAGACTGATATTATTCGACATAATAAAACTAGATAATAGAATAAAACAATGAAACAAAAAGAATTGGGGCTTACCATTAGCAAAGAATTGCTAATGGCAACCCCTAAACCAAAAAGGAGCTAGAGTTTTTTTTGAGAAAAGAGAGAGAAAAAAGTTTGCGGCTTCTTGGAAAGCAATGGGGTTCTTGGAAAGCAATGGGGTTTTTGTTGTTTTAATTGTTAAGTTTATCCAAAACGGCTCAAATACTTTGTATACTTGGCCCTTAGGGCAATGTTATTTTCAATTGTTTTTAAATTGTTCCCAATTGTTCCTAATTGTCTTCAGTTACCAATTAGATTTATCGGTTGCCACTAGTTGCCCCCAATTTCACTTATCTTTCTCTAATTTTGTATCTTGAGTGTGTTTATAATAATAATATTTTTGACTGTAACTATATCATATTTGAACTCTTGTGTTCAACCACAAACATATCACATTGATTCAACAATCAGTGTAAACATTGGGCTTGTCAACGTAGTACTATCAAGAGACTAATTGGTTCTAAAAGCCGACAATTACAACTTACAAGTTATACGGGGATGGAAAATGGAACTCATGATCTTGATTTAACAAACCACTTGAAGTAAACTTGAAATCGCTAGACTACCACCCTTAATGATTGGAGCACTAGAGGTTAGAGTAAGGAGACTTTTCACATACACACATAAATTCTTTACTCATATAAATTAATACGAAAAAATAATCATTGTGATCGATAATGGTACTCTAATATGAACCACAAAACATAGATTGCATGAACAGTCCAATACCGACCAATTTCTAACTCCAGGTGACCTTGACAACCTACAGCCTTGCTACAAAATTTTTCATTCAACATACGTTATACATCTAGCCACAGGGCCACATCCATACGTACGTGCGTCAATAATAATATCACATAGTCCAAATTCCAACGCTAGCGTTACTTCCGGTTGAAAAGAAAACAAAATCTCCAAATCCCAAATGTAGTCATGGTACTGTCACAACTCATAAGAGAAGAAGTTTAACACTAGTATTATAGCCTGGGTAATCTTCAAGTAGGGATGACAATAGGCGAGGGCGGAACAGGATGAATATAGGTATATTCATACCCATTTTTATCCAGCAACGGTCGATCTGTCATCTATCCCATCCCCATTAGGCTACCATGGATAAGATTTTCAAAACCATTCTCGCCGGCCAGTGGGTATGAGATGGGAATCACATCCTCCTTAATTACCCAGCGGATATCTATACCCACCTAATAGCACTCCAAACACACCTGATACCCGCCTTAGATCCACATGATACCCGCATAAAATAATTACATTATATTTAACAAACAAACCCAACAAACGTGCAAATTGTGTCATTATTACAAACATCAGATAAATTTGAACAAATTGTGCCAATACATTTTATATTTAAAATATTTTGTATTTTTTTATTTATAGGTGGGTATGAGATGAGGCGGGTATCTAAATGAGAAACAACACAAATACACAAACCATCTCAGCCCCATTTCCATGGCGGTTTTGCTTTTGTAAAACCATCCCCGATCTATCCCCACCTGAGACTCCCCCATCCCCATCCTAATTGGGGCGAATGAGAGAGAAAACCCACCTATACCCACCTCACTGTCATCACTACCCTCAAGGCCTCCACAGTCCACACACATTCTCACTTCAGTTCAGTGGTGCTGAGTTTTGAAACATATTTTTTATCTCATATATCAAGTTTTGTTCAATTCAGTTTAGTTGTCTCCAGTTCAGTTCGGTATTTTCAGTTTAGTGATGTTAAATTTAGTTCAGTTCAGTTCCAATAAGTTCAACTCTAACAAACGCACACTAAGGGCATGTTCTCCTCAAATTCAATTCAGTTCAGAAAAATTCAGTTTAGTTCAATAAATTTTTGTTCAGTCAAGTATTGCGCAAATAAGTTTATTAAAAAGAAAGTGAAAAGAACCGGCCCTAAGTACCGGCGACCTTGATGAGTGGTGATGACCTTGCCACAATACTTTTCAGAATTTTCCTTTTCTCTTTTTTGGCTCGTCTCAGAATTTTCCTTTCCAGTAACTATCAGATAGTCCAAATTCCAATGCTGGCATTAATTCCAGCTGAAGATGAAACAAATCTCCGAATCCCAAATGTAGCCATGGTACTGTCACAAGTCTCACAAGACCGTGCAGTACAATTCATCACAATTGACAATTCCATCTACCTTTCATAAATAGCCCAATATTATTTTATTTTATTTTTAGAGGAGAATAGGAGACTTTCATTCATAGAAAAGTCATATGATATCTACATCGAAAATAACCCTAGAATATACTAAATTAACAGTATCAATAACAAATCTTCTAACAAAATAATTAACTAGAATACCCGAGCGCCACTCCCAACATGCATAGTAACCATGTGCTTCCTTTGATGCTTCATCTTTAACGGAAGTGGAGATCTTCACCGCAAGTACCATAATTGTTTGCTCACAAAACGTTGTATGATACCATCGATCTTATGCATATCCGGTCCCCGAATTCATATTACCTGATACTAAATCGCACAATAGGCGAAGAGAGGATCCTACAAAGAGGAAAAATATAAAAATCCCTAATAACTCCACAAAAGGGAGAGAAAATTTATTTCACTTAGAGACCATAAACTAGAAATCAATGATAAAAAAAGGTGGAAAATATGAATCACAGGCTAGGAATGACCTAAATTGACCTTCTCGGTCTGAAAATTTGTCCTATTAAGAATTAGAGTTGAGAAAGGAAGAAGAGAGGAAAAAAAGAAATGCTTGGATTTTTACTAATATTATCTTTAGTAGTACAGAAAAATCCAACCCAATTACACAAATCCCAAATATATTTTAAATTTTCATTCTCTCTCCTGTACTGTACTACTCCTAGAGTCCTAGTAGTACACCACCGCATTTTCAGTTCACAACCCAAAACCTCCTAACTCCCCTGGTTTAAATAATCCTCAACAGTGCCATAAAATCAAGGAAGTTCTAATTTCTCTGTTTCTGTTTATCTTTCTTACAACAACCAGAAGAGAGAAGAGAGAAGAGAGAGAATTTCAGAGATATGGACAATGGCATGGGAGGTATGTCCATGACCCCACCCCCATCATCATCATCATCATCATCATCATCACCCATGATGGGGCATAACAATGGCACAACGATGATGCCACGTCATCACATGATGATGATGCACATGACATTCTACTGGGGCAAAAACGCCGAAATTCTTTTCTCCGGTTGGCCAGGTTCGAACTCCGGTGGTATGTACGTTTTATCTCTCTTCGTCGTTTTCGTACTCGCTTTTCTCGTCGAGTGTCTCTCACGCTCCCGTTTAATTAAGCAAAACACTAACGACGTCGTTTCGGGCCTTCTGAAAACTCTCCTTCACGCCGTTCGTATGGGGCTTGCTTATCTTGTGATGCTCGCTGTTATGTCCTTTAATGGTGGAGTTTTTATTGTTGCTATTTTGGGCCATGCTTTTGGGTTCTTTGTGTTTGGTACTCGGGTTTTTGGGCTGGGCCCAAAAGGGTCCGATGATTCTCGTCTTAACCCGTATGAGAAGACCTCGGATCTTCCTGCTATGAGCTGTTGAGATTGTGATTATTACATAGGTTCGGTTTGATTCACTTTAATTTTACTTAAGTTCAGTTCAGTTCAATCTTGTTAAGTTCAGTTTATGTGTAATTTTATAAGTCATATAACTTTTTATTCCGAAATAATTTCATGATGAAAATTATGTGATCGGAAATATCTCAAACCATACTGTTAACGATCAAATTTAAAAAATCAATTCAGATCAGATCGGTTCAGATCATTTATCATGTGAATCAACCGAGCCTTACTAAAAGAATTGTTGTTATGAAATTTCAAGGATGTAGCTTTTTTCTTTACTAGGTAATTTCTCTTCAGATGTAGCCCGTTTTGTGTTAATAGAGGTAATGAAATATGATCTCGAATTATAAGTACCTAGATGTTCCAATACAACCTAAATCATAAGTTGTTCTACAATAATAGTTACATAAACGGACTATGATAACTAGTTTATTACCGTACAACTTAATAACTCTGCCATTGCAAGCTAGATTCATTAGCCAAGTTTGTAATGACAAAGTTATTAACGTGTACTAAACTAGTTATCTTAGACAATTTACATAAAGATGGTAGAACAATTTATGATTTGGATTGTAATGGGGCATTTAGACCCCGATTTAATTTGAAATAAGATGTTGTGCAATTTAGTTGATAATATGGTACTCTCTTTACAGGAACTTTATGAATGTGTATTTATTGAAAACTATTTTGACAATGTTGCATTCATACTAGGTTGAAGTTTTATATCTCAACAACATCAACTATCCAAACAAGTATCTTGTTGAGCAGATTTAGATATACAAAACTTTATCCCTAATTAGTTGCCTAACTAGTAGAGAGATTGTTTTCGATAAATCCACGAAAAGAGTTGAGTTATAAAAACTTTTGAGTATATTATAGTAACTTTAATGGTATTATGGTAGGATCGCTTTAGTATAAAGATCATTGTTCTTAATAAAATAAGGTGAATATTACTTCCAAGAAAAATCCAAATGTGGGGAGGTATTATTTAGCGTTGTAGCTATCAGATAATATAGCTTGGAACGAGAGCGCAGAAGTTGCAGTTATTGGAATGTGAGATGGAGAGTGCAGTTTGTTGTCACTATCGCATTTATGCTTAATTTGACTGTCTAGAGATGAATGAAAGGGAGTGACGGGAGAACCAGGGTCGGGATCCTATGCTGTCATGTTATGGTGTTGTTCATGTGTTTCTTTGTAAATAGGAGGTGAGTTTGGGAAATAAAACACTTGGCGGAGAGAGAAAAAGAGGACAATACCATAACTGGACAACAGAGGATCTTTGCCCGGAGAATCACGGGTGTCAACTGGCCAATGTCATACACTCACATTATTGTCATATATGTGAGATATGTCGTATGTGGCTGTAGCCTAATTTTCCTAATGGTGACTGTTGAATGTTGATGCTACCACAAGAAAATGTGGTCGACGATTGAGTGGTAGGGACTCATTCATCCTTAACAAAGGTCGAGATTAGGATTCGAATCTCACCTTGGGCATGGAGCAACTTTAAAATTCATTGGCTAGCTGTCCCATTCTTTGAGGTGCCTACAAACCAGCACGGGGGATAGTCACTGTGGTCGATGATGGATACCCTTGGTCGTGAACCAAAAAAAATGTGGCATTTGCATGTCATACAAAAAGGTCTGATATTTTTGTACGTAGTTGAGGCACTTGATTTGTGGGTCAAACAGTCCAGTCCAAATTAGAGATCCATGTTTTAATCGTTCAAAAATGGCCCAAAGATGGGCTTGTTCATATAACTTTTGTGTCTATCTTTTATGGACTTGTTCCATTGGAATTTTGGAAGGACTAGGGTACACGGCCCGAGACATGGTTTAGGGGCCGTTTGGTGTTCAAATTATGGAATGGACTTGGAATCAGGGATGGAATCACGTCGGTATGGAGCATAGGGGGTCAGGGGGTTTTGCCGTTTTGGAATGGTGAAATCCGAAGGGGGTACATGGGATTGGGAACCCGATACTAAGGCCACGTTCTTTTTAACTGAAAATGGGTAACTGGTAAGTGAGGGTAATTGGTGGTAATTTGGTCAAACTAAGAGCAATGGGAGTAACTGCCTATCTGGGGACAACTAGGAGCAATGGGGGGTAACTGCGGACAATTGGGAGCTAATGAAAAATTTAATTGGTAACTGATGACAATTGGGGGCAACTAAGGCCAACTGATAATCAGTTGAAAGAACATGTTCGAAGAGGGTGTCGAGTATCGGTTTGGAAAATAAAAAAACACAACCAAACACACAGAATCAGTTTTAGATATAGAGACCCATACTCGATTACCATATTAGGCTCAACCAAACGACCCGTTAGAGAGTTAAGAGAGGTCTATAGTATACATCACTACACAAGGTTTTTATGAGAGAAGAGTTAAAAAAAAAAAAACTCTAAAAATAATAATAATCTAATTTCCGTAACGATGAAAGTAAAAACCTCAATTTTGCACAAATTTAGTTTTTACATTATGATGGGACATATATTACAAACCTCTTGGAGATTTGTTATCGAGTTGATTTTTTATTTTTTATTTTTTTTTGAAAAGCGAGTTGATTTTTCAACTACTCTATAATACTAATTTGATTGATAAAAGTGGTTTGTAGTATTGAAGATATCCTAGTATATTTTTTTCTAAAAGTATTAGGGTAACAATTTAGTCTTTCATATCATAAAACCAAATCCATGCTTCTCAAAAGAAAAAAAAAATAAAATACATATCCCTCAAAAACACAAAAAAAATAAAAAAAATAAATTCCTACAAGCATTTGCGACACGATTAAGCATTATGAACATTTCCTTATGCCCGCCGGACGACTGCGAGTCTGCGACTAGTATTAATATTATCATATGAAACCTTTTTACTTTCCTACCCCTCCCCCTCTCTTTTTTTTCTTTTTTTTTGTAGGGTAGTGGGTGACAGCCTGACTTTTTTTATTTTTTTTATTTTTAATATAATAGGCATATTTCATTCATATTTCATAAGGTACCATACAACAAGCTCTATTAGGAGCCTTGTTCAAAAGGTTACAAGTCTATAGATTACCAAAACCACTAAGATATATACTAGAGCATCTTTCTTTACTACTAGAGCATCATAAGTAATTAACATAAGCATGACCTTAAACCATGAAACGAAGTTCATTAAGTACTGCCTACGTCAACCAAGAAAATGTGGTTGAGTAGTAGCGACTCATCCATCATTAACCAAGGTCGAGGGTTCGAATCTCGCATTGGGCATGGAGCAGCTTTAAATTCCCTGGCCAGCTGTCCCACCCTTTTAAGGTGCCTACAAGCCAGCGCGGGGAATAGTCACTATGGTCGACGATGAATACCGTGAACCAAAAAAAAAAAAGTACTGCCTACGTCGCCCAAAGTCTCCTTCTCTGTCTCCTTTTCAGATTCCTTCTCCCATTTGAAACTGAGCAGATCAATTTCATATGGGAATCTTGCAAAATGAGGAACAAGGAGGTGACAGCCTGACTTTACTGCAACAATTGGAGGACAAAACTCCAAAAGCACAATCATACAATTCTGATTATAAATTTATAATGAACCAGCAATGGTTGAGTGGTAGAGATTCATCTATTCTTAATTAAAATTGAGGGTGGGTTTAAATTTTGTTTTACACATGAAGCAACTTTAAATTTCTTAGCCAGCTGTTCCATCTTTTAAAATACTTACAAATTAGTGGAGGAAAATAATCCCTGTGATCGACCGTAGATACCCTTGGTCGTAGTGGATGTTTTTTTTTTAAAATTTTTTATTTTATTTTAAATTTTGACAAGTATAGTAGATGTTTTGTTGTCATCCCCTGTGTACTGTGTATGCACACCCTCCAAGTGTTACAATCAAAAATTCAAATGATTAATTAATGACCACACCTTACTGGCATCATGGACTTGGCTCTTTCCATTTGTCTTTTTTTTTTTTGTGTTTAATTTAACACCCAACTTTTTCTATTTATGTATTTTGATATTATCTCCCCTTATTGTCCAAGAAATTGAAGGAGCAGTTCATCTTGCCAACCTTTCAGCAACTACGGTCCGTACGTAAGTCAACTCCTTGATCCATCATAATATCATATACATTCATCTCTTTTTTGGGTGTTTACCATCACTTTTAGTTCATTTTCTTTCTCAATTTTAACAAATTTACAACTTTTTGAGTTTAATTTCTCTTTTTTTTTGTGTTTATGATCACTTTTTACTTTTAGTTCATTGTCCTTCTCAATTTTAAAAAAATGACTACTTTCTGAGTTTAATCCATTTTATTTTCGTCAATGATCTCTTTTTTGGGTGTTTATGGTCACTTACAGTTCATTGTCTATAGTCTTTCTCAGTTTTAACAAATTTAAAACTTTTGAGTTTAATTCCTCTTTGTTGGGTGTTTATGATCACTTTAGTTCATGTTCTTTCTCAATTTTAACAAAATGTCAACTTCTGGATTTAATCCATTTTATTTTCATCAAAAAGATCAAATACAATGATCTCTCTTTTGGGTGTTTATAATCACTTTTAGTGATCAAATTTTAACAAATTTACAACTTTCTGAGTTAAATTCCTCTTTTTTGGGTGTTTATACTTTTTAGTTCATAGTCTTGACAACATTTGTGTTTAATTCCCTTTATTGTTTTGACATTTTGTAGCAGATCAGATAGTTAAAGAAGATTGTTAATTGAAACAATTATACAACAATGGCTGATGAAAAGGAGAGGCAAATAGGGATAGCAATGGACTTCTCAAAGGGAAGCAAAGCAGCTTTGAAATGGGCAATTGATAACCTTTTGATGAAAAAGGGAGATACTTTTTATGTCATCCATGTTAAACACCGTGGTGATTTAGAGTCCCGCAATCTTATTTGGGCTGATACTGGTTCACGTATGTATAATCTATGTCAATTTATTTCTTTTTTGCTTTTGCTTTTTTACAAATAGAATTAGTTAATTATTTGATCATTATTTCTTTGGATGATGGTATATGTATATGTTTGTTTTGCGTAATTATTAATAGTTTAATAACTGAAAATTTGCAGCTTTGATACCATTGGATGAATTTTGTGATCCGGAGGTGATGCATAGCTATGGAGTTGACAATGATCCTGAGGTTCTTGACTTGCTTCGTATCATCTCCAGCAAGCAGGTATTGTCTCTTAAGTACAATATATATGCTCAGAGCAAGTCTTGCGTGATACCATGTCGTACTAAAATCGGGTCACTATTTAGTAATGCAGTGGTTACTTGTTATAAATAGTTTTCCCCGTTTCACTAAAAAGAGACCGTCTACAAGTTTTTGTGTTTAGATAATGCAGTGTATATTCAAGGATGTCGGTTAATATAGGTGATATTGTCTTTTAAGAAAATTATACCCAAGACTCGAATTCAAAATTTGTGCGCATAAGCTTATGAGGCTCAGCCTTATTCATAAGTCTAAAACTTGGTAATATTGTTTACAAAAACTCATATGAGGCGGCCTCAATGTGAGGCGCCTCAAACAGACATGACATTAGTGCTGACGTCATGCTTGCCTATAAAGGTGGCCTCATGTTGAGGTGGCCTTGTAAAAGACATTTTGTTGTTTAGAGATCCAAGTCTGTAGATTTGTTTAGAGCTGGGTTTCTATGAATAGGAGAAACTTGATGGAAAAAAATATGAATGGTGACAGGTGACAGTGGTGTGGAAGATATACTGGGGGGATGCAAGGGAAATGGTTTGTGATGCAGCTGCTGGTCTTCATCTGGAATCTTTGGTCATGGGAAGCAGAGGCCTTAGTTCCATCCAAAGGTGACACCACATTTTCTATACCATAGTTGTATGGGGAGTGATTTTGCCAACGCAATAATCACTTCATCCAAGGCAAATGATTCAAATAGAAGAAGCCTTTGCCTTGGAAGAAGTGTCTATCGCCTTGGCAAAATCATCGCCCTAGTTATATACTACTCCTATGTTGCTGTTAGTGATTATAAGCTGTGATTAATCATTAATTTATTGAAATGAATTCATTAAACAGGGTGCTGCTAGGGAGTGTGACCACCCATGTGCTACAGACTGCAACTTGCCCTGTGACAGTGGTTAAGGACCATACCACCGGACATGGCCACTAATCTCACTTGTGTATGTATGTATGTTAACTTCTGTACTTTTAAGTACTACTTGATCATGTATGATCAGGTGTGAATTGAAATGTGAATGTATGTCGTCTGTTTTGCCGTCACTCATGGCGCAAGAGAGAATAATTGTTGCTGATACTTTGTTGGAATGTAATGTTTCTGTGTTTCAATTGAATGCGAAAGTGATATGTTTGTTGCATTATCGTGTTCAGTGTATGTGTTTATGCACGAGAATTCACACTCACACAACAAAAATCTATTTCAAATAGTTATGAAAAAATGACAACGATTTCAATATATGATATACTCCTACACGCCAACAAATTCTCCAAGGTGAAGTTCTGTAATTAACTTTTCATCACTGTTTCTGCCAACTTATTGTTTTGTACGACGGGTTGATTTTGCTATTCGGTAAACCAAATGGGACATCCAACAATGTCGTTGTAGTATAGTGGTAAGTATTTCCGCCTGTCACGCGGACGACCCGGGTTCGATCCCCGGCAACGGCGTAAAATTGTTTTGTTTTTGGTCATACACTTACTCAAAAAGGAAGCAAATACTTCCTTGCAAGCTATTCTGGTTCTTGCTTGGACGTTTCCCCTCAATCTTCAATACTTCTCATCAGCTAGCATAAAATGCATACCCCTTTAGAATGTTTCATTTAATCATTTCAAAACCAATTATTTCCCAAATTTACATACCAAAGACTAAAAAAAATGAAGGACATGGTTAACCATAGCAGCCCCAACACCACACCGATCCATATAATGGCTTTGGATGGCATAGTCAACGTAAACTCCTTATTCACCTTAGCCCTCTTCTTGGGGATCGTCAATGGAGACCCAACCAACCATAAATACACCCTCGTTAGCAGCAGTAAGACCAAGTCATCATGCTTAGCTCAATCCTATATGGCGAAGGACCTCATTGTCTTCCATGTGTACTCTTTTAGCTTCTTTCTGTTCTCGAGCCTCATTGCCTCCGCCCTCAAACAAGCCATCAAAGCGAAAACCACAAATGGTGATGATGAAGGGTGTGATTTGGGCGGTCCGAGAGCTTTGGAGGTGGTACATGTCAATACAACGGTGTTAAGAGTGGGGATATTGGCTTGTGCTGGTGGTTCGGTATTTGGTTGTGTTTTCTTAATGTTGGCTTTGGTCAAATTTGTCCAAATCAAGCTGGGTATCTTGGCTTGTCACAATTTTTATGCTTGGGCAGCTTGTATCCCTCTTTTGGTATTAGTTCCTCTGGCTCTTGTTCTTTACATTTGTATAGTTTTGCATGCTTTTACATCTTGAAACCACCAATTCAGCAATATGTTCTTTACATTTGTATAGTTTTGCATGCTTTTACATCTTGAAGCCACCAATTCAGCAATATGTATATGATTGGTTGTTCTTTAAGGTGAAGATTGTGATCCAAAGAAAGCTTGCTTAGATTCATCTACTGAAGAATCGTCCAGAAAGTTGTCGAAATTTCGTCAGACATTAGACTCTCTAGTCATCGAACTGTTTCATTCGTTATCTCATGTTATACTATGCCTTAGTCCTATCCCAATAGTCTCATGTTTCACCAATCTGGCCCCCTTGCGATGCGAGAGGCCATGGAATTCTGTGTGAAGATATTCTGAGTGAAGATATTCTGATTTCCAGAATATTGGTCAAGAACAGAAAGAATCCCTTAATTTTTGAAGCTTGAAGCCAATGTGCCAGAACAATAGAAGAATATGCCGTAGACAATGATTCTTGTAGCTTACTGGTGATGAGCCCTTGGGTGAGACAAGAAGATTTGGAAGCTGATCATCGGATAGTATTCGGAAAATTGGAATGTGATCAATGTGCTAGATATTACTGTGTTGCTGGTGGATTTGTGAATCTAAGAATTCAATTCTAGCTAGAGATACTGACGTTGAACAGTTGACTTTTTCGACTGTGGATACCGTTCACAGAAATATCGACTAGAAGGATTTTCAGAAGCTAAGGTGGAGTCACGTCAGAGATTTTCGAGGGGAAACGTCAGGCTGGAACAAGAGGGTCTGAGTTTGCTAGTTGCCTTAGAGATCATGGTCTTATGAGTATGTCAAGGTGAGGCAGAAGGGATAACCTACAGTGAATCAGACTAGATAATAGTCATAACACTAGGAGTAGATTGTATAACTTACTATACTACAGTGATACAGCAGGAATCTGTTTTTCTTTGAACGAAACGATGATGAGGTGTTAAATTAAAAAAGAAGTCGAAAAAGCATCAGGTCACTCTGATTTCAATGGAGTTTTAGATAGTTGCTGCTTAATTAGCTTCCGTGAACTCAACTGTTAGGAATATATCTTGATATAAGTACTATGTAACTGTTGTGACTATATTAGGATTTCGCCGCAAAATCATCAAAATTTGACCTAGCTACAAGGGTCCAATTCATTCCTTACCACTATCAGTGTGAAAAGGGTCAAGAAACTAGAAATTCTGATCTATTTTGCTGTCATTCTTTGAGCTGTCTGTTTTCCTTTGTGATCTGTGTACTATAGTTCTTTGCTTGCATAATCGAGAACAGGCATACAGTCAAGGAAAATATACACTTGCTATGTAGCATAATCACAAAACACTAATTTCATATATAAAAGAGGCTGGTAGGCTTGTTGCCAGTTACATGCAGTTACCCATTTCCTTGTTAATCGGATGGGAGCACACAGTTGAGAAACAAACAAGCATCATTTCCCAACCATCAGAAGCTACAATACTCAGGATAAAACTGAAAGAAAACTATGCTGTGCAAAAGGTCTCCTGGAAGCATGGACGAATCCCCCATGCAGGTCGTTTGTCCATCCACGCTTTCGATCTCCACGACTTGCATAATCGCTTATTCTTAACTCTATGTAGACTCATGAACTGCAACCTTGCTAAAGTATTTGAAAGTTCACAGTTTCACAGTTTCCTGCAAAGGATAAAGGAGAGAAAATATTTCAAATTCGGCTACAATAGCAACAGTAACTGTAAGTCACAAAATTATACTTAGTTAAGCTGTTGAATGATCAGAATTAATCCCTCTGCATTGCAGATGTAAGGAGACTAAGACTATCGAAACAGAAATCGAGTTTAACAATCAATTCAACTAAAGTTTATTCATATAGTTATACCTCAACTGCCACAATATTCACACACAGTAGTTGGCAAGAACCTAGTAATAGAGTGATCCTGCAAAAAGAATGCAGATTTTCGCAACGTGAGAAACTTCAGATAACCAAAGTTGCTGTAAGGAAAAACTACAGTATATATGTTTCCGGTTGCAAATCCTGACCTTGCCACCAGTTTCCCCTTGCTGCACCACTTGCATCATCCTCCCCACCATCTTTCTTGTGCTGATAATTTGAACCAAAAAAACAAATTAGGTTATAAAGATAGCAAACAAAGTTAAGGGTCTATTTCAAATGGAATTAAACATTGAGACGATTATTGCAACACAAATTCTTACGATGGAATATGAGCTGGAGGTCGGTTGAGATGGCGATTTTGAGTACATTTCTTGGCCACCATAGTAAAGAGATGAGCTCAAGTAACTAGGTTCCACTCCTTGTTGCTGGTAAATTGAGTTCCTTTCCTTGTTACTAGAGGTTGCATCACCAGGTTTATATGTATTATCTGGAAAAAAAATAGCAAATATAACTAAACATCTCCAAGATAATCACTTTGGATTCTAAAACTATATAGTAAAAAGTAAGCTTGTTGCAACTAAAGTTGGATAAATTGATAAAAGCCAACATTCATATCAATTGAGCATTTTTTCACCTAAGATCATTAGCTTGAATAAAGCTGATGATCTTTAATGTCAATTCCAAAGTTTTAAGATTTTTTAAACTCTCATAAAACCTTATCTTAGCTTTTGGATTATAAGGAATGTCACACTCAGAAACTAGAATATTTTTGCATTTTCTCAACTTCTTGTTACATGGAAGGACCAAACTAACTTTTTTTAAAAGTAATCCAAACTAACAGAACTTTACATTAGTGGTAATGTACTGGCAAGTTTTAGAATATTCTCAAGCCTTCATGGGGAAAATAGTTGCTAAATAGGAATACTATCAAATAAAAAAATAGTTGCTAAATAGGAAAACTATCAAATAAAAAAATAGTTGCCAAAATGAATAAAAAAAAATTAAAAAGAAATAAAATAAAATCATGGATTGAGTTCTAGAACATGGTATACCTTGTCTTGCATTCCATGGCTGATTCCCAGTCCCAGAAGGCTCCTTCTGCCATGATCCTCTCACCTCAGAGCAACCTGAATTTCTTCCAACTCCCTGTCAATTTACAGCCAAAACCAACAAAAAAAATGGTCAAAATTCAATCTTTTGTTTTTAGGGTCAACCCTCAAAATTTTGATCAGCATATAAAATCCCTTTTCAAATCAGTGAAATAAAACTACAATAAAAGGCAAAAATAGAAAAGAAAGGAGAGTAATTGTTACACATAGGACAGTTATTTTGTAACTAATTAACCAATCAAAAGAAATTTAAAATTCTTGACATGAAACAGAGAAAACCAGGGGAAAGGGTTTTTGATCATCCTCAAAAGAAATACTATACTTTAATCATTGGATTAAGAATATAATCTAATCAATTTCAAAAAAAGGAATCTAATCTAATCAGAAAAATTAAAAAGTGCCCATAAGACAATTATTTTTGGTTTAACACTTCACCATTTATAAGCATATTATTATAGGCTGACCTTAAAAACAGAGGAAAACAGGGGAGTAAATTATTACCTTAGAAGGTGGAAAAATGGAGGCAAAAACATCATTAGATGATGATAATTCTTGAGACCCAAAAAGCTGAGTGGTAAGTGATGGACTTGAACTTGAACCCACTTGTGTTTTCTTATTATTGTTCTCCATTTTTGAGTTTTGGTGTAAATCTAAACAAACCAACAAAACTAACAAGTGTAAAATTGACTACTAGGGCCAATTTTAGTGGGTGATTTTGGTTATCTAAAATGCAAAGAAAGAAGCCAAAGTCGTGAAGAGAAGAAAAGAGAACCGTAAACGTTCAATGTTAATATTGAGAGGTCAAGGCTAAGAGAAGGGCTTGAATCAAAACCGTGTCGCAACGTCAATTTATAGTGGTAGTTTGGAAGATAAATTAGCATTGAGATAGGGATAGGGGCTACGGCATGGTGCCCCCCCCCCCCCCTTTTTCCAAAAGTCTTTAGGGTCCTTTGCTGTAAAAAAAGGTAAAATATAATAAATTATGAAAAATAATAGAGTAATAATCAAGTGAGATATGAAATTATGAATCCCAGAATTATATAAAGATGAGCTCAAGGAATAAAAATAAAATAAAATGGTTTATGGATGGTTGGATAAGATCTCTAATGGTTGACCTTGTGAAAGTTTAGGCTTCCTATGCTATGTTTCTCTGAATTGAAATGTTTTATCGAACGCCAAAGTAACTTCTAACTTTGTTGGACATGAAATTTAAATATATTAATTGTTGTTGGGAACAAGACTATGCTATCCACCCAAGACTCACTGAACTGATTATTATTTTTACCACAAAACTGAATTGAGTTGTAGGAGTAATATATCAGTAGACTAAAGTGAACTGAACTTAACTTATCCGATTATCATATTTTTGAGGGGAAAATAAACTTCATTAATTGAAAGTCATATGGCACTTACAAGAATGGTTGAAATCAACAAGAAATAGATCTAAAACATCAGAATACATTCGAATGAAAAAGCTATGTAGCACTAGAGATTCAACAATTCCGACCGGCTTCTATTTAATCGTTGTTTTCCATATTACAGCCTCTTCGCGGAAACCTCTGTTATAGCTTTGAATGCTTTGATCCGACATAGTAGACCACCTCTTGATAGAATAGATCCATCAAAGCACCATACGAAGGACAAAACGAAAAACTAACAATACTCTCAAAAAGTGAGAGATAGTCGAACCCAACGTATGGGACAAACTAACCCTCACAAATGAAGAGACTGATATTTTACGACATAATAAAACTAGATAATAGAACAAAACAATGAAACAAAACGAATTGGGGCTTACCATTAGCAAAAAATTGCTAATGACAACCCCTGAACAAAAAGGGACTAGGGTTTTTTTTTGAGGGAAAGGAGAGAGAGAAAAAAGTTGAAATTGTATCCGATTATCATATCAATGAACTAAATCGATTCTATAATAAGTGAAAACGAATGCACCCTTATTAAAGTCCAAAACTTATCTAGAAAACAGTATGTAAAAGTAAAGAAAATAAAGAGTTTGTTTTATTGTTGTTAAATACCCAAAATAAAAAAGTAAGTTTAAACTTTAAAGGAGGGTCCAACAAAAATGAGCATGTGGGATTTCCACTACTTTGTCCCTCCTAATCGAGCTAAGCCTTTTCTGATGCCCCGATTCCATTCTGAGCATCTTACTGATCATATCTCACAATCTCAGTATCATGTTTTTCTTCGAAAGATTACACAAATGGATAAGCTAAGCACCTACCTCTTGTAGGGTCAAACCCGTGTTCGAAAGATATTATATATCCATGTACTCCATATCATCATCAACCAACCTCTCAAGAGTCAAATTTTACCAAATTTGAGCTCAAACGAATCAATATTGATTTGAGATCTTAAATACAAATTCATTCTTTTGCACTTTTATTTTTTTCTTTGTTTTGCTGAGAAACAAGCTAAGTAAGGATAATAATAATAATAAATCCTAAAGTGTCCTCCTATAAACCTTTATTTTTTCTTTGATTCAAGGGAGATACTGAGACTATTACAATAAATTTGCATGCAATATAATGGAAGAATAAAGGATTCGGACCTGTACTTTAAATACTTTGGGACCTGAGTAGTCTTAATCACTCGACTATTTCATCATCTTTTTGACATTGACCTCTACAAGAACCTAATACTCAAATGTCGGTGGACTAGTGAGCCCCTAGAATAACGAAAGACACTTTTTGTCAAATTCAAGCCTTTGATTTAAAGAACCACAAATTGATAGTACTAGTAATTTATATTTGTGCTATTTTACATCATCATTTCCCTGTCTAGGTACAACAACAACAACATCCACCCGTTTCGAATCAATCGCGATGTTATGAGCATTAACAAAGTCAAAATTCAAGCTTATTTCACAAGAAAAAAAATGTTTGAGATTATTATCTAAGATAGGGTGAACAGAAATACCGACTAATAAACTAATCGTCCTCCTGCTAACTTAGACAACAAATGGACCTTCCTTGGTTATGACCAACGAGCAACTCTCACGTTACTGGCCAGCCATGCTGGTATATAGGAGAACCCATACTCGATCGACCTATCCTAGGGTAGGTTACGAAATCAAGATGGCTACCATGCATGAACCTCTATCTATCACTTTGAAATAAAGAACAGAACAATTTATCATCTTCAACTAAAAAATACTCGATCTACTACCCAATTTGGTGGAAATCTATGGTTTCATTCTAGAGTTACAAATCAACTTTGATTCGTGAGAATATATGTGTTTGGAATCTCTCATTTGTTGACCCCATCGCTTTCTCTTATTTCGGCCCTTTGCTTTTCTCACCTTAAAGTTATAGGGGACCAATCCATAAAACTTGTAGAGCCATTAGTTTATTTATTTATTTATTTTTAAATTTTTTTTGCGAAATGGTCCAGCAGTAGGAGAAAGATAGCTAGAGAGAGGGAGTCTCACTAAGTCACTACTCACTAGTGCTAATGGGAACAGGGCAAATCCCACTAGATTAAGCTAGGTAAAATATGCCCTGAAAGGGGTAGTGGAGTTGGTCGTGGGGTTGAAATTTCATGACAAAGGTCATGAGTTCAATTCCCACTAGGCCTCTTTGATGAGCCTGTCTACAAGATTTATCTTTATACACTTGGGGCTTATCTGATACACACTCAAGAATAATGACTGAGGGTTTCTCGCATAAAAAATAAAAGTTAGGTAAGATATACTTGTACTAGTATGTCTTTCACCACAAACATCAAGTTAGTGGTCACATTTTGGCGTAGGTTGACATTATAATTTCCTTTTTTCATTAGGGTATGTCGTAACTTCACTTTCATCTTAATATAGCTGATACACAAAAACTCGTATATATGAGGCAGTTTCAAGGTGAGGCTATCTGTAACAAGTATGACATTATACTTATGTCATACTTTGATATAGAGAAGGTCTCACCTTCAGGCGGCCTTATTGAAGACATTTTGTATCTAATGTACTTACATATCTTGAAAAAAGAAGAAAAAAAAAACCCTCCTTCGTCTCAGTTAGATCTTTGACCAGTGTTTTCCGTCACTTATGATTATAAAATGAAAGATTTATGTAAATGAAGGAAGTAAAAAAGTAAATTGATAAAAGCGTTCAAAGAGGGTCAAAAGAAGAATCATATCATCTAATCAAATATTGCTAGGGAGATATACTAATTAAGATACCAAAATTCATTGAAGAATGAATGAAGATATGATTTTGTTAGCTCTTACCAAGAATTGACCCCCACAACAATTCTTGGTTGATTAGAGACATGGAGTATATCAAGATCAGATTCTTTATGAGTGGATCAGATTCTTTTTGTTACTGCTTAGTTTGAGATTGAGAGCTTGGCTTACTAGTTGGTAGTCAACATTTTGGGTCCCCTTAGCTCGATTCTTTCTACTCAGATTTTATCTTTGGCTTGGGTCGTTGAAATTTAACAATTTTTTTTGGTGCAAAAAATTTGTGGGTAGGTTCACTCTTCATAGTATTTTGGAAGTTGGGTATCTTCTTTTTCTCCTTCGCTATCTGCGTTGACACAAAAATTTGTTTAAAACGGTTTTATTTTAACTTTTGGTAGGATGATGATCACTTTTTAATGAAATAAGAATCACGATTTATAATAAATGACTCCTATATTTCTAAATAGTAACTCATTTTTTGTGAGGTGATCTCACACAAGACATTGCCATGAATTAAATGACCGTTAGGATGATTGAGAGCGGAAAAACGATTTTGATTTTATCTTGATCTCATCTTTGGGATATGCTAATTCAGTAATTTGCTTAATTGTTGCCATACCTTCTCTAAGAGATTACTAAGTGTAAGCCTATGCGTTGACTTAATAAAGTTGAATTACTAATTTATGGTTTTTAGGAATAGATAATTTAACGTTAACAGCCAACTATGAGGCCCAGGATTCGACCCTTATCGACCTTTTTGCCCCCCCAACTGCCCAACACCCATAAAAAAAAAAACTAAAACAAAAACTAACTTAGTCAAAGCTTCAAATTAAAAATCACATTATTGCAATTGCAAAAATGATCTCTATTTTTTCCCACATAAAGAAGTGGGCAAGTGGCTTATTAAGCATCCTCTATTCGACCATCAAATCAAAAATAAAAAATAAAAATAAACGTGAGCGGCAGGATTCGAACCTGCGCGGGCAAAGCCCACATGATTTCTAGTCATGCCCGATAACCACTCCGGCACGCTCACAACTTTGCAAGCTAAGTGTAAGGAACTGAGTTTAACTATAATTTTTAATTTCATGGAGGCGCCAGGATATCCAATTTGAATGTATCCGGGTCCTATTTGAATGTATCCGGGTCCAATTTGACTTGGGTCATCCTTAACTTTTCAATACGATGAGGATTTTACCAAATCATGAGTTCTCTTTCATGTTACCCGAATTATCCATCATTCATAATTTCATATGGCTTGGTTTGGTTTAATTCATTAGTCGAAAGTATTATGGTAAAATAAAATGACTGATTGCAAGGGTAACTACTCGAAAGGAAACTGTAGATAGTAAAAAGCCTGTAATAGAGTATCTAATCATGGCAATCATTCACATTTTGAATTCAAGCAACTAAATTACCCTTTGCTTTTTTATTGGATACGAAGAACCCGCATCCACTACTCTTTTGAGGGTACAGTGGATAAACCCCGTGTGGCCGTGTATGTGCAATAACCTGCAAATCAACTAAACCACTTAACTTTTCTAATGTATCTTCAATTCAAATCAAAGCCTTTGAGAGTATTGCTAAGGTTAATGGTTTACAGTATAATTTACTGAACTGTGTCAGTTAGCTTAATATGAGTAATTCTTGAGTGTGTATGTTGTATCAGGATACAATATGGTCCAATTTTTGTGCATTTGAATTGCTGTTGAGAGTTCTTAACTATGAGATTATTTATCTTTCTAATAATATGCAACCGCGTTTTTTGTGTAACAGATCTTTCAATGGTATTACAGTTGGTTTCCACTACATGTGCTGTTGTGTTTACCCCGTTTTAAGGAAACATTCACCAGCTAAGTTTTTCCCTCTTTGCTCAGATTGCAACATAAAGAATAAGAAAAAGAAATATTTTGCTGTTTAAGCAGCAATTAATCCCCACTAATGATGATGTTATTTTGGGAATTGACATCATTTGCTTATTACACACTAAGTAGCCTATTTTTGGAAGAAAAACTTTCAAAAAATGGAAAACAATAACTCCATGTCATTGTGTATTTGTGTTAATTGACATGCTCCATCACACTACAATGTCAAGGTGTGCACTGTTTTCTTTCTTCATTTTTGGGTGTCGAAACGCACAAGTCTTCGACGTCTCATTTACTTGCACGATTCTTCCTGTATGTATATCTATAGTGTGTTACAATATAATTTCCTGGCTATTAATGTTAATGATTTTGTAACTTCCATTTGTAATTGTAAACAGTGGCATTAGCTCATTTATGAATTGACCTTAAGGCTTAAACAAAAAGTTAAAGCAATAAAATCCACTCTTGTTTTGCCACACTTAATCCCCAGGTTGCGTTTACATCTACTCTAGCTTATTCTAGCTTATTAGAAATTTCAAAGTTGTGTTTTCTTCTGCCTATAAATTTGGACATGCGTAGCGAAAATATCTGACACAATTCGACAATGGCTAATAACAAAGCTTTCCCAATGTTCTTCTTTTTCTTCTCTGTGCTCTATATTAGTACTTCCATGGGATCATTGCATCTTGAGGCTAACAATGAGGATACCAAGGCAATGTTTCTCTATTATGTTATCCTTTTAAGTTTACCGATATCTTTATTTCCACATTGGCAAACTCTGCATCTCATACTGTTTGGCTAAATTAATGAAAGTATAGAACTTGGTTTATCTTATGTCAAGAGCGCCTTTAAGAATTTTAATGTATGTGTAACTTATGTAGTTAACATGATCATTATAGTTACTACATGGCTGAAGATCCAAGTTAATGATTTTGTTTATTAATAATAATGTAGGTCTATATTGTATACATGGGATCCAAACCTAAGGGGTACACACTTTCATCTAATCACCACCTCAGTATTCTCCAGAAAGTCGTGGAGGGCCGGTAGCTACCTCTTCCCCTCTTACAATTACACTACATAGTTCATGCATTATATATACGAGAGCTTGTTTGTTTGTTGAAAGGCCCGATTGTGTACTTGGATCTTTTACTTCCACTTGCATCACTACAAAGTACTACTGCAGAAAAGTCCTTGGTTAGAAGCTACAGGAGGAGTTTTAATGGGTTTGCAGCCAAGCTGACTGATCAAGAGGCGAAAACTCTCAAGAGTAAGTACCCTATAATCCTTGCTTTATTTTAAGAGCACTTATAATGTGTGTGATTTTTGTAGGACTGACAGGTTTTTTCCTTTTTAATCACTCTTTCTTTTTGGCAGATATGAAGGGAGTAGTGTCTGTGTTTCCTAGTAAGACACTCCAACTTCAGACGACGAGGTCTTGGGATTTCATGGGATTCCCTATGACTGCCCCTAAGGAAGTTAGTACTGCTGAGAGCAACATAACAATTGGCGTCATTGACACTGGAATCTGGCCTGAGGCACCTAGTTTCAGCGATGTTGGCTTCGGTCCTCCTCCTAAGAAATGGAAAGGTGTTTGCAAGGGTGGACAAAATTTCACTTGTAACAAGTAATTTTCTCCAACTGTTTGTGCCTTTTCCCGATAACAGTAAAATCTGGTTCTCTATCTTATACTTGCGATTTTATAACAATTCTGAAATGTATGTCAAAATTTTACCAATTACTTGAATGGACTGATTGTTCTACAAATCACTTAGCCTGTGAAGAGTGAATTTCTTTATGTTTGTAATTCTGACGGATGTGCCTGAAACTGCTCCACATTCGTCGTAGCTAACAGTTAAATCTTGTTCATCTTGGCAGCAAGATTATAGGAGCTAGAACATACATAGGATTAACCGCAAGAGATGAAGTCGGTCATGGCTCCCACACTGCCTCAACTGCAGCCGGGAGAAGAGTAGACAATGCAAGCTTTTACGGAATAGCTGAGGGATCTGCAAGAGGTGGGGCACCCTTTGCTAGGATAGCTGTGTACAAAGTCTGTGAAGGTTCTGGATGTACAGAATCAGGTCTCTTGGCTGGCTTTGATGATGCCATTGCTGACGGGGTTGATGTAATCACCATTTCCATTGGAGGAAGTTCACCAATTGCTTCTATGAGGACGTAATTGCCATTGGTGCCTTCCATGCGACAAAGAAAGGAATACTTACGGTGCAGTCTGCTGGAAACTCAGGAATACGCGCAACAGTCACTAGCGCTGCACCCTGGCTGTTTACTATTGGAGCCAGCACTATGGACCGACGGATCCAGACAAAGGTCTCCCTAGGGAATGGCAAGACACTCATTGTATGTGTCATCAAGATTCAACCCATACTTACCTACTGTATGTCTAAAGTTTGTTTCTCTGCGCTTAATGTGGTCTTTTGGTTGCCTTGATCGAGTAAACAGGGAATGTCAGTAAACTCATTCACGTTGAAGGGAGACAAGTTCCCCCTGATATATGGGCAAGAGGCATCAACACAGTGTCCTGAGGAGGAGGCAAAGTAAATTTGTTTTCCCCTACATGTTTTTTTGTGTTGCTTTTTCTCTTTTCCCTTTGTTAAGGCAATATGCACTGACATTGACATAATGACATGTTACTAGAAAATGCATAACACAGTGCGAAGCACTGACATGTTTCAGACACTTCTCGGAGTTACATTGTAAGCTGTAAGGAGTCTTTAACCATATGGCTAAACTTTTATATGAATTATGAATAATGCAGGCTTTGCTCGTGGAGTTGTCTGGATAGCGCTTTAGTGAAGGGAAAGATAGTAGTTTGTGATGGGATGGATGGAATATCAGAGGCTTTTAGAGCCGGTGCCCTTGGATCACTAGTACTTTCCAGTGACGACGATGTCCCTTTTGTCGTGCCTCTCCCAGCAGCAGCGCTAAGAAAATATGAACATGAAGCACTCCATTCCTATCTTAACTCTACCAAGTATGATGAATGTGTTTTAACTTTTAATGCTTTTCCTTTGCCTTCATTTCAATGGCCTGAACCCCATGGATATTTATTTTGACAGAACACCTGAGGCTTATAGTTTCAAAAGTGAATCCGTTAAAAATCCTACTGCCCCTAAAGTATGTTCATTCTCTTCTAGAGGGCCGAACACAATTGCATCAGATATACTAAAGGTCTGTTTCAACTTCAACCAAAAGCTCGATCGACTCCTTTAACTTGTTGTATCAGCTGAGCCTAATGTGTGCATCTCTGAAATTGTGTTGCAGCCGGACGAGACTGCACCAGGACTAGCCATTTTGGCGAGTTATTCACCTGTTGCTTCGGCATCTGATTTTGGTGGTGATGATAAACGATCAGTCAAATACGACATATTAACTGGAACGTCCATGTCTTGTCCTCATGCAGCTGGTGCAGCGGCTTTTCTAAAATCGCTGCACCCTCATTGGTCTCCAGCTGCTATTAAATCTGCTCTTGTGACTACAGGTCATATTCTTCCATAGACCATATATATGTGTGTTAGTTTCATTTCCAAATCATAGATGCTGATATGATTACATTTTCTTTGCTTAAAGCTCGGCCTATGAGCCCTTTCAAGAACCCAGATAGTGAATTCGCGTATGGATCAGGTCATATCAATCCAGTGAAGGCTGCAGATCCAGGATTTGTTTATGATGCTGATAAAGATGATTACATACAATTTCTCTGCCATTTGGGCTACGACGAGGACAATATCAGACTAATATCTGGTGATAAGAAATCCTCTTGCTCGAAAAAGATTTCAGCAAAAGTGTCCCCTAAGGATGTTAACTACCCTTCGATATCTGCTATGGTTAAGGAAGGGTACTCTTTCAGTATCAAGTTTCATAGAACAGTTACTAATGTCGGAGAAGCTAACTCTACGTACGAGGCAAAAGTCGAATCAGACTCGAGGATTACAGTAACTGTGGAGCCTCGTTCCCTCCTCTTCAAATCGTTAAATGGACAGAAATCCTTTGATGTAACTGTTGCGGGCGAGGGATTATCTGGTGAACTTCCTGTGTCAGCATCCCTGGTTTGGTCAGATGGGATCCATAGTGTTAGAAGTCCTATTGCTATGTACTCAAGTTGAGTTCAACTGTGCTCTAATCCTCTGACTTTGCTGCAACTGCTTGAGTCCTAGTCATATTTGAAAAGAAATTCTGAAAATATATGATATAGTTTCTATTTCATTTTGTTGTGATTCTCAAAAGGAATAATTGTATAGGCAGATCTTTTGGGAAAAATATGCCTTTGTCATATATTTGTGCTTCTTTCTTGCTAAGTTTATCAGCAATTGCTTATGAACATCAAGTTCTGTTGTTGAGACTTAAGATTATGGCAAGACTCGAAATGTTTTGGTAAATTCTGATAAATCAACTCAAAGTTCAACTACTCCCAACTTTTAATTGCTTAGGAGCATCACAAAGACACACAAATTCAGACATAGAGTATGCTAAGTTTCTAAGATTGTACAAGCCACCGAGATTCATTGTACAACCTTCAAACTGAATACTACTATACTAGTGGAATGTTGTGAAGGAAACTATCACAAAACACAAAATGGAATTCGACAACTATTAGCGACAGGAAACTTCAATCACCAACCAACAAATGTAAGTAAGGATGAACATTACCCCTCAAAAAAATAAAAATATTGAAAATTCGTCACCTGCTATACTTTTAAGTTTCACAAAAACTCACACTCACTATTAAGTATGAGCAATATTTTTGGGTGGGCTAGCAATTTGAATACCTAAAAGTATATTAAAACAGTATCAGTACCCATTCATTGTAGATTTATTTTACACAGTTAGAACTTAGAAGTTATAAGGGTATAAACTTATGCAAAATTTCTCAAAGAACAAATCTAAAAATAGTAGTAGTATAATTATCAAGATAAAAGAAAAACTCATTTTGTTGCTAGACTATTAGTTAGTTACTAAACGGTAAACCCCCACCCACCCACATAAATCTACCATTTCCCACATATTTCTTCGCGGGTCAAATAAAATGGGGTTGAATTGAAATTTGAGAGAGAGGAGAGAGAGAGAGAGAGAGAGAGAGAGAGAGATGGCGAAAGCGAGAATTTTCAATTTCGGGAGAATTGAGAATAATCCAGTACTTGGGTCCAGGTAATTTAGCCCTAATGTTCAATTCTTCTTGTTTTAATTTGTATATTATGGTTTTGTGCACATTATTAATTCGAATCTGGTTAATTGGTAGATTTTGTTCATAGTTAAGTGGTAGATACTGTAACCCTAATCTAAGGTGTTCATAAAATCATTTTAGGGTTTACGATAGTAAATCGAGGATGAAGAATATGGGAGGGGCATTTTGTGATTGTATATTTTTAAATTAAGGGTTCAACTTGAATTTTGTGTGAATAACAATATTATTAAGTTCGGAAAGTAAATTAAGTACCGCTAGTTAGTTTTCAATTCAAACCCTAAATTCCTCCTAAAGTTAGGGTTTTGTCAAGAAAACTGTATACACCCTACATTTATTTTGAAATAGGGATTAGCACAGGGCAAGTTTTAAGAAGAATGCGTATCGTGTACATTTTGCAAAGTATTAGGTGTTGCCCAATGAGATTTTCGAAAATAGAATCATCTCAAGATTGATTTGACCCCAAAAAAGAAAAAGAAAAGGAAATCAGCTCAATTAAGATTTGCTGAATCCATATCCAGTATGGCTGTATGTTGTTCTTTATTGTTGTGTCAATGTCCAAATTAACTTTTGATGGTTTGCTTTATATCTCCTAAACTAAACTATGTTCCTTTATACTAAAAAAATCTCATATAAGATGGTCTTGTCATGAGGCGGTGGTTACGTTTTGAATAAAAAGTATTACTTTCGAACTAAAAAGTATAAAAAAGAATGTTTCATTTTGAATAAAAAGTGCTACTTTTGAATCTTTTACCATGGAAAGGTCCTACACAAGACTTTAATTATGCCTATAAATTTGAACACCCCATCAGTTCATTTCTTGTGATTCCAGAATGGCCAATCTCAGAGCTTTTCCTATTTCTCTCACCATCTATTCCTTCTGCTTTTTTTTCTTGGGGTGTCCAGTTTGTTTATGGCCTTGAGGCTAATGAGGAAAAAAAGGCAAGTTTTTCGTGGCATGTTTGTTTCCTTGGCAATCTTTTCTATGGACTATGAAACCTATGAATCATTTGAATTTAACTAGTTGTATAGATGACCCTGTTTCACTGTCTGTTTTTGTGTTTGAGTCTTTGAGAGAGAGCAAGAGATGGGGAATGTTTTTTTTTTGGGTACCAAAATGAGTTAAATTAAAAGTTAAGGCCATCAAAATCTTGGGAAAGAAACTCTAGTGAGGTCAGCCCTTCAAGGATTTGTACAATTAGGGTTTATCAGATATTAAAAACAATCGAGCTAAAACAAAAAATTTCATTTTGTTGCCTAACCATTGTTGAAACCTCATCTTCCATTCTCCCATAGTCCCATGTATGTTCTAAAGACACCAGCATCGCCAGCTGAGTTTCTGCTTGTGAGTAGAGATCCATATGTGTTGAGCTTTGTTTACTTCTCTGGCGGAGGATTCCAGGTGCACATGATTTTCAGTCCTCCTTTTTGTTGGATCTGTCAAGAAAACTCCTAAACATTAAACTCCGAAGCAGCATTTAAACCAAGATTGAACCAAGTATGCAGTGTTACTTTGTTTTCAAACATTCTGAGATTTCTTCTTTTCCAAATAAACCATAGAAGGTAAGACAACATAGTGTTAAAGGGTAGTTTTGGTACATGGTGGTGGAGGTTCAGTTTGATCCAGTCAGTGAGGGGGAGTGAAAAGAAGGTCTCATGAAGGGGAATGCTTAGCCTCATTTCCTTAGCTAGAAGGCTATATCGAAGTAAAAGCAATGTAGAGTATTTAAAAAAAATGCCACAGCAAGTGCACACAGGTGAAGAAATAACATTTCTCTGGCTAAATAAAGGGAGTGTGTTTCTCTTTTTAAATTTTTTTTTGGCTGAGTATGCTTTTTATTTTTTTTTATTTGTTGTGATGCAAAGGTTCATTATTAGACTGACATTTTGGACCCATATCTCTGGTAACAAATCTAGAGACTTTGTTAGCTTAACTAGTGATGTTGCTTCAACTAGTGATGTTGCTTCAACCAATTACTGCTGCTAAAGTTCTTGAGATTATAACTTCACATTGCTTCTGTATGCCTTGTTTTTGTTAAATCTTTTTCACTGATTACAGTGTATGTTTCTTTTGTGACAATATGTAGGTATATATTGTATATATGGGTTCCGTCTCTGATGAATACTCACTTTCATCTGATTACCACCTTGGTATTCTCCAACGAGTTTTGGGGAGCAGGTCGCCCCCTCTCTGCTTAAACCAGATAATTCACTGCTTGATTTATAACTTTCAAAGTTGAAATCCTAACAAATATTATTTTATTTTGATCTTTACGTCCCATTCTCCTTGACTCCAAATACGCCAACAGTGCTTCAGAAGAGTCTTTGATTAGGAGCTACACGAGGAGCTTCAACGGGTTTGCAGCCAAGCTGACTGATAAAGAAAGAGAAAATCTCAAGAGTAAGTGTCGCATGCATCCACAAAAACAGCGAAAGAGGCTGTTCTCCATGATTGCTGATTCCCCCCTCCTTGTTTTATAGGTATGAAGGAAGTGGTATCCGTCTTTCCCAGTGGGAAATTCCAACCCCAGACTACACGCTCTTGGGATTTCATGGGATTCCCTGAGTCTGCACCTAGTAATCAGAGTGCTGAGAGCGATATAATAATAGGGGTAATTGACACTGGAATCTGGCCTGACTCACCGAGTTTTAATGATGAGGGCTTTGGCCCTCCCCCCAAGAAATGGAAAGGTGTTTGCAAACGTGGTTGCAACAAGTAATCTTCTTTGTCTCCATCTCTCCATTACATATCTTGTACAAACTTCATGAAACATATGTAAAATGGCCTGTCTGTGGATTGCACCCAGCCATACTGTTTTCAGATTATATTGCTGCCTGACATATACACTTCACTACCCGCTGCTTCATCACTTGATCACTTTGTGTAATATTATTATATTAAGCGAGGAACCTAAGTTCATATCTTTGTTTGTTGCATTGCTTTTTTATTGTATTAAATGAGGAACCTAAGCGAGTAATAAACTTCTAATGGTCATACTTCTTTTTTTCAATTTTTTTTCTTTTCGTTCTTGGTTATAAAGGGGTTGCAATATCACATAACATAATATTCCATGCTAAGTAGTGAGTTGCTAAAGTTCTTGGGGGTGGTACCAAAGAGGCAAAGACCTGTGTTTGAAACCTGTCTACATCTACCTTTTTGCTCCCTTTCAAATAGATAGAAATAGATTTGATAACACTGATAGGTGGTTTGTGGGTGGGTTGGCGCCGGGGGGGGGGGGGCTGGTGTAGCTAGATGAGTCCTATCCTATTCTTGTCATATCTTCTGCTGCTTGATGATCAGTTTAGTGATAAATTTTCTTTACATTAATGGTCAGGGTCTGCAATGGAGAACATTAATGATCAGTTCACAATGTTAACTCCTAAAGGTGATGATTGTGTGTGTTAACCTGGTCCACATTCTAGCTAACAATGGAAAACATTGATTTTGCAGAAAGCTGATTGGCATTAGAACATATGTAAGATCTCCAGGGGATGAGGACCAAATCGGTCACGGAACCCACATGGCCTCGATAGCAGCCGGGAGGAAAGTTGATGATGTTAGTTTCTACGGGTTGGCACAAGGGTCCGCAAGAGGGGCTGTACCCTCTGCTAGGATCGCGTCATACAAAGCCTGCACTGAGTCATGTGATGGAATAGATGTTCTGGCTGCTTTAGATGATGCTATAGCTGACGGGGTTGACCTGATTGTTGTTTCATTAGCATGGCCGTTGAATGATGATCTTTTTGAAAGTACTATTGGTATAGGTGCCTTCCATGCGATGAAGAAAGGAATACTTACTGTGAAATCTGTTGGAAACTACGCAAATTATAGTAGGCACGAGTTATAGCTGCATCCTGGCTGTTCAATGTTGCCGAAGCTCCATAGACCGTCGGATCCATAGCAAGGTTGTCTTAGGGGATGGAACGACACTACTCATATGTATCTTCAAGTTATTCTCGTATTTTCCTACCTTAACAAAAAAATTCCATTTTCTTTTTATTGTATATGATGACTGTGAATCATAGTATTGTTTGAAACTTTGAATTGGGACTTTCATCAGTTTTAACAGTCGATATATGTTTTGGCTGCTTGCAAAACAGGGTGATTCAATCAACACATTCACAATGAATGGAGATAAGTTTCCTTTGGCATATGGAGTGTATGGAAGAAAGGTTAGTGAAGGGAAAGATAGTAGTTTGTGATGAGATAGGAGGATGGGGTTCATATAATAATGAAGCTGTAGAGGCTATCTCAGTTGGTGCCGTCGGCTTACTGGCACTTACCGATGCCCACGAACCCTCTGCTATTTATCCTCTTCCTACAGTAGGTCTAAGAAAGAATGAATATGATGCACTCCAATCCTACCTGAAATCCACAAAGTAAGTAACTGAGATGGTATCATGTATTTGCTGCTTTCCTTCACCTTTTATTTTGCTAGTCTATAAGCTTTAATCTCCTTTTTTAGATTCCCAGTTGCGAAAATCTTGAAAAGCGAAGCCACCAAGGACTATAGTGCTCCCATTGTTTTTCAATTCTTTTTTCGAGAGCCAACTACAATTATGCCTGACATTCTCAAGGTGTTTATCTTGATTCACACGAAATTTGATCCCTATAATTAATTGTCATGTTACTTGTTCCTGATTCTTGAACCTATCTGTATGTTTGAAGCCGGATGTCACTGCACCAGGAGTAGAAATTTTGGCTGCATTTTCACCTGCTGCTTCTGTATCTGGCAATCGTAACGATGCATATGATGAGCGATCAGTTAAGTATTGCGTATTATCAGGAACCTCTGTGTCTGCTGCTCATGCTGCAGGTGCAGCTGCTTATATAAAATCACTGCATCCTGATTGGTCTCCTGCAGCTATTAAATCTGCTCTTATGACAACAGGTCATCTTTCCACTGCTTGTGGTTTTCTTTGTTTGTTTTGATTATACTTTGATACACTCTGTGTCTTCATCTCATGGATATTGACTTGATCTTTTTTAAACCTTTTCTTGGTGTTTTATAGTTCGCCCTATGAACCGTTCTAATAATCCAGGTGGTGAATTTGTTTATGGATCTGGCTATATAGATCCTATGAAAGCCAGAAATCCCGGACTTGTTTATGAAGCTACTAAAGATGATTACTTAAGATTTCTCTGCAAGTCAGGGTACAATGAGAGCCAGATTAGACTAGTATCCGGTGATAACAGCACCTCTTGCCCAAAAAAGATTGGTGATTCGCTCCCTAAAGATGTTAACTACCCTTCCATGTCTTGCATGGTTGATGTTGCGAGACCTTTTAGTGTAAAGTTTCATAGAATGGTCACCAATGTTGGATCTTCAAACTCAACCGATATAGCGAAAATCGAGTCAGGATCAAAGATTAAGGTCACTGTGAAGCCTACTTTTCTCTCCTTCAAATCCATGAAGGAACAGAAGTCTTTTGAAGTGACGGTTGATAGTGATGGAATATTACATGGATCTCCGGCCTCTGCATCACTTACTTGGTCAGATGGAAGCCATAATGTTAGGAGTCCTATCGTTATGTATGCAATAAAGTGAGTGTAAGAAAAATCTGCCTGTTTGGTCTTCAAAATATGTTGCAGTCCTTGCTTGAAGCATATAAAATATACCAGGGATTGAATTTAAAATAGAAAAAGTTGGTTTTACTGAAGTGCTCTATGAATTGTGTGGTTATTCTAATTATCATAAGGACTTGTATTAGACGATCTTACCTTAAGTTTTGGTTAGACAGTAATAATTTTTTACTAAAATAAATGTTACTTTCATAATAAGTGACCTCTAGACTTGGGAAGTCGAAAATTGAATGTTATTCACGTTTTGGGCTTTCGGAGGCTCGGGACGAAAGTTGTTATTTGGCAACCATATCGCACGGAATACTCCTAAGGGATATAGGATTCCTCTTGAGTCGGTTATCTGGTCCTATGAGTCTCCAACGTCACTAATACTGGTCACTGGACACCCACTAAGGCCGGTCGGAACACCAAAATCATGGGTGAGTACGGAATTTAGAAACTTAGATGACCTCTCCGGGCACCGGGGGTTCTATTGGGTCACAATAGACTCTCCCGAGAAATTTGGGCAAAAATCTCAGCCGAGCTCCTGAAAGCCAAAAATTGAAGGTTATAATAATCCACGTCCTTTGGGCTTTCGGAGGCCCCGGCACAAAAGTTGTTCTTTTGGCATCATATTGCACGGTACACCCCTAAGGAACTCGGGGGGGGGGGGAGGGGTCGACTATCAGATCCTTACTAAACTTGGACGACCATTTTACTGGACACCCACTCTGAGGGTCCGAGTTTAGGGACTCTAATGATTTCCCATTAGGGGTCCTCTTGGGTGACAATGGACCCTTTGGAGAAGTTTGGGCAAAAACTCAACCAAGCCCCGCGAAGGATACGATAGTTGACCATATCGGAGGTCCTGAAATGAAAATTGTTATTTTGACACCATATCTCATGGGACAACCCTAGGGGACATAGAAGTCCCCCGGGGTTGGTTATTGGGTCCTTATTAGACTTGGACAACCATTTTATTGTACATCCGAAGGGCCTGGACAGTGAAACCATGGGTGATATGGAGTTTAGGGATCCGGATGACCTTCTTGGGCACTTGGGGTACTCTTGGGTGACAATGAATTCCGCGGAGAACTTTGGACAAAAATCTCAACCCAGCCCTAAGAAGTTGAAAATTTAAAGGCTGTAAGCTATGTTTTTTGGGATCTTTTGAATGCACATGGTATAGAAAATTGTTAGAACGCTCTTTTGAATTCACCTGGTATTCTACTACATTGAAAGACCAAACTACAAATCAGCTTTGATTTGCAGAATTGCAGGGGATATCGTTCCCTAGAATTTGTAATACTTAGTATAGTTTAGATGACTTTTTCGCACCAAAAGCATCAAAAACGCCAAAAACCAAACTAAGGTAATTTGCTATAATGAGAAGTCCAGTATGAACCAAACCTTATTCATGTATCTTCTATATTGAGGAGTCCTATATGTTTATCTTTCAACATAGTGATGTATGAAATGTAGTGCACTTGAGCCAAATGGCAAATGATATGTCAACCAGTTTCTTCCACCCTTGCCAAAAGAAAGTAGAAAGATAACATATGGTAAACTCCAGTATTCCCATGATAATAGAATTACCATATATATGTTAATGGAGTATTGGAGAGGATCCAAATCCTATGTTATTAGTCGACTAGCACAGTCGACTAGCACCAGTGTTGGGGCTCTAATGAGTTATTATGTCATCAATCATCATGTGTGATCTTGCACTATAAATAATGCTCCAATGCCGAGCAACACAAAATAAGATAAAAAGGTGAAGTCTCTCACAATGTTCCCTCTCCTATGCTGCATACTGCCATTGTTAAGTAGTATGCTAAAAACCTCCCAACAAGGCCTGACCATTAAGCTTATCCCTCCAAGCTCACCTCCAAGCTCACCAGAGTCACCATTTTATATGGGGAACCTTTCCTATTGGGAGAGAATCCATGGATTGACCGAGTTCTCAAACGCTCGTGCTCAATATCTCTCCTACCTTAGAGTTCCATGCACCAGGAGAAACAACATTTCACACTCAATTGTGCCTGAGGCTGACATAATCCGTCCACCAGTTCACTTCCCATGGGGGCTTCATTCCATCAAAATGGGAACTGGCTCCTTTCCTGGTGGAAGCTACAAGTCATACTTCTTGGTGATGGACACAGGCTCAGATCTTATCTGGCTCCAGTGTTATGGTTGTAAGAAATGTTTTCATCAAGAAGGGGAGCCACCATTCCGTTATACACGCTCTGGGACTTACCAGGCCCTTAACTGTGAACAGAATCCCTACATTTGCCTACCAGAAGGGGAATGTAACCGCAGAACTAACCGTTGCGAATATGTCATCTGCTATGCAGGTGGTAGCCGCACAGCTGGTGTGCTTTGCGCAGGAAACTTTCACCTTTGATGCCTATCCTCAACCGATTGAAGCTAGACCGTCTATACGTTTTGGGTGTGGCTTTTTTCAAGAAAACTTTATGTTTGAAGGTAAGTTAGCCGGGATTCTGGGTCTGAGCTGGGAGCCTGGCGCTTTACAGAGACAGCTAGATGATCAAAGTAACGGCATTTTCTCATACTGCCTTCAGTCTGAAAATAGTGCACGAGAAACACACCTGATTCTCGGTCAACCACCAGAGGGCGATTTTCTTACACGGAGCTGGCAATTGACAGTTATGGCCTGTATCTGGTTCATATGGAGGATATCAGTATCAATGACCAGAGATTACATGTTTTTGGACACCTCCCCATAATTGGGGAACACAAGAGGAATGCTATTGTAGACTCAGGCACACCGCTCTCAAGGCTCTACAAGCATATTTATACTGTCGTTGAGGATCATTTGCTGGATTTGTTTAGAAGTGATCCAAACCTGTATAGGGCGTATGTACTAAATGACTTGCTTTGCTACAAGAGGGCACAACCAGTAGCGGATATTTATCAAGGCCTTCCTACGATCACCTTCAATCTCAGAAATGCAGACTTTAATATAATGCCAATGAGGGCATTCCATGCTGGAGTAAACCAAGAAACACAGTATTTCTGTTTGATGATGGTACGAGATGACGATCTCACCTTGTTAGGAGCTTATCAGCAAACAGATCATAAGATTGTATTTGATCCCAAAGGGAGACAATTTCATTTTAAGCAAGAAAACTGCTAAGTAGCTTCTGATGTAATGATGCAGAGTAATAATACTCCTTGTTATGTACTTTGAGACAAAAAAGAAAAATGCAGTGACGTATTATTTATAGTACATCGAGCTTTGTTATTTTGTGTTCACAGATTGCACATATGTTGAAATCTGAAGATTGCATCTACTATATGAGACCATGTTCGAAGTGCATGACATAAAGTACAAATTTAAACTTGTAACATAGAAATTTAAGGTAACTGTTGCCTGTTGATATAAGCAGTCAAGTACCGCGAGAAATTATATATGCTTCAAGCAAGGATTGGTAACATATTTGTGAAGCAAACATAAATATTTGTTCTTTGAACTCAACCTCTATACACAAAAATAGGACTCCTTACCATATGAATTCCATCTGACCATACCAGTGACGCAGAGACTGGTAATGCAACAGATAATCCCTCACCAACAACAGTCACATTAAAAGACTTCTGTTCCTTCAAGGATTTGAAGGATAGAGAATTAGGCTCCACGGTGACCTTAATCTTCGGTCCTGACTCAACTTTCGCCATATAGGTAGAATTAGCAAGTCCAACATTAGTGACCGTTCTCTGAAACTTGACACTGAAAGATTTCTCATCTTTAAGCAGAACAGACATGGAAGGGTAGTTGACGTCCTTTGGGGACAAATCTTTGTCAATACTTGTTGGGCAAGAGGAGCTATTGTCACCTGATATGAGTCTGATTTTTTCGTTGTCGTACCCTAAGTTGCAGAGAAACCTTATATAATCATCTTTAGTAGCTTCATACACAAGACCCGGATTTATGGCCCCCGCAGGATTTAGATGCCCTGATCCGTAGGCAAATTCTCCATCTGAGTTCTGGGAATGGCTCATGGGGCGAGCTACAAGAGGAAAAAGAAACTCATATCAATATCTATAAGACCAAAACACAGATTGACAATTTGACATCAACCATAATTGAACTTGGATCAACATATTATGAGCTGAACTTGACCTGTAGTCATAAGAGCTGATTTAATAGCTGCAGGAGACCATTCAGGATACAATGATTTCAAATAAGCTGCTGCACCAGCAGCATGAGGACAAGACATGGATGTTCCGGATAACACACTGTAGCCAACTCTTCGTTTATCCTCGATGTCTTCAGACACAGAAGCAACAGGTGAATAAGCTGCCAAAATTTCTACTCCTGGTGCAGTTATATCCGGCTTGAGAATGTCTGATGCAATCACATTTGGCCCTCGAGAGGAGAATGAAGCAACGACTGGGCCAGTAGTATCATTAATGGCTTCGCTTTTCAAAATATTTGCCATGGGTGCTCTGCCAAAAGAATTGATCATTGAAGTAAACAGAAAGGAAAAGTAACAAAAAGCACAATAGATGTCTTGTATTGTACTGTGTAGTGTGTACCATACTTTGTGGAGTTAAGGTAGGATTTAAGTGCATCATATTCACGGGTTCTTAGCGCCACCGCTGGTAAAGGGAGAACCAAAGATGTGTCATCAATATAGGCCAATCCTAGTACCCCAAGGGCACCAGCATGCAAAGCCATGTGAACTTTTTCTATGTCGTCATAAACCGCGATCTTCCCCTTCACTGAGCTTTCATCCGCGCAAATCATCTCTTGTCGCCTGCATTTTTTGAGGACTACCCTTGGTTAATACACAGATTTCATTACTCCAATGTTACCTCCTAAAATGACTGAAGTAAGGAGAAATTACTTTGCACTCTCCTCTTCGCACCAACTTGACGCGGCTTCTCCATATACCACAGGAAACTTGTCTCCCTTAAGGGAAAAGGAATTAACTGAATTGCCCTGTTTTTCAAGGCAGAAAAAGCAATAATTTCATAACTACGGATACTAACTAAAAAGCTTATACAACTATCTCATGCGAAATGATTCTCATTTGTTGCACACATCAAGGAAAAGCACATAAAAGATAGAGATAAGAGCAGTTCAATGATAATACATACTACTAGTGTCTGGCCATTCCCTAGGACAGCCTTGTCAATGATCCGACGGTCCATAGAGCTTGCTGAGACAGTAAAAATCCAGGGTGCAACACTACTAACTGTCCCACTCTGATTACCATGGTTTCCAGCAGACTGAATTGTAATTATCCCCTTCTCCATTGCATGGAAAGCACCGATAGCTATACCATCAGTATCAAAGTCACCTGCTGCTCTTCTGCTCATGGAAATAGTGATCAGGTCAACGCCATCAGCAATGGCATCATCGAAAGCAGCTAGAATATCCGATTCCATGCACGTGTTAGAGTCACAAACTTTGTAAGCCGCAATCCTAGCAGAGGGCGCCCCTCCTCGTGCAGATCCTTGGGCCAACCCGTAAAAACTTATGCCATCTACTTTTCTGCCGGCTGCAATTGAGGCAGTGTGGGACCCATGACCAACTTCATCCCGTGCAGTGTCTAAGTATGTTCTAGCACCAATAAGCTTGCTGCAAAACGGATGTTCATTTTGTAAACCTATTATTAGCAAAAATGTCAAGCAGTTTCAGGGATAGCCATTACAGTTATGAATAATGACTTGTCAGAAGGTAAGAGCAGGATATGAATTATGATCAAAATAAAAGAGGGCCACAGTGAAATGTTAATGTCCTGAAATTTCTAGAGATCATTTAAGTCTTGTGCTGAGCAGTAAAGACATTAGAGGCAGACTTAGTATACTCACAATCAAGTAGCAAATCTCTGATGGTAGTCATGATTGTCATTCGGTACCAACGAATTGACCATTGACAGCTTATTATCATGAAGTTATGTGATCAAAATATATATCCTTTAGCAACACAGTCTGTTATATGGCTGTTCTTTCAGGAAGGTTGAACAGATTCAACAATAGACTCACTGATCAGTTGACAGGCAAGTTTTCATGAACCTTGTTACTTATGAATTATGACAGATGTACATCAACCAAAAAAGAAGATTACTTGTTGCAAGTGAAATTTTCTCCACCCTTGCAAACACCTTTCCATTTCTTAGGAGGAGGACCGAAGCCATCACCACTGAAACTGGGAGACTCAGGCCAGATTCCAGTGTCAATGACGCCGATTATTGTGTCGCTCTTAGCACTCACGTTTTCATGGGCATTCCAGGGGAATCCCATGAAATCCCAAGACCTTGTAGTATGAAGCTGGAGATTCCTGCTAGGAAAGACAGACACCACTCCTTTCATTCCTGCCAAAACAAATCTGGTGAATGCCTGAATGGTGATACCAATGATACATAACAAACATGTATATCATTAGGTTGCAAAGCAAGGATGTCATGAAAGTTACTTTTAAGATTTTCACTCTCTTGCTCAGTCAGCTTTGCTGCAAATCCGTTGAAACTTCTCCTGTAGCTTCTAATCAAGGTCTCCTCTGCATTACTTTGGATCGGTTGGGGCGGGTTAAGTACAAAGTGACCATAATAAACTTAGACTTTTCATCGAGTAAATTATATGTTATGCAATAAGTTAAATGCACAAGTATAGGTGGTCACCTGCCCTCTACAACTTGTTGGAGAATACCAAGGTGGTGATAAGATGAAAGCGGGTAATCCTCAGAAAGAGAACCCATGTACACTATATAGGCCTACATTACGATCAAATTCACACAAAAAATCAAAGAGGATCAAGGTATTTAGCACAAGCATTTGAATTATTGTCTGCATGAACTAGTTTAACTTCACAAATCTTTATTTGTCAAAGTAAAAGAGAAAGAAATGTCAAGCAGGATCACAAAACTTGCCTTTCTATCTTCACTAGCCTCAGCAATCATTGACACCAAGAAAAAAAAGAAAAGGGCAGAGATAATGGAGAAAGAAACAGGAAATACTTTGAGATTCTCCATTGTTGAATTACAAGAAGTTGAACATAGGCATGTTACAATTTATAGATAAGATACCATCAGAAATACCTTGGGAGTTTGACAATACAATTAAAGACAAAATACCTTTGGAGAATCCTTTTTGCTTTTCCTTACCTATTTTTGTGTTCAAATCATTATTGAGTTGATTCCATTTTACAAACTTAAAATATCAGTATAGATTCAGTTGTGAAGTACCACTGTACAAGTCTGATCTGATGAGCAAAAATAACTGTATAAGTCTGACCTGATTAAAAGCAAAATATCCAGCAGACTCAAAACTGATAACTATTATTCAAGTGTTGAAAATCAAAATTCAGCAACAAAATTAAATAGAGTATCAACCATAAGGTGATACTATCTCAAATCCTTATTATTATTATTGTGAATATTTGAGGTGGAAAATCTACCCAATTTGGAGACTGTTTATTAAACATCTCTGAAATAAAAGAGCTGAAGGAGGGGTCCGAGTTACGAGCATGGAAGCGGATAATCTGCACATTTGGGCTGATTCACTACACGGCACCTGCTAGAAAAAGAGCAACAGAGACAGACACCAAAAGGTTGAAAAATGTACACAAAATATGGGGGTGTTTTCATGACAAAATGAGTCATTCAATATGGTGGAAACAAATTTTTTGCAAGTTTCCTTGGGTTTGCTATATATACCTTTGGCTTTGCCTTAAACACATGTTATAGACACATATACTTTAGTTGAGTGAATTCTTTAAAGGAGCAGATCCCCAGCAGTACAACCATGTAGTATCTCCTCCACTAGACTACTTGGAGTGTGGAAATCATAGTCACCCTGAGTCCCTGAAATTCTCATACACATTTTGAAGAAGGAATCAAATTGACCTGATCCACAACCTGATTCGACTCAAATTTATGAAATATGGCTGTACATGAAAACCAAAAATCCGAAACACGAAAAAACAACTAACCGAAATCCTGGTGAACAAAGCCAGAATACATGTAAGGTTTTCATTTCTTTGAATTAATCACAATATTGAAAGTTGAAGCCTTGGATCTACACTGAAACCTCGGCCTTATTCAAACAAAATGAAATAAAAACTACTGCAGAAAAAGTACATTGACAAATTTGTGTAAAGGACTAACTAATTTGCGTGTACTCAAGCACTGTACACAACAATAGGACTCCTTACACTATGAATTCCATCAGACCAAACCAGTGATGCAGAGACTAAGGGTTCTGCTGATAATCCCTTACCAACAACAGTCACTGTAAAAGACTGTTGCTCGTTCAAGGATTTGAAGGTCAGGGAAGTGGGCTTCACTGTGACCGCCATCTTTGATCCTGATTCGACCTTCGCCTCATAAGTAGAGTTAGCAACTCCAACGTTAGTGACCGTTCTTTGGAACTTGAAAGTGAAAGCTTTCCCAAAAATTTTCAAAGCTGCTGACATGGTAGGGTAGTTCACATCCACTGGGGACACATGTTGCGCAACTTTTTCCGGGCAAGACGAGGTTTTGTCACCTGATATTAGTCTTATTTTGTCAGCCTTATAGCCTAAGTTGCATAGAAACCTAATGTAATCATCTTTTGTAGCTTCATATACAAGACCAGGATTGGTGGCCGCCACAGGATTGAGATGGCCTGATCCGTAGGCAAATTCAGCTTCTGTGTTCTTGGAAGGGCTCATGGGTTGAGCTATAAGAACAAAAACATAAACGAATCAACATACTATGTAACAAATGACGCAGTAATATTAACCATAGTTAGAAAAATAGAATTGGATTAAGTTAATATGATTGATGGAACTTACCTGTAGTCATGAGAGCGGACTTAATAGCTGAAGGAGACCAATCAGGATGCAATGATTTCACATAAGCTGCTGCACCAGCGACATGAGGACAAGACATGGAAGTTCCAGATAATATACTGTAAGGAACTGATCGTTTATCCAAAAATGTTTCAGATACAGGAGCAATAGGTGAAAAAGCAGCCAAAATGTCTACTCCCGGTGCAGTGATATCCGGCTTGAGAATGTCTTGTGCAATCAAATTTGGCCCTCGAGATGAGAAGGAAACAACGACAGGAGCAGTAGCATCATTAATGCCTTCGCTTTTTAGTATATTTGCCATGGGAGCCCTGCAAAAGGGGAGAGTAACGTACGTGGTTTAGGCCATCGAAATTAAAAGGGAAAAGTACTGAAGCAACAACAAGTACTAGAACAAGAAGTACTACAACAACAACAACAACAACAACTTGACGGTCTTGTATTGCGCTGCATACTTTGTGGAGTTAAGGTAGGATTTCAGTGCATCGAATTCATTGGTTGTTAGCTCTGCTGCTGGAAAAGGGATAATGAAGGAGACATCTTCTGTTAGAGTAGTTGTTAACACCCCAATGGCGCCAGCCTTGATAGCATCATCGACTCCTTCCAGATTGTCACAAACAACAATCTTTCCCTTCGCTATACTTGGATCCACGCAATAGCACATCCTGCATTTTTAGATGATTAACCTTATGTTATCATTACACATTTCATTACAAGTTTACAACGCAATTTTTCTCAAAAGAACAGGAGAAAATACCTTGCTTCCTCCTCGTCACACTTACTCGACCCAGCTTTTCCATATACCACAGGGAACATGTCTCCCTTCAAGGAGAAGGAATTGATTGAATTACCCTGAGTTTTTAGAGGGAGCAAAGAACATAATATTGTAAGTTTGTAGCTTAGAACTATCCAAAAAGATAATGACACATTTGCTACATAAGTTAAGGCAAAGATGGGGTAAAAATATTAGTAATAACAGTAAGGAAAATTTGTTTTATGAGAAGAATATACATACAATTAGTGTTTTTCCGTCCCCTAGGACGACCTTGGTAACGATCTTACGGACCGTAGAGCTTGCTGCAACGGTTAAAAGCCACGGTGCAACACTAGATACTGTCCCACTAGAAGCTCCACTGTTTCCAGCAGACTGTAGGGTAAGTTTCCCTTTCTCCATGGCATGGAATGCGCCAATAGCAATACTATCTTCTTCAAATGGAGCTGAACCAGTTCCTCCAATGGAAATAGTAATGAGGTCAACCCCATCTGCAATGGCATCATCAAAAGCACCCAAAATATTTTCTTCAGTGCAGCCTGATCTATCACAAACTTTGTACACTGCAATCCTAGCAGAGGGCACCCCTCCTCTTGCAGATCCTCCGGCTATTCCATAAAAACTTGCTTTGACTTGTCTTCCGGCTGCTGTTGATGCCGTGTGGGTTCCATGACCAACATCATCCCTTGTAGTCCCATTTCCAATGTACGTTCTAGCGCCTATAAGCTTGCTGCAAGTCAATGTTGACTGTTGTTAGCTAGACTGAGTAATGGTTATAATAAAATGTCATGAAATGCAAATCATTGTTTTTTCGGTATTCATATCTGTACTTATGCAACCTAGTGTATATGTGCAAGTTGATAAGTTCATTCAAATAAAAGAAGATTACTTGTTGCAAGTGAAATTTTTTCCACCCTTGCAAACACCTTTCCAATTTTTTGGAGAACTGAGACCATCATCATTGAAGCTCGCTGATTCAGGCCAGATTCCAGTGTCGATGACACCAACTATTGTGTTGCTCTCAGCAGTTGATGTGTTTATTTGGGCAGTCTCAGATAATCCCAGGAAATCCCAAGATTTTGTAGTCTGAACATGGAGTGTCTTACTAGGAAACACAGACACCACTCTCTCCATTTCTGCAAAAACAAAGGCAATACTTTGATAAAGTATATGAACATTATTTGGCTTCAAAGCACAGTTTTTCAGTACTTACTCTTGAGATTTTCGCTCTCTCTTGCAGTCAGCTTGGCTGCAAACCCATTGAAACTTCTCCCGTAGTTTCTAACCAAGGACTCTTCTGCATTGCTTTGGACGTATAAAGTTCAAAGTAACAAAATTAGGCTCATCATTTGGTAATATCTAAGTTCAATACTATTAGTATTAGTAGAATATACAGCACAAGCATAGTTGATCACCTGCCCTGTATAACTTGTTGGAGAATACCAACATGGTCTTCGGATGAAAGCGAGTATCCCTCAGAAACGGAACCCATGTATGCAATATACACCTGTATATACCATCCAAATTCACCATTTTAACAACAAAGAATATCAAAGGGAGCCATGTATACACAAAAGCAACATAATTAAATAGTTATTTTAAACATTTTATAAACTAGCAAAATACATTTTATGATAAGCAAAATACTAATTAAACAAGCAAAATGTTCAGTTTGATACAAACTGTTTTCAGTGTACCCAATCAAGAGAAAAGAAAACTAATAATAACAACCATACTCAAATAACAACATGGAGTTGGAGGGGAAAGGAGTTGAAAAACTTGCCTTTCTATCCTCATTTGCAGCAACAGACCATAATACAAAAGGGAAAAGGCAAAGAGCATAGAAGATGAAGAGAACTGGAAAATCCTTGAAATTAGCCATTGCTGGTTTGATGAAAATAAAAGATAGTTGATGTTCATATTTATAAGTAGAGGAGATATGATCAAAAAGATTCTATTCTGATTAAGGCAACAATCAATGTATCATATATTGTGATTACTACCCTCTTTCTTCAGTCTCAGTCATCAAATCTTCTAATTCCTTTAACAGAAAATTAAAGTTTTGATCTATTTCTTAATTGGAGATAAACCTCATGAAATACTCCACCAAGTCAAATTAAAAGCTTACTCTAAATGTGCACGTAATTATATTTCATGAAAGGTAATTAGCTAATGGATGATAATGTGTTTAACAGCTACATATTAGAGCTATTCTTTCCCCTATACTTTCTTGTTTTTGTTTGTATTTTTTTAAATTTTAATCACCTTTCTCCTACTCTTAGAACAGAGGAAATGAAGTAAATGACATTTGATCATTGATGCCTATAGGTCTGAAAGTTAAGGTCCTCCCTACCATTTTAATGTTCACTCCGTCTCCGATCCTAAAACAAACAGCTAGACATGATTATAGGATACATTACATTATGGATTCCATCAGATAATATAATGCTCTATCTTCTAAGTTCTCCCCTATCATAATGCTTTGTGTTCTTCAGTGCTCACAGTCACAGATCAAATGGATCCCATACATTGAAAATCGAAGTCTTGGATCTCCTTTGATGAGTCATTCTTATTCAAAGTGCATAATATAACAAAGAACTTCCAACATTGAACATAAAAGACCTAAGACTGTATAAATGAACACAGTTAAACGAAGAAGGCAAATCAAGGATATGTGACATATAAGGAGAGTCTTCCAGGGGGTCCTTTCTACAATAGTTGACGGAGCAGCACAGCGCAGTCTGTTCGGACAGTAAGTGAGGTAGCACATTGCATTGCACCCCTTATTGAGAATTTCACCATGTTTTTATCACAACCCGTCCAGCAACCGCTTTGAGGTTATTCGACTGTCAAGCCACTTCTGTAAGAATATCAATGGGGATCAAACTCATTAGTAGTGCTCGTGCTAGCTAGCATCATGACTGTCAAGTCCCCAATGGCAACCTGTCCAAAATGCAACTTCCCACATAAACCAAATGGGAAGTGGATAGCAAGAAACCCCTCTATCAAAAAACTTCATTGCAACGACACCATATTGCCCATAATCCTACCATATAGTAGCATGTCAGTGAGAAATCAAGATCCTCTGTATCACTCAAATAGTGGAGCAACTAGTTGAACACTCGCTTTTTCGATACGAATAAGATTTATCATTGAACACGTTAAGGCTAAGAAGAGATGATAGCTAGTTAGCTACTTTTTTGGAGATAGCGCAATCCCCAAATAGATGTTACCGCGTTTCCATCTGATCATGAAAAACACACTTTTCAACAGTAGGGATGGATCTCCGATAAAGATCATAATTCATACCCAGCAGAAGAGCCTGACTCAGAAGCATCAATAAAAAGACCTTGTGCTTCGGGTCCAGGTGGTTAATGAATTGAAGAGTAGATCACAAGAGAAACAACTTATTGACTTACATAATGTTTTACTTCAATGCAAGGAGTTCATCAACCATTATTTTCATGAAGATTTTCCATTGTCCACAGCAAAGTATTGCAATTGATATCTGCTAAGGAAACGTGAAGCAATCGTTCTGATTTTTCCCCTACTTTTATAAATAGTATTGAAGCCAACTGCAGCTTGGCTGCTGCTACAGGAGTAAAAGATACTTTCAACACTAGCAACAGTCGGGTACTTTCAAAAAAAAATAGTCAAATAAAAATGTAAATATCTTGTTTACTTCAGCCAATGATAGGTACCACCATTTTTGTCGAGCTAAGAATGGCAAGAGATCACAGTTGAACTCTAAAGAATTCTATTGAAGGAGAATTTCTGTTACCTTATTTAATTTGGGAGGCCTATATTTATAGGCAAAATATACAAGACTTGGAGGACAAGTACAAGATTATATACCAAAACTATTATACATAAGTTTCCTAAATATACACAATTTCCTAATACTCTCCCTCAAGTTGGAGCGTGAAGGTCTCGAATGCCCAGCTTGCCTAATAGATATTTGAATTGTTGACGTCCAAGGGCTTTAGTGAAGATGTCTGCCAACTGCTCTTTGGAGCGTACAAAGCATGTGACAATATTACCTGCCATTAGTTGCTCACGAACAAAATGACAATCAATTTCAATATGTTTCGTTCGATCGTGGAACACAGGATTTGACGCTATGTGAAGAGCAGCCTGATTATCACAAGACAAGCGCATAGGCTGTAGATGAAATACTCCCAAAGAAGCCAAAAATGATTTCAACCACATTAGTTCACACGTGGCAGCCGCCATAGATCTATATTCAGCTTCAGCAGAAAAACGAGCAACCGTTGGTTGTTTCTTTGTCCTCCAAGATATGGGTGATTGACCCAACGTAACAAAATAACCAGTAACGGAACGACGTGTTAACGGACAACTTGCCCAATCAGAATCACAATATCCGAAGAGTTGCAAATCACTATCAGATCGTAATACAATACCTTGTCCAGGGGTGCCTTTTATATAACGAAGAACTCGAAATGCAGCATCTAAATGCTCCTGTCTTGGGGTATGCATAAACTGTGACAAAACATGGACTGAAAAACAAATATCTGGTCGAGTGATGGACAAGTAAACCAAGCGTCCAACTAAACGCCTATACTGCCCAGGGTCATCAAGCAAAGGACCAGATGCTTGTCCCAAGTTATGATTTTGCTCCATAGGAAATGTTGCTGGTTTGGAACCAATGAGTCCAACTTCTGCCAAAATATCCAATGTGTACTTACGTTGGGATAAGAACAACCCCTCTGAACTACGAGCAACCTCAATACCAAGAAAATACTTCAAGGGACCAAGGTCTTTTATCTGAAAACACTTGTTTAAGTATTTTTTGAAGATACTACAAGCTTCAGAGTTATTGCCTGCCGATACTAAATCGTCAACATAAACGAGTACAGACAAGAAAATATCACCACGACGATATGTAAAAAGAGTATGATCAGAGTGGGACTGAATAAATCCATATTGGCGTAAGGCGGAGACCAACTTGGCAAACCAATTTCTAGGAGATTGGCGTAGACCATATAATGACTTACGTAATCGACATACGGTACCGGATTGCGACGCTGAAAAACCAGGGGGTAGCCGCATGTACACTTCTTCCTCTAAATCACCATGAAGGAATGTGTTGTTAACATCAAGCTGATGAAGCTCCCAACCTTTAACAACCGCGACTGCAAGAAAAGTTCGAACACTAACCAACTTCGCAATTGGAGCAAAAGTCTCATTATAATCCAACCCTTCAACTTGTGTATTACCAAGAACAACTAGCCTGGCCTTGAACCGTTCTACTGTACCATCAGAATTGTACTTTATTTTATACACCCATTTACAACCAATGGGTTTCTTACCAGGGGGCAAATCTTCAATTGTCCATGTTCGGGTTCTTTCTAAAGCATCAATTTCTTTTTGCATTGCATCCCGCCAACGTGGATCTTTTACTGCCTCACTATAATTACGCGGTTCAATATGAGTTGTAACTGCAGCCAGAAACTTTGAATGTGCAGCAGAAAAATTTTTACAAGTAACATAATTTGCTAGAGGATACCGCGTACCTGAGGAGCCACTGAAAGTAGATGATTGCGGAGTTGAAGAGGGGTCTAAAAGCCGGGCTGACAGTGATACAAAATCCTTGAACCACTTAGGAAGTTGGCGTTTGCGCTGACCACGCCCAAGTACTTCGGGAGACATAGGCGCTTCAGTACTCGACCTAGGTGCTATCCCACTTTGGGTGTTAACTGTAGGGGCCACAACATCCTCACTATCAACATTAATTGTGTCATCAATAGGTGAAGATGAATCACTAGTAGTAGTAGAATCTCCCCCTTGCCCTGAAACAGGTGTAGAAGAAGATGTGGAGGAGACAGCCGTCGTTGGGCTTCCCCAATCAGCAACATATGGGTCAATATATTCAGATGGGTCAATAGAAACATCACCAAGAGAGGAGGTTGCAGCAAACGGAAAAACATTTTCTTGAAACTTGACGTTCCGAGACACAAATGACTCCTGTATTTCAAGGTCATATACCTTCCACCTTTTTTTACCATGTGGATAGCCTAGAAAAATACAACGCCTACTACGAGGCCCAAACTTATCCTTGACTCGAGGTCGGTTATGAGCAAAACAAAGAGAGCCAAAAACACGAAGATGCTCATATGATGGAGGTGAGGAAAACAACATCTCATATGGGGTCTTACCCTTGAGTAACTTAGTAGGCGTTCTGTTAATTAAAGTAGCTGCAGTCAACACACACTCTCCCCAAAATTCAATAGGCAAACTAGCTTGAAAACGAAGGGCTCGAGCAACATCTAAAATATGGCGATGTTTCCGCTCAACCCTACCATTTTGTTGAGGAGTACCAACAATTGAGGTTTGGTGAATCATACCATTTTCTCCATAAAAAGCCAACATAGGATTAGATTTAAACTCCAAACCATTGTCACTACGAACCACTTTAACTATTTTTCCAAATTGGGTCTTAGCCATGGCACAAAAATTACGCAATAACAAACCAGCTTCACTCTTATCAGACATTAAATACACCCAAACAGCTCTACTATAATCGTCAACTACTGTGAGAAAATAGTGGGCACCAGAAATAGTTGTCATAGGATAAGGACCCCAAATATCACAATGAATTAACTCAAAAATATCATTGACAACATTGTTGCTAATTGGGAAAGGAGTACTAGTTTGTTTAGCTCGACAACAAACATCATAGATTTTATTTCCAACTATACTACTACTAGGCTTATGAATTATTGGAAGAGAAGACATTGGCTGACTTGATGGATGACCCATACGACGATGCCAAAGTTCATAAGACTCCATGGTAGTGGCTGCGACAAAAGCTGAGAAAAGTTGAACCGACTTGTAGTAATAGACCCCGTTCCGCATCTCACCCACTCCAATCGGGCCCCTCGTAATGCGGTCCTGGAAAACACAAATATTACCAAAAAATATCACAATGAAGTGTGAATCAAGAACAAGACGACCAACTGATATCAAGTTCACTGACAAGTTAGGGACATAGAGAACATGTCGAAGTACTAGACCCGAAGCCAACGACACACATCCCTCTTTAACAACAGAAAGTTGAACACCATCAGGTAAGCCTACCGGTGTTGGATCAATATCATGGTACTCAGAAAAAAATTCAAGGTTACCTATCATGTGATGAGATGCATCACTATCTATTAACCATGGACAAGAAATATCATGCTTACCAGAAAGCTTCTCAGACGATGGGGAAGGCTCAAGCAACGTCAAAAGACGCTGAACTAACTCATTAGACAACCCAGGCAAAATGGTAGTTGCTGTAGTTGCAGGTGGTGCTGACCCCTGTGATGGTGTGGCGTTCACGGCTGCCGCTGTAGCTGATGGTCCAGGTGTAGCATCTGCTTGTTGGGTGAAGCCACAACCGCGGCCTCTACCTCGACCACGGCCCCATCCAGGTGGCCTCCCTATCCTGTCAAAACACCTCTCATAGGTATGTCCATAACAATTACAGTAGGTACACATGGGCTTCTCACCAATAACTAAAGAGGTACGTTCCCCGCCAAAAGTTTGGAAACTAGAATTAGTACCTCATCCACGCCCACCAGCTTGGACGGCAAAACCAACTGAGGTAGCACTATCCTCACGATCACGGGCAACCGCCTTATGGCTTTCTTCGTTCATGATCATAGCATACACACGATCAAGAGGTGGCAAAGGTTCAACATTTAATAACTGGGTACGAACAACTCCATAATTATCATCTAAACCTATAACAAATTGATATGTTTTCATACTCTCAAACCACTTTAACAAACTTAGTGCACCTTCTCCAGAAGCAAACTCTGAAATTGCATGGGTGGACAACTCATCCCACATGCCCATAAGTTTAGTATAATAAGACATTATACTCAGACCCTCTTGTTTTGTATGACATAGATCAGACCACAATTGATAAATTCTAGGTCCATTTTTCACAGAGAAACGAGCCTTTAAACTATCCCATAACAACTTAGCATTATTAACACGCACAACACTATTATAATCTGGTCCATCTAAGGTATTAAAAATCCAAGAAACAATTGTAGAATTAACTTGTTCCCAAGCAGCAAATTCTGGGGACTTAACCTCAGCAGGTTTTGCAATTGTGCCATCAATAAAGCCAAGTTTATTTTTAGATCGGAAAGCAATTAACATAGCATGTTCCCAATTAGTGTAATTATCACCCTTAAGAGTATGTTTTGTTAAGGTCACACCTGCATGATCAGCTCCAGGATGAAGGTAGTACGGGGACGACGGATCCTATTGTTGGACTGATGGGAGGCTTGCCAGAATTGTCATCTCCTGCCATGTTGAAATCTTTCTTTTTTTCACTTCACCAGTTCTTATAATTTGACGGCAACGAAACACTATTGCTGGGAACGATCAAGGACCACTTGAATAACTGATTCACAGCCATGACTAGGCACAGGTGGCAACAACCGCTGCACACACGGGATCGACAACAACCGTTGCCGTAAGACGAAGATTATCACGGCTTTGGTAACAACCGTTACCAATATCAATCACTGGATCGGAGAAGTAGTCTCCGATCAACAAAATCACTAGCGGAAGGGGAAAAAAACGTGTAGGGCTAAAGTTCTAGCTCTGATACCATAAAGAATTCTATTGAAGGAGAATTTCTGTTATCTTATTTAATTTGGGAGACCTATATTTATAGGCAAAATATACAAGACTTGGAGGACAAGTACAAGATTATATACCAAAACTATTATACATAAGTTTCCTAAATATACACAATTTCCTAATAAACTCAGTGGCTGTACATGACAATTGGACTCCTTACAGTATGAATTCCATCTGACCAAACCAGTGATGCAGATACCAGGGATTTAACTGATAATCCCTCTCCAACAACAGTCACGGTAAAAGACTTATCTTCCTTGAGGGATTTGAAGGAAAGAGAATCAGGCTCTACCGTAACCTTGATATTCGATCCTGATTCTACTTTTGCTATGTAGGTAGAGTTGGCAAACCCAACGTTAGTGACTGTTCTCTGGAACTTGACACTGAAAGATTTCCCACTATTGACCCTAGCGGCGATGGAAGGGTAGTTGACGTCCAATGCGTACAAATGTTGCACAATCTTTTTCGGGCAAGACGAGCTTTTATCACCTGATATTAGTCTAATCTGGTCCTCTGTGTAGCCCAAGTTGCAGGGAAACGTAATATAATCACCTTTAGCAGCTTCATAAACAAGACCAGGATTGGTGGCTCCCATAGGATTCAAATGCCCTGCTCCATAGGCAAATTCAGCATCTGGGTTCTTGGAGGGGCTCATGGGGTGAGCTATAAGAACAAAAATAAATTCATAATCATGCTAAGATGCCAATAAACTTTGAAAAATAAAGTTGGACAACAAAGTGTGATTAAATGGAAGTTTACCTGAAGTCATGAGAGCAGATTTAATAGCTGAAGGAGACCAATCAGGATGCAACGATTTCAAATAAGCTGCTGCACCAGCTACATGAGGACAAGACATGGAAGTTCCAGATAATACATTGTAGTTAACTGATCGTTTATCTGCACGTTCCCAATCCTTAGATACAACAGCAGTAGGTGAATAAGCAGCCAATATTTCTACTCCAGGTGCAGTAATATCCGGCTTGAGAATGTCCGGTGCAACTAAATTTGGCCCTCGAGAGGAAAAAAAGAACTACGACAGGGGCTGTAGTATCATTAAAGGCTTCACTTTTCAAGATATTTGCCTCAGGAGCCCTGCAATTTTAAAGGGAGATCAATTTGGTATAGACAATGAAATTACAGGGAAAAGGAAAAGCAACATAAATATGATCATGTTGCATTGCACCATACTTTGTGGAGTTGAGGTAAGATTGAATGGCATTATATTTGTTGGCTGGTAGCAATACTGCCGGCAAAGGTAGAACATAGGAGAAATCTTCATCTTCAGGAAGTGTGGGTGCCACTGCCCCAAGAGCCCCAACCTGAAGAGCCCTGTCGACTCCTATTATGTCGTCACAAACTACAATCTTTCCCTTCACTTTTTTCGGATCTAGGCAATCGCAAAGCCTACATTTAAGAAGATCAGCCATATGTGTTTAAGAAACGTCTCATTAATACACAGTTCATCTCAAAAAGTGTCTGAAAGAAACATCAGAAATTACCTTGCAAGTTCGGGTATCTTGCTACACAGACCTTTGTCAAATGACGCAGCTTGTCCATACAACAGAGGGAACTTGTCACCTTTCAAGGAGAATGAGTTGACTGAGTTACCCTGTGTATCAGAGGCAGCCAAAAACATAAGTACTACAAATGAGGTAAGTTTGTAAGTAGTGATACTGAATTAACAGATGTATCCCAAAAGATAAGGATTCACATTGGTTGCACACATTTAAGGAAAAAAAATATGATGAGGATTCACATACAAGTATATCCTTGCCATCCCCTAGGACGACCTTGGTAAGGATCCGACGGTCCGTGGAGCTTGCTGCAACGGAAAAAAGCCAGGGTGCAACACCATCAGTTGACCCGCTAGTATTTCCATTGTTTCCAGCACAATGCAGGGTAAGTATTCCTTTGTCCATAGCATGAAAAGCACCGATAGCGATACCATCACTGTGAAATGACATTGCCGTATCTCCTCCAATGGAAATAGTAATCACATCAACCCCATCCGCAATGGCATCATCAAAAGCAGCCAAAATATTAGAATCACTGCAGCCTGATTCACGATAAGCTTTGTATGCTGCAATCCTAGCAGAGGGCACCCCTCCTCTTACAGATCCTTTGGCCAACCCGTAAAAGCTTGTGTCGTCTACTTTTCTGCCAGCTGCAATTGAGGCAGTGTGGGTCCCATGACCACCTGTATCCCTTGCAGATTCTAATTCTATATATGTTCTAGCGCCTATAAGCTTGCTGCAAATCAATAATTTTGACCAGTCAAAAAGATTGTAGTCTTTACAAAAGTTCATGATAAAATGTTTGATGTCCTGAACTCTTAAAAATATTCAGCTAAGCTTCGTTTTATCAGCTATGATCTATGTGTGAAACACTTGCACTACAGGCTCCAAGTAAAATGGCAAAATGCGTGAAAAGAACTAGTACTCTGTTGCAGGCAAATTCCATGTATCTTATCTGAAGGTCATGAAAAGAAGATTACTTGTTGCAAGTGAAATTTTGACCACCCTTACAAACACCTTTCCATTTCTTAGGAGCAGGACCAAATCCGTCATCATGAAAGCTTGGTGATTCAGGATAGATTCCAGTGTCGATGACGCCAATTATTAAGTTGCTCTCTGCACTCACATTTTTTGGGGAAGTCTCGGGGAATCCCAAGACCTTGTAGTCTGAACATGGAGTGTCCTGCTAGGAAAAATAGACACTATTCCCTCTATTTCTGCCAAAACAAATGTGATACCTTGATAGTTATGAACACTATATTTGGTTGCAAAGCGCAAAGAATTTTCAGTACTTACTCTTGAGATTTTCACTCTCTTTTTCAGTCAGCTTGGCTGCAAACCCATTGAAACTCCTCCTGTAGCTTCTGATTAGGGATTCTTCTGCATTGCTTCGGATGGATAAAGTTTTCAAAGTAACAAAGTTAGGCTTTTCATTTGGTAATTAAGATCTACATGTGCTATATTACTATGTTATCATGCAATAAATTATGCAGCGTAACAATAGATGATCACCTACGAGAGTGATCAACAAACGAGTATTAAGTAGATATGTTATGAAATTATGTATGCGCCGTAGCCCATAAGCATAGGTGATCACCTGTCCTGGATAATTTGTTGGAGAATACCGATGTGGTCTTCAGATGAAAGAGAGTATTCCCCAGAAACAGAACCCATGTATGCAATATACACCTACACCATCAAATAAAGATCTTCACAAAATGACTGATAAAGGGAGCTAGGTGTGCAACAATGGCAGCATAATTAGTATTTCTTTGGCCATGTCAGTACTAATAAATATAGTTCACCGAATTTTCCGGGGAAACATTTTCCTTCAAACCAATCTGAGCCTAAACTGAAAAAATAGTCCTTTTCCCTCTAGGTTAGTGTAGTTAAAGCTAATAGCATCCCAGTTAATATATAGTACATGAGTGCACACAACAGATTGAGTTTGCAGTCTTTGTACAAGAGATATGACCACGAAATCAATGTACTCCCACCGCTTTAACATCATAGTCACCTCAACAGAGCATTTTGGGTGCAAACCTCAACAGAGCACTTTGGACAGCCAATGTGATGACTATTATTTTCTGATGGAGGCTTAACAATGCTAAATTACAAGTCTTACCCTATCACATCTATGCATCTTGAAGTGCAAAAATAAAATAACAATCACATACTCCGCGTAACAAAAAGAAGAAAAAAAAAGGTATTGGATGGGAATGGGAGCAGGAAAACTTGCCTTTCTATCCTCATTAGCCTCAATAGACCATAAGCTCAATGAAAGGAGGCAAAAACCATAGATGAAGATAACTGGAAAATCCTTAAAATTGGCCATTGTTGAATTGTTGAATATGCAAAATAGGCTACTTTCATTTTTATAAGTGTAGAAGGTACAGTAATCAAACCAGATGTTGTGAATAATGTAAGCAAGGTAACATATTTTGACTACTGCCTTCTACATTTGTTTTCCCAGCCAGGCAAGTTTCAATTTACTTCCAAATTGAGATGGACCTCATGAGAATCCACAATAATCAGATTAATTTCTTTATCTGTCAGCTTGGCTACAAACCCATTGAAACTCCTCCTGTAGCTCCTAATCAAATACCCTACTTCAGTACAGTTGACAAGTTGCAATATAATTCAATGGCATTCACCAGGAATCTGCATTATCAGCTTCTCATGGTACAAAGAGAAATAAAGAACTGGGAGTATCATTTCATGATTTCTCCAAGGGTTGAATTCCTGATTTGTGTGCCCAGAATGTGAATGTAACCACAATGACCAGAACAAACGGTGTGGACTAACTCTAGGACTAGAACCATGAGGAAAACAGTAACTAATTAGAATGAAATTAAAGATGGAGTATCATTTCTATAATCCACGTTTTTTTGGCTTTCAGGAGGCCCCGAAACGAAGGTGGATATTTTCACACCACATCGCGCGGAACACCCCTAGGCGACATGGGAGGTCCTCAGAGTTGCTTATGTGGTCCCTGGATAGGCTTGGAAGGGCGTTTATGGGACACTTGTGTAAGAGCCGGAACACCAAAGGCATGGGTGATATCGAAGTTTGGGGATCCGGATGTCCCTCCCGGGCACCGAGGGTCCTCTAGGGTCATGATAGACCCCTCGGAGAAGTTTGGGAAAAAATGACACCAGGGGACCCGGGAAGCCGAAAACGAAGGCTATAATCCACCTTTTTTGGGCTTTCGGGAGGCCACGGAACGAAGGTGGATATTTTCGCACCACATCGCACGGAACACCCATAGAGGGCATGAGAGGCCCTCAGGGTTACTTATCCGGTCCATGATAGGCTTGGAAGGGCGTTTTACTGGACACAAGTGTAAGAGCTACAACACCAAAGGCATGGGCTATATCGAAGTTCGAGGATCCGGATGTTCCTCCCGGGGTACCGAGGGTAATCTAGGGTCATGATAGACCCCCCGAGAAGTTTGGGCAAAAATGACACTCGGGGCCCAAGAAGCCGAAAACGAAGGCTATAATCCACGTTTTTTGGGCTTCCGGGAGGCCGCGAAACAAAGGTAGATATCTTCGCACCACATCGCACGAAACACCCCTATGGGACATGGCAGGCCCTCGGGGTCGCTTATCCAGTCCCTGACAGGCTTGGAAGGGCGTTTTAAGGGACACTAGTGTTAGAGCCAAAACACAAAAGGCATGGGTGATATCAAAGTTCGGGGATCCGGATGTCCCTCCAAGGGCATCGAGGGTACTCTAGGGTCATGATAGACCCCCCGGAGAAGTTTGGGCAAAAATGACACCCGGGCCCCTGGAAGCCGAAAACAAAGGTTGTAACCCACTTTTTTGGGCTTCTGGGAGGCCCCAAAACGAGGACGGAAATTTTCAAACCACATCCCACGAAACACCTCTAAGAGACATGCGAGGCCCTTGGGGTTGCATTTCCGGTCCCTGATAGGCTTGGAAGGGCGTTTTACGGGACCCTGTTGTATGAGCCGGAACACCAAATGCATGGATGATATCGAAGTTCGGGGATCCGGATGTCCTCCCGGGGCACCGAAGGTCCTTTAGGGTTATGATAGACCCTTCGAAAGTTTGGGCAAACACGACATCAGGGCCCGGGAAGCCGAAAACCAATGCTATAATCCGCGGCTTTTGGGCTTCCGGGAGGCCCCGAAACGAAGGTGGATATTTGCACACCACATCGCACGGAACACCCCAGGCGACATGGGAGGCCCTCTAGGTCACTTAGCCAGTCCCTAATAGGCTTGGAAGGGCATTTTATGGGACACACTTGTGTAAGAGCCGGAACACCAAAGGCATGGGAGATATCGAAGTTCAAAGATTCCGATGTCCCTCCCGGGGCACCGAGGGTACTCAAGGGTCATGATAGACCCCCTGGAGAAGTTTGGGCAAAAATGACATCCGAGGCCTCGAAAGCTGAAAACGAAGGCTATAATCCACGTTTTTTGAGCTTCCGGAAGGTCGTGGAACGAAGGTTGATATTTTTGCACCACATCGCAAGGAACACCTCCAGGCAATATGGAGAGGCCCTCGGGGTCACTTATCCAGTCCATGATAGGCTTGGAAGGGCGTTTTAAGGGACACTAGTGTTAGAGCCAAAACACAACAGGTATGGGTGATATCGAAGTTCGGGGACCTGGAAGTCCCTTCCGGGCAGCGAGGGTACTCTAGGGTCATGACAGACCCCTCGGAGAAGTTTGGGCAAAAATGACACTCGGGCCTCGCGAAGCCTAAAACGAAGGCTGCAATCCAAGGTTTTTGGGCTTCCGGGAGGCCCCGGAACGAAGATGGATATTTTCACACCACATCGCACGGAACACCTCTAAGGGACATGGGAGGCCCATCGGGGTCGCTTATCTGGTCCCTTATAGGCTTGGAAGAACGTTTTACGGGACACTAGTGTTAGAGCCAAAACACAAAACGCATGGGGGATATCGAAGTGCTCCCGGGGCACCGAGGGTACTCTAGGGTCATGATAGACCCCCCGGAGAAGTTTGGGAAAAAATGACGCCCGGGGCCCGAGAAGCCGAAAACGAAGGTTATAATCCACGTTATTTGAGCTTCCGGGAGGCCCCGGAACGAAGGTGGATATTTTCGCACCACTTCACACGGAACACCCATAGAGGACATGGGAGGCCCTCGGGATTACTTATTCGGTCCATGATAGGCTTGGAAAGGCGTTTTACTGGACACAAGTGTAAGAGCTACAACACCAAAGGCATGGGCTATATCGAAGTTCAGGGATCCGGATGTTCCTCCCGGGGTACTGAGGGTAATGTAGGGTCATGATACACCCCCCAGAGAAGTTTGGGCAAAAATGACACTCGAGGCCCGGGAAGCCGAAAACGAAGGCTATAAATCCACGTTTTTTGGACTTCTGGGAGGCCCCGAAACAAAGGTGGATATTTTCATACCACATCGCACGAAACATCCCTAGGTGACATGGGAGGCCCTCGTGGTCTCTTATCCAGTCCCTGATACGCTTGGAAGGGCGTTTTACGGGACATTGGTGTAAGAGCCGGAACACCAAAGGCATGGGTAATATCGAAGTTCGGGGATCTGGAATGTCCCTCCCGTGGTACCGAGTTTCCTCTAGGGTCATGATAGACCCCCATGAGAAATGTGGGTAAAAATGACACCCAGGGTCCGGAAAGCCGGAAATGAAAGCTATATAATCCAAGTTTTACAGCTTCTTGGAGGCCCCGAAACGAAGGCGGATATTTCCGCACCACATCGCACGAAACTCCCATAGAGGACATGGGAGGTCCTCGGGGTCGTTTATCCTGTCCCTAATAGGCTTGGAAGGGCGTTTTACGTGACACTGGTGTAAGAGCTAGAACACCAAAGGCATAGGTGATATAATTATCTTTTATGAAAATTTTGATAAACTTTTGGTTTTATTGGGTTTACTTAGGTGGCACGTCCTATGCTCTTTTCTTAGGAGGCACGTCTCATTTCAATTGTGGCATCTCTGTATACTCTTTGATGATGTGGCAGCATAACTTAACACTCTTACTCGTATGTTCTAAACATATTGTAAATGAATCTCATTGCGAAGTATTTTTCCATCCGGATCTGATGGTATAATTTTTGTTATTTTTTGAGATGTATGAGAAATATTATAAATGCTTTCGAATATTTGACGAAGATTAACCTCTCAGGAACCCTGAACAGCAAATGCTAAGACTCCTAAACATTTTAACCAGTTATTTTTGTCATTATCTAAGACTCCTGAATGTTTTGCAATAACTACTTTTTGTCATTATTTTCACTTAGGTGGCGCGCTCTTAAATTCTTGCTTAGGTGGCATGCCTCATTTCTCCCGAAAATATGGACATACAGAATAAGGTCCATTGGCATACAAACATTCCACACTTGCTCTAATCCATGAATATCTAGCCCTGCAAGATGGTGAAAAAATTGAATTTGAAACCTCGTGTGTTTCGGATTTTGATCTTAGTCAATATGTTAGCACCTCTTTGTTTTTTTTTGCTAATCCTTGTTAGCACCTCTTTTATATTGATAATATTAACAAAATGGGGCTTAAATAATACTCCTATTACATATGCCAACATGTATCATGTAAATACACAATCACACATATCACCGCAGCATCTCATAATGATTCTTGCCAAATGTACAAAACTCATTCACCCAACTATTCGCAATTTCGCATCATGCTAAATTAGGAGTCACCCTCGAGAGGATGAGCTCCTAACTTTATTATCTTCCTTACCTTTTTAAAAAAAAATAGAGTACATCTGTCGCGCGATGAGAATGGAAGGTATGGAGTAGATAGCAAGACATAGACACTTAAACAGTTACTCGAGTGAATTTCAAATGTGTAAAAATGACTTTTTATCATTGACGTTTATTTGTTTAAAATGAACATATTGTATATATCTGGCCACGTATCCTCATAATTGATACATAAGCAATGGTTGAAAATGCTGAAGTATATTCATCATGCACAAAAACTTCTATAAGACGATCTTTCCATAACTTTTGTGAAACAAGGTCACTTTTCAATGAAACAATAATGGTCACTACTCACCATAAGTGACCCCTACATTTCTAAATAGTGAGCTCAAAATTATGTGAGTTGGTGTCATACAAGACTTGCTACGTTTTTTTTCCTTCTTTTTTTTTTAGGGTGTATTTTTCATGAGCTTGTGTGAATGTAAGTGGATACAAGCATCTGAAGCGGTAGCCCTGAGAATAAAAGGAAAATTGAGTTCATGGACAGCCGAAGATAGCATAAACCCACGGCCATGACCCATGAGGCCTTGGCCTAGAAAGAAATAAACCAAAATATGGTCTCTCTTTGGTACCGCAAGCTTGGGTTTCTTTGCACATTTTCCTTATTCAATATTTATGGAAAAGAAAAAAAAATATTGCCCAACATTTCAATGGAATCGGCATTGTTTGTCCATGGTAATTGGCAGCTAATAAGCATCTACAAAACAAATTCATGACTCACCTTAACATTCACAAATGGATCCTCAATAGTCAAAATACATAAATATGGAGTATCATTATATTGGTAAGGAGAGGGGGAAAAGGGAGAGCTAATCATCTCCCTCTTGATAGAGCCTTTTCCACTGTTTCCATCTCCTCCAATATCCTAGCTTTCCTCTTAGCCGGGATCGGAGCCGTGGGGCCGAAACTAATATAGTGGCCAGAGACAGCATTGAGGGCTGAGTACATATCCCGGAAAGAAACCCGTCCTAGAAGAGCTTTTTCCCTCCTATACTTAGCCACCCAGGAGTTAGAGGTGGCTCTAAGCTCAGCAACTGCATCAGCCACATTAGGGTCGGTTTTGTCCATTGTGATCGTGTTCCGCACCTTGCTGATCACCTCCTTGGTCTCGTTCACGTACTCGTCGTCATCAGCAGCCCGAGCAGCGGGAGAGAAAAGAGCAGGGGAGAGAATGACAGCAGCAAGCGCGGTGGCAGTAAGTTGACGTCGGCTGAGGGGGACGGGGGAGGACGTGGGTGGAGTGAATGAGGTGTTGGTGCAGTTAATGGAGGTGTTGGTGCAGTTAATGGTGGTGTTGAGTTTGGATTTGATAGAGGTTGAAGGGAGGGTTTTGGGCTTGGAAGTTGGAGTTATCAAAGCTGGAGAGGCCATGGTTTAGGTTCAGTTAGTTGGGGAGGAGAGAGAAAGAGAAGGATATTAGGCTTTGAAAATTTTGATGTAAGGGTGATGGTGCTAACTGCTACGTGGGCTTATCGTCTTATCTAAAAGATTTGTTCTTTATGGATGAGAGAAGCCCCTTGTTGGATTTCAAGTGACATGGAAATACAACAACCAAAGGTCCAAAAGAGCGCAAAAACAAGAGGGAATTAAAAGGAATAGAAAAAACACAAGACAAGTGACCAGTGACCCCACATATCACAGAACAATAAAGAAACACACAGATCATCTGAATTTTGTTTTTTCAACTCCAACCAAGTGATGAGAGAATTCGTATTCACTTGAGCTAACCTGGAAGAGAGTAGGACTAAGCTTACTAACCTGAGCAGGCCTTCTATAACTTCCTCAACAACAATGCCACCAAAAATTGCAGCCATTGCATGGGATTCAAAACAGCCTTTGCACCAAAAGCAACTGCATGCCCAAGTAACTTTTGGTCAAAATCGTCGATTCCCGAGCAGCAAATGCCGTTAATTTTTAAATGTATGTGCATCTTGAGACACATCCTGATTAAGAATACCATGCTCGAAATTACAGACTTTTTGCATTTCATACTGAATGTATCAGTTTACACTGTACGAGTATGTTAAAAGATTACATTTACATCTAAAGTTCTGAACTCTTGCATGTCATGTACTTCAGCCTGGTGTATCATATCTACATCAGTTAATCCAGATCAACAAAGCGCAAGGTTTCTCCCGTACCTACATTAAACCATAAGAATAAGGACTCTTCACTCGTGTCAGCTCCACCAAATCAGACGAGAGATACATTTATCACATCATCTGCATTCTGCAGCTCCCTTGTGCTATTCTCTTCCAGATCCTGCATGTAAACATTCATCTTCATTAACAAGACGAACAGGGTTAATAGAAACAGGAAGCCCCTTTCAAGTGGATAAATTATAAATGAGTAGGCAAAACCAACAAAAGAGCGATTAGCAAGATATTTGACTTCAGAATATGGATCTATTGCATGTGGACTTTCAGTGGGAGCTCGAGATTTACTATTTCTTTTCTGAATGACTTAAGACTCTGGGGAAGATAGGGGTCATGGGATGCTAAAATTTGACAAAGCAGATTCCCCTAAAACTCTTCAGATTGTATTACAACTTCCACATATAAACAAATTGACTAAATGATAAACAGTGAGAATGACTAAAACATTACCAGTGCTGCAACGAAAAAGCCTCAAAACATAGCAAGAAGATAGCAACCTTCACGAGGAGGATCCAGATAAAAAGTTTTACAGAGTGGACAAAATAGTTTTGTCACCCTTTTTCAGGGGCAACTTAACCTTGATCAACAGAATTGAGAAACGAAGCTAGCCTTCTTCCCTCACATGTTATCACTTGCCTCCACAGTCAATGTAGATTGTTTTAAGCATAACACCTTTCACCCTGTTGTGATAAGTGATTATTCTATATTAACTGCTTAATCACACTAAATAGCTGACTGTCAAAAATTTAATCAAAGAAGCAATGTCTGGAGAGTATCTATTTAGAAAGTCAAATATCGTTTATATGTGTCATGGCGTAGCCGTAGATGACATGAATGGAGTGCTATTCTGAAGACATGAGAACGAAAAGAGCATAAGAGGATTCCCAGCATTAACAAATTTCAATTATTTCATTGTACACACTGTCCCCAAACTGATGTAGTAAAGGAGGGTTCAAGGATGAATATACCATTCCAATAGCAAGGTTGGGTTAATAACCAAGTTATAACTTAAAAAACTAACAAGGAAGAACCTCCAATTCAGATCCATAGCGACTTGTAGGACTTTATCCTACTGAGTAATTTCAATAGCTAAAAGTAACATCAGCAAGATCATTGGTGTTGCTTGAAGCACTGACAACAGGTTATGAGGTAAGGAATATTCATGGAGTAGACTCCATAATAAGCCTCACAATTCCCTTCTACGTCTCCACATTTTGAACAGGTCGGAAAACTGAAAGCAACAAAATCTGCTCTGCATAACTTGATGTGTGGGATTTATCCATGTTATTTGCAGCACAGGACAGGAAACGCCAACACATACATAACGTAAACAAAGACGGCCAGGATGGAGTTACAAAAGAAATGTAGAATGCCATACAGTAAGAAAGAAATTGAGCAAAGAGCAAACAATTGTCACATAATGCAATATGTAAGGTGAAGAAATTCAGTGAGGCAGATATATGTGTATCAGAGTGCATAACACAGTAGAGAAACAATATAGCCGCACACCATGCAAAACAAATCTCAACTCGATACTGTCGACCCTCAATGTAAAGGATTTGAAACATAGTTGTTGAACAACAGCCACAGCTCAGAATTGCTATAGAAGCACTTCCAGAATGAATAAAACTACATGGGTTGTAAGTTGTAACTTAGTAAGCCATAACCAAGGTAGAACATGTTGGCTAGCCAAAAGCTGAATCCTACCTCTTTGAATGCAAAACAAAACCCATCAGAGAGTTATGGAATGCACATATGATACAATGAAGGCCAAAGCACAGTATGAGGCCGAATCTGAATCCAGGTCATGTAAACATATAGCAAGACAATAACGAAGAAATTACCTTGATAACGAGTAGTGGAAGAGCAACGAAGACAGCTCTGTAGGCGTTCCAAAAGCTCACAGGAAACAACATCAAACCCTAACTTGGTAGCAGTGCGAGTAAAAAAACCACCCAGCTCTCCTCCAATAGCAATGCTCCTCCAGAACCCAAACACTTGCTTAACAAGGCAAACTGCCCAAAACTCCCACTCGGACGTGACACATACATTCCTGAATGATAGAAAGCACATGGCAAGCGCAAGCCTGAATATCCGACTACCAACCTCAGCATTGTGACATTTCACAGTCCTACGCGTCCCCACCACAGACCTGAAAACGCGCCTCATCCGAAACCCTACCTTAACCCACCACAACCCCGTATATCCATTCATTTGCTCCATTCCTCCTAATTTCCCACCCCTGCCCATCATTACGACTAACCCAGGTTTCCCTCTTCTCCTCTTCTTCTGCCTCCCCCACTCGCGCTGTTTTATCCTCTCCAATAGTTTGCTTTTGAGAATCCTCCTTTTGGACCTCAAATGATTCCCCCACACCACTCTCCCCACCGAAACAATAAAAGATAACAAGGTTGAACTATCAGCCATATACAAAAGATACAGAAGCTCTCTACACTGTTTCCTACCTAGATTCTCTGAACTCATCCATATATGTCGATTAAGCTCCTTTGCAATTATCACTTGGAAATCCGCATTGTACCCCATTAGCAAAATGAAATCAGACACTGAAACACAAGTGGCCAAAAAAAAACAGAGAAAAAACAATTTCAGTCAAATAATTTCCCACCAATGAGAGCAAACTTGACAAAAGCAAATATACAATAATTGTCAATTTATCATGAAAAAACTTACTTTTCTCTGCAATTCTGCTCTTATCCTTCTCTGACATCCTACGTTTCTCAGGCATCCTTCATCAACAAAATTAAAAAAAAAATTTTAAAAAATTAAAATTAACATAAAAGTTAGTGTTCGTTTCATCCACTAGGGCTACAAATAATAAACTGCAGAGTAAAAAAAAAGTCACGAAAATCGAAAGGGGAAGTAAGATAAGTGAAAACCTAGAAATTTGAAGGTCAAACGCAAAATTGAGTTGCTTCACTGGTTTGACGAAACATTTCGAGGGTTCAGCGAACTGTAAAACTCGGAATTGCGTTAAATTCGAGGAGAAACTTGAGAAATTCGAAGGTATATACAACAATGATGAAAAATTTCGAACCAAAAACTCGGGAAATTAAGAAAATTTGTGGAGGAAATGAAGCGAAGATGGTTTGAGTTTGCCCTAATTTTGTTTTCTTTTCTAGGGTTTGTGTTGTGTCGCGGGAAGTTGAATTTTCCTTTTCTTTTTTATTTCCTCTCTCTCTCTCTTTCTGTGGGTTTGTCTGTTTGAGTCTGTGTGTGTGGCAAAGTGAATGAAGGAGAGTACAGTTTTTGTGCTTTTTTGTATGGTATGGTTTTGAGCGGACTAACACGCGGGAGTAGCAATGGAGATGTGGATTACGTTCACGCGCTACTACGGGTCATCTTTGGCACGCTCTAATTTTATGGCATAGAATATGTGGGCGTGTGGCGATGTGGTTAGTATGTGGAGGAACTAGGAAGGGAGGGTCCACCTCGAGTTAGGCCCGTTCTTTTCGCCGTCTTTATGTTGTATTTTATTTTGTTCCACCCTATATTACAATTTTCGTTTTCGTTTGTTCTTTTTCATGTTATATTTCCACGCTGTACTTTATGCAATTTTCGTTTTATTCCTCACTCTTCCACACCATTCCATTGAACGAGTAAGTCTAGTCAAGGTGGCCCCCACCTTCAGGTAGGATCTTCGTAGTAGCTTAACCGAAGCCAAATGTTAATTTACCATATATTCAGGCCACCATACCAACAAAATAGAAATTATGGGTACGAGAAGTTATACACTCTTCTTGGTGCTGAAATGCACACTCCACAAACTCAACTACGGAGTATTAAACTTTATTAGGCTTTTTTTTTGTACTTTTATAGAACCAACTATATGGATTAGTGGATGATTACAGAGGTTTGAAGAGCTAACCTATGATTATGTAGCACATAACAAGAGCTATCCAAGGACCAACAGAAAGGAGATACAGAGCACGGTTCAAGATGCCGTAGAAGCGAATGATCACATTATCTTTAGCGGATACAAGAGTTACATGAAGTTCAGCTCCAAGAAGTCAGGAAGAGCACTCAATTGAGTACTCTTATTTCCGGTGGCAAGTCTCAAGAGTTTGGATAACAGTTTGTTAGTCTAAATTACAATATTGTACATTTCAGTTCCAGTCAGAAGAAGCACAATCAGTCTTAAGCCCTACATGCTGTCTCTATCCTGTATTAATGCTCCAAGCCTCCAACAGACTGAACTTTCACTCCGAGACATAAAAAGAGCCATTGAAAAAAATCTAAATTCCTGACTTCTTGAATAGCATCCTCGAGCACCCTGGAAAAAAGGGGAAATACATAATTAATTGATCAATTGTTTGGGATAATCAGCAGCAGCTAAGGCATAATAACTGAACCTCATTTGGCTAATTGTGACCAACAAAGTGGGACTAATGGGAAAGCTTACCATGTTCCACAAGGAATCACCCAGCACAAGAGAAGCAAATTCTCCTCATGTGTGGAGATAATTAGCAGCCATCATCAGCTCCAAAGTAAGTTCAGGTTCAATGTGAAACTCGGTCTCCTTACCACTGGCATGTCATGAATTTGCATGTAAGTAATAAATCACTGCTACATAAAAACAAAAATACTCCAACAAAGTAAGAAGAAAAGAGCTTGAATGCTCGATGGCCAGCTAGATAGTCCCAGCATGGAAGACCAAAGATCTCCCATTAAGCATTATTTTAACATTTTCTAAGAAAAAGGAGTCATGAGCAAAAGAAATTCTCTACGTTCTGCATCCTAGAGACTAAAGAGGTTCACAAATGTTTGGTCATCATACTTCATTTGTTCACTACTGAACTAAGAAAATACACTCTGGAATCCCATTGTCAAATTTCCTTCCTACCCATCAGAAGAGAACACCAATCGAACCTCCTATCCTACTAGGAGCTGCCAAAATTGTAGGACCTTTTTTTGTTTACAGATAATACCACAGGAAAGTCCTTTACAAATGGAAATCTGAATTGTTATGGGCCTACTTATTATTGGAAAAGGAATCATTCAGGCATACACAAATGAAAGTTCATGAGTAAGAAAATTCATCAATTTATATAGTACTCTCTTTGCAGATACTAACAGATGGGAGGGAATCATGCAGCTGATATATGAGATTCGCATTCACTAATGGAACTCTATTCAGATGTCAGATGGACTAAAAGGTATTATCCTGCAAAACCATGCACAAAATGCAGATACCATGCTTTTATTGAGGTTCAAAGGGGAGATTCAAATGGCCTGTTTCAGAATGACAAGGCCAAGCAGACAGGTGAAGCTATTCTATTCTAGTCACAAAGTTGGACACTAGAGTCTTCACCTTATACAAGTACAATGAAAATGGCTACAGGTTATGAACAAAAAAAAAATGGCTATAGGAAACAGAATAGCGAAAATGGTCTATTCTAGATGCTTCCTTTTCCTCCACCTCCAACCCACCTTCTGCTGACCCAGATGAAAAAGTAAAATGAGCAATGAGCCAGCTAAACAGCAAGACTCGTGTTATCTTACTCGTGCTTATACTTGGTAAACAAGATTTAGCTTCCTGCATTGTAGGAACTGGGACGGCAAGGACTCCAGAAAATATCACCCTCCCCATGGTGAGAGAAATTTATGCTTAAAGTTTGGCCGGAACTCAAAAGTCAAAAGAGCCACAAACCCCAGTTAACTCAAGCTATGTTACTCAGTCTCTTTAGTTGACTACCCTCAAGTACCCGAGTGGCCATGTCAGGTCCTCAACACTCCAACAAGTTCCTCGACATTTCACTTTAGGCCAAAACTCTGAGATATCATAAACTGGCCGAGTCCAACCTGTGTGGACACTTTTAGTTGAGTCCAAGAATCATAGTTAAGCAATATTTGCTTGAATAATAAAACAGACAATCTTCAAGTGCTGCAGTGTAGCAGTAGGGACATAGCAGTAGCAACTGAAGTTATCTGAATACACAGTCAATGACCTGATAATGAGTATGCATTAGGAAATGGAAAAAGGCTATTGCAGACAATGAGAGAGATATTTCTGCTTTAAGGGTCTAGAGAATGGACGATATCATGAGAAAAGGGAAAGGGAAAAAGTTTGTTCCACACAGCAGTTTTGCATCTCCAAAAAAATGCTATACGATACTCACTCTCCTTCCTCTGGTACCAATGGTGATCTTCCTAGCATTTGTTGGCAGCCTAATTTGTTTTATTTAGTCCCAATATGAGGTGATCAAATGAGAGGTACAAAAATGTGTCCCCTGTAATGAATATTGTTGCCTCAAAAAAACAGAAAAAGGCCTAATATACAACCTCACATTCCTCTTTGCCTGTGTTTAAAAAAGTGCGAGGTGCTCCGAGGCGATAGGGTCCAAAAACCCGAGGCGCGATGCGAGAGGCGAAGGCGCACGCATCTCGGACGCGAGGCGCACTTTTTTCACAAAAACACTTCTAAATTGGTTTTAAATCATTTTTCATAAACAAAACACTCAAATACTATGTTTAAGTGCTAAAACAGAGAAGAAGAGGGAAGAAGCACAAAAATATGCAAAAAAAAAAGAGAAGAGGGAAGACAGAAGAAGAAATCGAAGACAGAGAGAGAGAAGAAGAAATCAAAGACAGAGAGAGAGAAAGAAGAAGATCGAAGAGAGAGAGAAAGAGGGGATCGAAGAGAGAGAGAAAGAGAGGATCGAAGAGAGAGAGAGAAGACATACTTGTTGAAGGAAACACCGGCGAGCAGCTCCGGTGGCTAGGTTTCACTTTGAGAGAAACTAGGGTTTCCAATTTTGGGGGAAAATAAAAAGAAGAGAAGAAGAACATCGTGTTTTTTTTTAGAAGAGAAGAGACGAGAAGCGTCTGTTTAGACTAGTCTCTCAGTAAAAAAAAAAAAAAAAAAAAAAAGGTCACGTGTATCATTTTAAGTTAATTGTCCAGGATGCGACCGAGGCGCACGCCTCGCGCCTCAGTCTGAGGCGGCGCAGTGAGGCGATGCCTCAAGCTCGCATCATGACTTCGCATCGCCTCACCTAACTGATGCGATGGCCTTGCGCCTCGCCTCGCCTCGCGCCTCAGGCGCGCTTTTTAAAACACAGCTCTTTGCAGAGCAGCTTCAAAATTAGCTTTCTCCAGGAGAGATAATCAAAAGTGTTAACTCAGAAATGCTATGACGAGTAAAAAAAGCACCTGAAAGACACCAAGAGTGAATACAAAGAGCCATAACTCAACTTTCAACTATATAACAACTCAATAACATGATGCAGTTGAATGGACATGTATCCAGGAGATATTTTTGAATTTTGGATACATAATATTGAAGAGTTAAAGCTAGATAGTTATACAGCTGTGCAGTTATCGACTTATCTTCACTCCATTATCTTTGTTGTTGCAAGAGGTTGCTTATCATGCACTGAACTAGAATATGAAACTTGCGATGTCAAAATTACAGCCCAAATGAAGGATCCAAGAGACCAAAACCTAAAACAGTAAAACATGAAGAAGACATACTGGAACTGGAACAAGGGACAATATCGTCGAATTCCCGTGTCCTATTAAGTGCAACATGTATGAAGTCATCCTAAGGACCTCAACTTATGCAAACGCATGACACTTTCAAAGCAGGCAATCTACAACAACATCCTACCCCAGGCTCTTCCTAGCTTTCATTACAAATGTAAGCAAGAATGTTAGTAAATATCAAGCTGAAATCTATATTATCCTAATCAACAAGATTCTTTTTTCATGCAGCTTAGCATCAGATGAAATGCATAACAAGTTCTCTCAACTAGTGGATCCGTCAATGGTTTTTGGACAGTATAAAAAGCACAAACAAGCTAATATGCCTAATACTCGCTGTCATCATCTTTTTTATCAGCCAAAACTGCATATTCTATATTAGAAATAGATTTCAAAAAAGATATTAGGTCAATATATATTTTCCATATGTATATGTATTCACCTTATTCAATTTCCTAAATCCAAAGATCTCTTCATCTCTAATGTAAAATCGTAAGCATTTATATCTAATCTATAGTTTCTAATATATTTTCTGATATCAAAGTCTTCATTCGAGGCACATCGGATTGCATTGATAAACAAACTCAATCAAATTCAATTCCAATTTGAAATGACAATCGAGTATGCAACCAAAACTAAATGCGCTTAAAATTCGCAAAAAATCGTAATAAATTATGACTAACCTGGCATATTGAAGAGACCAATAGAAATACTGACAAATTTTCTCGAGTATAGTAGTACTAATTTCAGGAAAACTCACTAGTCCGAACTGTGTTTCAGCAAAACTACCTGAAAATGAAATCCGCATCAAAATTGACAATCAAATCAAATCGAAGAAAAACAGGACTAAACCCTAGTTGAATAAGCAGCAATCAATTGAACGAAATCCGTAACCCTAATTTGGTTAATTTATTATCTGAGAAATGATATGGACCTGGTGATGTGAGCATGTTCCGAATAGTTTGAGAAACCATGGCAGCTTTTTTATCGATCACGAATTCAAATCCTTCAGCGCTGATCAGTTTGACAGTCTCTTCTTTCGCCATTTTCGGGTACCAATAACGTTGATTTTCTCTCTCCTCTCTTTCTCTTGATTTCGGTTATTCTGGTGTACGTAATGGTTAAGCGTGTAATGTGAAGAGACGATAGCATCATTTCCGGGGCCTTTTAGGCACAACAACTAACAATTTTGGTTCCTGGGCTTTTTGGTCGAAGTTTGTTGGCACTGCAAGTTCGCGCTCATTTAGCACTGACTTGGGCTTTTGTGGCCCAATTTTAGACAAAATTCATGGTCCTTTATACAAGCCCTTAGAAAGTTTCCAAGGCAATCCAAGCCCAAGAGTTGACTCAATACGTTTAAACAACCCCTTGTTTTTTTTTTCTTGTTCAAAGGTTGCTTGTTTGTATTAAGGGTGTATTCGGCAACTAGTTTTTGGATAGCTGTTAGTGGTTTGAACTAGTCAAACCACTACTTATTCTAATTTATTGTGTTCGATAACTCACCTTTAGTAGTAGCTGTTAGCTTTTAGAGTTGTGTTTTGCAAAAGCTAATAAAATTAGCCTTTCAATTCCAAAGGCTAGTTGTTGAAATTATTTATGCATTTGATCCCAATTTTATCCCTTTATTTTTAATAATAAATAAATATAATATGCCCTTTTATGTCATTTTACATCAATCAGCTAACCAAACCGCTAACTTTACCGAACACTCAACCAAATAAATAGCTAACAGTTATGTACCGCTCATGACAACTAATAGCTAGTTCAACAGCTAACCACTAATAAAACAGCTAAGACTACAGCTATAGCTAAATATTGTCAAACAGACCCTAAAAAAGACCTAAAAAACACAAGCATACAACTTAATCGCTACACCTAGGTAGAAAATCATGTCGATGCATAGTTCCAACCAAATTAGCGGAGGCTGCCCAAGCCGCGAAGAAATGAGCAAGAGTTTCACTACTACGAAAAAGCATAGGCTTTATGATTTTACTGTGAAAAAATTCTCAAGCAAACTAAAGAATAAAATTGTCAACTCTTGTCATCATTTTTGTGCTCCTCTTACACTTTTTCTAAGGGGGTTGGTAAGAATGAAACACACTTAAATCACTGTGCTAATTGCTATGAGTACAAGTCTCTTAGGTTGTAGTTATAAAACTATAGAACACCTTATATATATCGGGAATTAAAACTTGTAAATACTCCACATAATTAGATGAAACCGCGGTATATATCTTTGCAAAAGAAATACTAATTTGAGCGATTTACAATCCATATTATTACTAGTTCGACGAAGTCCTTCACTTTGAAGACCCAACAAAAAATTCTGGTATTTAGATAAAACTTTGTAAGACTTTTTGTTTCTTTTTGTTGACATAAACAATTTCTAGTAAGACGAAGAAAAAGATGGTGCACCAAAAAGGGAGTCTAGAAATATTTCTGTCGATGTAGATTATAGTTTTATCAAAGGTGATATTACCCATGTTTTTGGTGTTAAGGCTTTTATATCATTGTCCCGAAAAACACCTCTCTAAATCTATTAGGGATTGGATAAGCGACCTCGAGGATCTTCTATGTCTCTTAGGGGTGTCCCTTGCGATTTGGTGCGAAAATATCCACCTTCGTTTCGGGGTCCCGAGAGCCAAAAAAACGTGGATTATAGCCTACGTTTCGCCTTCCCGGGCCCGAGTGTCATTTTTGCCCAAACTTCTCCAGAGGGTCTACCATGACCTTAGAGGACTCTCATTGCCCCGAGAGGACCATCAGTATCCCAAAACTTCGATATCACTCGTGCGTTCGGCATTCGCGCCCCTACATTGTTATTCCGTAAAAATGCCCATTCAAGCCTATCGGGGACCCGATAACGGGCCTCATGGGCCTCCCATGTTCTCTAGGGGTGTCCATTACGAAGTGATGTGAAAATATCCATGTTTGTTTCGGGGCCTCCCAGAAGTCCGAAAAACGTAGATTAGCCTACGTTTTCGGTTTCCCGGGGCCCAGGTGTCATTTTTGCCCAAACATCTCCGGGGGTCTATCATGACCTTAGAGCACCCTCGGTGCCCCGGGAGGGTCATCAGGATCCCCGAACTTTGATATCACTCATGCGTGCGGTGTCCGGGCCTTTGCATTGGTTGTACTGTAAAATGCCCTTACAAGCCTAACGGGGACCTGATAACGGACCCCGAGGGCCTCCCATGTCCCCTAAGGGTGTCCCTTGGGATGTGATGCGAAAACATAGAGGCCTCCTAGAAGCCCAAAAAACGTGGATTATAGCCTTCGTTTTCAGCTTCCCGGGGTTCGGGTGTCATTTTTGCCCAAACTTCTCTGAGCGGTCTATCATGACCTTAGAGGATCCTCGGTGCCCCGGGAGGGTCATCAGGATCCCCGAACTTTGATATGACCCATGTGTTTGGTGTTCGGGCCCTTACGTTGGTGTTTCGTATAAACACCCTTACAAACCTATGGGGGACCCAATAACGGACCCCGAGGGTCTTTCATGTTCCTATAGGTGTCCCTTTACGATGTGGTGAGAAAATATCCACCTTTTTTCCGGGGCCTCCAGAAGCCCTAAAAACTTGGATTATAGCCTACGTTTTTGGCTTCTCGGGGCCCGGGTGTCATTTTTGTCCAAACTTCTCTGGGGAGTCTATCATGACCTTAGAGTACCCTCAGTTCCCCGGGAGGGTCATCAGGATCCCTGAACTTCGATATCACCCATGCGTTCGGTGTTCGAGCCCTTACATTTGTGTTCTGTAAAAGCGCTCTTAAAGCCTATCAGGGACCCGATAACGGACCTGGGGGTCTCCCATGTTCCCTAGGGGTATTCCTTGCGATATGGTGCAAAAGTATCCACCTTTGTTCCAGGCCCTCCCAAAAGCCCTAAAAACGTGGATTATCTACGTTTTCGGCTTATTGGGGCCTGGGTGTCATTTTTGCCCAAACTTTTCAGGGGGGTCTATCATAATCCTAGAGGACCCTCGGTGCCCCAGGAGGGTCATGAGGATCCCCGAAATTCGATATTACCCATGCGTTCGGTGTTCGGGCGCTTACATTTATGTTTTGTAAAAACGCTCTTACAAGCCTATCAGAGACCCAATAACGGACCTCGGGGGTCTTCGATGTTCACTAAGAGTGTCTCTTGCACAAGACCGTTTCTAAGGGTAGGTCCAGAGGGCGACCGCCTAGGACCCATCTTTGTAAGGGGGCCATAACTGGAAAAAAAATAAAGGTTATATAGTAGGTCCTCATTTAATTTATTTATTTTTGATAAGTTACCGTTCCTTTTCTTGTTATGCTTTCAACCTGAAGTGAATCAAGCGATCATTCCCCTTATGCTTTGTTATTTATTTATTGATTAGTCCCTTATGCTTTCAAGTTTCAAGCTTTGAGCCTATGATCAAAATATCAGATACCAATAAGCACTTAGATGAGTTGGTGAGGGACTCTTCTAGCTTAAGCAGAGATCTCGGATTTGAGACCCTGTGAATGCAGCAGTTTTAAATACTTGTTGGAAGAGCTTTGCCGCCCTCGTGGTCCCACCCGGCTCGGTCCGGATTCAACCGGACGGTCTCAGATCAAAATATCAGATCATCTGATGGTGTTGTTTCCCATTTTTATTTTTTTAAATTTTCTAATCCTTAACCCAGCTTTTTGAGATATATTTGTATATATTACAAAAAAAAAAATCAGGTTAATATATGTATACACGCTAAAACCTTGTTATCCTCAGCTTAATTTCACTTAAATTCAATTCTGTCCATGTGTAACTTTATCATTCAAATACTTTTTTATTCCAAACTAAATTCATGATGATACCTATATTATTGGAAAGATTTCGAATAACTTAGCATACTTTGGACGATTTTTAAATGGTTAAACGTCAAGTTTAATATAAAAAACATCAATTAAAATTCGTTCATATCAGTTCACTTTTTTCTAGGTGAAAGAATGAAGCCTAAGTCGAATCCCGGATATACACATTCGAATATTAATACCAATAATACTGATTTTTACTGTATTGATACTTAAAGGACATGGGTGGGCTTGGAATAAAAAAAAAATTCAAGTAATCTTTTTTTTGGATATTCTGGGACATGTATTATCGTAGCTTTTTGTGACTTTCTTTATTGCAAACTAGGTCGAACATACACCAACTACCAATTTTTTTCCGTTTTCCCACAACTTTTGTCGTAAAAGTAGTTGTTGATAATTTCAGGGCCTTTATTTTTATTTTGCCTCAGGGCCTTTAAAATGTCAGGAACGGGCCTGCTCTTGCAATGTGGTGCAAAAATATTCACCTTCGTTTCAGCTTTCCGGACCCGGTTCTCGTTTTTGCCAAAACTTATTCGGGTGATCTATCGTCACTTTAGAAGACCTTCGATGCCCTAAGTCGGTCACATCCATGTCTCCGACTTCTGATTTCATCCATAAACATGGAACATAGAACATGAGGTGACCTTCGTTGGGCGCTAGGACATGGCAGTGTGACTTACTTGTATTGTATATTTGTATCTCGACTATCTCCCTACAAAGAATTCTTCGTGGACAAAGTAAAAGAAGGATGATGAATGACAGTTGGAAAAAATGGCGGGTCGAGCAATTTGCCTTTCAGCTGGCTAACTATTGGCATCTGGTATGCAAACAGCCAACTGGTAAAGCTTATGCAATTATAGTTGACTATTGTCTTATTATAAAAACATATGGCCGATATTTTGGCTCCCTTCACCAGAAGGTTGGTACTTGATGCCTTAAACTTGTATATAATTCTCAGATGTGATGATTATACTTCTAGTAATCCTATTTGATAAGTTAATAATCATTAATCAAATAGCACCTTGATTTCCCAATGTCATCATGCGCTTACCATCTAAGAGTAGTGCCGTTTTTTTTAAGTGCAAGTTGCCAATTCTAAAAGCAATGAGATCTTATGACAACCACAAGTTAAAGTTTACCCATTGCAATGATGCATTGCAGGAAGTAAACCCCCCCCCCCCCCTTTCTCATTTACTCTATGACATAATAAGCATTTGTTATTTGCGAGGAGGTTTGAGGTATATGGTGTATTAGTAGCAAAGAGCGAATCTAAAAGAGTGATACCGAGAGACGCATAGTTCCAAGTTCAATTTCTAGTTGCTACGTCGTACATCTCATGAGTAACTACTCCATAAGAGCCAATGGTAAGGTTCTAGGGGCTTCTTTTTTTTTTCGCAAGGTTTATTTGGTCTAATGCAACTAAAAAAAAAGTAAATAAAAACTATATCTACATAAATTGATAATTATGTTAATCCAAATTACAATCACACGTGAAATATACTTTATATACATCGCAGTGTATTCAATCAGGTTTTTATTTACTTCACAAATGCTCATTACTTTTTATTCACCTTCATGGTGTGAATGATGATAATATATTGAATTATATTCTTATCATCCCAGTGTACCGAACTTAGTAATATTAATAAACACCAGACACACGAGTTTTATTTCTAGTAACATATAAAGTAATAAAGATTCCACGAACTATAAGACAATGTTTTTGAACAATCTGAAAATGTTATTTCATTATATATTGGACAATCTTACAAGTATGTTTCAATCTACCCCATCCATTCTTTTCAAAATCCTATTTTTATAAAATCATGATATATATACTCAAACATGTTAGATTAACATAATACAAATTGCAATCAACACCATCAATGTAAAATAATTGAAATCCTAATTGCAAAGATTCTCACTCACAAGCGGCAAATTATTCCCACATTTCAGATACTCCCCCCTCATATGATGGCTCGTGTTATTCCCCGTCTGTCATGGGTGGTGATGGCCTGGTTGATTTTGGATGGATGATCACGTAGCCTAACATCCACAATCATTGGACTTTTTAAATTAAAAATATATACCATAGCATTATTAATTAATTGCGTATCCAATAATAATAATCGAATAGTTACAAACAATCTGAAATTAATTAATTAATAATGTTATTGTGTAGTAGGGGTAATAAAATATGAATCATACGATGAGAGAATAATGGAATAAGTACAGCAATGTTTAGTTCTCTATTGAAAGCCGTGGGAGAAACTAACAAAACATCCTCTTGTTCTCTTCTCTCTCACTGCCGTCCTGCCAGTCTGCATCTGCCAAATGCCATCTCACTGCCAGTGGCTCACTTTTTAATCTTGTCATTTTGCTCGTACGATGTCGTTTCATTATTTTTCTAATTTTCGGTTTATTTTTTTATTAAAAATATTGAGGTTATAGTTTCCTAAGGCAAAACTTGAGAAAGAAATATTTTCTATTAACATATTTTGTATAATCTCATAATTAACATTTCTATTTAAGGATATAGTTCACGACTCGGTTGACAGACTAAGCATGGCACGATGTTGGCACGCCTTTTATACGATTAGGAGCAAGCCCAAACACGAGACATGACACAACTAAGCCTACATGAGGTCGGGTTTGGTTCTTGAAGATAAAGCACAGTCGAGCAAGACACAACAAAATAATATTAATTTAATTTGAAAAAATTATGGACACAACACGCACCATACAACCACAACATAACGTGATATGAGTCATACGACACAAGAAGCCTACCTTTGGGAATGAGACGACACGACACGGAACTCGCCCAACCATAAGCACAACAGGGATGGCACTAATGCAAACACGATGACCCGATATGAACACAACCCAGACATAACACAAAATCATCTTTAATCTAAATCCTTCCCAACTCATAAGGCAGGGTCGAATCGATTGACCAACCTCCCTTCAAGGTCAAATTTGACCAGCTTGCCCCATTTCATGATAATCATACTCCAAATAGGTTGTTAAGTATAAATTTTATCGTACAATCTACTATCGTGATTGAATATTGAGGTTGTTTTGATAAAGATACTTTCAATTCAATTTAGTTCAACTCACTTCCTGTCCAAAAGTAAGTGTTTGTTTGGTTCACATCTAGAAAATGGAGGAAGTGCTACTTCCTAAGAAGTGTGATTTTTCTTCTTGTTTGGTTGACAAAATAAATGTGGGAACTTACTTCCTGCAGGAAGTAACTTCCCCCAAAATGGAGGAAGTTGCTTACCCACCCTCCCCTAGGTAAGTAACTTCCCACATCAATTCTCATGAACTTGCAATTCCTTCATCCAACCAAACAAGATTAGAGACTTCCCATGAACTTTTATTTTCCATGAATTTCTACTTCCTATAGGAAGTGACTTCCCATGGTTAACCAAACGACCACTTATAATTTTATTCCCTCACATTACTATCATTTCAGATAAATTAACTTCAATTGGAAAAAACATAATCTATTAGTAAAGCCAATGAGAATCGGTACGAATACTGACTTGTAAACTTTCTTTGAAACCAAAAATGTCTCCAGAACGAGAACATAACTTTTTTTTCTCTGAACGCGATGCATAATGTGATGTTCATGTAGCCTTAATTCCTAATCTGACGACTTTGGCCACACCTAAAATTATTTCCATACTGAGCAAGAAATACTACTATATTCCCAAGAAAAAATAAGTTAATTATTCCAATAAAAAAATAAGTTAATTAAGTTAATTATTCCCAAAAATAAGTTAATTATATTGCCAATAATCCTGATTCCTAAAAAGTGAACACCGAATTGAGAAATTATAAAATACAATAAAATCAAGAACACCGAAATAGGCCGTTACAATAAATCCCATCATTTCGTCATCGTTTTCTCCGTTTCCATTTTCCCCAAAAACATTTTCGCCAAAAAATCCCCCCGCCCCTCTCTTTTCTCTCTCTCTCTCTCTCCTGAAAGTACTTCAAATTCTACACTATACTATTTTCCTTACAAACACCCAACACAAACACAACACTCCTCTTCATTCGTATCACTTTTCTCTCTCCATCTCATCTCGGTAAGTCCCTAAATTTATGCACGCATTTCGTTTTTCTCGAATTTTCCGATCATACAAGCTCAATCGATCGATCTGTTAATTCAATTTAATTTACATTTTATAGGTGATTGAATTTCTGTTGTTTTTGGATCTGAATCAGGGTTCGCGGATCCCGTTAGGGTTTCGTGTTTTCTCTCTCTTCTTTTCGTAAGAGAGAAGAAGAAGCAGAAGAAGAAGATTAAAAATGGCGAACAGAGTAGATCATGAATATGATTATCTTTTTAAGATCGTTTTGATCGGAGATTCTGGTGTTGGTAAATCTAATATTCTTTCGAGGTTTACGAGAAATGAGTTTTGTTTGGAATCTAAATCTACCATTGGTGTCGAATTCGCTACTCGTACTCTTCAGGTTAATTTCTCTCTTTCTCTTGCCATATATTTTTTATTCATTAATGTCGTTTTGTACTCGTAATTTGAAATTTGGGGGTTTTGATTAATTGTAGCAAAATTGAAGTTTTGGTGTTAGTAATAATTTGATTATCAGTTATTAGTTAATTTTAATTTAGTTTAATGACTTCGATTGGTGATATCTACTTGATCAGCTTGGGGTTCAATATATGCCATAATGTTTTTTTTACTTGATCATTATTTGGTGAGTGAGAAGTGATAGTGCACAATTTCGTTTGTTGCTCGTACCATTAACATGGGACCTTTACTTTTAACATTTAGGGTGTTCATGTGGTGTTTTTAAAGATCTTGCCATTTAATGTATCAAGCACATCATGTTGAGCTAGGTTAATGAGAGCCTTATATAATACAGGGATAAAGTTGACTATATTCATCATCATCATATTAGACAGATCCTTTTTTTGAAAGGATATGCAGCTAATAAAAGTTGGTGTTAATGTTATGCACCATTTCAGTTGAGCTAAGTCAAGGATTGTGTATGAGCTGAAAGTGTAGTGCTCTTAGCTTTTCTCATAGGTATTTTCCTTTTGGATCATCAAATTTGAATTATGCTCTTATTGCCATTCTGTTAGATCTAATTCATCAACTGAACAAGGATAAAAGTGAGGCTTGATTTGATTTGATCAAGGATTGTGTATGAGCTGAACTTGTCATGCTCTTGGCTTTGACATTAGTCTCTACCTTGCTGATCATCAAATTTGAATGATGTCTAGATTTCCATCCTCGCAGATCTGTATCACATTTTATGCCTTTATAGGTCTTTTTCCTTGCCTGATTCTTGATTTGCTACTTATTCTCTTGGGTTCAAATTTATGCCCTGCATACATGATAATCGAAACCAGCATGAGGAGAATAAGCTTCTGAATCTCAGATGAGTGTCAACACGACTTAGTGTCTCCTCTCAAAGGATGTTAGGCTTGTTATTTGAGATTCCTGCTATTGGATCATGGATGGATGGATGTTGATATCCACATTTATATAGATTTGGATCACCATTGGACTATCAATTCCTTTATTGAGTTTTGAGTTGTAAGGAGGACCTACTCAAGATGCTATTTGCTATATGTCACTAACTTGCTATAAATTACTCATGTTTTTGCATCTACTTTTTCTAATTGCCACCATAGTCTTAACGGGAGTATTTATATATTGGGATCAGACTTAGCTGTCATTGACGATGTTTCTACCATTAATGCTCTTATATGGTACTTTGTGCATGTCCTGACTTCCTGGGGTCATGAGGCAAAAGATGACTTCTACCAGGATATGGAAATAGTCTTTGCCTCTTTGGTGTGTCTGAACTCCCTCAGAACAACTGTTTCACCTTTTACTATTCTGGGATTTGGTGTGTAATGCTATATTCTAGTGGCCTCAACTCTGTGATTTGTTATTACCTCTCCCTGGGTACTAATTTTAAACCTCTCTTGTATATTGACAACAGGTAGAAGGAAAGACTGTGAAGGCACAGATATGGGACACTGCTGGTCAAGAGCGTTACCGGGCCATTACCAGTGCTTACTACAGAGGAGCTGTTGGTGCTCTTCTTGTCTATGATATAACCAAGAAACAAACATTTGATAATGTTCAGAGGTGGCTTCGCGAATTGAGGGACCATGCCGATTCTAATATTGTCATCATGATGGCTGGAAACAAGTCCGATCTAAAGCATCTCAGAGCCGTCTCAGAAGAGGATGGCCATTCCTTGGCTGAAAAGGAAGGTCTTTCGTTTCTTGAGACATCGGCTTTGGAAGCAGTCAACATTGAAAAGGCGTTCCAAACAATTTTGACAGAGATTTATCATATAATAAGCAAGAAAGCTTTGGCAGCACAAGAAGCTTCCAGCAACCTTCCTGGTCAAGGTACAACTATCAATGTCGGGGACACATCAGCGAATCAGCGGAGAATGTGCTGTTCCACCTGAAGAGATAATCAGACAAGAAAGAGCACAGCTAGCAAGCTTCAGGCCTTCTCTTTTTCTTTTGTTTTCTACCCTACCCATTTTTTCCCTTATTTTTCGTCTTTTATTTTTTGGGGGATGAGACTTTGTAGAAGACTTTCCTTCATTGAGTTGTGGGAAGGAGTTTCTGGAAGTGGAAAAACTACAGTTATTGTTATTAGCTCAGAAGGTTTCCCATTCTTTGTTGCTTAGTTCTCTCTTTGTCACCTCAATTGGAGCTAACTGGCCTAGGCCATTATTAGAATGTCAGATTGTTGCATATTTTTTAATGGAGGAGATTCGAGAACCTTACTTTCAAATACTGTTGCAGACTGGCAGGAGAGGCTGTCTCTAGTTTAATTCTCTGGTTCTTCCAGCAATGAGTTGCCATTCAAGTTGAAACATGTAATATTTGTTCAAATTTTGTTTCAGTGTGTCTGGTATTTCAATTTGAAGTGTAATTCAATCATGACTGTAGGTATATTGTCTTAAAATTTTCTTTGGACCAGTATTTGAAGTCGATTTAACGTTCTGCGATGACCAAGCCTCTACTTCATTTGTCTTTCCTTCATTCATTATACTGCTCGCTTGGCATTTATACAGAGTTCAACAAGGTTTCTGAAACCTTTACCTGTTTGAATATACATGCCGATATGGCCGATAGTATCAGATTATGCCATTATGGTTCTGTGAATACTACTATCTGCGTGCATGCGTCCATGAGCCAACCTGCAGTCATTTTTGGTTTGTTCATTTCGGATATAGAATCTGCTGAAAAATGTGCAAGCCTGAATTCTGTATATGTTCATTTCGGATTTGCAGCTTAAGTATAGAAAGTGAAACAGAGTTTGAGAACCATTATCTGTAGTCATTCTCATTCCTGCTCAATCTGTACAGTAACATGATCAATTTGGTAAGACTTTTCACAAAATTGTCTTATATCATGAAGCATTACTTTAGATACAACTCCAGGCTCCACCTTTACATGGCAAGACATTGCAATTTTGCCGACAGTGATGGACCAGACATGCAGATCATGAACCTGAGAAACTCCCTTAATATTATTGAGACCAATTTCGAGATTGACAATGTCGATTTCTCTTGGGGTGCTCTCCATCAATATCCCAAATACACTGGCAAGCATGGACATGGTACTAGCCAGGACTAGGACGGAAAAAACTGACGTGCATATGAGATCTATTACCACCCAACTTGGCTTTACCCATATGATCGCCCCAGCAATCATCACGCCAATTGACTGAATAAGATCAGAGATCACATGCAAGTAAGCTCCCTGAAGATTGATATTCATTTTGTTTGTCTGTTCATGAGAATCATAATCAGAAACTAGCTTCGTGGACTCTTGTTCAGCAATTCCTTTAATATGATCATGATCTCCATTACTACAATGATGGTGAGCGTGGTGATGATCATTACCAAGCCATGTCACCATAGTAAGGTTAATGAGAAATCCAAATGCAGCAACTAAGAACATGACTTTGCCATTGATAGTCTCATTTTCATGAAGAATTCTGTTTATGGCTTCATACATCAAGAAGCCTGTGATTAGCCAGATAAGCTGAACCGATAGCAGGGCTCCTAGGACTCCAAGCCGATAGAATCCAAAGGACTGATGAGACGTGGGTTTCCAGCCAGAAGCCCAGACCGCGAATAGGGAAATAGTGAACCCAGCAACATCACTAAACATGTGGGCTGCATCTGTCAGAACCGCGAGGCTGTTGGATTTGATGCCTCCTATTATCTCCACTGTCATGGCGAGCAAGTAGAAGATGATTAGCCCGACAAGCTTTCTTTCTGAGCTTGATCTTCGCTCTAACTCTGCGTGATTTTCTTGCCGAGTAAATGCACAGATGGATCCACAACCTATGACTTCATTAGTGTGCAAGGCATTTGAAAGCTCAATTTTGAGCTCATGATGTTCATGTTGTCCTGCATCATGGATGTTTCGATAATCCATCTTCTTAGACTGATTGACAATGCCAAGGATTTTCTTTGCTTTTGTGTAGATTTCAGAAAATACCCAGATGAATTCAGCATGACATTGGTGTCAATCAAACTATATCCATAATTTGGTAAAATTTTTTATGACACTTCTTCATGCCCCTACAGATCTCCACCAGAAAAAGTCGCTAAAATCAGACCTTCAGCCCTTATCTGAAGTTCTGCTTTTATGTCCCTTAAATCTGAACATAAATTTTAGCAGACAATTACAGAAAGAATGTATCATCAGCTACTAGTAACATATGATAAGACTTGACAATTTCCTAAGACCAGGTCAATTTAAATTAACTCTCCAATAATTGTTGTATGGTATACTACCCTAAAAGGAGCATTATCCAACATATGATAAAACTACTAAATTCAAATTAACGGTCACAATCTTTAAACCAAGATAGTGACATTTTAGACAATGACTAAGATGAATGAGCAAAAAAAAAATAGGAGAAATGCGAATGCGTCAGCCTTAAAACATACTCCCTCCGTTTCCTTTTAAACTTCCTACTTGTTTTTTCACGGTCTCCAACGCGTCACTTTGACCATTAATATCTCTAAAATTATACAAGTAAAATTTGTACAAAATTGATATTACGGAAATACATTTTTAAAGGAATCTAATGCATATATTTTCAAATCACAAATCATAATGAATCTTTATATATTAATGGTCAAAGTTTATATAATTTGATCTCAAAAAAGCAAGTAGGAAGTTTAAAAGGAATCGGAGGGAGTATAATAAGATGACCATATTATTAAAAGGGAAAAAACATAAACAATTAGGAAAAAGAATTACCAGGAACAATAATTGCAGTTGGATTTTGTGTTGAAACTTTGTGATTATAGGAGTTTGATGATATTTGCAAAGGGGTATTCACAAGAAAACTGTTTGAGGATTGAGAGAGAATTTAAATAGCATAAAAAAAGTAAAAGAAAGAGGATTAATTCGTGCTTTTTGCTAGCCAAATGATTTGGATTTGATATACAATATCAAAAATCCTCGAGCTGCAAAAGTTTTGTTTCATTTTCACCCGTAAAAAGAGGGGTGTTCTTTGAGCTTTAAAACCACCCAACTTCCCGTTTTCACGCTCTTCACACACTACGTTGATTATGAGTACGATGATTAGTTTCCTTTTTTTTTTTGAGCACATTTTCCTCTTCTTTTTGAGAGGTAAGGAAGTAGGGTCCCTACCAATAAGTGGTTGGTGTGAGTGGTTTGACACTCTCATCCCTTAAGCAAGGTCGAGGATTTGAATCTTCTGAATGAAAAAACTGCTTAGTGGGAGCACTTTACCCCTTTATGGGCCAACATGTGGTCATACCAAAAAAAAAAAAAAAGGAAGTAGGGTCCCTAGTTAGTTGTCACCGGGGGATGAGACATTATTCAATTGATCCCTCCAATACCTCACAAAACATAATTTTTTTTTATATTTTTATATTTGTAAGGTATTGGAGGGATTTATTGGAGAGAGTGATTCTACCACAAAAGATACAGAAGAAATAAAAAGGTTTCTTAATGCAAGTATTTTGTAATTGTTGTTTTACTTATAGAATATGGAATATGATGTACTTTTTGATATACACTAAAGATTACGATGAAAAATGATCGAAATTTGAAAAGATTCTAAAGTCAAATTGTTTTTAATGTCTCATCTTCAATGACAGTTTTAAAGTCATACTAATTCGATAATGAACAAGAAAAATGGATTCTCATGTTTCTCACAAAATTGTAAGGTATTGGAGGGATTTATTGGAGAGAGTGATTCTACCACAAAAGATACAGAAGAAATAAAAAGGTTTCTTAATGCAAGTATTTTGTAATTGTTGTTTTACTTATAGAATATGGAATATGATGTACTTTTTGATATACACTAAAGATTACGATGAAAAATGATCGAAATTTGAAAAGATTCTAAAGTCAAATTGTTTTTAATGTCTCATCTTCAATGACAGTTTTAAAGTCATACTAATTCGATAATGAACAAGAAAAATGGATTCTCATGTTTCTCACAAAATTTTCCAGTTTTTTTGTTTTTAAAAGTATTTAAGTTTTGTTGAGGTTGTTAAACTTTGCTAGTGTTTTAAAATTGACTTTTGTTGATTTATGTATCTCTTGATTATATTTACTTTCGTTAAACTTTATGGGTTTTCTTTAATTTTCGAAAAAAAATAATCACATAACCACCCGTCTACTACACCACTAATGATAATGTAATAAATTTTTATTAAATATTATTATTATTATTTTATTTTTTAATAATTTTATTTTTTAATAATTTTTATTATTAATAATAAGAGCACTCTTTTTACTTTTTTTTTTGAAGGAATAATGAGCACTCTTAAATAAAGGAAAATGGTTGAGAACTTGAGATTATGAAAATGAAAGCAAAGGGTGTTTTTGATAATAGATCCCAAATGCAAGGGTCAATGCCAGCGTGAAATTAAGAACTAATCAAAACCTCCGATGAATTGGATCTCATCATACATTGACACATACCCCCCAAAACAAACAACCTTTCTTCATCCTCCATAATCTCTTTCTTCATCCATTTCTCTGCAACAAGAGAGAGAAAGTTTCAGATTGAGTGAGAAATTCATTACTCAATCATTTTTCTAGCAACCCTTTTCCCAATTTCGATTTTTTAATCCATAGACACACAAATCGAACCCACCCACACCGCCCAAGCAAAAGGGCAACTCACAAAAGGGCAAAAAAAAAAAAAAAAAACTGAAAAAAAAAGCATTGCCACGCCATCAACGTGCAACTTGATATTCTCTCTCTTATTTGCAGGACACCTGAGAATAATAAAGTTTTGATTTTTTTTGATTTTCATGGTCTTTGGTCTTTTGGGAAGTTTTTGTTGGCGGGTTTTTAAATAAACGGCAAAACCAGAGATAAAAGAAAAAAGGAGAGAGAAAGAGAGAAAGAGAGAGAGAGAGATATCAATGGAGCCAGCAGTATTGGATGATATAATAAACAGGTTGTTGGATTTTAGAAACGCGCGACCTGGAGCTGCAAGGCAGGTTCAGCTTTCAGAGTCAGAGATCCGCCAACTTTGCACTGTTTCTAAGGAGATTTTTCTGCAACAGCCTAATCTTTTAGAGCTAGAAGCACCCATTAAGATCTGTGGTATTTTTCCTTTTTTTTTTCTTGGTGTACTTGTTTGTGTAATTGTATTGTTTACTTGTTTGCCCAATTGGTTGAATGTTTGTTTTTTTGGTGGTTATTGTTATTCATTATTGTAGTTGTTTCATGTTTGGGATATGGGTGAATTAATAGAAGTAGGTTTTGTTTGAAGTTTTTTTGTTTGTCAGGGCAATCTACTAGTTAGTGTGTTTTTCCATTTTAGTTATTTGGTTTTTGTCTTGTTTACTTGTATGCCCAATTGGATGAATGTTTTGTTTCTTTTGGTGGGTTATCCATTTTGTAATTGTTTTTATGTGTTGGGATATGAGTGATAGAATAAGTATGTTTTGTTTCTTTTGGTGGGTTATCCATTTTGTAATTGTTTTTATGTGTTGGGATATGAGTGATAGAATAAGTATGTTTTGTTTGTGTGTGTGTGTGTTGGGGGGGGGGGGGTGTGGAGTAAATAGTTACATTTGCTTTTGAGATGGTGATTATGATTGGTGGGATTTGTGGATGAACTGGGTTAATGAGAGAGCTAATGCCTTTTCTACTAGGAAGAAGAGAGCAAAGAGGAGAATGCCTATTTCAAAATATGGACTTTCTTTGGAGCAGCTGAAGATCCTTTCATGCAGAGAAAAAAAATACTCTTGCTGATAGTTTAAGATCCAACTTGATTCTAATATGCTTGTAAAAACTGATGTAGTACCTCTACAGTTCTAAGCATAACTATGATCTGGATTGTAAGGGTGCCATGCGCCTACGTTCTGTTCCTAGTTAGTATATTTGATGCACATTTCTTAGCCAAAAAAAAGAGGACTTTTTTTCATTTCAACTGGGATTGTTGTGCTGGAAATTCATCTCGCAGTTTGGCTTGGAGGGGAAGTGTGGATCTTCCTTGTTAATTGGTGGGTTGCTTGCTAGTTTGAGAAGCAAAGAAGCCATTGATTACTTTGTGAATCAAATGAGCTATTGATTACCTTGCTTTTATCCGAAAACTTGTTTAGCATCATTTGTGTTCTCATGAAGTGGTGGTTGTCCTGGGAGGGGAGTGGAGCCTTACATGCATCACAAGAGTCTGAGTGATCCTCGCACGGTCTTTCTTTGCTATCTGGGTATTTGAAATGACGTGTAAATCCCCTTGCTCTTGAAAGGACATCGAAGCTCAAGCGGAGCAAAGATTCCTGTATAGTGAGATGTGTTAGTGGTCAGAATAGTTTTTGGGCCATTTGGCTTTCACAATGAAGAATCTGGAGAGGTCTCTCAAGCCCAAATTAGGTGGACTGTTTCGTTTGTCAAAGCTGTTCTGCTTGTAATTTGACTTTGTTTTTATTTTTCTGTTTTTGTAATCCACCTAGGAAGAGAGGTGGACTATGGAGGTTAGATGAGAACATTGGCATGAGATAGTATCTTACAGGACACATTCTGTTCTGTTATGATGTTTCTAGATCTCCGCTGTCCCCAAGCCTCTTTTTGTTTTTATTTATCTCTGGTGTCTTTATTTATACACACTTTTAGGAGTTTATAGTCTCTTTTTGTCTTTATTTATAATTGTATCTGCTTTGTTGTCAAGTGTGTGGGTCGCCTGTCTATGTGATCTCTCAACCTGTATGCCGTAAAGTGTGCAACTGTTAGTTCTGTAATCATGGCTTATCTTTGCACTTGCATCATCTGTTCTTTTACTGATATATAATGGCTCTGTTTCAATTTTGCGTATGATGTGCTAGCTGAAATTGATGATTATTTGATCTCTAATTAGCTGTAATAGTTTTCATAGTTCACTGACTTACTTGTGTCTTTTTCAATCACCAGGTGACATCCATGGACAATATGGTGACCTTTTGAGACTTTTTGAATATGGGGGTTTTCCTCCTGAAGCTAATTACTTATTTTTAGGGGACTATGTTGACCGTGGCAAGCAAAGTTTAGAAACAATTTGCCTTTTGCTCTCCTTCAAAATCAAATATCCTGAGAACTTCTTCCTTTTGCGAGGGAATCATGAGTGTGCTTCTATTAACAGGATTTATGGATTTTATGATGAATGTAAACGTCGCTTTAACGTGAGACTTTGGAAGACTTTCACTGATTGCTTCAATTGTCTTCCTGTTGCTGCGGTTATAGATGACAAAATATTGTGCATGCATGGTGGTCTGTCTCCTGATATGATCAGCGTGGATCAAATAAAGAGTATATCACGTCCCACTGATGTTCCAGAGTCTGGTGTGCTTTGTGACTTGCTATGGTCAGATCCTTCAAGAGAGGTTAAAGGATGGGGAATGAATGATCGGGGAGTCTCTTACACCTTTGGTGCTGATAAAGTGGCGGAATTTTTAATGAAGAATGATATGGACTTAATTTGTCGTGCTCATCAGGTCAGTTAGGCTTTCTTTTTCTTCATTTAACTTCCTCTTTGGAACTCTTTAGCTTATTGTAATTGTGGTGTCCCAGGTCGTGGAGGATGGATATGAGTTCTTTGCTGATAGACAGCTTGTTACCATTTTTTCTGCTCCCAATTACTGCGGTGAATTTGATAATGCTGGTGCAATGATGAGTGTTGATGAAAGCTTGATGTGTTCATTCCAAATTCTCAAACCATCTGATAGAAGAAGATTTATTTGATCAAAGTGTCAATGCCTCAATGGTGCTGCCACCATTCTTTGTTCAGGTTGGTGGTCTCACAATTTTAAGTATCCCATTGTCCTGAAATATTACAGAGAATGCTTGTGTGTGGTAATTGACATTTACAAGTCATTTATTGCTTTTTCAATGTCTAGCTGAATAATCATGCATTCACCTTGTATTGGATAGGATGGCAACATAGAAGAAGTTGAAGGAATTGTATCTTCTTATTCGATCCTGTCTTCTTACTCCTGTTTCTCTCACAATATTTTGTTGAATGATCCAACCGTTACGTGAGTTGATTTTTCCACTTTACTAACTCTGCTAGATCCTGTATAGTTCCCCGTTTCTTCTATATAAAGTGATGCATGATATACAATATTCTTACTGGGAAATAATTGTTGGTCCTTCTTCTAGTAGATCAACTCCATTTTTATCTCTGGATGCAACGGCTTGTTCCTGGTCTTTCCAAATGATACTCACAGTTGCTAATGCTAACCAAACATGAGCTCTGAGCCATTTAAGAAAATATATTATGGTAAAGCGCACGAGCCACCTTTCTTTTCTTTCCTTTTTCTTTTTATAGGCACTTGTTTGCCATTGATGGAAAGTCCTCATTGGCTCATTGCACATCTCAATTTCATCAATTCTTAGACTTCCATGTTACAAAGTCACATTTTTGTTCTTTGGGGGGGGGGGGGGGGGGCATGAATAGCCTATTCACTGTAACTTCTACCTGTTTATTAACTATGATAAGCCTCTGTCATGTGGTCCTTCATGAGAACTAACCATGGTGCTAACTGCTAAGTGCATCGAGCTTCCGCTGCACTTCTAATAAAAAGAAGAAAAATAGAATGCATTACGTAGAACGTTTGAAAGCCAAACAGCTTAACTTGAGGCAACGTTCTTCAACACGGTCTTGTGCGTGGAATTTTTGTTGTTAATCACATAGAACGTTTGAAAGCCAAACGGCTTAACTTGAGGCAACATTCTTCAACATGGTCTTGTGCGTGGAATTTTTGTTGTTACTGGAGTTCAGGATCAAGTTTCAGTTTTTACTGATCAACATGCCTTGGATTGTGATTACAGACCTCAGTTATAAACATAGGTTATGTTATAATTGGTTCTAAACAACCTTCAACACACATTGAACCACCATTACCTACGCCCGGAAAATAAACGAATAAATATACGGGGAAGAAGAAGCAGATGAAAAGGTTTCCTATTTGAGAAACCATTGATAATAAAACTGTCCTTTATCTTTGTTTCTAAGATTTAAGCTCATGTTGCTGTTCAAGTGTCTTGACCTTCTGTAGTCATCTTGCACTCATTTCTGTATCTGTCAACTTTAGTGACCTCAAGGTAAAAGATAAGGAAAAGGAAACTTGTAGCTATTTTCAAGAATGGCATGACGGTGGACTTCTTAGGAGTTATGAAAGTTATCGAGTTCACCTGTTTGAGACTTGAGTTGATATCAAGAACTGCTGATTTTGATGATTCCAGTGGCAGTTACTTTGGTAGCAATTAAGGAAATAGATGTACTTGGCTGGTAATATGGGGATGAAGACTGAGGACTCAAGTTGATATCATTAGTTTATGATTTTGGCAGTTTGAATGACTTTTGGTCAGATAGGTGGTGTGGGTGAGAGATGTACTTGGTAGTTACATGGTTTAAGAGTGACAATGGAGAGAGAACGAACTATGACAACTAACCCTGTCGCGGCAGCATATCAGTAGGCTGTTGATCCATGATGTCTGGTGAAATTTTGGTGTGTTAATTCTTGGGCGGAGCTTAAAAAGGGAGGTGGTGGCAGCTTGATAGGTGTGCTGAAGAAAGATGGGGTTAGTCGCTCAGGATGGGATGATGCTTAATGTTGATGTAAGAAGGGGTGTGAACATGGTGCATCACTGCTAGGTTCTAGTTAGGAATGATAAGTTTGTAAGTTGTAACTAACCTTTGAAACAGATTCTATAGTTTTTAGCAATTACTCTGGCATAAACGTCATAAAGGAGTATGATTTCCCTTAAAAAGTGATGTAGTTTGAGGTAGGTGAATTTGTGAAATGTTTAAAAAAAAAAACCCTTTTCGCAAATGGATTTAAAAAAAAAAAAAAAGAAGTTTTTGTGGGTCTTTCGGAAACAGTCTCTCTTCTAGGCGACTAGTTAGGGGTAAGACTGCGTACATCTGGACCTCCCCAGACCCCGCCCTAGGCGGGATACTTACTGGGTTGTTGTTGTTGTTGTTTGTTTAATGCTGTTACATTTACATTGTGTTAATTTACCATGCTAGAACTAGAGGCTTGGAGGTCCATCTAACTTGAATATCTAGCATCCACTGCCCCCTCCACCCACCAAAAAAAAGAAAGAAAAAGATATTTGATTTTCATGACACCTCTAAAAGAGAATTGCATTACCACCTGAAACCCCTCTGAAATTGCATTGAAGAAAACTTGTAACATGGCGTCATTTAGATGAGATAATTCTATTATGGTCAAGGTTCATTCCATAAAGAGATCCAATCTCCCATCTCCTCCACATAAACAGGTTCACTCTTGATGGCATAGAGAAATCACAAATGGTCATCTTGTGACCCTTATGAATTAATGTCAATAGTTGGTGTCATAGTACTTATATATGTTCCTTCCCTTGTTTCACCTTAAAGATACGAAATAATCTGAACTCCAGATTTCTATGGAATTAGTACTTTTTACTGTATTTTATATCTTAAATTACAGTACACAGTTATAAAAAGTCGTGATGCTCTCACGCATGGTTTATGCTATTCTACTATCTTATTGATTATGCACATTTAACTTATATTTGGTTTTGTTCATTCTTACATGCACATAGTTGTGAGGTTTGCTTAACTACAAAGTAAAGCAAAAGATTTTCATTGTTTCATCCAATGTCATTTTGGTGGAGTTTGTGCATAGCATTTAAGTTACGGAGACAGTGATTCATATTGTACATTTTGTAACTACTGTAGCATTGTTTGTACATTTTACTCATATTATTCTAAGTGGTGGCTTAGTTTTTGGTTGTACGGAAGTGTTTGATTCATCAATAACCATTGCTGTCCTTTATGCATAAGTAGATAACTTCATCTAGATATATATTTTCTATGAAATTGATCTGAACATAGCACTTCTAAGCTTAGCTGGATAATCATGGTGCCTTTAATATGTTCTGATCATAACTCATGCGGCTCGTGTGCGCAGATTGCTGATTCTTGCCCTTTTTGCTTCGGAACATTAGTTGAGTTTAAGGGCTGCAGTTCTTTTCCTCAAAGTCGAGGGAACCGATGTCGTCTGCTTAATCTTCAAGAGAAGCCTTTTTTCCAATTTGAATTGTGATCGGAGATGGAGTTTCGAGGCAAACGTGAACAGGCCATGGGCAATTATAAATGTCCAGTTTCTTTATTTTTTGATTCTTTTTGGTATTTTTATGGTTGGAGAGAGAAATGCTTAACAGAAATCATGGTGGTGGTGTATATACATTTGGTCTTGTAAATGACCATTACTTTGTACATTGCTGACACCAATCTTTGTTTGTGTCATTGGTTCCTCTACCCTGATTAAGTTCAAGTGTCTTGGTTCAATTTGGCTGCTTATGACCTCTTATCAGACATGAGTCGGTTCTCCTTCCAATTGTTGTGAAGATTTGTTTCAGATTAGTGACACACAGGATGCAAACTAAAATAACCAAAGTGGTCTGTGGTGTATTGTGGGATCTTTCAAGTACCAACGGCTGAACAAGCCCACAACCAAATGATTCGTCTTGTATTATATCTGCATAGCACTTGAGAAGGTGGTTCTGAGAGGAAAGTAGTTTCAGACCTTGATTCCAATTTTATTTTGTTAAAATCGGAAAACATCTTGAGGTCAGGAATTATTAATGCGTATAATAAAATTGGATAAAACCGATTTCCAAACTCATGAAATTAGAACTAAATTTAAATTTCAAATTTTTTTGGGTCTTTTTTGGGGTTGACTTCAAGAAGGTCGAATTTGGAGGAGGAGCTCTGATCGGAACGGTCTATGGTTCGTTTATGAGACTTATAAAAGACGAAAGCAATTGTCCCGGTTTCTCTAGGAGGGACTCCTCCGACAGTCAAGTCAGATATTCACAGATAAGAGAGAGAAAGTCTAGAAAGTTGTGCTAGAAAGAGAAAAAAGTTATCTCGAATAAATGATCAACCACCTATTTATAAAAGGCATCAGTGACAGGGTACGTAATTCCAGTATCATATCGGTTGTCAACCTTCCATTCTTTCTTTTTGGGTCTGCCATTTGTGGAAGTTTGGGCCTATTTGAACAGGCTTGTAATCCCAAACTTTTGGGATATAGATTATTCCATTAAATGCCACGTGTCATCCAATCAGGGATATTCTAGGTCCCAACAACAATAAAAAGGAATAGAATTTTCATACCATATATCAATTTATTTTGAATGGATGTAATCCCAATCATCTATTACCCATTTCATTCTTACAAAAAAAAAGGAGTAAAGTACAAGTATATTTTATAATTTATTTTAAGTAACACCTTCATAAAAAGTACTTTTCAAATTTCCCTCTCAAGCTCTTATTAGGGCAAGCTATATTTTCCACTAATTCAGTAATAAATTTAATTTAATTCAATTTAATAAAGTTCGGTTGATTAATCTACTTTTTCTTCTCACATATTATTATCACAAAACTTGTATGAGGCTGCTTTAAGATGAGACCCCCTCTAACAAATATACCGTCATGCTTATGTCATGCTTGATTATAAAGAGAATCTCGCCTGAAAACGATCTTATAGGATACTTTTTGTATTACTATCCAATTCAATTATTTCAATTCAGCGGAGTTGAGTTTAATGAAAAAGGATGCACCCTAACTTTATTTAGGGTGTTACTAAATACCGCCCCCTTTTTACTAGCTACCGCCCCCCCAATTTCCAATTTTACCCTCCCCCCTTTTCCTCACTCACTCTCACTCATCCTCTCTTCCTCACTCACTCTCACTCATCCTCTCTTCCTCACTCACTCTCACTCATCCTCACCACCACACCATCACACCGGCAACCACCACCACTCACGGCACAACCACCACCGGTAAATTTTTTTTTGCGCATTTTTTTTGCACAGTCGTCTGAAATTTTCGACTCACCCTTGGGTGAGTCGTCTGCTAGAGGCGACTCACCCTTGGGTGAGTCGGAAATCTCAGACGACTCACCCTTGGGTGAGTCGTCTGTAGCAGACGACTCACCCAAGGGTGAGTCGTCTGAGATTTCCGACTCACCCAAGGGTGAGTCGTCTGAGATTTCCGACTCACCCAAGGGTGAGTCGCCTCTAGCAGACGACTCACCCAAGGGTGAGTCGAAAATTACAGACGACTGTGCAATAATAATAATAATATTAATAATAATAACAATAAATAATAATAATAATAACAATAAATAATAATAATAATAATAATAATAAATAATAATAATAATTTTTTTTTTGCACAGTCGTCTGCAATTTTCGACTCACCCTTGGGTGAGTCGTCTGCTAGAGGCGACTCACCCTTGGGTGAGTCGGAAATCTCAGACGACTCACCCAAGGGTGAGTCGTCTGCTACAGACGACTCACCCAAAGGTGAGTCGTCTGAGATTTCCGACTCACCCAAGGGTGAGTCGCCTCTAGCAGACGACTCACCCAAGGGTGAGTCGAAAATTTCAGACGACTGTGCCAAAAAAATGCGCAAAAAAAATTTACCGGTGGTGGTTGTGCCGTGAGTGGTGGTGGTTGCCGGTGTGATGGTGTGGTGGTGAGGATGAGTGAGAGTGAGTGAGGAAGAGAGGATGAGTGAGGAAGAGAGGATGAGTGAGAGTGAGTGAGGAAAAGGGGGAGGGTAAAATTGGAAATTGGGGGGGCGGTAGCTAGTAAAAAGGGGCGGTATTTAGCAATTCACCTTTATTTACCATCATCATTTGAAACTCAGAAGCCGTATATTTGCAGCAATTTTATTTAGAAACTTCCCTAAAATTATAACCCGATAAAACCGAGCCAGGCTGCTCTCCAGTTTATACGGTACAAAATCCCTTTGATTTGGGCCTAAGCTCTTCAGTTCCATTTTACTCCAGATAATTCCATCGTCTCTCTCCTCTTTCTCTGTAGCCTTCAATGGAAGAAGTTACTGCAGCAATCTGAGCAATACCCAATACCAAGAGAATAGTCGAATTTGATGATTCATTGAGCATCATCAAATTTCTGTTGTGAAGAATTTCATCACTGTCGTGTCCAAGGTTGAGATTAATCGATTTGGGTTGCCTAATTTTTTTTGGAGTAAAGAGACCTAAACGACATCGTTTTCTAAAATTGAGGAGCCTGGCTCGATAAAACCTTCCCAAATTCCCCACCCGGTATATATATTGAGTATATTGACATCCCTCCAATATCTCAGTCCAAATACTCCATTGTAGCCTCTCTCTAAATTGCCAAAAAATCAGACCTTGAAAAAATGTTTTTCCACATAATACTGGAGAGGAATATGCAGCTTCACCCTCGCCACTTTGGCGCTCGCCTTCGCGACAAACTCATCTCCAAGCTCATGAAAGATGTCGAGGGAACTTGCAGGTTTTGCTTTCTCTCTCTCTAAAGTTGCCCTAATCTTCAAATTTTAGTTACTATGTTTGACAGAATCATTAAAGTAGCCATAATCGAACTGGGTTTCTTTTTGTGTTTTCATTTATTTGGCTTGATTATGATCTGGGTTTATGTTTTTTTCCCATTGAATTTAGTGGGCGTCATGGATTTGTGGTTGCAATTATGGGAATTGAGCATGTGGGCAAAGGGTTGATTAGAGATGGAACTGGGTTTGTCACTTTTCCTGTCAAATACAAGTGTGTTGTCTTTAGGCCTTTCAAGGTGAAATTCTTGAAGCTGTTGTTACCATGGTGAACAAGGTATTGCCTTTTTTTTTAAAACTCTTTATCAGATCAAATTAGTCGCCTTTCTTGATTAATAAGTATTGCAGTATGAGCAGTTTTATGATTAATTTGAGTTTTTGGCAGATGGGTTTCTTTGCCGAGGCTGGTCCTGTTCAGATTTTTGTCTCTAATCATGTGCGTGTGTTACAATTTTGAGTAATTTCAGGCTTTCCAAGTTCCTTCTTATGCAAATTCCATAAGCTTGAAAGTTTTTGTATCCTACATTGTTTCCGGTTTCTTCTGATTTGAGAGTCCCTGCACTATTGTAGTTAATACCGGATGATATGGAATTTCAATCTGCTGATACACCAAATTATACAACTTCCGATGGATCAGTATGTTCTCTTCCGTTTCCAAGATGCTTGATCAGAGTTTCTTCCTCTCCAGTATCTGGGATGTTATTCATATGTTTGATTTTGTGTACTTCTTGCAGGTTAAGATTCAGAAGGATAGCGAAGTGCGGTTAAAGATTATTGGGACTCGAGTTGATGCCACAGAAATTGTATGCCTCCATTCTTTCTTGTTCACAATTGTGTATGCCGTAGCTCCTTTGGATTATTCTCTTTGTTGTAGTCTTATAGAGATTGCCTTGACCTCAGTTTTGTCGACTCCTGTTACCAGTAGATCTATAGGTCCATGGACTCCCATCCTTTGTTATTCAGACTTAGCTAGGTTTGTTCTCATGCAACACATAATACCAAAGTGATTGGACAGTGCTTTTAAGCTATCTCTGGTGACATCTTTAGTTTTTGCCTTTTAGGAATAATGGAATATCAAAAAGTCTGTCAATGTGTCCAACAGTCAGGCTACTTTGGTGTAGAATGATTAGTCTGAGTTATAATTGTTGATCTAGATGTGGAAGTGAACATATGCTGTAATTATGAGTCAGTGTGTAAGAAACTCCATGGGGCTGGTGCAGAATAAGCCTAATATAACTGGTGGCAGAGTAGTTCTGAGAGGAAAGGTGTGCACTGGAAATCAAGAGATTTCTTAGCTCTGCCTAAATGTGTGGGGGGATTGGGTATTCGAGATGTAGCGAATTTTAATAAGGCTCTGCTGGGTAAATTGGATTGGCGAGTTGAATCCAAGCCAACTCTGCTAGTATCTCAAGTTATGATTGCTAGATATGGGGACGGACCTATTCTGTCAGTTCGGAAGTGTAATAGAATTAGGGGTGATGCTACTTGGGGATGGCGGAGCTTATTGGCTTGTGCGAAGGTTGTTAATCAGGGTCTTGGCTGGCATGTTAGGAAGGCTAATAGGGTTCGTGTGGAGGGGGATGTCTGGGCTTGTATCAACCTGTTAAATTAAAGGAGGTACAAGGATTTGCGTGACCACTATGGGTGCGTGACCTTATGGCTGCGTGACCTTATGGCTACGTGACCTTATGGCTGCTAATGGTTGTGTATGGGATCAGGCTAAACTGTTACGTTGGTTTCTTAGGCATGATGTGGAAAAGGTTCTAGCCACCCCTATTCGTGAGGACCTGGGGGATGATAAGCTTAATTGGCGTTTCATTAAGTCAGGGTGTTATTCAGTCAAGACTGGTTATGCAATTCTCATTCAAGAGGAGTTAGGCATTGATAGAGAAGTTGCGTGGAAAAGACGATTTTGGAGACGGTTTTGGGGAATGCACCTCCTTCGAAAGTGGAAAACTTTTATTTGGAAGTTGCTTAATGATTCTTTAGCACTTGGTAGTAATCTGAGAAGAATGGGTTTTCAAGGGTTTACTGGCTGTCATTTCTGCTTCGATAATGATGAATCTGCTGGCCATTTGTTTAGGGATTGTGAGTATGCACAAAGAATATGGGCATCGTGCAGGCTGGGACTTAACTTGCAGAACCATGATTTTATTTCTTTTCATGATTGGTTAAGAGATCTTATATGCTATTTTTCTAAATTGCATGATGATGATCTCTTGACTGTTACTTATTTCATCGTGAATCTCTGGAGCATTTGGATTTCACGAAACAATATAGTTTTTCCTGGTGGCTCCTTGAATCCTGAAGGCAGAATTCGGATGGCTGAGAGTTATATCACATCTTGGGAACAAGCTCAGAGTCTCATTTCATGCAGGAAACCCTTATTTGATCTTGAGGACTGGTCTAGCAATGCCTGTGACAAATCCCAGTTTGATGCAGTTTGGCATTCCCAACCATAACATATGAGATATCTCGTGATAGATGGATCCTGGTCTTCATCTAATTTTAGAGTGGGTGCGGCGTGGTGTGAGGTTTCTGAATGTGGGACGCATAAGTTCCAGTCTGGTTCATCTTTCTTGCATACAGGTTCTGCTCTTGGTGCAGAGGCGGTAGCATGTTTGCAGACTGTTCGCTGGGCTAAAATGAAAGGATGGAGATCTGTTTTGATTCGCACGGATTCTACGGTTTTTGTTGATAACATTGCTGGTCGGATGTCTGCTTTTGTAGAGATTAGGGACATCCTGGATGATATCAGACAATGTTTTATCTACTTTGATCATCTGCGATTTAGTAAAGTGTCTAGGAGTCAGGTTTTTTATGCTCATAAGTCAGCAGTAGAAGCTCATAAGCTTGGTCTATTATTTGTAAATTGTAACTGTGTTGATTGTATTCCTAGTTGCCAAAAAAAAAAAAAGAAACTTATTGAACTATAAGTAATACCATGTATGCTTCTCTTCCAGTTGTAAGCGTGTAATAAGCCTAATATAACTTATTGAACTAGAAGTATTGATCAGAATTGCTCATCTATACTGCGACCTAGAATGTTTAGTGAATTTAGTAGCCTGGTAGATGTACAAGAAAGGGTATTAGCACCCAGGACTCTGTCCTTGCGTAAGCTTGTTCTTGGGGCTTTTGTTGAGGTGTTAAACTGTCTACTGTATTTCAGATGGTCAATTGCATTGACTCTACTAGATTTGAGTGTGCTTTGCATAGCACAAATAGCAATAGTTCTATCCTGTGCAATGTGAATGATCCTCTCTGCACGAGGAATAATTAATTTTAAGATCTAGCCTCCTATGTATATATAGTTTTTTCGACCCAAGCTATATGCCTATATCTTATTATGAGTGTTCATCTTATCAGCTAGTTTACTGCATGGTGAATCAAATATACTTACTTTGTTGTATGGACATTAACACTTACGGTCTTATTCTGGCCTTTACAGTTTTGCATCGGTACCATAAAAGATGATTTCTTGGGCGTGATCAGTGATCCTGGTGCAGTTGCATAAAATGTACTCTGCCAAGTTCTCCTGATGATGGCTTGTGACCAGATCTTGTAACGTAGGATTGTGAGACTGACAAGAATTGTTGTGGATTTTGTTCGAATTGTATATCTCCAAGAACATTCAAGGATATCAACCAGTAAGTTACTGATAGTTGATTAGATCGCCTAGTAATTAGACAACTTGTGTGATGAACAATTAGATTGATGAGCTTGTGAGCCAGCGCCTGTCAAGCCACTGCACTTTTTAATCAGTGAAGAAGTATTCAACAAATCAATGAAGGTACGACAGTATTGGGGCAGCGCCAGAAATTACTTAATTGTTCAAATCTCAGTGATCTTTTATTTTCTAATTTTTTAATTTTTAATGAGGTGTATCTCAGGGATGTTTTTTTGCTCGTTATCTCAGGGATGTTAAGTAGTCTGTTACTCTGCTCTTTTGTTGTTACTATTCCCTCCGTTTTATGAAGATGCTTACATTGTTTTTTCACGGTCTCCAATGCACCACTTTGACCGTAGATTATTGTAATTATATGCATATATATTATAAAATTATAAATTTTCAAAAGTATTCTTTAAAATGAATTTAACAATACCATTTTTACATTATAGATATTTATATTTTTTCAGTAATTCATGGTCAAAGTTTGTAAAGTTTGACCTTGAAAAATGAAGTGTAAATGTCTTGGTGAAACAGATTAAGTATTAAAAAAAACAAGATATAATATCAACCACTCAAGTGGTAACACTAAATTAAAATGGAAATATAACTTTGGGACGGACTAAAAAGTAGGGGGTAAAGAACAGTACTAATTCCTGTTTTGTAAAATCCAAATACTAAATCCTCATCAAACAATAAGCATTTGGGGTTAAGGAGACAAGAGTATTGGACTTTTGGAAGGTTATTAGAGATTGTAAGTTTAGGGGGATAGATATAAGATTTGCGTTGAGGGGACAAATTTGTATACTTTTTTTTTGGGTTCACGATCAAGGGTATCAACCATCAACTTGACTATTAGGCACTTTAAAAGGTGAGACAACTGGTCAAAAAATTTAAAGTTGCTCTATATCCAAGATGAGATTTGAACCTTTAACCTTGATTAATGATAAATGAGTCTCTACCATTCAATCACACCTCCTTAGTTAGAAAATTTGTATATTTTTTTTTTGGGTAAGGAAATTTGTATAGTTAATCCCACTAAACAAACGCCCCGATAGAGTATAGATAGGGTAAATACAGTACTAAGCGTTCCAGCCATCACACGCATTCAGAATTTCAGACCCCCCGCCTCTCTCTCCCTCTCTCGCGCGCACACACACATTGACACAGCCTTTCTAGTAGTATGTTTTTCTCTGGAAGCCAAAGCCAGAACGGAATTCCGCTCGGCATCGCCGATGAGGTATCTCCTTGGTCTCTCTCTCTAAACTTCTTTCTGACTCTCTCTCTCTCTCTCCTTGAACTGATCTAGAATAATTATGTATCACTGTGAGTTTTTTCTGAAGGCTTTATGCAATTTACTGTTTGATTTTTACCAAATTTAGAAAAATGTTATTATTTTTTTTGAAATTTGAATTTTGTTCTTGAGTTCTTTGAAATTGGGGAGGAAGATAAAAAGGCAGCTTCTTGCTATAGATTTATACATTTTCTCAGTTATTATCAACAAATTCCATGTTTGGTTTTGGTATTGCTACTGCTACTGCCTTAAAATTAGGTGTAAGTCAGGTCTCAGGCTTTGTTGTGCTTCCCCAGATTTCGGCAATTAAATTCCCAAATACTCTAATTAAATTCCATGTTGAATGTGGGCTGAGTGAGTATACTAGTTGGAATTAAAGTTATATTCTTGGGGGCGGGGTGGGGAAACAGCTACTAAATATTGGGGGGGGGGCTAATGTCCAGGTTTGGGTCCCCTCAGGGACACTGGAGGTTTTCCTGGTCGTTAACTTCAAGGCCCATCGGCGCCCATGGGATTAGTCATGTTATTTAAAAAAAAATATGGGGGGCTAATGAATGGGTTATTGTTATTGTAGTATTATTTGATTGAAGATGCGAAAGTTGTGTGTTCCTTTAAATTCGACATTTGGGAATTGTGTTTTACCATTAGAGGTTCTTCCACTTTACTTTCTCTGCTTTGTCACTTGTGTTCATATGCTTCATGAGCAATTAGCCTCATCAGGACTGTTAATTACAACTTACCAAAACTCGATCTGTCTTACCAAAAACTCTTCAACTGGTTGTGGCTTCTTCCGGTAATGGATCTGATCAGCTACTTTGGTTGCATTCTCTTAAAATTATGCTTTATCTCTACTGCTTCACAGCTTTTTGATGGCCTCCCTGCATTGAGGGAAGTATCACACTGTGTAAGTAGTTCCTATTGGGATTGGTCTGTTTGAAGCATATGGTCAGCAAGATGTGTGATCACCTCATTCTCTCTTCTTTAACTCCCTTATCTTATTAGTAAGGCGGGTTCAATTCTTGTCAGAGATTCATATATTTGCTCTGTTTATTGTCTCAGGGGATATCTCTTTGTGCAATGTTTGGAATTGTTGCTGCTGCTAACCTGGGGATCATTCCTCATCGATTTCTAGCTTTTGATTTCTAGCCTGTCATCTTTGAGAAAAGGGAAGAGATGAAGACAATGGACAAGAAGAAGAGCATGAAAACAGGTCCTGCTAATCACTCTTACAACACAAGGTTCAGGCTTCGCAATGCTACCTCATCCCTTAAGGTCTCTCTTTCTCTCTCTCTCTCGTACTTGTTAAACTGCTTTCAATTTCATATATGACCTTTCTCCATGGTGTTTAATGGAGCACAAAGAATTCAACTTTTTATTGGGCTTATTTGTATTGTATTGATTGATTGCGCATCATTTTTCTCTCTCTTGGGGGGTGAATAAGCTTTTCAAATTCAGATAATGATGTCGCAAAGTGGGGATTAACCTCCGGTTTTGAAGGCTTTGTTTCTCCTGATGTTCTCCCCACTTGGGTGACTGACATTGTGTAACTGTTGCTTCTATTAATTTATATGAAGGTCTTGGATTAGCAAAAAAAAATAAATTCAGATAATAATGTTGGAAGAGACTGGTGAGACAAAAGAGCTAGTGTTTGCCAATAAATTAGCTGTTCTTTTCAATATACATGTGAGAGAGGTGGGTTAATGGGGTGGGCAGTAGACGTGCATTCTCAACCTCCAAAAAAAAATAAATCCTTTTTCTCTTCTTAAAGAAAAAAAGGGAGTCTTCGAGCTGCCCTATTAAAATTGTGCATACTCCTCTTCCCGCCCCCTCTCTACCTCGACCCCTCTGTTTGGAGGTAAGCAAGCAAGGGGATTATGTCTGTGGTAGTTGAACTTTCATTCTCAACCTCCCATCACAATTGAGTTAACGCCTCTCTTGGGGACTAAATTTTGCCCTCATTTGACTTTAAAGGACTAAACCTTTATTTTTTGGCTTTTGAGGACTCTGTTAGTCACACCGTAACAAAGAATGAGATAGGAGTTATAAATGCGATAAAATTACGAGAAATTGAAGGTATCATCTTGTTTCCTCATTTATCCTCTCCCTTCTCTCTCATCTCTTTCTTCATCCTTCAGTTATCTCTGATTCTCTCTCCTCCAATTCCTCCTCCCATCATCACCTACCCACACTATGTCATCATCCTCATCTCGGCAACATGGCAGCCATGAATCAAAAAAATCAAGCCCAAAGTCCCTGGTTTTACTACGAAAAGCAACCTTCTATGATCCTCTCTCCCTGTTTTAGGATTGAAAAAATAACCAATTTCAAGTATTAGCGTGAGAGTAAAATATACCAATTATGAAATTTGAAGATGCAGATACTCACTCCCATTAATAACCTATTTTCTAGTAAAACCATAACTTTTTGCATTCTTATTTCCCCAACTTGCCATTTTCGATTTAAGCCCCTCCATTGTCATTTTTTTGCATCTTCATTCTTCAATTGCTGATGTCTTAACTGCTCAACACAATCTGTCCAATAGTGAAGAACCCAGTTCAATTGCTAGTACAACCACAATCCTCACCGAACCGAAATAGACGAAAGAGAAAGAAAGCTTCACCCACCATTTCCAATTCTCCACCATCACGCCCCTCTTCCTAATAACACCACAATCCCCACAAATTTCAGCCAAAATTTTACACTTGATTAAACCCTAAGCTCAAATTCCGATCTGCTTTAAAATTGGGCTCTTGCCATTACAACAACAATTGATTGCTTGAAGATTTTGGAGTGTATGTGGGTTGGAGATCGAATTGGGGTTGTGATGAGGTGGGGATTGTGACGGGAGGTGAGAATGGGGGGATGGGATATTTTGGGTGGTCGTTTCTGTTGTCTGCGTGGACTCGCTGAGTGGTGGTAAGAGAGAGAGATATCGGGGTTGAAACGGCTGCTGCATGTCGGGGTTCTGATGGGCGACGGGAGGAATCGGGGAGTGGTTGGTGAGTTCAAGGTGATGGTTGAAGAGAGAGAGAGGAAGGAAGGGAACAAGGGTTGAAAAGAGAGAAAGGAGGTGAGATAATGGTCCTGCTCAGTAATTTTGGCTTCTCTAAGTCAATTTCTCGCCAAGTCAGCAAACTCACCCCCAATATTTTGACGTAACGGAAATGTTAAGAGAGTCCTCAAAGGCCAAATGAAAAAAGTTCAGTTCTAAAATGCCAAATGGAGACAAAGTGTAGTCCTCGTCATAGGTTTTAACTCCGTCACGATTAGAACAAGCTACTCGATCCAAAGCTGTGAAATTTCTCCTTCACTGTTGAATGCCGGCATTTCTTATGTGTATGAATGTGAGTTAACTTGTTGAATTGAATTTGTCCCACTAGTCACTACTATTGCTTTTGTTGTGATTCCTCTCTCTGAAATCTCAATCTTCTTGAACCTGATGTTGGCTATAAGTTTGTCAAAATTGAAGGCTGGTTGGTTGATGGCACACAGGAACACTCTACGTTGCCCACTATTTGCTCAATTGAAGGTTTTCCCCTCGAGTTTTTCATTTTGAATTAAACAAAATAAATCTTTTAAACCTCTGCTTTACAGGTTTCTATGAGTGTTAATATATAATGTGGCAGCATTAGTCAATAACACAATGTTTTAAAATGAAACTGTTACTAGCAAGTAGCAACAGTCTCTCTTCTAGGCGACTAGTTAGGGGTAAGACTGCGTACATCTGGACCTCCCCAGACCCCGCCCTAGGCGGGATACTTACTGGGTTGTTGTTGTTACTAGCAAGTAGCAACATAGCTGTATTATATAAATGTTTAACCTACAAATGAGCAGAACAAATTCGAGATTTTCCCAATACAAGGTGCAATCATGATTTACAGGTCAACTCAGGTTGGACACATTGTACTGTCTCTTTTCTAGCTTAGAAAATAATTTTGCCTATCATCTAAATAAGAAAGAAAAACAAGATTTGATCTTTAAAAAATTAGAAAAAGAGAAAGAAGAAAAGAAAAAAAAGATGATGGCTAATGTTCTCTACTAGCTCTTCTTCTCCTTATGAGTGAATTAAAATATTGAGTTTCTTTTGTAGCTTGGAGAATGATTATTATTTTGCTCCTGAATATTATATATTGATTTTTGTTCCATAGTACCGTATATGTTATTATTTTGATTACACCATATATGTTATTTATTTTGATCACACCGTATATGTTATTGGAATTGAATAATCTTGTGAATTAATAATAAAACAGCGATGCAACACAATCGGACTGGAAGATGGTATTAGTGCTTTGCCGGATGACGTTATCCATAGTATTTTGTCAAGGTTGACGGTGAAGGAGGTAGTAGCTACCAGCATCCTTTCAAAAAGATGGAAGCAAGTATGGGTGTCCTGTCTTATCCTCGACTTTAGCTTCGGTGATGAAAAGACCTTGGAGCACATGGATGGGGAGACGTGTATTAATATCGTGAACAAAGTTATAGGACAATATTGTGGTCAAAAATTGGATAGATTCAGAGTATACTACCCGCTAAAAGAAGTTTCTAGTTGTCATGTTGATTATTGGGTTGCCTTTGCATTTGCTAATGGGGTTTCTAATTTTGAGCTAGACTTCAACAACTTTACTTTATCGGGTAGCCCGAAGGATTATTATTTCCCTGCAGAACTCTTTCATAAAGGGATGGATTCAAAGCATTGCAAGTCATTGCTTACTGCCTCTATAACTGTTCACAAGGACTTTCAGTCTCTTACTGATCTCTATTTAAGATCAGTGAACCTTTCAAATGAGGTTTTTGAGATCATCTTATCTAGCTGTTTGTCCCTTGAAAAATTTCTTTTGATGAATAATCTTGGGCTAGTATATGCAAAGAATTTGAGCTCTATTATTGTAGAGATCTAGAAGAAGTAGAACTTTTGGCCCCACATCTTTTATCATTTAAATATCAATGCAGAAGGAAAAAAATCTGCCTTAAGAATTCTCCGCACCTTGTTAATCTGAGGCTTGCAGCACCTAATAGTCAAACCCTGCCTACAAATTTGAGGTATCTCAATGGAAAAGATTTCTTCTTTCGTCAGTTTGGCACTTTCCTCACCAAGCTGGAATCTTTGACAATTGAAACTCATATCTTTGAGGTAATATAAGCATAGTGAGAATGAATTCTGATTTCTGCTTGGCCTGTTCTGGTCCTCACAGATAGCTTTATTTTTGCAGGACGCTAGTGCTTTTGCAGAACTCCCTGCATTCAGTAATCTCAAACAACTGGTGTTGGATGTTAAGTACAGAAAATTTATTTCACTTGGTTATCTTGCAGCTGCTACCATCATGAATAAAGCTCCCAACTTGCAGCAACTTGAGATAAATGTCGGTACTTATTTCATATGCCAATCTCAATCATCATAACTTCTTTCATTTTGATTATCATAGTTTATATAGGCTAAAGTTACTGTCTTTGTATATGTTGTGTTCACTCCAAGGTTGGTGTCTGCCTAATACTATAGGTTCTAGAATGATTTGATTGATCTTATTTAACTTGGTAAAAAAGAAGAAGATATTTTTCAACTTGGATATTTGAGTGCTATATTATGAAGTATACTGGCAATTATTCTTTTGGTGTAAATGAGCAATCTAAGCTGAGTATCTGAAAAACAAACTCATTTTCAATGTGTTGGGTTATAGCAAATATTTCACAGTTATTTAGGGTTTTCTTTTTGTCTTCCCCTCCTCCCCACATGTTAATTGTATTTTAGTCCTCCACTCGGGGGTGATTTGTATTTATTTATTTATTTATTTATATCAATGCATATAAAATGCAGGGGGTGGCCTGCCCACCTATAACCCCCAATCACGAAAAAGAACCCCAACAAAATTCTATGCATCAGTATGCTATACAGAACCTCTTACTATATCACATTATAATCTAGCAAACACAGATATGTAAGTCTTTAAATATTTGTATATCATTCCTATTCCCAACACCAAACCTTATTTGGTCTTCTTCCATCCAAAGCTAATAAACAGCTGCCACTAGGACTGCTCTCTTTACCCTTTGTGGAATCTGGCTACCATATGAAGTACTCTGGTTAAGCACATAGGGCGCTTGAATATACACAGCCAATGCAAGATCTCCTTCTATATACGCCCAAGAACCCCACTATCATAGAGGTGACATGACTCACAAGTATTGAGACAGGCTGCGATGAATGACTCTTTGCATAATCATAGTCATTTAATGGTCCACATTTGTCATTTTACCACAAACTGCAGAAAGAGTAATAATAATGTGTCTAGGAATAGAGATTGATTGTCAGATTGTTGTCCTCTATCTGCACTTCTACCCCTTTCTATTAGACAAATCATAGATCTCCCAGACACACATCAAATTTTGATAATGCAGCCCACCCACCTTCCATTTCCTACCAATTTGTTTTTGACCACAATCAATTACTTCCATAACCACTCATCTATTGACTTTGCCTCTGCCTGCCCAATTTCAATGTGTTGGAGATTAAATCGCTTAGTTCAAGTAAGCCACGAATAATCAGCATTGCACACAATTTTTGCCAGCCAGCATATAAACAAAAGCTTGCCAGGCTTCTTAGCAACGATTTTCGAGTTTGGGTTGGAGACTCTTCTCGGGTTTTCTTGCACACAATTTTTGCCAGCCAGCCATAGTTACACGTAGGGGTATAACCGAGCCGAGTCGAGCCCTAGTTAGGCTAGCTCAAAGCTCGGCTCGTTTTGGTTTGCCTCGGCTCGAAACTCGGCTTGCCGGAAAAGTTAAGGCTCGGTTCGGTTTGGCTCGGCTCGAATTCAAACTCGTCTTTAGAAACGTTATAAAAATAGATCAATCTTAAAACATTTGCAAGTGAATTTGACTATAAGTGGTCTTTGCGCGTTTTAAAATGAGAAAAACGCTAAAATAAATATGAGTTTCGATAAATATTTAATGATCTTATTCAGATAGAGGGAAAACCAAGTCAACCGAGCTGACCGAGCTGAACTATAGTAGGCTTGGGCTAGGCTCGGAAAGCATTCGTGCAACTTGGCTCTACTCGAGCTTGGTTTGATTCGAGCTCAAGTTGAGCTTTGACCGAGCCAAGCCCGAGGTGTCACCGAGTTGGCTCGAGTTGGCTCGACGCAGTTACACCCCTACACTTACACGGAACACAAATTCGTCCGGGTCGGTAGGACGGGAAAGGGGACAAAATTCACAGTTATATGTGATTGTAAGCAATAAATAAAAAGTTCCCTGGGCTTTTCGTGTAAGTTATAAACCTAAATGTTTTAATTAAAGACGATGAGTTGATTGGGTAGTACCGTAGTAAGCTTTATGTTTTGGCCTCTTTCTCTGTTTTCTTGTCCTGCTGACCTCCGGGACAGAAAGATCAGTGAATCGGGATGGAATCGTCCCCCATTCCGGGATGATGACCCTGGATCGCGGAACGTGGCAGTCTCCCATGTTCCCTACAACTATGCAGACAGCACATAAACAAAGCTAGCCAGGCTGCCTAGCAACGTTTCTCGGGTGTGGTTTGGAGACTCTTCAGGGGTTTTCTCCTCCAACTCGTTCCTATGTAACTTGGTATTCCCTCACAATAACCTCTGATGTATATGAATGATAACAAACGGCTCTTGATCAAGAAAGATTGAATCTTGAAGCAGAAAGATAAGTTCTTGAATTCAAACACCAAGCAAGAATACCTAAGTGACAAGCTTGAAATCTGAAAACAAGCAATTTCGCCACCAAAGGCTAGGGTTTCGCCACCAAAGGCAAGAGACTAAATTTCACCAAAGAATTATAGGCACTCGAAAACACAAAAACACTCAATAAGCAGTACTTAACGATTGATTGTGGCAAAATTAGGTGGTCATAGTAAGTTGTCTTACTTAGAAAGTTGTTTACCATCAAAAAACACTACTCAATCATCAAAATCCTCCCAGAAAAATCTGACGACCTGCAGAAATCACGCAAATTGCGATCTTGCTCAACCAACTCATGAACAATACCCTCTTCAAGATAATCTCTGAAGATAATATTGTGAATGTTCTTCGATTGTTTGAGATTTAGGGAAACTTCAAAACTGTGTTCTGATGCCAAAATCGATGTGATTATTATTGAGTGAATGAAAACTCAGATTACTTGAATGTCATTAATGTTTGGTGATTATTGTCTCTCTTCTTTGGTGAAGAACATTGCCTTTGGTGGCGCATTGCTTGTTTGTTAATCCTTGGCTTGTACTTTGGTGTCCTTGCTAGGAGTTTTAAATCAAGAACGTAACTTTTTAATCCAAGATCCCATATTTCTTGCAAGATTCAATCTTTCTTGTTCAAGATACATCACCCTCACTTCCCTTTAGCTAATTACATTTGAAGTCTATAGTTCCTTTGAAGGTGAGCGCTTGGGCTTGGCTTGGGCTTGGCTTGGGCAATGGGTAAGTTGAACACTCATGACATGATACAGAGGGTTTTATTACACGATGTTTGTTCGATGTATCACCGGGCGAGCGAGAGTTGTTTACATTTGTTTGTGATGTGTGATTTCGCTCGTTCTTTGTGGGATAGGCTGTTTCAAGGAGAACACTTTGCTTGTCTAGCTTCGATTGGACAGTTACACAAAAACTCGTATGAGGAGGCCTCAAGGTGAGGCCCCCGCTAACAAGCATGACGTCATATGTTGATGTCATGCTAGGCTATAGCGGGGGCCTCACCTTGAGGCGCCCTCGTAGGAAACCTTTTGCAGGGGAAGGGGAAGGAGGGTAAGGTGTTGTGGAGGTGTATGTGTTTGGCTATTTTTTGGTGTACTTGTTTATAGAGGAACTCCAGGGTTCTTACTGGTGTTGGGAAGCCTATTCATTTTGTTCTGGATCGTGTGGTGTACTTAGCTTCTCTTTGGGCCATGGCTGCTGGGACTTTTAAAGAGTGTTCCCCTTACATATGTACCGCGTTTATACAGCAATTTGATCTCTAGTTAGATTTGCTTTTCTTTTTGAGGACTCCTCCTCTTTTGTATTATTATACTTTACTCTTTAATAAAAACATTTTTTATCTAAGAAAAGAAAAACCAAAGTTAGCCTGGCTAATGCGATTTAGTATGTCTTTACTACTAAGCACCTTCACAATGAGGTTTACACATTTGACTCCCATATTATAGACACAGAATCTCTTCTGCTCATTTGCTCTGCCTCAGAAAACATCCCTAGTCAATCTATCAATCTCCTCGATTATGGCGTTTGGCAAGATGAATGCATGTCGCAAATACCTGAATCCCAATAATCACAGAGTTGAGTATTTAGGGGGCTTTTTGCCATACCTAGTCTACAGACTATGAAGTTTGAAAGTAAGACAACTGAAAATGAACTATACTATCACAGCATCATTTCAAAAGAAGAGACCCAGAAGTGTAGACGTGTAGTTGCTTGGATGATGGCTCTTCACTTGCTTAGAGTAGCCTTATTCAGAACGCTGCTGCGGGTGGCAGAGGTGAAGTTCACAAAAAAGCGTGAAGGGCCAAGTTTTGAACCCTAGAGGATAAGATTATGATGCTCCAACCACTATGCCACCATCGTCATGCCAATTTACATACCAAAGTATTAAGGTATGGATTGGCTGGAGGGGCTAAGCCCCCTTCAGCCCATTCTGTTCGCCTTAGAAAATTGCCAACTTTCATATGTAGGGCTGCAAACTGATAAAGAGATGCTGCATGCTTTTGGAAATAAAAATTCATGTTGTTCCATGCTATGTTGTTTCAAGCATCATGCTTTCATTTAAGCAACGGAGGTCGACTTTCTTAGTCTCGTTATGGGCAAAGATCTGAGTCATTTCTTTTCTATGGTATCATTTGTTGGTCTAGACACTGATTGTATACAAGTTGACACGGGGCAGGGGGAAGAGTATAATGCTTTAGAAGGTGTGTAATAGCATCCAATATGACTACGGAGCTTGTTGTGCTGTGTTTCTGGTCCTTCAATATCTTTTGGATTTCCTGTGACTCAAATCTTACATGATGTTGTGTCAGTGCAAGACATTGGACTTGGCCAAAATCCCTCATACATGAGATGGATTTCCCTTACTTTCACTGTGATCTATATAAGCTGATTATAGTTTCTCTCTTGCTTGAAGGTACTACGACCATGCCCCATCAACTATACAGCAGTAGATTTGGATTGCATGTTGCTGCACAAGAACCTCAAGGAGGTCAAGTTATTTGGTTTTGTTGGTGATCCAACTGATCTTGAGTTTCTCGCCTACATTCTTGTGAAGGCCATCTCCATGCAGGTGTTAGGTATACAGTTATCCTACAAAACAAGAATTGGAAATGAATCTGATTTCCATAGGATTAAGTTCAGCACATCTCATGACATGGAAAGGTGTAGGGCGAGTTTAAAGAATTACGTAAAATGTCTCTGCCCAAACCTAAACGAGTTTTCCATCGCTGATTATTTTGTGACAACGAATGGGGTGATGTTGGTCTATAGGATTATCTTGTAGTGCAATAAGTGAGCTGGGTTTTATTTATTAAGAATAGGGAAAGACGTTGAGTTACTAGAATAGCAATTTATGTATTTTTTAATTTTATTTCTATCAATATATATATATATATATATATATATATATATATATATATATATATATATATATATATATATATATATATATTATCCCAAACAATCGTAGTCAACGTGTAATAAAACTATTAAGATTGCCACATTTACCGGTAATCATAGCAGTTACCCATAGGCAAAATTCAGTTAATTTTCAGATCTGGCCAATATTTGTGACACCAGCAATAATTTGCTGTTTTATTCATTAAGTCTGATGTGCTTGGCTTCCATGGTATTTACTATTTGGTGGTTATTTTAGTGTTTGTTTTTAATCGCTTATTTGCTTTGATAGTAAGAAGTTTTGTTTGGTTAATAATACACGTTTTTGGAGCTTTTTGGAGGCCTCGGAAAAAGGTGTATATTTTCGCACCACATCGTACGGGACACTTCTAGAGGACATGGGAGGTCACCGAGGTTCGTTATCAGGTCATTGATAGGCTTGGAAGAACATTTTTATGGGACACCAATTTAAGGGTTGGAACACCAAAAACATGGTTGGTATCTATGTTCGGGGATCTAGATGGCCCTCCCCGGGTACCGAAGGTACTCTAGGGTCTATTGACCCTCCGGATAACTTTGGGCAAAAATGACACCCGGGTTCCGAAAAGCATAAAACTGAAGGCTATAATCCACGTTTTCCGGGCTTCCGAGAAGCTCCAGAACGAAGGTTTATATTTTCCAACCACATGGCACGGGTCACCCCTAGGGGACATGGGAGCCCCCGGACTCATTTATCAGGTCTCTAATAGGCATGTAAGGGCGTTTTTACGGGACGCCAATATAAGCGCCGGAACATCGAAAGCATGGGTGATAACGAAGTTTCGGAATCCGGATGACCCACCCGGAGAACCGAGCGTCCTTTAGAGTCATGATAGACCCCCTGGAGAAGTTTGGACAAAAAAGACACAAGGGCCTCGGTAAGTCGAAAATGAAGACTATAATCCACATTTTTGGGGGCTTCCGGGAAGCCGCGGAACAAAAGTGTATATTTTCGCAACACATCACACGGGACACTCCTAGAGTAAATGGGAGACCACCGAGGTCCATTATCGGGATAGGCTTGTAAGACCATTTTTATGGGATACCAATGTGAGGGCCAGAACACTGAAATGATGGGTGATATTGAAGTTCGGAGATCTGGATGACCCACCTGGGGCACTGAATATCCTCTAGGATCATGATATACCCCCTAGAGAAGTTTGGGGAAAAATGACACCTGGTCCCCGAGAAGCTTAAAACTGAAGGTTAAAATCCACGTTTTCCGGGCTTCTGGGAGGCTCCGGAACGAAGTTTTATATATTTGCACCACATGACATGGGACACCCCTAGGAAAAAAGGGAGGCCTCCAAGTTAGGTTATCTAGTCTATTCTAGACAAATCAGGCGCTGCCGAGGTCGACGACGGCAAACGGAAATGCGACTTCCTAGTAATCTTGTTGAACGACGCCGGTATAAACGTTTGTTGGGTGGGCTCGCTCCATATTTAGGTGTAATTAAACATTATAAGGGTAAAAACATAAATATAGCTATTTAAAGTAAGTGTTCGATGAAGATAATAATTTCCTTGGTAGTTTGCCCTGTAAAACAGATACTCCATCTTGGTACTTCCGGCCACAGCACATACCCACGCACACCACCGTTCAAACCATTAAAACTCAAAACTTTCCCCCAATTTCAATATTTTGTAATTCTTGATCAACAACAACTATAAACCCCTCTCAATGTGAGATGTGGGCACTTCTTTCTCCTCAAATTCACCAACAACCAACCCTTTCTTTACCCATCAAACACAGACCAATCTCAATCACCCCAAAACAATCCACCATTATCTCTCTCCGATCTTCAAACTCCTCCACCACCACCACTACCATTATTAACAACAATAACTCATTAATTCAGTCATTATGCAAAGAGGGCAATCTCAAAAAAGCCCTTCAAATTATCCCATCAGAAACCAGCCCTACCCAGCTCACTTACGAGCTCTTAATCCTCTGTTGCGCCCTCCAAAACTCTCTCTCAGATGCTCTTACCGTTCATAGCCACCTTATCGATAATGGGTTTGGTCACGATCCTTTTATTGCCACTAAATTGATCCATATGTACTCTGAATTAGAGTGCATTGAGTATGCACGCCAGATGTTTGATGAAATTCCTAAGAGAACCATTTATGTTTGGAATGCTATTTTGCGTGCTGTTACATTGGCCGGGTATGGAGTTGAGGCATTGGATCTTTATAGGAACATGAATAGAATTGGGGTTCCTTGTGATAGGTTTACTCATACTTATGCACTGAAGGCTTGTGTAGTGTCGGAATCAATGACATTGTTGCTCAAGAAAGGGAAGGAGATTCATGGGCATGTTTTGCGTCATGGGTATGAATCACATGTTCATATTATGACGACGTTGCTTGATATTTATGCTAAATTTGGGAATGTGTTGTATGCAAAGCATGTGTTTGATTGGATGCCGGTGAAGAATGTTGTTTCTTGGAGTGCTATGATTGCTTGCTATGCCAAAAATGGGAAGCCTTTTGAGGCATTGAATCTTTTTCATGAAATGATTCTTGGGAACTGTGATATTTCGCCTAATTCGGTGACTATGGTTAATGTGCTTCAAGCATGTGCTGCTCTTACAGCTTTGGGTCATGGCAAGATGATGCATGGCTATATAATGAGAAGGTATCTTGATTCGATATTGCCAGTTACTAGTGCCCTCTTGACGATGTATGCAAGATGTGGTAATCTCAAGGTGGCACAGCAGATTTTTGACATGATGGATAAGAGGGATGTTGTGTCTTGGAATTCATTGATTTCCAGTTATGGTGTTCACGGTTTTGGGATGAAGGCTGTTCAGATTTTTGAGGAAATGATTGATCGAGGGATTAAGCCAACTGCCATCTCTTTTGTAAGCGTGTTAGGTGCTTGCAGCCATGCAGGGCTTGTTGATGAGGGGAAAAGGTTGTTTCAATCTATGGTCCAGTACCATGGGATTTCTCCAAGTGTAGAGCACTATGCATGCATGGTGGATCTTCTTGGCCGTGCTAATCGATTAGATGAAGCAGCTGACATAATAGATAATATGAGGATTGAGCCAGGACCAAAAGTTTGGGGTTCTCTCCTAGGCTCGTGCAGGATTCATTCTCATGTTGAGCTTGCAGAGAGAGCAAGCAGTCAACTATTTGAGCTCGAGCCTACCAATGCTGGAAATTATGTTCTGTTGGCTGATGTTTATGCGGAAGCAAGAATGTGGAATGAGGTGAAAAGAGTGAGGAAGCTTCTTGAAGCCCGTGGATTGCAGAAGGTCTCTGGCCGAAGTTGGATCGAAGTGAGAAGAAAAATCTACTCTTTCATGTCAGTTGATGAACTTAACCCACAGATTGAGCAAATCCATGCTTTGCTGGTTGAGCTTTCTGAGGAGATGAAGCAGCAGGGCTATATCCCACAGACTAAACTTGTTCTCTATGACCTTGATGAGAAGGAGAAGGAAAGGGTTCTCTTAGGACATAGTGAAAAACTTGCAGTTGGTTTCGGACTCATAAATACAAGCAAGGGCGAGACCATAAGGATTTCCAAGAACTTAAGGTTATGTGAAGACTGTCACACTGTGACCAAGTTTGTTTCAAAATTTACCGGCAGAGAGATCATGGTCCGGGATGTCAATCGCTTTCACCATTTTCGTGACGGGGTTTGCTCATGTGGTGATTACTGGTAATCTCATGTAAAATTGTCCTGATTCTTTATACCTTAACAAGATAAAGATAAAGGCTTCTCACCAGATCGAAAAGAAATTTTATATGTTGTACATTAACCACACAAAATCATAATAGGAGTAATAAAGCAACGGCCTTGTGTTCTTTCTTCAAAGTTTCATACTTTCATGAAATTGTTCCCCTATGATAATCCATGTTATATTTATTTACTTGTTCATTTGTCACGGTTTGATTGTGAAAGTTTTACTACTCCATAGGCAAGAAATTTCCGTTCACATTGCAAAGGCAAGCAATTGCAGTGATTACAAGTTTCTCCACATTCCTCATCAACTACCTGGCATTGTGCGAGCTATCATTGCCAACTCTCTTGAGGCCGCTTAACTCTTATGTGTCTCAGTAACCATCCTTGAGCAGCTAAACTTACTTTTTTTCTTTGGATTATCTATAATCATTTTTGGAGAGGCATTGCTCAACATGGTCCTCAAAATTGTCCAGCTATGCAAACATGGGCTCTATCCAGGTGCTCAGTAGCTTGCGATCGTTTCAGTTGCATGACAGCTGACTTTAAACCTTTTTTTTTATTTTAATTTTTTGATAAGTCAAGATAGCCGGCCCATAGGCCTTTACTTCATAGAGGACGGGGAAGACTCGTAAACCCACAACACACAAATACCACCCTCAATCCTAAAATTGAGGGCAATGAGCTTGAACCCCCAACCTTTTAAGTTGGGGGTGTGGGTGCTCTACCATTGAGCTACCCAACTTATGCTCACTTTAAACCTAAATGAAACATGTAAAAAAAAAACAATGCTGAACTTGAAAGGCAGGAGTGTATTGAACAAAGCCGGTAGTTTACAGGTGTATTTAATCAATCTAACGTTTCGTCACCTTAATCCGCATTGTAATTTGTAGCTAGGAAAGAATACACAAGGGGAATAAAAAGACAACAGGGTTAATACACATCTCTGTCTAGTTTCTCGATCCATTGTACAGTTCCTCTACAGTTTGAAGCCCAACAGAATAAGGACAAATGCCTCCAAATCACTTCACAGGAAGCAGATTATCATGCTTCATTTTCAGCAGACTGCTCTCAATATTTCGCAATACGGGCCTGTAGCTGAATTTTTTTTAAAAACCACCTCAAATGTGTAAGATTAATACAAAGCAGCATATGTTCACTAATCTGAGTCAATTGTGTAGTGTATCTATACAAATAGAGGGGGAAACTTACATGCGTGCAAGTCCAGCATATGCGCGGGTGGCTTGTTGGAGTTGCACTGACAGCTGCATGACCTCTGCTGCTAGACCCTCAGCTTTGCTTTGTTCCTTAGCTAGTTGACCCTACGTGAAAGATTAAGGAGTGTCAAACTAACTCCACATTAAACTCAAGCCTAGTTACAAAAACAGGTCAAGGATCTAAATTTGCAAAGTTGTCATACTAGTCGTACAGGGTAAGAAGATGAGAAGGTTACATGTAAACTTACGACTGTCATTATCAGAAGCCCCACCACAATAGGTAAAACGAAAGAAAAGACTGGCGCTTTTTCATGCCAATTACTAACCTTCAGGTTGACTATTTCATTTGTATAATTAGCTGATCCAATTTCACTTCCATAGTTATTGGCCTCGGGTTGGCCATTCACCATCTTTCCCCCATTTGATGACATTATAGTTATCTGTTCTGTTCTCAACTTGTCCAGCATTCCCCGGAGCTCTTCATTCTGTTTGAGACAGTCTTTCACCTGACATATCACATCTGGCAAGTTATCTCGTGATTGATAATGTAACCCAAAAAAATTCAAAGCTCAAAACATAGTTTCATCCTTTTTTTAGATAACATGGGTATCCAAGCTTTTTTTGCTTGACTATTTCCATGGGACATGAAGTTAACGACAAGGAAAACCTCCAGTGGCCTTGAGGGAACTCAAACTTGGGACCTCTGGAATAGATCTCAGAGGTCTTACCAACTGAGCTAATCACTCAGGGTTAAAACATAGTTTGATCCTGTTGCTGGCGGGTCTGGGGAGGTCAACATTAAGTACAGATATATGCTAACTTACCCCTGAAGATTCTCAAGGCATAAGAAATTTGAAGAATGTAACACATGTTCATCAACATAGAAGCGTAAATTATTTCCGCTAACCCAAGAACCTAGCCTAAAACTCTGAAGTACTACATAATGCTGGCTTGTTGAGAGCTTTCACAGAAGACAAAACACAGTGTAACCAATAGGAGCCTTGGGGCTATGCTTCTCAACAGGCCAGACCTGATCTAACTAAGTATTCATCAGTTTCGTGGTAAACACAATCATCACTTCTCTTGAATGTTCTGATGCATGCATGCACTTCTTACAGGCTCACACCATAAGTACTTACTATAGAGAGCACAGAGAAAAAGAAAGGAAAAAAAATGCCGCATGAGACGGGGTCCCTATCAAGTATCAGGTTAATTACTCCATGGTATTTGGTATTTTCGCACCATATAGCACCGGACACACCTAGAGGACATGTGAGGTCCCCATGTGGGTTATCGGGTCCATATTAGGTTTGGACGACCGTTTTACTGGTCACGCACCCTAAAGGTTCGAACATCGAAATCATAGGTGAGTATGGATGACCCTAAAGGTTCGGGGATCCGGATGACCCTCCCGGAGCAACGAGGGTCCTCTAAAGTCATGATAGACACCCCGGAAAAATTTGGGAAAAAATGACACCGGGCCTCGGGAAGTCGAAAATGAAGGCTATAATCCACGTTTTTGGGGCTTCCGGGAGGCCCCGGAACGAAGGTCTATTTTTTTGCACCACATCGAACGGGACACTGCTAGAGGACATGGGAGGCCCCCGAGGTCCGTATCGGGTCCTTGATAGGCTTGTAAGGGCATTTTTATGGGACACCAATGAAGGGTCGAAAAACCGAAAGCATGGGTGATATCGAAGTTTGGGGGTCTCGATGACCCACCCGGGACACTGAGGGTCCTCTAGGGTCATGATAGACCCCAAAGAAGTTAGGGAAAAAATGGCACCAAGGCCCCGCAAAGCTGAAAATCGAAGGCTAATCTACGTTTTTCGGGCTTCCAGGAGTGTCAAGAACAAAAGACTAAATTTTCGCGGCACACGGCACGGGACACCCCTAGGGACATGGGAGGCCCCCGGGGTCGGTTATCTGGTCCCTAATAGGCTTATAAGCGCATTTTTACGGAACATCAATGTAAGGGCCAGCACATAGAAAGCACACCGAAAGCATGGGTGATATCGAAGTTCTGGGATCCGGATGACCCTCCGAAGCAACGAGGGTCCTCTAAAGTGATGATAGACACCCCGGAAATATTTGGGCAAAAATGACACTCGGGTCTCGGAAAGTCGAAAATGAAGGCTAATCCACGTTTTTGGGGCTTCTGGGAGGCCCAAAACGAAGGTGTATATTTTCGCACCACATCGCACGTGACACCCATAGAGGACATGGGAGGCCCCGGAGATCCTTAATAAGGTCCCTAATAAGCTTGTAAGGTGTTTTACGGGACACCAATGTAAGAGGCGGAACGCCGAAAGCATGTGTGATATGGATGACCCTCCTGGAGCACCGAGGGTCCTTTAGGGTCATGATAGACCCCTTGGAGATGTTTGGGCAAAAATGACATTAAGGCCTTAGGAAGTCGAAAATAAAGGCTATAATCCATGTTTTAGAAGCTTCGGGGAGGCCCCGGAACTAAGATGTATATTTTCACACTACATCGCATGGGACACCCTTGGAGGACAAGGAAGGCCCACGAGGTCCGTTATCGGGTCCCTGATAGGCTTGTAAGGGCATTTTTATTGCACGTCAATGTATGGGCCGGAACACCGAAAGCATGGGTAATATCGAAGTTCGGGTGTCTGGATGACCCTCCTCGGGCACCGAGGATCCTCTAGGGTCATGATAGATCCCCTTGGGAAAATATGGCACCTGGGCCTCGGAGGCTAAAAACCCAAGGCTATAATCCACGTTTTTCGGGCTTCAGGGAGGCTCCTGAATAAAGTTTTATATTTTCGCACCACATGGCACGAGACACCCCTAGGGGACATGGGAGGCCCAGGGGGTCGGTTATCTGGTCCCTAATAGGCTTGTAAGGGCGTTTTTACGGTACATCAAAGTAAGCGCCGCAACATTGAAATAATGGGTGATCTCAAAATTTGGGGATCCGAATGACCCTCCCGGAGCACCGAGGGTCCTCTAGGGTCATGATAGACCCCTCGGAGAATTTTGGGCAAAAAAGATACTCGGGCCTCGGGAAGTCAAAAATGAAGGCTATATATAATCCACGTTTTTGGGGCTTCCGGGAGGCCCAGAACGAATGTGTATTTTTTTGCACCACACCGAACAGGACACTGCTAGAGTACATGGGAGGCCCCCAAGTTCCGTGTTGGGTCCTTGATAGGCTTGTAAGGGCATTTTTATGGGACACCAATGAAGGGTCGAAAAACCGAAAGCATATGTGATATCGAAGTTTAGGGGTCTGGATGACCCACCCGGACACCGAGGGTCCTCTAGGGTCATGGTAGACCCCTAGAGAAGTTTGGGCAAAAATGACACCAAGGCCCCCGGAAGCTAAAAATCGAAGCCTATAATCTACGTTTTTCGGGCTTCCGGGAGGGTCCAAAACGAAGGACTATATGTTCGCGGCACATGGCATGGGACACCCCTAGGGAACATGGGACTTGGGAGGCCCTTGGGGTCGATTATCGGGTCCCTAATAGGCTTATAAGGGCGTTTTTACGGAAATCAATGTAAGGGCCAGGACGCCGAAAGCATAAGTGTTATCGAAGTTCGGCGATTCGGATGACCCTCCCGGAACAACGGGGGTCCTCTAAAGTCAATATAGACATCCCGGAAAAATATGGGCAAAAATGACACTCCGGCCTCGGGAAGTTGAAAATGAAGGCTATAATTCACGTTTTTGGGGCTTCCGCGAGGCCCTGGACCGAAGGTGTATTTTTTTGCCCCACATCGAACAGGACACTGCTAGAGGACATGGGAGGCCCCCGAGTTCCGTATCGGGTCCTTGATAGGCTTGTAAGGGCATTTTCATTGCACGCCAATGTAAGGGTCGGAACACCGAAAGCATGGGTAATATCGAAGTTTGGGTGTCTGGATGACCCTGCCTGGGCACCGAGTGTCCTCTAGGGTCATGATAGACCCCACAGAGTAGATTGGGAAAAAATGGCACCCGGGCTAGGGAGACTGAGAACTAACGGCTATAATCCACGTTTTTCGGGCTTCTGGGAGGCTCCTGAATGAAGGTTTATTTTTTCGCACCACATGGCACGGGACCTCGTGTGGGGACATGGGAGGCCCACAGGATCGGTTATTTGGTCCCCAATAGGCTTGTAAAGGCATGTTTAAGGTACATCAACGTAAGCACTGGAAGGTGTTTGTGCAAACAGGATTTGAAGCTATTGATCCTATTTGCGTGGCTCTGGTTTGCTTGCTTGCTGTCAACAAGGGCTTTGGACAAGAAGACGGAGAAGAGAAAGATGATACTTTTTAGTCTCATTTTTAGGCTTCTATTTTTCTTGTTTGTTCTTGGTGTATTGGGTTGTTATGTTCTTCACTATCTTGTTAGTGAAGATCAACTTAGGATATCTCTATAATAGAGATTATCCTGGATTTCTTGCCTTTTCAAAAAAAAAAAAAAAAAAACGTAAGCGTTGGAACAATGAAAGCATGGGTGATATCAAAAGTTAAGGATCCAAATGACTCTCCCGGAGCACCGAGGGTCCTATAGGGTCATGATAGACCCCTCGGAGAAGTTTGGGCAAAAAAGATACTCGGGCCTCGGGAAGTCGAAAATGAAGGCAATAATCCACGTTTTTGGGGCTTCCGAGAGGCCCCGGAACGAAAGTGTATTATTTTCCACCACATCGAACTGGACACTGCTAGAGGACATGGGAGGCCCCTGAGGTCCGTATCGGGTCCTTGATAGGCTTGTAAGAGCATTTTTATGGGACATCAATGAAGGCTCGAAAAACCAAAAGCATGGGTAATATCGAAGTTCGGGGGTCTGGATAACCCACCCGAAACACCCAGGGTTCTCTAGGGTCATGATAGACCCAGAGAAGTTTGGGCAAAAATGGCACCAAGGCCCTTGGAAGCTGAAAATCGAAGGCTATAATCTGCCAGAACGAAGGACTATATTTTCGCGACACGTGGCACCCCTAGGGGACATGGGAGGGCCCCGGGGTCGGTTATCTGGTCCCCAATAGGCTTATAAGGGCGTTTTTACGAAACATCAATGTAAGGGCTAGGACATCGGAAGAATGGGTGATATCAAAGTTCGGGGATCCGGATGACCCTCCCGGAGGAACGAGGGTCCTCTAAAGTCATGATAGACACCCCAGAAAAATTTGGGCAAAAATGGCACCCGGGCCTCAGGAAGTCGAAAATGAAGGCTATAATCCACGTTTTTGGGGCTTCTGGGAGGCTCGAAACGAAGGTGTATATTTTCGCACCACATCGCACGGGACACCCATAGTGGACATGGGAGGCCCCGGAGATCCTTAATCGGGTCCATGATAGGCTTGTAAGGTGTTTTACGGGATACCAATGTAAGAGGCGGAACGCCGAAAGCATGTGTGATATCGAAGTTCGGCTGGATGACCCTCCTGGAGCACCGAGGGTCCTTTAGGGTCATGATAGACCCCTTGGGAATGTTTGGTCAAAATGACACTAAGGCCTTAGGAAGTCGAAAATAAAGGCTGTAATCCATGTTTTAGAAGCTTCCAGGAGGCCCCAGAACTAAGATGTATATTTTCGCACTACATTGCACGAGACACCCTTAGAGAACAAGGGAGGCCCACGAGGTCCGTTATAGGATCCTTGATAGGCTTGTAAGGGCATTTTTATTGCACGCCAATATAAAGGTCGGAGCACCGAAAGCATGGGTAATATCGAAGTTCGGGTGTCTGGATGACCTTCCTTGGGCACCGAGGGTTGTTTAGGGTCATGATAGACCCCCAGAGTAGATTGGGAAAAGATTGGGAAAAAACCTGGGCCTGGGAGGCTGGAAACCCAAAGCTATAATTCACGTTTTTCGGGCTTCCGAGAGGCTCCTGAATGAAGGTTTAAATTTTCGCACCACATGGCACAGGACACCCCTAGGGGACATAGGAGGCCCACGGGGTCGGTTATCTGGACTAGGCTTGTAAGGGTGTTTTTACGGTACATCAACGTAAGGGTCGGAACATGAAAAGATGTGTGATATCAAAATTTGGGGATCCAAATGACCTCCCCGGAGCACCGAGGGTCCTCTAGGGTCATGATAGACCCCTCGGAGAAGTTTTGGCAAAAAAGATACCCGAGCCTCGGGAAGTCGAAAATGAAGGCTATAATCCACGTTTTTGGGGCTTCCGGAAGGCTCCCGAATGAAGGTGTATTTTTTTGCACCACATCGAACGGGACACTGCTAGAGGACATGGGAGGCCCCTGAGGTCCGTATCGGGTCCTTGATAGGCTTGTAATCCACGGTTTTTGGGGTTCCAGAGGGCCCCGGAACAAAGCTGTTATTTTGAGACCATATTGCACACACCACCATGAGTCCAGGAGACATGCATGTCTCCCCCGAGGGTCGGTTTGCAGGTCCTCAAATGGTTGGAACACCACTAGGAGACTTGGACGACCATTTTACTAGTCATCCACTCAAATGGTTGGAACACCGAAACTAAGGGTTAGTACAGATGGACTTGGATGATACAAGCACCATTGAATGTCTTTATTATATAAAGTCAGAAACTGGCGTCACAGTTTTTAGTCTTAAAGAGCAGAATAACACCTAACTACATACAGCCAATATACCATCACAATTAACAAGGGGGTATCTTATGCAGCAGAAAAGGGTAAACACTATTTGAGCACAAAATGCTGCCTAGAAATGTATATTTTAAGGAATCAGATTGCTAAAATTTGACTTAGTAAAACTTCAAGCACTCACAAATCACCTGATTCTCCCAATGTGATATTATCCCCACAGCCTCCTGATAAGCAGATGTCAAACTGGAATTTTCCTCAAAAAGCTTCTCTATCTCTGAAGATTGTGAATCAATCTGCCCAATTTGCAAAATTCTACATCAGCAAGTGAAATTTAGAAAAAATATTATTTTGCTTTCGGAAAAAGGGGAAAGAAAGGACTTAATCACTCGAGATAGATGAATAAAGGCAACAGATACTACCTCTGCCAGAAGCTTTTGCCTCCCACTTTCTAATCTCTCAACCATAACTGCCATATCATGCAATTGGGTCTCTAACTTCTCCTTCTCTTGCTGCAAAATTTTCCAACAACAAAGCTATGTGTTAAGCATAAGAGAAGTTTCAAAAAGATCATGAAAGACCACAATATAGTATTATGAAAGCAAAGATTGAAAAGTAAGTTGTTGATGGTTATGTAAGACTAAAGGAATCCCCCAATGGGTTGAATCCAACTCAGAATAAGGCACACAAACACATGTTTGGAATAGACATTTGTGGCTCAGAGGCACTACAGTTGACGCATAAATGTTATCTCCCACAATCATTCGGACAATAAATTCCACTAACTACTTCATACCATCAATGTGTTTGAACTTTGAAAGCCAATATTACAACTTCATGTAAAAGAGCAAATTAAAAAAAAAACTAAGCAACAACGGCAAAACGTATGTGAGAATTCAGTAGTGGAGAGTCAGACTTACAAGAGAAAACACGTTCTGTGATACTTTTCCCAAAGCAGCTTCTGCACCACATACACAGAATACAAGGAAAATAAGTTCATTAATTGCTTTTTTTTCAGATAAGAAACTTTTAATTAGATAGAAAGAAAGAATACATAGAGGATAAGATATCCTCCAAAAAGGAGCAGTTCCAAAAGCTAAAGCCTAAAGAAAAAACAACCAAAAACACGAGGCTACTACCTAAAGAGGAAGCCTCTCTTAATCCCTTGCCCGTCGTAATTGATATCGCACTTTAATTTTTACAATTCTCGATTCTTTTTCCTAGCCTTAGAGTCGAGATTAACCTTCATCTCCGCAATATCAGCTTCCTTAGGGCCCAGAGTCACCTCTTTTCCTATTTCACTGGGACCCGTAGACCCGAAAGTGGCCTTATTCCCTATACCATCCGTGAGGAACATTCCCCCCATAGCCAAAACCGCATTGCCACGGTCATCGGCCTCCTTGCTGCCTAAAGTATAGCCACTGCAATGTTTGGGTTGGCAAAATTCCATCACCATCAAGTTCCCCTTCCTGAAAAATACCAGCTTGGCCAGATCCAATAAGGACCTCCAAACCCTTAGATGTACCCATTTCTTGTACAATGTTATTTTCCACACCTCCATCATTGACAGGAGATACCTGCTTGAAATCTTCGTCACCCCTTTGCGAGACAGTAGCCCCACCCTCCTTAACAAATAGCTGAGTGCCATCAAGGTAACCTCCTGGCGTTTCAAGCACGAACTCCAATTCCTTATTACTTCTAAGACTCTCCAGCAATAATTCGTTTCCAGCCATAAACAGATCATCCTCATCCTCCGAGCTAACCTCATCCGCCCAATTTACAACACCAGAAGTAGAGACAATTGGGGTGGACCTGTTCAAAGTGAGTTGTTGGCTAACATTCAACTCCCCCGCTCGTGAACTCACCTGACCCTTGTCCACTGCCAAAGGAACAGCACCTTGACCCAAAATTTGTGTACCACCATCCTCCTGGTGACCTGCAGAACCAGTATCCCAGCCAATTCTCGCCCCGGTTGTTCCACTAGTTAGTGGAGAGTTGACTGACCCCCCACTAGTTAGTCATTAATTGCTAACAGTAAAGACATCCTTTTCCAGGTTATTCTATACTCCCAACAATCCTCTCTACTAGGCAACTAGCTAAGGGTAAGGTTGCGTACATCAGAGCCTCCCCAGATTACCCTCATCGGGATACTTACTGGGTTGTTGTTATCTATACTACCAACTAAGCTCACAGAAAATGACATAATTCCAACTTTCCAAGTGAAATGCAAGACCTTTCATTGTTAACCATTACATTGAAACAAAGGCCCATGGTTTGCGGATCTATAGAAGCTTTTCATTCACTTATATCACCAAGGCTACAGATTATTCAGCTTCCAAGATTAAGGCTCTGTTTGGTTGGGCGGAAAATCGTTTTCAACTGAAAAGTCAGCTGAAAATCATTTTCGGTGTAAAATGTATTTCCGTTCACATTTTCCGTTGTTTGTTTACAACGGAAAACAATTTTCCTAAAAAACTATTTTTTATAAAACATAAAATCTACTAACATAGTTGCGTCGATCTCGAAAAGTTAGGTGGATTCAAAAAAAAAATCAACTAAAACGCATATCGGAGTCAAAAATTGTACTTATATGAAGAAAAACACAATATTGAGAAAATGGCCCGAAAGTTCGCCCCTAAGCGGAATCAAGTCGGGTGCGAGTTTGTTTTTATGACCCGAAGTCCCGACAACTAAACCCGATGATCAAGTCCACTATTAGTGCCCGGGGGACATAGTGTCCCACCAACGGAAAACCGTTTTCCCTTCATTTTGAAGGGAAAACATTTACACCTACATAGGTGAAAATGCTTTTCCCCATGAAAACCATTTTCCTTCTCATTGTAAACCAAACAACGGAAAATGGGAAAACTGTTTTCCAGGAAAACTGTTTTCACCCCAACCAAACGGAGCCTAAGTAGAAAACATCCTCTGACAGGGCTATTAATGGTTAAAACAGACATCAATTATCAATCCTATGAACACTTCGTTTCTACAACAGGAATAACATTCTGGTTAATGCAATATTGTGCAAACCAAGGCTGTGGGGGCTTTTAGGAATTACTCTATAACTGATATACAGAGGAATTGGGACAATCTGTTAATGTTTTATTTAGAGGATACCTTATCCTCTCTTGTGCAAACCACCTTCTGTTTATAAACCTTAGATGTATTATAAGTTCACTATGAATGATTCTACCAAATGATGTTTATCATAAAATACATTACGTAACTTCAAGCTTGAAAGGACTACCTGCCGCACTTTTTGTTAGATCTGCAAGCTTCAACTCCAACTCCTGCTTTTCAGACATTAGAGAAGAAAGTCGAACTTGCTCTTCTACTAATCGTTGTTGCTCTTGCTGCCTCAATTTGGACTCTCTCTGTAACAGAGCTCACCAAGAGAATACTTCAAAATACAATTAAAACAGATACTTATCAACGTTTTCTCTTCAAACACACTTACCTCTAACTCGGATTTCAGATTAGCCAACTCCTTTTCCAGCGCAAGGATAGGATCTGGTGAATTTCCCATAGAGGGTACAGCACCAAGAGTACCATTAATAGCTTGTTGCTGCAGTGAATTGAGTTCTGCTCTAAGCACAGCCGCATCTTCTTCAGCCTATTCCAAACGATTATTAAGTACAATGATATCCAATTTTTTGACAAATACAACAACAAACAACCGTCCAGTAAGTATCCCGCCGAGGGCGGGGTCTGGGGAGGTCCAAATGTACGCAACCTTACCCCTGACTGGTTGCCTAATCTTTTTGACAAATAATGCAAAAAATTGCAAATTACATACTCTATATTGCTCTTCTTCAGCCTCCTTCAAACGCTTTCTCAGTGTTCGAATCTGCGCTGAAAGATCCTCCTACACTAAAACACCAGAGTTCATAGGTAACGGATATAGATTGTACAAACTTAAATTACATTAGTAACACCACACTATTTGTCTAAAAAATGTGTACCCGTGCAACAACAGCTGCATCTTTCTCCATTGCAACATCCCTAAGCGCTTTGCGCAAAGAGGGTACGGTATTCTGCTCCTGCAATTCAAAGAAAATGGCACATTCATCCACATTAAGCTGTGTGCCTTCTTCAATAAAATCCCACTAACCCAATTAACATCTCCAAGCAAACAGAGTATCGATGTCTACCAGATCATTCAAACGTCTCTGCAGTGTTTCGCACTCTGTTTGGTTTGCTTCAAGCTGTGATATAGAAAAAAGAACAAAAAGGCAATGGTAAATTCTAAGCATCTACATGCAAGTAATGTGAGAGTTGAACCCAATAGCAAAAATCTTACCTTGGAGCTCAATCTATTGTTCTCATCTTCATACTCTGCATTCTTCTTCTGCAAATCCTTTAATTGTGCCACTAAACTACCAATATCATTCTGTATCACACATAACCATAGGCCACGAGAAGATAATCAAATCAACAGCTATAGTAAAACACAAAAGCTCAATATCCTAGGAAGATAAAAAGATGACAACTTTGAATAAAGTTGGCAAATGCAATTCAAGTTCACCAACAATTACTCTAGGTTCATGCAAATGAAAGCCTAAATTTGAATACCAAGTTAATATAAAAAGAGCTGCAATGCACAAACCAACACACAAAATTGACAAGGAGAGAGAATGAAACCTCAGAAAGCTTGGAAATACTATCAGATTTCTTGATCCCACCATTATCTACATCAATTAAGAAAGATATTAAATAATAATAAAAATCAGCGGATTTATAAAAGTGGGAAATTGGCAAAAAAGATGCAAAATTTAAGAAAAAAAGATACCAGGGGGGCTAGAAGAAGTGCTGAGATCAGATCCAGAGGATGCTTTACTTAGCCTTTCTGCTGCTCTTTTCTGGCGTATCTCCTCTAACTGCATGAATTCATCCCAACCCACAAACGAATAAAGATAACCAAAAAAAATCAAATCAAATTTTTGAAATGAACAAAGAATGAGAAGAATAAATTGAACTTGATTAATTATAAATTATTATTATTGTTATTATAATTACCGTTCGGCGACCAAGAGTTGCGTGGCGCTGCGAACTCATGGTGGTGGTGGTGGGTGTCCCCGATGAGGTGTGGAAACGGAGACGATGAACGGGGAGGAGAGAGAGTGGACGGACGGGCCGTTTTGTTGTGGGAGTTTTTGGTTTCAAATTGGTTTTACGATTTTGGATCCGAAAAAGAAATGTTACCGATATTACTTTAACGTGCAAATTCTTAACAAATCGGTCTGGGTGGTGTAGTCGGTTATCACGCTAGTCTCACACACTAGAGGTCCCCGGTTCGAACCCGGGCTCAGACATCATCTTTTTTATTTTTATTTATTATAAATTTTCATGGTATGTGTATGTGAGGATTTCTTACTTATCGGTAGGCCAGGCAACGAGTCGGATCACATTACCACAGGTCAGGTTGGGTTGAGTTCGGCAGATCACCTCAAGTTCTTCTGTTCTTGTATGTGAATTGCTTTGAATTAAAATTGCTTATTTATCTTTTGAAGTGGAAATTAATTGCATTATGTAAAATACAATATATTTATTTTTCAATAGAACATCCCATTTCAAAGTAAAAATATCTTACATTTTTTACCATTTTAAAATTAAGCACTTTTATTCTTTAGACAATTTTGTGGATTTCGATTTTTTGAAATAAGACATGGCTTATTGAAACTATTCTCTTGCTTCTTTTTTATTTGACGATTTGGTATGATTGAACCTGATAACAATTAAGTTTAAGTTTTAACCCCAAAAATCAACCTTAAGTTCATAAATTGGAAACAAATCTCACTAGGTTTCGAACTTAGTCACTAATACTTGTGGACTTAAGAAGAATTTGCACGGGTTGAGAAGTTAGCCGAGATGACAAGTTCCTCGATTCTCACTCAAATTCTCAGAAAACCTGGGTTTGAGTCTCCCCATCATCACTAGTAAGGATTTATTCCCTCTCGCTCCTTATAGTGGGCTACTTACCAAATTAATAAATAAAAAAAAAGATTCGCACAGAGAAATAACCGACTTGCTTAGGCGCTCTATAAACGGTAACTCCTGTTCAAAGTCCTAACCGGAGACCCATTTCTCACTCCATGTTACTACACCCAAACAAACACCTGATCAGAAAGGGAGTTACTAAATGCCGCCCCTTTATTACTAGGTACCGCCCCCCAAAATTCCAATTTTGCCCTTTTTTAATTTTTCACTCATCCTCTCCCTTGCTCCCTCTCTAACTCTCACACCACTTCTCTCCCACTCTACCACCCACTCTCATACCCAACCTTCATCAACATTCACTCAAGCAACCCGCGGATGTCTGCCGGCGACCAGGAAGTGCCGTCGACGGTGGCGGAGGTAAAATTTTTTTTTTTACGCATTTTTTTTGCACAGTCGTCTGCGATTTACGACTCACCCTTGGGTGAGTCGTCTGCTACAGGCGACCCACCCAAAGGGGAGTCGTCTGTCGATCTCGACTCCCCAAGGGTGAGTCGTCTGCTACAGGCGACTCACCCTTGGGTGGTCGCCTGTAGCGGACGACTCGTACTTGGTTTCGTCGCCTGCAGCAGACGACTCACCCTTGGGGAGTCGCCTGTAGCAGACGACGACAGACACAAAAAAAAAAAATTATTATTATTATTATTTATTATTATTATTATTATTATTATTATTATTATTATTATTATTATTATTATTTATTGTTATTTATTGTTATTGTTATTATTATTATTTATTGTTATTATTATTATTATTATTATTTATTGTTTGAATTTAAGATTAAGCTAACATTGTTTTTGTTGTTTTCGTTAGGTTCCTCTGGAGCGGTTCGGTGGTGATGGTGTTGATTACAGTACGCATTTCGTCACTGAAGAGTTATTTGATAGTGATACAGATGCAATTAATTGGGCAAAACAAATTGCCCTTACTATCGGGTTTGAGTTGATAATTTCGTCACACAAGAAGAGTGGAAGCGTAAAATTGTTAAAATGCAATCGAGGTGAACGCTACAGAGGGGAATTAAGAGACTTAGATACTGCTGCTCGGAAGAAATCGAAAACAAAGGCTTGTAAATGTACGTTCCAGTTAAGAGCTCGGCAAGTGTATGGGTCCAGTAGTTGGATGATTGTCCCATTGCCTGGGACTAGGGGTACGCACAACCATGACTTTGCTGTGTATCCTGAGGGATATCGTCAGATGAGTGGTCTTAGTCCTGGGTCAAAGAAACTCGTTCGTGACATGACTTCGGCACAAACAAAGCCATGTGCTATCTTGGCCGCTATTCAGGAAAAATTTCCCGAGGACAATGCAACTAGACGGCATGTGTACAACCACAGAGATCGTATAAGGAAACTTGATTTTGAAGAGAGAGATGTCATTGGTCAGTTTCATCATTTAGCTGTGGAGAATAAGTACGTACATTGGACAAGAGCCGACCCAGCTACTAATGAGGTAACTCACGTGTTCATGGCACACCCTACATCAATTCAGTTACTTCGGTCTTTTCCTTGGTTGATTGGCTTAGATTCCACGTACAAAACAAACAAGTATAAGATGCCGTTTCTTGAGATAGTGGGGATGACTCCAAGCAATAAGAACTTCCTCATAGCTTATGCCATTATGAAGGATGAGACTCAGGCAAGCTATGCGTGGGTCTTAGATAAGTTGAGGATGCTTATTGGAAATGATGTACACCCAACAGCAATTGTGACCGATCGTGAGCTAGGGTTGATGAGACCTATTAGAGAGATATTTCCCGAGAGTGCCCATTTGCTCTGTACATGGCACATTAACAAAGTCGTTGAAGACAAAGTGTACAGACTTTGTGGAAAAGATAAGCTTGTCGCGCAGAGGTTCAAGAACGGGAGGTGGAAAAATATCATGGAAGCTTCCACAGAAGTTGCCTACGATAGAGCAGTGCGTATGATGAAGGATAGTTGGAGGAGTTACCCTCACGTGATATCCTATGTAGAGGAGACCTGGCTGAGATACAAAGAGATGTTTGTGGCTGCGTGGACGAATAAGGTGCTACACCTTGGCAACACTACGACTTGCAGGGTGGAGAGTGCACATGCCGCGCTAAAACAGTGGTTGAACTCCTCAACTGGAGCTTTGGATAATGTTTGGAACAAGGTCAACAAGTCAATCGAGTCACAAATAACTGAGATCAAGTACACACTTGAAGAGGGCAGAAGACGAAGAAGTGTGATGTACTCGGGTTTCCCATTCAACTATCTGACCGGGTATGTTTCCCATTACTGCTTACAAATATTATGGGCTGAGCTGAACAGGATGAGAGAATTGAGTCACCAAGTATTTGATCGTTGCGGTTGTGTATTGAGATCCACTCATCAGATCCCGTGTGCGTGTGAGTTGAAAACGGCCACGGATACGGGCACGCCAATTAGCTTGAATAGTGTCCACGAATTTTGGCGAACACTCGTTATTAGTGATGCAGTGGAGATAGCTACGCTTGACATGACTGAGCATCCATCTGAGGACCATCGATACTTTCAGTCTCTGGTCGACGAGGTTAACGCAAGCGACCGGGCAGTTGTGCGCAACATATCTGTCCTTATGAATGAGCAGCTTCATCCTGAGGAAGCGAGTTACGTCGAGCCGGAAGCGAACACGACAGTCAGAGGTCGACCGAGAGGGAGTTCTTCTACCAGACGTGATCCTAGTTCATGGGAGTACTCCCAGAGGGGTCGTGGTCGCCCTAGGTCATCCAGTTCGAGCCGCGGGCGTGGTCGTAGCTCATCCTCATCGAGTAACTTCGTAAACAGTACTGGTATGAAAACCCATAATTTATTAACATGTACATAATGTTGTTACTTTTTGATAAGTACTATTATTGACTTTCTATTATATTGTCTTGCAGCTGGACACGCAATAGATATCACTGAATTCTATCATGTTAACAAAATTCCGGGAATCATCGTACCTTTCATTGAAGGATATCTCGATGTGCTTGGGGATGGTAATTGCGGTTTCCGTGTCATTGCGGACTACATTTTCGGAGACCAAGAGCAATGGCGAGTGGCGAGAGTTTGCATTGCAAACGAACTCTTAGCTAACCGAGCATTGTACGAAACCCTATACATTGAAGGGGTCGACGCTGGTTACCACCGTATTATGTGGGACGGAGGTGCGTGTAACTATGATCACTGGATGACAGTAATTGAGGATTTGTTCCCGATTGCCAACCTCTTCAATGCAGCGATTATGTTATTCGGATACGGCAGCGGAAGGGGGTTATATTCTTGTTACACAGTGCTACCGTTCCAAGCACCTTCGACTGCTACACGTCCAAGTAGGGAAATTGTCATGTGTCATTTAGGTGATTCGTATTCCCATTATATCCGTCTGGATTTAGCCTCAGATTTCCCTGTTCCTCCGATATGCGAAGCATGGTTTACCCACCGTTCTGATAGTGTCGCTGGTTGGGAGCAAATGTATGTTACGCGAAGAGCACATTGGGATCGTTTAGCGAGGTCGACGTAATTGAATGTTTTGCGTGATTGTTATACTTATATCATTGTCACATTTTTGTGTGATTGTTATATTTTGCATGTGGAGAGTGGTCGTGATTATTGGAGGTAAATAAAACAACAAATTACAATAAAACAAAAAATGTAAATAACAAACAACAAATTACAATAAAACAAAAAATGTAAATAACAAACAACAAATTACAATAACACAAAAAATGTAAATAACAAACAACAAATTACAATAACACAAATAAATAACAATAACAATGAAACTCTTATATAAATATATAACAAATTCATCTAGGGTCAATACATCATTTGGCAGCCCGCCAATCTCTCATAAACTCGTCCATAAATGATCGAGGACCTTCCGCTTGCTCCGGAGGAAGCGAAGTAATGTAAGACTCAAATCCGACGGCTATACGATTCACCCACTGCAAAAAAAGTAACAATGAGTCTGAGTTCAGAGATATGTAATACGTAAAAATATATATATTTTAGTTAATCACTTACATAATCGCTGTTGGATCGTGGAGGAATCACAGGTGCTGCAGCGTCAGGTATCAGCCGAGGGTGGGAGTGATGGTAGTACCATGCGAGGTAGTCATCCGTACATGCTGTGGGATCTGACGTGGATGCCTGAAACCCATGGAGACTAAGAATGTAAAATCCCGGGAACATACGCCAAGCATCAGATGAGATCCGTTCGGGGAAGACAACCTTGTACGAACGACTGCTCCATGACCTGATCGCTTTGACTGGCCTAAAGATCGGGGTCGGGATACTCTGTACGTACCCGATTTGTCGTAAACAACGACCAGGCATGTACGGTTCGATAATATCCCGATACTGTAGCCACCCCATGAATACAGTCCTCGGTACAGATACTGCCGGGTTAGAACCGTACGGCAGCCACACCACCTACATAGAAATGTTGAAAGTTACAGTGAAGTAAAAAAACATAGCAAACGACGAAATAAATCATGAACACCGATAACTAAATGACGTACCTCTGTCGCTCGCAGATGATCCAAGCGTGTACGTAAGGAGTGCAGTCGAACCACGTCCTTGCCCTCAGCCAGGGCACCCCATACGGACGCACGGGGAGCCTCGTCGTCCCCGACAACCATCCGCTCCCGATGAGGTCGGAAGCAGGGAAAGTACTCGTATATCCATGCCTGGAGGAGAGTTAGGCATCCGCAGATGCCCTGAGAATCCCCGCGACTAGCTATACCGAGCTGACGATATAGGAAGGCGAGGGCAGCAGATCCCCAAGAGAAGTCATGCACCATATCGACACCGTTGTCCATCACCTCCATCACGCAGGAGGGTCTAATACGGTTACCACTCTTGTCGACAAACAAGGTGGATCCAATAAGTAACCACATCCAAGCTATCGTCTGGTTGTCCTCCACTTGCTCACGGCAAAGCTCAAAAACCGACTCCGTGAGGACCGCACCGCCCTGCCAGTGGCTACACATCAGTTCCTCTCGGCTTACCCCGAGAACCTCCATGGCCGCCATCTGCAGCTGCCCATCCCGTCCCTCATTGAAAACGAGCTGTCCGTCTACAGGAATCCGAAGAATATGCCATACATCGTGCAACATGATCGTCATCTCTCCGAACGGCATGTGGAACGAGTTCGTATCCGGCTGCCACCTTTCCACGAATGCAGATATCAGGGGGAAGTCAATATGTCTGAACATAATGTCTGCCAGGTGTGATAACCCAGTCCCCTCGATCCGGGCCCTCATCTCGGCTGACATCTCCGCTCGCCACTGACTCAGCCGATGACAGACATTCCATCGGTTCTGACACTTCAAGAGACCCCTCGTCTCTCCATTCCACACACGAGACGCTACGTGGCCCAGGAAGCTCGGTATGACGCTATCATCCGCCGGCCCACCCTCCACAGGCTCTGTAACAAGCCACGTAGTGTCGTCCTCCGCTCTAGATCGTTTGCCAGTACTGGACGACCCAGTACTAACAAACCTACCGCCTCTGCCCTTCACCACGCGCCAATCTGAGGATAATTCGACGCCAATCTCATCATCGTCTTGGTCACCCGAGTAGAACTCGCTAGTTGCGTAATCGTCTTGCTCAGCAGTCATCTCCCTCATCCGAACTGCCTCTCTCTGTCTCCGTACAGAGGCATCAATCCCGCGCGTCCTCGTGTGACGCGGTCCTGAACCAGCTAGTTCACTAAATAACCGAGGCAGCGATTTACCGGCTCCTCCCATCTATCATTTCACATTTTTAATTAATTAAACAATAATCAATAATAATAATAATAACAATAAATAATAATAATAATAATAATAATAACAATAAATAATAATAATAATAATAATAATAACAATAAATAATGATAATAATAAAAATAATAATAATAATAATAATAATAATAATAATAATAATAATAATAATAAATAATTTGTGTCGGTCGTCCGGCCTCAGGCGACTCACCCAAGGGTGAGTCGTCCGCCGATCGCGACTCACCCTTGGGTGAGTCGCCTGAGACCGGCGACTCGCCCAAGGGTGAGTCGTCGGCCGATCTCGACTAACCCAAGGGTGAGTCGTCTGCGTCCGGCGACCACCCTTGGGCGAGTCGCCGGTCTCAGGCGACTCACCCAAGGGTGAGTCGCGACCGGCAGACGCTCGACGCAAAAAAAAAAAAAAAAAAAAATTCAATTCAAACAAAAAAAAAAATAAAATTTCGAAAAGTTACCCCCCGGCGCCTTCGGTCGCCGCCTCCCTCGCCGTCGAAACCTCTGCCGCCGCTGCCGCTAGCACTTGACATGGTGGTGGTGGTGGTGGTGGTGGTGGTTGCCGGTGTGATGGTGTGGTGGTGAGGATGAGTGAGGAAGAGAGGATGAGTGAGAGTGGATGAGTGAGGAAGAGGGGTGGGTGAGGGTAAAATTGGAAAGTGGGGGGCGGTACCTAGTAAAAAGGGGCGGTATTTAGCAATTCACGATCAGAAATCAGCATAAACCCTAACTCGCCCACACAAACACCCACACTCTCTCTCCTCTCAATGCAGAACGGCACCCAAAGCAAGCTCCGATGGGGTGAAAGCTAGAAGAAGACGAAGGAGAAGACTTAGACTTTCTCTTACCACCAAAACAAGTAATTGGGCCTGATCAAAACGGCATTAAAAAAAAGTGATCGAGTACAAATTTAATGAAGATGGTAACAAGGTAAAAATCACCACCACAAATTGGGTTCGTAAGCTTGCTAAAGCCCATTTAAGTAAAGAAGCTATAAAGCGTCGATCTTGGCCTAAATATGGTGATGATGTTCAAGAGGATGTTGGTGCTCGTCTTACTATGGTTTCTACTGACGAAATCCTACTTGAACGACCCACTGCGCCAGGTCAGATTATGGGGTTGATTTATCTATTTATGCTGTTTAAGGATTTTGGGTTTTGGGTTTGGTTTGAATTGTTTAAATTTGGTGGGAAAGTTGTGAATTTTAGTGTGGGGGTTGATGGGTTTGAGGGGAATTGGGTGCATACGTTGATATTGAAGAGTTTTGTGTGTAAGGAAATTGAGCATTGATATTATTGTTTTATGGTTGATTGATTTTGTTGTGGTGTTGTGACTTGTGAATCGTTTTTGTTGGGTCGGGTTGTTTGATTTGAGTAGGAATGTTGTGATTTTTAGTGTAAGGGATTATTTGGATTTGGGGGGAATGAGCTAAATGTGTGATTAGTGAAGATTTTTCGGTGTAAGGAAATGGAGTTCTCAGTGAAATGATGGTTGGTGAGTTGAAATTGTTAATATAGGTGATAAGATTTTGTTTTTTTTGTATATGTTTTGTTAATCCGGTTTTGGGGGAAACTGGCTGATAAAATGTGAAGCATAAAGGGTTTTCTGTGTAGGGAAATAGAGTGTTGATATGGTTTCGATTGGGATTGGTTGGAAAATGGATTTGAGATTTTGAGCACACTTATCATGGTGAAGGGGCAGCTTAGAGACTTGTGAATATAGAATGGAGCTTTTGATGCGAAATTTGATGCGCCTTATGATTGGAATTGGAAAGAGAATTTTGAGACATTGTGGTGAGGGGGATCCTGCAAGGTTGTGGGTTTTAAATTGAGCTTTTAATTGATTGGCATTTAGTTTGTTGACGCTCTTTGTGATTTTGATTTGAATTGAGTATAATGTGGGAATTGTGCGTTAGGTTTATACGTGTTGCACTGTCTGAAACAAGGTAGCTGATAGGCATCATATTGGTTGGCTTTAGATGTGAGGATATCTGGCCTAAACTAACCAAGTGCAACCAAAAGAACCAGGATTTAGTTTCAAACATTCAATGACATCGTACACGATGATGTTGTTAAAGATATCCATCTAGGGGGCCATCCTTAAGCATGCTTAGTTTTAGCTAATCCCAACTGAAATGCACTTTTTTACATTATTTTTTAATACAACCGTGTGTTTTCTATGTGATTTTGAGATCTTGTGAAAATTATAAGTGATTGGTCAAATTTCGGTCGTTTGTGATTAGGTTTGATGTCTAGTAAAAAGAATGGGATTTGAGCAGTTTAGTATGATGAAAAGGAAGCTAGAAGATGAGAGCAATGAAATGGAGCTACTGATTATGTATTAATGCGTTTTGTGGATGAAACTGGTAGGATTGGGAGAACCAGTTATACTCAAGAGGAAGCTTGGAAATTCAACTAACGGATGTAAATTTCGATTCTTGTCTTTTGTTGTGCATATGGATTGGTTATTAGAAAAGATTACCTGACAAGCACCATGCATGTCTAGTCTTGAACTGAGTTGGTGTTGGATATGTACATTACGTGTTGCATGAAGAGAAACAGATTAAGAGTATGACTTTATGCTGCATCTTGCTACGTCTCTGCTTATCATGCTTCTTAACAGTTTAGGGGCAGCTTCAATTACAAAACTCATATCAGTCTATATAATCCAGGGGGCTTCTTCCTAATCCCTTTTCTTTAGACCTTTGAATGTCTCAAGTATATGCTCACCTTACCTGTTTTTTGACAGGGGCCAACAAAAAAAAGCCACGAAGGCTGCAGCAGACAACCCATTTGGTAAAGCAGGTGCAGTCCTCATGGTTTGTAGGACCTGTGGTAAGAAGGGTGATCACTGGAGTGCCAGGTGCCCATACAAGGATCTTGCACAGCCTACTGAAGGCTTTGTTGATAAGCCTCCTACAGATGGGACTGCTGCACCTGTCACATCCACCAAAGGAACATATGTTCCTCCAAGTTTGAGGGCAGGTGCAGAGAGGACCGGAACCGACATGAGGCGCAGGAACGAAGAGAACTCTGTTCGTGTCACCAACTTGTCAGAGGACACTAGGGAGCAAGATTTGCATGAGCTGTTTAGGCCTTTCGGTCAGATCACCCGTGTTTATGTTGCCATTGATCAGAAAACCGGCTTGAGCAGAGGTTTTGGGTTTGTTAACTTTGCAAATAGGGATGATGCTCAAAAAGCCATCAATAAACTCAATGGTTATGGTTATGATAATCTCATCCTTAGGGTTAAATGGGCCACCCCTAGGGCAACCTAGATTGTTGATGTCATATAGTAGTGTATTGTGATCTTATGTTTATATTACTCCTGTTCTACAGCGGTTAACAGAAGCTGAGTACTTGTAATTCTGTTTATTTGTAAAGGATACCATTTGTTTTTGTTTGATCAAAAACTGGTTCGTGTCGCGACGGTAGAGAGTTAGAGACTAGAGAGGTACAGCAGAAGAGTGGACTGTTTGAACAGTTCTTTGGGAGACTTGTTGATCCCTCTGATAGAATATTAATCTAGAATAACATTTCTAAGAGTTTCTAAGAGTACCAGAATAATATTCCCTAACACAATTTCGGTAGTTTACCTCCCACACCACAACTCAAACTGATGTTTGATTAGATTACTCTGCCACTTAAATTGACGGGTCAGATTTTTATAGTTCATAGAGTTCTTCAACGATATAAAAGACTTTTTATATTGAAAGCAATAAGTAGATTAAATTGAGAACCAAATTTGTATTGTGTAACATAAACATTGATTTTTTTGGAGTGTTAACTAGCTACTAGGCAGTTTCTAAGCTTATGGATTCAAGTCAAAGAGATCTGATCTCATTTCTCTCTCATGTCTCTTAATTCGCAGGTAGGGACATCTACTACGGTCCACTTGTTGAACAAGTTGCATCACATGAATTATTGAAATATGCATATCACGTAAACCAAACCCAAGTCAGTTTCCTTCTAGTAATTATCTCATTATCTGTCACAAAATGTTAATCCAGACGAGTTTTACAACTACATCCCTAGTTCCAATTCAGCAAGGATTTCACCACCTCTTTTATTTTGCTCGGCTACAAGGATTTCACCACTTAACCTAACTTTTATCAGTTTCTGAATGTGTGTGTGTTTTTCAACTGAATCGAGATAAACTGAAGTGTAAGACAAAAAGATGTACTCGTACGTTACTAACCTAATCGGATAAGACAAAAAAAAACATACCCAACAAAGATTTACCAAAGTGTGATCTAGCATGTGAAATCCATGAGGATAGAGATGAATAAATACAGAAGTGAATCCATGAAATATCTCTCCATTTTTGTAATGTAGCTTTGGGGGATAGAGCCCACAACATTGAGGTGGATCTAGCCAGATATATTACCATCCACACATACATGTGAGTTGTGACCTCAATATGAATATGAATCAAATCTATCTATTCTCATTGATTTTTCCATCTTTTTTGATTTTTTTTTTTTTTTTTTTTTTGCTTGTCTTTTTTTGATGTTGATGTAGTGATTTGTAGTTCTATTTAATGCCACGATGCATATCCCTGCCCACTAGCACTAAACAGATGACAAAGTCCTATTTGAATGAAAATTAAAGATTAATAAAAATGATTTTACTTGAATTGAATTGAATTAAAAAAAAGTAAGAGATTCCCTCACTTTGACAGTCTGTGACCCTTTTCTCTCTCACACATTTGGACACCACTCGTGCGTCTCTCTCTCTCCTCTCTTTCTCTCTCCTCTCGTTCTCTCTCTCTCTGTTTCTTCGCTGAAGTTGTCTGAGAGATCGGAGTTTCGTCTCCGATGGCTTCGCTCTTTGAATCTGGTTGGCAGGTCTTTTCACTTTCTCTCTCTTAATTTTATCGTTAATTTGATATTATCTGTGTTTTATTTGTGAGTTTGACATTCATGATTTTCGAATCCAAGGTCTTTACTTTTATGCATTGTCGAAATTATGATTTGATTTTTTTGCGCCCTAATGCTTGCTAATTGCTATTGATTAGTTTCATAATCGGAGATTAGGGCAAATCGTCTAGCTATATGTCTAAGTTTGAGTGAATAAACATTGAAAGTGTTTGCTGTTTAATTTGTAGAAATCTAGTAAAAACCTCCGCTTTGTTTCATATTGATTAAAGTTGCTTGCTTTATGGTGCCTGGTTAATGGATATACTTGATGCTTTATGCTATAAATAAACCAACTTTATAGTGTGTCTGCTATGTTTTGTGACAATGCTTCATACGAGAGTTTGTTAGACGTTATACAACGAAACAATAATATTTATAGCACCAGAAATGTATATCAACTAAAAATAATGGTTGCATGAGGTTTTAATTTCACCTAGGAAGCAGGAGCACGCGAAATAGGTGCTCCTTTGCATATCTGTCGTGCGAAAACACAGCACAGTAAGAGACGTGTGTCCGAGACATATTAGGCTTATAACTCTCTAAAATGACACTTCTCTGTGTCTGTGTCATGTCTTTCTTGTGTCCACATTGTCTTCCATGCACCTCAGTATAATGAGATATATCAAGGGTCAAGTTTACATTTCGGTCCCTTTAATTGTAGAGATTTTTCCTCAATTGTTTTTAAATTTCTAGTTTGGCAGGGATTACTGTGAATGTTTTCAGTCTTTTCGGTGTTTTCTAATCAATGGGAATACTTATTAGCTATAAACTGCCGTCCCTTCCTCAGTCAATGTAACTTTTATCATGTTGATTTCATGTTGGTTGGTTATGGGAAAATGAAACGACATTATTGTCCTTTACATACTCCGTACTTGATAAGATTGCTTTCAGTGTTTTCTAATCAACGGGAATACATATTAGCTATAAACTGTCATCCCTTCCTCAGTCTATGTAACTTTCATGTTGATTTGATGGATATTTTGTGCTTTTGTTCAACAAAGACCTTGTTTTGCTCATTTTTGCTAGTTTGATTATTGTTAATATTTTGCTTTTTTGTTGCTACAGTACCTGATCACTCACTTCAGCGACTTTCAATTGGCATGCATTGGAAGTTTCATCCTTCACGAGAGCGTCTTTTTCTTATCAGGACTCCCATTCTTATTCCTTGAGAGGCAAGGATACCTTAGCAAGTACAAGATTCAGGTTAAGTCTTTATTTTCCTACCTTTGCTTTATACTCCCTTTAAATTGCTGTTTGTGTTGAGAACTTGATTTCTTTGGTTGTCATTTAGTTGTGAACTTGTGATTTTTCATCCTTATGAGGATGTTTTTCTTGTCCATACATGATTGCTTTGAGGTGGGAACTTTATCATGCCATTGAGTGACATATTGGAGGTGCTAGGACATTCATGCAGTATAGTGTATTAGACCATCATAATCCATCTTACTTTGTTCTGGCTTAACCTTTATATGTTGTTTAAGATTTTTCTTCCATCAGCTATATGATTGACCATTTTGAGATTCATGTCTATCATTTAGTTGCTTTGTTAGTTTTTTAGTATTGAATATTATGGATGAGTGTTTTTCTCAATAGACAATAAGAAGTGCAATAGCAACACTATGTCGCCCTAAACATGTATGGAAATATATAGAAAATGTTTTTGTACTTCATTCAGTGAACAGACCCAACAGATGACTGCTGAATTTGAAAGTATCATTGCCATGTATATTGTTTGGGCTTATTCTTCTGGTGTCTTCTGCTTGGCTTTAGTGTCCTGGTAAGACAGGGGTAGTTTGAAGGTGTACGTGTTGTTTAGCCCCCTGCTTTTGCCTTTGGAGTGGCTCGTATGATGTGTTACCACAAGTTGCTAGACTGGTTACCACTAATCTACTAGTGGCAATGACTGCAGTCTGCACGTGTCTATCTCACAGAGGATGTTACTTTTGAAATTTACTTGTTGTCAAATGGAGAAAAAATATTTCATGAAGTCACAACTTTTAGTGGAATGCTTTGGCTTTTGTATAGGGGATATGTCCTCCTAGTTTCAACAAATTAGGTGGGCTATTCCCATTCACATTTGGACTCTGCTCTTGTGATATATACATGTTCCCATCCTATCCCATTAACACAATTCATTTAGTTGCTCATGTTTCCAAAATATGGTTATTTGCAGGCTAAAAGTAACACTCCTTAAGCTCAGCAAAAATGTATAACGCGCCTATTGCTGTACCATTTTGGTGTCAATCTGCCAGTTATGCTTTTATCCTATCCCGTTTTCAGATCTATGGGGATGCGAAGTAGTCTTCCTCTGCCATCCTGGTATCCTCAGGTTCTTTATGTACTGTAGCTTGTTTTATCCCGGTCTTTGTGATACTGGGTAGCTTATTGCCCCAGATTAGAATATGAGATTCTTTCAATGCAAACACAAAATTTTGTGATCTGAAGACCAATGCACTGAGATCTTCTTTTAAGTTACTTTCTGCTTTTATGTTGCAGGAAAGAAGTGGTGCCTCAGATAATATTTTACTTCATCCTTGAGGATTTTGTATTCTGTTGGGGACACAGGATATTGCACATACGAAATGGCTGTACCAACATGTTCACAGCATCCATCATGAGTGAGTGAAATAGCTGATTGCTCATTCGATTCATGATTTGAGGCAATTGCTCTTTGTTCTTGTTGCTAATCTTGTGTGCTAAATTCTGGTCTGCAGGTATGCTACTCCATTTGGACTGACTTCTGAATATGCTCACCCAGCTGAGATTCTGTTCCTTGGTTTTGCAACAATTCTTGGACCAGCCATCACAGGTCCCCATTTGTTTACTCTCTGGTTGTGGATGATGGTTAGAGTGCTTGAGACTGTTGAGGCCCACTGTGGTTATCACTTCCCTTGGAGCCCATCAAACTTCATACCTTTATATGGAGAGTGAGCTTATGAAACGACTTCTTGATGTTTAGATCCTAACCACATTACCTGTCCATAACTTCTCATGTGGATCCATTTACTTGTATACAGCTCTGATTTTCACGACTATCATCATCGGTTGCTATGTACAAAGTCTGGGTACTACTCGTCAACATTTATGTACATGGACCGGTAAGCAGATATATATCATATTTGTGAGAACATGAGATTTCAACTGAAATATATTTTCACAATACAGAGATACAGAAATGAAGCACACAATAGTTGTATTTTCTGGATTAAATTTTTGACAATGCTCCCCATCTTTCTATGTCGGCCAAAAAAGAGGATTTGTACTTGGTTGCTAAGTGGTATTTGGGCTAAGCTGATTGCTTCTGTGCATCACTCAGTACAGGCTGATAGCAATTTCCAAAGAGATTGTAGGAACTTTTTTCCATTTCCTACCACTTATTAGTCTCTTTCAACTTGCCTGCATAAAATGGCTTTGGTGGCTCGGTTGTTTCTGGTAGCTTGCCTGGACTTTGACTTATGCTTTAGTATATATAGCAGACATTCAGGGCTACATCTTAGGGTATACAATACATAGAACAGCTATCAATGTCTAACCAAGCTGGTCAAATAGGGCCAATTTGCATCATGTAACGTGGGGACATTTTCAACTGGTAGACCTATCTAAATTCCAGAGTTTGATGATATTCAGCAGTCTTTTGGTTGAAGTTTTGTTGGACACACCCTAATAATTTAAGTTCAGCTATGTTCTATAACTATTTCCATTGAGTACTGATAAAAGCTCGTCACTGTCACTGATACGTAAGTGCTGGAACTTGCAGGATTTTTGGCACTGACATCGGTTACAAAAAATTGAAGGCGCTGAAGACTGCTGAAGCTGACAACAAGCAAATGTAAGAAATTGAAGAGTTCAGTTTTGGTGGGTGCCAGCTTATTTTGTGGAGGAGTTGGTGCTGGATGTCATTTCAATATGTTCATTACATTACATTCCTTCAATCTATGTAGTGACCAACACCCCCTTTTAAGGTGTTCCCCTTTTGTTCTCTTTTTTCTTGGAGGTGTAGGCGGGTGCTGCTGCTTGTGTTGTTTCTAATTCCTTTTATGAATGAAATTGTTCATGTTGCTGTTAAAGCATCTGCACGGCAACCTGCACGAAATTCCTCAAGGATTCCTCCATATCAATAGTTGAGTCTGAAATGATAGAATCCATATCTTTGACATGACTAAGTTGGTAATGAAAAAAACATGTTCGATAAGCATTTATGGGAGCGTATATATTTCAATAAGAATGATGGTATGGCAACTAAACGGTTTCCAAAAGACTTTGACATGGTTTGTGATAAACTTTTGATGAATCCACATTTTTTGAAGAGTGGATCGAAGAATTGAAACATCTCATGGATAACCCTGAGTATCTACCTTTTACCTTTTTAGGGCCGAAGGAGAGCAGTTGGCCTTCGGTAAAGTTTCTCGCTGAAAATTACCTTCCTGACAAAATGGGCAACCAGGATTGGGTTTGAGCTTCAACACCTCTACTCTAATCTCTCTGTTGCTGGTATCGTATCGTGTTCAATCAGTAGTTTCTTTCCATAGTCTATTTGCTGGTCTAATTTCCTAGATTGATTCATGTTGTAGCATCAATAGAAGTTTTTGCTATGTAGTAGGAGAAGTGTACAACTCCAGAAATCTGTTTTGACTTTTAGATGAATAACTTGTTATCCTGTTTGGAATGGCTTATTTTCCTATCAAATGTGCTTCATCTTTACCATCTTCATAACTGTGATTTACTCCTAAACTTATCTTTTGATCTCCATGTCCATGTATATTTCTGTCTTGTTCTGTTGTGGTTTAACTTGGCTTATATTTCTTGTAGTTCCTGTTTGCAAAGAAATGACAGTGTCCAATTCCGACCAATATGCCTATCATTCCAAACAACAATGTGGTTTGGTAAGATTGAAGTTTGAAAAATGAATACCAAAGGAGAGAGAGAAAAAGACATGAACTAATAAGCTGAAAATTATTAGAGCTTGAGGTCATGGGGTATACAATGGCTAATTCATGTACCTGTCCAAGGTGGTTAAATGGTACATGGAGACAAGGTGAGCTACAACGAGAACACGATCATGCTGAGCACTACCATAAACATCAACCCAGCACCTCCTTTGAGGGTCCTCTTAGGGCAGGGCAGGGTAAAGGGAATGTCAAGCACTGTCATTCCACCTAAAATGGTTTTTGTCAATCTATCAACCATCCTCTTCTCTTTGAATGGTCCAAAATTGTTGAAGTTAATTAGTCACCCTCTTCATGAATGTCGCCGTTGAGGTAGGGCTCTCCAACCAATGTCTCGCCTATAAAACCCTTCAGACCAGTTAATTTTCACAATAGCTTGATAGGCTCTATCCCTTGCTTCTTGAAGATCATTCCCCTTGGCTGTCACTCCAAGAACCCTACCCCCAACCGCTACTAAATTACTGTCAGAGTCCAGAGCAGTTCCTGCATGAAATACCTTGACGGAGGGAGAAACCTTCTCTGCTTCTTCTAGATTGGATATGACGGTTCCTTTCTTGTAGCTTCCAGGATACCCGTTACTTGCCATCACCACCACCATTGCAGATCCAGGAGACCAATCCAATGATACTCCGGCTAGTTTGCCTCTACAAGCAGCAAGAAGAACTTGTGCCAAATCAGACTCCAAACGCATCATCAAGACCTGTACACATGGCCACAAATAACAAAAAAAAAATAATTATTAGTCTGATGTAAAACCACAGAAGATGAATTTTAGCAGGCATATGATTACATTTTGGCATCTAGGATTAAAGCTTCAGGAAGTAGCTAGCTTAAGAATGAACAGCCCATATTCAAAGATTGAGATTTTAATTTATGACATTGCTAATTTCAGGCTTGAAAATTGTCATCTTAGCAGAGAAACATGAGTAAATTGTCATGTTACAAGAAAACACAGCTGTATAAAAGTTGTCATGGAAACTATAACCTAAAGTAGAGCTTTCAAATCTACCCACCTGGCATTCAGGGTCTCCAAACCGCACATTGTACTCGATTAGCTTAGGCAGTCCAGATTTCTTCTCAATCATAAGCCCCGCATACAATACCCCAACAAACTTGCAACCTTCTGCGGCCATTCCTTTCACGGTGGGATAAATTATAGATTGCATGACCAGAGATTGAAGTTCTTTTGTTAATACAGGTGCTGGAGAGTATGCACCCATCCCCCCTGTGTTAGGTCCTGTGTCGCCATCCCCAACACGTTTATGGTCTTGGGCGGATTCTAGAGGTATTGCGTTCTCACCATCCACCAGCGCAAAGAAGGATGCTTCCTCACCTTCCAAAAATTCCTCAACAATGACACGGCTACCTGCGGAACCAAAATCACCCTGTACAAGCATTGAATCCACAGCTCCGTAAGCCTCATCTAGGGACATAGCTACTACAACTCCTTTTCCAGCGGCTAATCCATCAGCCTTGATGACAATAGGTGCCCCCTGCTCTTTGATATACTGTTTGGCAGCAACTGCATCGGTAAAAGTTTGATACTGCAGCAAGTCATCATAAACATTGGTTACTATGCAAAAACACAACAGTCAATGAAAGACAAATTAAGCTGAAAATAAATGTCAGGCATGGCAACAAATACATGACAGAACATTGCTCCAATGCTGCTCTAGTTAAGTCCCAAAGTTAACATATATCTGGCACCCAATCCATAATATGGTCAGTTGAACTTCTCATGCAAATGTGCTATAGCCTATATATACAGAAAACAAGTCACTAGACTCATTAATGAGACAAAATGTCTTAAAGGTTCAACATTATAGTTATCCATCAAATATATAATAAAAAGAGCCCTAGTGTAACCGACAGAAGGCCTAAAGCCATAATATTGTACTCCCTCAGTCCCAAATATTCGATCACTTTTTCTGACAACAAAGTATCTTTTTATATTGTCAGATATGGTTTTCCGCTATTGTAGATGTGTTTCAATCAAAGAAATACAACTAAAACAAAAGTTATTACGGCAATCTATGGAACAGAAATTCAGCAGATTAACAATTCTATCAGAGTTTATCGCTAAAGAAAACAAGTCAAAAAGGTCCCACTGATTCAATTTGGCCATTGCTTATAACGACCCATGAGCGAAAATAGGTTATGCATTGCTGAGCATACAAAAACATTTGGAAATTTCACAAGCTTATGGCATACTTCCTTTGCCCCCAAAATCACTGTCTTACTTGCAATGTTACAATGTTGTAGAACAATTATACACTTGTTTGGTTGTCCCCTTATAGTATCCATCTTGGACACTTTTCTTATTCATTTTCCACTTTAGCCGCTTCTTAAAATTCATGCCTTGTAAAGAGGTTTGGTAATTTTGGCAAACATACAGAGGATAATAATAGGTTATATAAAGCAATGAATTTGAAAGAAGATCAAAGCCCAACCTTAGCTGTGGGAATGCCATACTTGTAGCACAAACTCTTCATGAAATCCTTTGAGCCCTCCAGAGCCGCAGCCTCAGATGAAGGACCAAAAGTTGGAATACCAGCCTTTACAAGATCATTTGCAAGACCAGCAACCAGTGGAGCCTCTGGTCCCACCACAACTAAACCGATTGCTCGCTTTTGGCAGAAAGAAATGACGGCTGAACTGTCAGAGATGTCAACGTCTGGTAGACAAATTGCATCCCGTGAACTAGAAATCCCAACATTGCCAGGTGCACAAAAGACAGCGTCACAGGATGGGGATCGTTGCAAGCCATAGCAAAGTGCGTGCTCCCTTCCACCTCCCCCGATGACCAACACTGTCACGTTCTCCTCTACCATGGAACAATTAAGCTAAGTGAATTACACTGATTGCAGGATTTGCACCATATAACATGCAATAGTAAGATATAGATCAAATTACAGTTCAAGAAAAGCAACAAGGAATTGCTGATTAAAACTGCAACATTCGCGAAGTTTGACACGCTTCCAAAATATTCTAAGAATTCAGTGAACATATCTCCATCAATCTCACATCAAAAACACCATGCCACGGCCGCTTTCCATTAAAAAGAAGGGGGGCATTCTGTTATATCCAGTGACAACGATAATATAAGCAGTGTTTGATAAGGTAAAATGTTTCATATCACAATTGAGCTGAATTAAACTCGATGTCAACAAAACCTAGATTTTGGTCTTTAACACGACAACTTAACAAAAAACCAACATTATCTGACTCCAAACTCAAAGAAATGCCTATTGTCCCCTCTTCAAATCATACAACTAATCTACAATAACTTGATCATGACCGTGAATGCGAGCAACATCATAACCTACTTAAGTATGGTACCAATATTTACAATATTTGTTTCTCCCTTATGTCAAAATTTCCACTTGTTTACAACAACTTTCAGCCAGATATACTTGAGAAAGGAAAACCATCATCACTAGAAGTAATAGAAAATCCTAAACAATTGCCACAATTTTTCACAGCTGATGATTTTTCAGATGTTAAACCAAAGAATCCCTTCAGCATCAAAGTTCAAACATACAATGCACTAAAGTCCTTTATGTAATTGCATAAAGCAAGAAAAGAACAAATTACTACATGCCTAACTTCTCATCATAGGACGCACAGTCCAGCTTCACTACTACGTAGTCCCTTCAACACCAAGCCCTTTAAAGTTTAGTTCAGAAAATGCTATCTATGGAAGCTACAAACTTTTGGCATTGTGTGAACCACTTTCTCTTTATAAGTGAATATGATCTGCAATTCTGCAGAACAATTAAATTTTTGCACATAAGAATTCCTTGAGCTATTTTCTGTAACTAGTTTCAATTACACCACAATCTGCTCCACTAGCTTCCAATTTCAAGGTAAACAGCTCTCAAGTTTATTTCATTTCAATACGATCATCCAAGAGAGTTACAGTTCTGTTACATTTAACAAAGGTATTCCAAGAATCTTAAGCTTCCTATTTAGTTTCTCTTGTCGGTGTCACAAGTATCACCATTCCTAGAATTATGCAATCTAGTTGTAAAACAAACAATAAGTTCAAAATTTTCAGATTGAACATCCAAATACTTATCAAGCCAAATATTTCAAAAAGATATGGGCCATGACCTATGAATTACATTGCATAAGAGAACCTGCTCACCTGAATTTATCCCTCCTTTTGCAGCACAAGTGACCACTAATGAACGCTGCGCATCAGCCTTTGTTGAACCCATCATCCAGATGTTGAAACTAAAGACCTTCTTGCTTGCCATGCCAAAGGGACCAGTACTATCAGATCTCATGAAATTCCGACTGAACTTCTTCAATGGAAACACGGGTGACTTTTCCATGCCAAATGATATCTTAAACGGGCTAGGGTTCATCCTTTGCCCTGAAAACATTAGCTTTGCCCCTGGAACTTGCTTACATGCGTACAACCCACCACTAGAGGTTGTAGGCACATAAATCTGAGCTACTGATGAGGCCATTTCGTCAACTCCCTCAGCTGACTATGACAAAGATTAACAACGCCCCACTCGAGTTTGTAGAAAGCGATGGTACTGTATGTGGCAGATTCAGAAACATTTTAATTCAGAGTTTAAAGAAAAATTAATACATAACCAAAATATCAAGGTTAGCAAGAAATAATGCATGGGCGGATGGGCCCCTTGTGCGGTTCAATTCAAAAAGAAATCTTAGGGAAGGGATTCCATCAAGAATAAGGGAAGCTTCAATTTTTTTTCGACCTTCGTCTACGAACAAAAAACGAGTCCAAAGGTAGGGAAACAATTGGCTGATTTTCACAATAGTAATGAGCACTAACAATAACAAGAGTATGAGCACTACATTTTTGGCCGAATTTCAGCCAAAAAACGATGCTAATCCATTAGACTTCGTATAATTTTCCAGTGAACAACCAAAATTTATAAAAAAAAAAACTACAATTAACAACAAAGTTCATTAATAAAAAGATTATGAGCTAATGATAACAAATAACCACCACACATAAACGCTATTAGACTGGCACATCAATTCCTCCAACAGTATAACTACAATCATAAATTCAACTAGAAAGAGATCAAATCCAAAAAAAAAAAAAAAAAAAAAAAAAAAAAAAAAAACCTATCAAAGCTAGTTAAGTAAGGCTCTCACTAGGTATATGTTAACGAGGGACAGTAAAATTTGCTATATCATCAATAATGAATTAGCATTATCTAAAAGCCATACATAGTAGCTCAAATTGGAGTCAATTAAACAGAGAACAAAAATGAAAGAGAAATCACATTAATTAAGCTAAAAAGCAAAGATATATATCGAATTGATAAAGTTCAAATTACCTTTTACGGGATTCTCTTGAGGTCTATCAATGGCGCGCCGGAAAGAGAGTACTGTTTTTTGACTGATTGTGAAACACTGTTGAAAGAAAGAAGAAAGGGGAGAGCGTGAGAGAGAAGAACCCTGATTCAAATGGGTTCAATACTTCAATTCAAACAATTTGAGTAGGCCCAATCACTAGTTACGAACTAGGGCTGCACACCAACCGGTCCCTTCCGGTTTTTTGACCGGGCTGGACCGAAACCGGACCGGCCAAGGCCGAACCGGAAGCTGCCGGTCCGGTCCCCGGCTCTGACTTTTCCTCTGGCCGGGTCTCGGTCTAGACCGGACCGGCTCGACTTGAACATTCACTTTTTTTTGCGCAATTTGGCGAAAACCACCTAACATGTTTCAGAATTTGTCCAGTATCCCCTGAAACTTTACTATTTGGCGAGTACCACCTTAAAAGTTTATTCCGCCGTGGAAGTCACACCTAAATGGATTTTCCGGGCAAATCCAATTTTTTTCTGACCATTTTACCCCCCCACTTAGATGAATTTTTTTTTTTTTTTTCTCTCTCTCTCTCTCTCGCTCACTCACTGTTCCCACATATAAAAAAAAATAAAATTAATTCACTCTCTTTCTCTCTTTCTCTCTCTCGCTCACTCCATCTTCTTCCTCTCTCTCTGTATCTCTATCTTTACCATCTCTCTCTCGTAATCTCTCTCTGTTTCTCCTGTCACCTCTCTCTCGTCATCAACAACAACAACAACAACAACAACAACAACAGTCTGTCGCTCTCTCTCTCTCTCTTCCCCTGTTTTCGTGGCGAAACAGAACACACTCTCTCTCTCTCTCTTCCCCTGTTTTCGTGGCGAAACAGAACACAACAACAACAACAACAACAACAGTCTCTCACTCTCTCTCTCTCTCTTCCCCTGTTTTCGTGGCGAAACAGAACAACAACAACAATCCATTAAATTCTGAAACAATCAAACCGAAAATTAAGACAAAAACGAGAAATTCTGAAACAAAACCGAAAATTAAGACAAAAAGGGAAAAAATTAAAAAGATAGAAGGAGAAGCTTAGCTTGGAATCGGCAGATCGGAGCTTCTAAAGCTCATGCATGGCCATTGAAGCTCGCTCGAGATTAATCAGAAATGTCGCCGACCATGGTTCATGGCCGGAAACCACAAATCGGTGGCTTGAGATGTGGTTGCCGGACAAAAATGGTGGTCGCCATTAATGACGATCTTCAGAGCTTGAGAGAGAGAGAGAGCGTTGAGAGAGAGAGAGATGGAGATGATGGTCGAGCTTGAGAGAGAGAGATGATGGTCGAGCTTGAGAGAGAGAGAGATGATGGTGGAGCTTGAGAGAGAGAGAGATGGAGATGGAGATGGAGATGGAGATGGAGAGAGAGATGGTCGATGGAGCTTGAGAGAGAGAGATGGAGATGGAGCTTGAGAGAGAGAGAGATGTGGTTTTGTTTTAGTTTTAGTTTTATTTATATTTATATTTTTTATTTTTTACTTTTTATTTATTTAATTATTTAGTTTAATTAAAAGTCACGTGACTCACACGTGGCCGACGTGGGGGGTAAAATGGTCAGAAAATTAATTAAGGTGTGACTTCCAGGGCGGAATAAACATTTAAGGTGGTACTCGCCAAATAGTAACGTTTCAGGGGGTACTGGACAAATTCTGAAACATGTTAGGTGGTTTTCGCCAAATTGCGCTTTTTTTTTCCAAAAATTCATTTTTTCTATTCCTTTTAGTACCTGCTTTGTTGACCTAGTTTCATATCTCACAAGACAGCCCCTCTCCAAGAGATAGAGAAGAAATGAACGAAGAAAGAGGAAAATAAATTTTCAATCAAGTGAACCAAAATTTACAGTTCACCTCAAATTTACAAGCTACTACCCAGAATTTTGATTTAGACCTATTCCTCCCAAATCGCACTACCACCAAGTAAAACCCTAGAAAAATCCCCAATTTAATTTCTTGTGTTTCGGGCCTGAAATCTACGAATGAAGTTTTGAAGTTGCTTGAATCTTCACTTTAATGGTGGAACATACGTTAAAGAAGATAAACTCAAGTGAATGAGCGCTTAAATTCTTCGATCCCGTACTCTAAAACCCGCAAGAGGAAGGCGAATTAGATTTGGTTTTGCTTCAATCTTCAAGATCCCAGAAGATCTCGGTGAGTAGGGATGAATTTTGAAAGAGAAATAAGAGTGAGGTGAGAGGTTGCGGTGAATTGGTGAAGAAGACAGTTGGTTTCTTCTTTTCAAACATTGGTTTCTCCGTTCTAGTTTTCTAAACTTCTCTGTATTCTTTTTTTTTTTTAAGGTAAATACTTCTCTTTATTTTAGAAAAGGTTTAAAGCTTCTTCTCGCAAAAAAAAAAAAAAAAAGAAGTTTAAGCTGACTCAGAAATGCAGCATTATCAAAACAATAAAATTTAAAAAAAACAATGTTCGGTCTTGGCCGGTCCAGACCGGTTAAGACCGAAGCTGCAGTCCGGGTCGGTCACCGATTCTCATTTCTCAGTTCTCCGGTCCCCAGTTCGAGTTTGGACCTGTGTGCAGATGCACTTTGGAGTTCGGGTCAGTGATGATCCAATACTATTCTTGTAGGGCGTATTTTTTTCCTTTTTTTATTTTTGCTAGCTTAGGTTCTTTTCCGTTTACTCACTAAGTAGTTCACTTCTGTTGAGTAACTTTATTTAAGTGAAATTACGACTGTTACAAAACATAGTGGACTTGAAACCAATTGGCTTGTCAGCTTCCTTGGTAAAATGTCAACCACCTGTTTAGTGAAAACATTCTTGGAACCAAAATTCCCATTGTTTGAGGCCATTGTATGATACTCCGTAGTATGCATCACCCTCCATGTAAAATTGTAAATGCATCTTTCTGTTGACGAAAATACTTCATACAACTCTTGTAGATCACACTTGAATAGAAAACATCCTAGTAAAGCACTCCTACTATATTGCTTTACTCCTATTGTAGATCACACTTGGTTCTCATCCCTCTTAACATTACAAGATTGAAATTCACTAGACAAAGTAACTAAATCAAAGCCAACAGCTCCAAGTTAAGAATTACGAAACTCTTGCTTCTGCATCATGGTAATTAGCTGCAAGGAATTACTCTCCAAGACAACACCACGATCCTGGCATTGAATCGCCATCTGTAGGTCGAACGCCGCTGCCTTTGCTTCAGCTTATCACAGTATCCCACAGCTCATGCCTCATGGTTTGTTTACACGCTGCTCGAACTAGTTCACCCAGATGGTTCCTAATCACCACGCCAAGACCCATACCATCTCCTCCTAACTCCCCTGCATCTACACAGTCTTGAGCCAGCCTTCTGGTGGTGCCACCCAGCTAGCCGAATGAACCACCCCCTCAGCTTTAACATCTCATCTCGCCTTCCTAAAAGCTGTCAAATAGTCCCAAACAGAGTTCACCACCACAGCCACCCCTTTGCTTTGCACCCCCATGAACATGTTGATTGCGAACACCCTAAGAAGCCCACGCCATCATTGCAAGCTTCTCAAGCTCCCCGCCCCGCCCCCCCCCCCCCCCAAAACCAGTCCAACAGAGTCGTCAGCCTCTCCGTCTCCACCACCCTACTCATCCCTGCCTCCACCCACAATTCTACAGCAAAAGGGCAATCAACAACGGTTGCAAATCTGATTCCCAATGTCGGCAGGCCATCCACTTCTGACTTTGTCCTAACACTCAGACCAGACATTGGGCTCAAAAGCACATAACCCCTTACTTGAACCGGCTCTTGCTACTCGAATATCGCAGCAGGAAATGAATTGCTCTGACCTACTGGTGTTCCCTATTAAATCACAATACACAATTCGTGATATTAGTGTATATATCAGTTTTTAAGCTTGTTGATCCAGAAATCCTAATGCGTAAGGGTTCTAAAATGAAGTTACTTTGGTCATACTCACTAGTCACTAGCAAAGAACAAGTTAAGAAACTACTTGAGGACCCTCAGAAGCTGCTTTTATGGACATTGAGCTCCACATGGGACAGTTCATAGTCAAACATCAGTGAAAATATATACATCTGACTGAATGCATAATTCGAACAACTATCATATTATGCACTGAACATACCTTTGGCTCGCATGCGACAAAATACTGAAACAAAAAGACTCCATCTTGGACCATAGTATCTCCAGAAAAAACGGCTAGGCACTTAGCAGTTGTCACTGCAGGACTTCTGTTCCATAGTCTGCTAAAGACTTGCTCATGGTGCTTGATTCAGAAGTGTAATGCAACAATTCCCTATCTGCTCTGTCTTTTCCTTGATTCAGGAATTAAAATAGAATAAAATAAACTGATAAGTTCCTTCGCTTTATGATCTTGAACCCCGTCTAAGGATAAACACTACAATGTTTGCAAAACAGCAGATATAAAATCCTAAGGCAGGGGGCTGAGGAGTATAAGACCCTGATTCACAGTACATGCAAATTCTATGTAAATTTTTTTTTCTTGTCTCCCATACCTCAATAAGATCAAGCCAGCGTTCGGCAACAGTAGCAACATAGCATTCTTCTAAGAATGACTCATTTAGAAATTTGTCAAACATCCCAGCCTACACGAAAACATTTTAAGTTAAAAGTTCTCATAATGATGTACATAACTTCATTTAGCCAAGAAAATAATGGCATTTGAAGAATAATGCAGTACAACATCCTACTCAGGAGTCTAGAAAACAGAGGTCAATTCACAATTGAATTGTTTTCCAGATGTATACAAAAATAAATGGCTAACAAAAAGTTGGGTCACGAAATATAGTTTCAAGCTGGATGATGAATGATGTACAAAACAGTATCAGTTACAGTCGTACAGCATAGATCTAAATCTGTGAAAGCAAAATTTAGGGAAGGCATTTTCATGTGGCACAAAGCTGTGAAATTCATCTACAACATTGTCTGTACAGCGTGAACATCGGTGCATGAAACATCATTACAAAAATAACAGAGGTAAGATAGTTATAGATGGGAAACCTTGCTGAGCTTAACCTCTCCTCTGCCCTTTATCTCAAGACCTTGGAAGTTCTGCCAAGGTTCCATCATCATTACAAAATGCATATCGCTTCTTGATAAGTATGCCTTCTCTGATGCAGGGAAAATCAATGCCAATGATCAGAAACAGAAGAAAAACTGAATGATAATCAATTTATCAAGCTCAAAAATTACAAAAGTTAAGGCAGAATCAATGATTATCTTGCAAGGACCATCCACTTAAAATTCAATTGAGCATTCACTATTGTTGCATATTTTCTATTGACAGGATCATTCAGTGCAAGATGTAATAACTTTTTGGTAAAGGAAGGTATATTAACTTCTCATATCACATATCTATACATTGGTTAAAGTAAGCTGTCATCTCAGCAGAAATATCAGTACATAAGCAGGAAGGGAGACCTAGATGTAAAGAAAGATACAGCTACAACTAACCTGGTGTGGATCAGTTGTATTAATTGTTGCTCCATCTTACATTAAGATAACACATGTGGAAGAGATAGTTAGCTTTTTCTTGCGTCTCTGCAGAACAATTTTAGAAAGCAAATCGTCACTGAAATCAAGAATGTAAACATTTAAGTATGAGTTGTTATCCACATAAAAATTTGCATCCAAGAACAGAAATCATACTTCGTTTTAAAAGCAAAGTTCTCTGGGAATGATCCAGGCAGGGGGCACCAGACCCATCTGTATCTAGCTCAAGCGGTCGACCAATTTTCTCAACCAGTTTACAGGCATTTTGGATGATTTTGGCGCCTGTGTATGTGACAATTCCAGCCATTTCCATGGAGTACCATCTTGCACCCATACACGAAACAAGACCTTGGGAAGGGGGAAGGAAGATAGTAGAATATAACACAATCGTCATCAACCAAACTAAAAGAACACATCATGAATTTTAGGGGGGGGGTTAATTTTGCATGACATAACCATAGAAGGAATCGAGAATATACTAATGAGTTATGAGCAAGCTGCAATGAATAATACAGAGCAACCATTTCCTACAGAGTACCAACATGAAATTGATAGAAGTAAATTGACTAAAAAAGATAAGTATGCATAATAAAACTACCTCAAACATGAGTTTTAAGAATAAAAATGCACTGCTTTCCAGACCAGGGCTCCCTGGATCTTAATAAAACATAACATACTACAAAATTAAGAAAATTCCATATTTACCCTCAATTTGAAGCCAAGAAAATGCAAAGCACCATATTTCACAATACTTGTAAGGGCAGTGCTGCGTATACTACAAAACTAGCCATGCTAACGGTAAATTCTATACCATGAGTCTGGAAGAAAATTGCATACCATACTGTCACTTACTAAGTAAAACAAATAAATTAATGATGCTTACCTACAAACAGTATCAACATGAGATGAATTTTCCCTCATGCAGAGTCCTGCTCCACGTAGCTCAGTTGCTGCCATGTCAAGGACCCGCTTATATGCCTACAGGCAGCACAGACAGACATTGCAACTAGAGTAAGAGAATAATAAATCACCTCAAAAAAAAAAACATTAATAAATACATAAATTTGACAGCTTTGAAAGTATGAAAAATACCGTCTGACAGCCCAACAAAAGATTTAGATGATTGCCCATCAATGCTATCTGCTGCCTCGGACGTAATCTGCCTCTTCAAATGGTAAGATACGGTTCAAAAGAAATAGAGAAAAATAAGGTTTGTTACTAGCCAGGATTTGGAGTTTCCAATGAATGTAAAACGATGAATTGTTGATATACCTGTTTTTTGCCATGTAGGTTTCCAAAGACAAGTTTTGCCAGGTCGATTAAAATCACAAGCTGCGCCATCCTCATCTGTAAGTCCGTAACAATTGACGGGGGCTGGAAATGAAAGCAGACTTCAGAAAACACTAACTGCTTATAATTTTATATGGACAACAAGGAATACAAGATTAGCAGAATGTAGAAAGGATAATTCAAAAGAAGTATTCAACAAAAAGGGCATGAGCATAACAGTGGCCAAAAAGATCCGTAATAGCTAAGTAAGAGTTTGGGGAAAAAAAAAAAAAAAGGGAGATTACACAAAACCATGTGGAGGTTATTTGCCTTAGACAAAAATGACAAAATATACGCACACAGAGCTGACTGGCATTCAAAAACAGTATATGAGACCACTTACTGGAAATTATGGTGTATATACCTCTCAGAAGTGATAAGATCAATCAAGAATTAGATTACATTCTAAACGATGTAGTTTTAACTAGAAAAAACTAATGCTACATCGATCTTGTTGGGGGTTGAGATGATCATAGTCAATTAAATATAAAACCCAAATCCCAATTCAACGTCCAATTACAACAATAATTCCAAAATTCAACTCAGGAAAATAAGGCCCCAAATTCTTCCTCACCTGAGTAAAGAAATACAAATCTACGCAACTGTACACGTTCCCTGATTCCTGATCCTACATCATTCAAAACACAGCCAATCAATCCCCAAACCCTAATCCCCAAATCCTAAAACCTAATTAGAGGATTCTCAAAAAAAAAAACGCCAAATTTAATGAAATTGAAGGGAAATTCACTTACAGAGACAACCCTAACTTTGATTCGAGCTGTTCGACATTTTGAATTACTAATTTTTTGCCTCTTCATCTTCGGGGCCTTCTGTTATCGTTGTTCATCGCTTGAATTCATAAAGGAAACCCTAACCCTAACCCTAACCCTAACGAGGGCTTTTGGAGAGAGAATATGGGAGAAATGAGGTATGTGAGATTGCTTGGAGAGAGAATAAAAAATAAACTGATTCCACAACATTTCGTTCGGAAAATTGAGAGAGAGAAAGAGAGAAGAAGGAAATCGAGTTCCTTCCATTTTAGAGAAGAGAGAAAGAGGAAGAAGAGAAGAAGAGATTGTGTTTCCCGCGAATTCTTTCGAAACTGAACGGATGCTTTGGGGAGTAATGAGTATATATATAGTTTAAGTTTGTCGGTTTTACGACGTCGTACAGCTCATTGTTGCCTGTAGAACGCGTTTTTCTTGTTTTACTGTTTGACTGAACGCGTTTTCTCTTTTTGTTTTGGCTAAACGCGCTTTTCTATTTGTGTTTTGATTCAATTGCGTTTTTCCTTGCTTCTCTTACAAAAATAATTTATTTATTTTAGAAGTACAATGCTAAATATGGTATCTATCAATATGACAATATGTACCACTTATAATTGTAATTTTCTTTTGTTGGGGTGCAATTATTTTTCGGTAATTGAATTTGAGTTTGATTATATATATTTTTTAATTTCATTAATTAACAAAGGCTTATAAATGTGATACGGTATATAAAAAAGTTATCGCAAATTTGTGCAAACAATTTTATTCATTTGATACACTTATTATCAAGTATCCCTCTGATATCTTGTTAGTTATCCTTCATTGAATTGTAAGAATTCTCTAAAAGGCGCCTATTTAATATTTTCTCTCTTATCAATATGTTTAGGAGGCTCTTGTTACGAATTTGGGCAACCACATACCAGGTTGATAGCCCACAGAAGAAAGTATTCTACCCAATAAGGCAGATCTATGGTGAACTCAATTGGACAATTAAGCTCTAAACTCGAAGCAATCAAGCTTGATCCTATTTGGGTTGTCATGGGGAAAAATGATTTGCTACAAGATGGTAAGACTATGTGGTAAGAATGAGAGAAATGGGAGAAATATCCACTATAGGGGGTTTGTTGACAAATAACTTGACTTTTTTCACTATTAACCCTAATTTAAGAACTGAAAATAAGTTAATGGTAATCCTGTCAAGCGAGTCAATCCAATATACTTGAGTCACCACTTTTTCACCATCAACCCTGATTTGTTTCAGCCCCATCAATTCATAACGTACTCCAATTGTAGATCACACTTGACTAAAAAATACCCAGATTACTTTAATTTACTTGTTGTTAAGATTATTTTTTATTATTTTTTTGCCCGTTTTTTCTTTTTTCATTTGCAGTTTTTATTTATTTTCCTCCTTATGTGCTGGTTATGTGTTATGCTTTATACTACATCACATTTGGTTGCCACAGATTTCTTGCTCTAGGCTCCTTTTTACTCAAAGCAGCGAAACATCAAAATGATATGGAGATCAAAAAAATGGACAAAAGAAGGAAGATATTACTGTTAATCCATCATTTGCTTGCCTCTGGATCATACTTAATAATTACGTGGCGCCTTTTCAAGTTTCAACTACCAACTCGATTGTCAATGAGAATTGGGAAACAGTAGTTGCTCGCTCCGCTTTCTCTTTGGCCACTGTAATAATCACAGGTGTTGTTTGTGAATTTGAAGAAACGAGTGTGCTGTCAAATTAAAGGTGTCTCTTACCAAATGACTATATTTCAGAAACTTGATTAATTAAGCAAATTGTGATGATTGATTAAAGAGGATTATTAGTGGCTAATTCCATTATTTCCAACTATGGCTAAATGCTACTACCAAACATGTGAAGGGCCTTTCTATTTTCCGCTATGGGATCCTTCTCATACTTTTACTAATCGTATCTCAATCACACACATTCATTTTTCCATATTCATAGAGTACGACAACATGGCCCGTATGAATGAAATTATGAATCATACTATAGGATAGGAAGACGTACTAGTACGTCTTATTTCCTTCTCTTTTTCTTTCTAATAATTTGAATCTTGAATACTTCTCCTTATTAGTTCCCATATGTCATACTCGTATTAATGAATGCAGAAACCTGCACATAAACTAAGTTTCACATTAGAGAAAATGTTAAATAGGCCGATAATCATTTATTTTATTATGTTCGGTAAAATGACTTGTTGAAGGATCAATTGTAGTTCCAAAACGGAGTATATATCACTAGATATTTATGCTTGTGTATACTATATATTGTCAAAGAGAAGCCTAACAAGTGAGATCAGAGATGTGTCTAATTTTTTCCTTAATTTAACAAATCGATCTCAAAATCACCAAAAAAAATAAAAATTAAAAGTACAAACAAGTGAAATATTTGATCTCTAATATTTGAAACTTATAGGATTATTAGAGGGTCTTCATATTAAGTCATAGAAAGTGTTATAAACATATCTTGATATGTTTGATCATCGGTAGTTAGGATTTTCGTTTTCTTATCACAAGATTAAAGATTTGATTCTCATTTAGCCATCTTGCCATTTGAAAAATAGTCCAATATATAGATCAAGAGTGTGGGAAAAATTCACTCATGGTTAACGCCAGGGCCAAAAGTAATAAACACTAAACACTAAACATTATCATGTAGTCGAACAACTTCTTCTTTTTTTTTTTGGCTAATCGATCATGTAGTCGAACAAGTACCACAAAGACTATATGACAATATACCAAGAGTCCAGGACTAAACCTATGATGTGTGCGTGGCTGTGCTCATGCATCAAGCTATGAGTTCAAGTAGTTAACTTATTGGCCTAGCAACAAAAAAGAGGGGGAAACAGAACTTTTTTTGCTTAACTTATTTTTGTCTTAGCTACCAATTAGTGGTTGGTGTGAGTGGTTTGACACTCTCATCCCTTAAGCAAGGTCGAGGGTTCCAATCTTGTGAATGAAAAACTGCTTAGTGAGAGCACTTTACCCATTTATGGGCCAATCCGGTGCGAACAGGATTAGTCTTGGCCCAAAGGACTTGGATAAACATGTGGTCAAACCAAAAAAAACTTATTTTTGGCTTAGCTTAACTTATTTTTGGTTTAGCTTAACTTATTGGGCAACATACGACCATTTCCAAACTCGGCCAACAAATTAGTTGATAGAAGGGAGAATTTTCCAAATATTGGATCTTAATTCCTATCTGGTTGGCGAATCATTCAAATTAAAGAAGCTATTATTTTTAATTAAAGTGAATGCTAGAGCTTTACCGGAAGTTGATGATAAGACTATTAAATAATCATATTTTTATACCTAGGGTAGGTGCTAATTAGAATATTAAACCATAAAAAAATGTTGTGAGTCCTATGATTACAAGCTAAAGCTGATACTAATCAGGATGATTAAGACAGGCACTGTTAACGCTTGTAAGTTGTAACTGCCGGTTGTTGACGCGTGGACTAAAGCAAGATATTTTTCGTGAGCCAGCTAGCTAGGGTCTAGGGACATCCCCACAAGAAACAAAACTAAAGCGATATGGAGGGATATGAAATTAATACGTTACAAATCCACAATGTATGCTAAGATATGTTTACTTGACCTAACAAACTAACTAGTAGGATTGTACAATATGTGTGAGTGTCACATGGATATGACATTTTTCCTTAGCAACTAACACGATATCGATCAACTACATTAGTTAAATTAATGAACGATCTGTTGCTATCACTACACGAATTGGATAATACATGCATGCATGCTCATTTACTCATCTACTATACAATTTTTGACGTCTTAGAGATTATACAGAAGGGATTTAGGGTCTTCAACTTATACTACTCTAATCAACTAGAATAATCAGTCCTAGGAATCTTTAAGTTATGATTTGCAATTATTTGCATTCACTTCATTCCTAGCTAGTTTTATTAATGGAAATGGAGTATTCATCTACTAACTACTTGCAATTCTTCGTATTTGTTCTTTGTTAGTTTGATGATATTTTCATGATCGAACTACATCTTTCAAAACTTTATGATAATGCTTAAAATGATCGATGACTCGATTGATGTCGTTGTTTGATGACAACGCATAATACAAAATGAAAAAAACTTATTAAAATTGTATTCTTTTTCACTCATTTAATAATTGGTTTAATTGAATTCATACATCACTAATCTATCTTTATTACTCAATTCAATTCAGTGGAAAAGAATCAAACTAGTTATTATCACCAACACAAAATAATACTTCGTACTCACATGAAAATCCTGGTTTGCTCATTTGTGCATATGGTTACTTGTTGGATAATGTTAATTCACTACTACCAGATAAAGGGATGCAAAATTGCTTTTGATCCTTGAATAATGCAAGCACCACCAGCCATTACCTTATTCTATATTATGATTCTAATGAGGTATATAAGGGGAAAACCAGCTAATTTGTTTACTCAAGAAAGCAATGCACACTACTAGATTATTGTACAATTTTCAATTTTTTTGGGTGGGTATTTGATTTCCAATTTTGGGTATTACTTTTCCCCTTACAAGTTACAACTCGAGATCCTCCATGCCTAACTCTAGCCCATTCTTCCAATCAAATACCAATTCATATTGGTTTTGGAGGAACTCTTTCCACGCCCTCCCTCACTTTCTCTCTCTTAACCAAATGTCCAAACCTTACAATTCCAAGCAAAGAGACAATATCAGGCACGCCTCTTTCCCTAGAACAAAAAACCAACCACCACCTAAAGCTAACCTGACACTAGAGAGATTGAGGTCAGGAAAAAAAGAAAAAAAAAAAATAAAATTAAAAACACTTTAACACAAGCCTAAAAAAACAAATAACTCCTGGAAAAAAAGAGGCTAAAACCAGACAATTGAGACAAATCAACCAATACGCCACGTTACGATCTCCTTCACTACTGAAACGATGTGTTTTTGGTCACTTAAGTTAGGTAGTGCTCTTGATCTTTTTCCTCTTGAGATCAATAACCACCACACTAACATTATCAGTACTATGCCTCGCAAGAGCCAACTTCGTCAGCAACATTGAAGCATCCGAGCACGCCTTATCCGCCGCACCATGACCATCCCCGGCGACCCCTTCGACGTCGAGGGGCGATATCGTCGCGGGCGATGGCGGTGCTTTGCCACGTAAGCACATCCTAGCAACACCACATGCGGTGTCGTTTGATACCACGTCCCATAGACCGTCACTTGCTAATATTAAACAGTCATCTTCTGATGTTCGGTCTGTTATTGTTACTTCTGGTTCACAGCTCACGTATGGCTTCAGGTAGTTATCCCCTGTGAATGTCATCACCACCGCCATAATTAAATATTATTATTATTATCAGTGGTAATTTAACCAACCGCCTTGCGCTAACATGCGCTGTGACGTGGCGGGAGGAGAGCGATAGTGTACTATACTCACCGATGGCTCTTGACATGGCGAGAACCCCAAGAACCCGTGGACCGTCCCAGTATATTACCCGCCCGCCCGCTTCTTGGATCCGGTTCAGCTCATCTGGTCGGTCCGGCTATTTTATTCAAAAGGATAATTAAACGCAAATTATCAAAAAAACTGAAATAATTTTGTGCAATGCTTTTATTTTTATACAAGAAAAAAAGAACACAAAATTAAGAGAAATAGGTTTGTAAATGTTGAATATTTCTGAAAAAAGACGGAATTCAGCAAAAGTAAAAATAGAAATCATTTTGAGCAATGTTTTACAAGGATTTTGTATGAAAAAACAGAAATTAGCAAAAATAAAACCAGGAATTTGTTTGTGCGATTTTGAATTTGGCAAGCTTAAATTGTTTACTTTAAAAATGACAGTCAAAAACACAAAACAAATACAAACTAAATTAATGATGAAATTATGCAATGTTGAATGATATGGCGAACCTTGTGGTCGGAAGAGAGAGGTAAGGGTTTGCCGTTACGGCAGAGAACAGCGCGAGAATCACCGCAATTAGCGACGATAATTTTGTGAGGAGTAACAATGGCGACAACAGCCGTGGATCCAACGGCGTCACACTCTGGTGTTTGTAACTCGCAGCGACAGTTTCCGACGACACCTTCATTCCCATCGACAACTTCTTTATCCATTCGGTTGAAGCTTTTCTCCATTGTTAGCTGCCATTGATGTAAAGCTTCCTTGCTTTGTAATTTGAGCTCTTCTTTCACTACCTCGTGTAGTCTCTCTCTGCACTTCGTCGCTACCTAAACAAAATTGACGGAAATTTCAGTCAAATTTAGTTTCACTTTCCTTAAAACACTAGAAACTGAGATTTTGAGGAGAGAGAAAGAGAGAGTATACGTGAGAGCAACCATGGCCGTCGTAAACAGCGAAGTAATGCAATTCCGATTCGACGTCGTTTTCGGGACGAAAAAACGAAGGATGAACAGCAACAGCATCTTCCATATCTCTTCTCCTTCCACAAACCGAAGCGATACCGTATCTCGGCACAACGTTAAACAATTTACGAGATTTCTTCACGGCGATCGTAATCCCTTTCGTTATCGGCTTCTTATCTTCATCACTGATACTATTATTATTCTCATCATCTTCTTCTTCACAATTATTATCATCAGTGATAACGTCACAGCTATCGAAAACGCTATCGCATTCTCTCGTCGAAAACGACGAGGACGCAGTTGTTGACATCTCCATCCTTTGACGCTTCGTTTCGGCGCTTCCAGAAGTGTCGGAATTCGTTGTTGCAGACACCGCCATTGGAACACCGGTAACGAACTTGAAGCGTCGGATCTCCATTCTACGTCGCCTTGCAGCACGAGACGACGTCGTTTCACAGCCACCAGAATCACCGTCGCTACTCACAATTCCGCAACAGATTTCAGCCATTAATATCCTCCCCAAAATAAAAATCAACCAAACCAAATCTCTCTCCTCTAGTACAATTACTCTCTCTTTTTCTCTCTCTAATCAACTTAGGATTCCATTAAAAGTTGACACTGATGTTGCGCTGCATAGTGTTGTTGTTCTTCACACACACGCGCGTGACACATACACTACTCTATTTTCTCTCTCTTCTCTCTCTATGTTTTACGTAAGAGCTGAAAATGGAAGAGGTGGTGAGGTGTTGAGAGAGGTAAAGAGAGAGAGAAACAGAACGGGCAGGTGACCCAGTGAAGCAGGGGGGCTGACCGAGGTGCCCGTAAGGTGAGTTGAGTAAATTGGTGACGTACGTGACTCACTAGCTATTAGAGCGCGAAACAAAAAAAAAAAAAAAGGGGAGGAGAGAGAAATGAAATGATCTGGGCCGTTGGATGGGTCGCTTTCGGAAGGAAGGAACGAACACGTGGGTAATATGAAAGTACGTGGACCAATAAGAAGGATACACCGCTAACGAGGGGACCTTCTTTTTCCTGACACTAATAACACAATTGTGTGGTCCAGTGAAGAAAGAGAAAGAGAGAGAGAAGAAATTGTGGAAGGACCGAAGGAGGGAAGAAGAATTAAAAGAGGTGTTTCAAAATTTTGTTCTCGTTTGTTGTTTGGTTTGGTCAAGGAACGGACACGTGTTGCGGAAATTTTAAAAGTCGACTCAAGACTCAAAGAGGTGTGATGCAATGGCTTTATAGGTTCTTTGATCTTTTCAATCACCTAAAGACCATAGTCATTATTGTCCATTGAACTAATATAAACTAGACCGATTATTTGATAAACTAGTTATATTTTCGTGTGATATACAGTTGTGTATTTATAATAATTATTACATTTTTAATAGTATATATATGTAATAAATGTTTGCCGTTTCATATTTTGGTACGAAATTCTTAATATATGAACTTTTTTTTCTAATCAAATCAACTTTCTTGCTTGTATGTTTAATTCTAATTGTATACCTTGTACAATGTATAATTTTATAGTTCTATGTTATTAATGCACTAATTTATTAATATACATTTTCTAATAGACACATAGGTGAAATAAATTTTTAATGGAAAAAATGATATTAAGATAAAAATTAAGTAATAAAGAAGAATCCATCATGCACCTAAAGTGTTGGATGACATGTAGATAAATGCTTATGCGCCAATGCCTATATGTCAAGAATAGATTACACATCGTAAATTGAACATGGTTGTGTGAGGGCAAGAGTCTGGATCTTACTGTATCAATCAACTCAGTAAGTCTCAATGAAAAATAACATAACCTTATCTTTATTAATTCGTTAAATTTCTGCTACTTCTTCTCTCTTATTCGAAAGTGTTATGTCACTAGCTTCCACTAATATGGTGACACATTAATATTTATTAAGTACAAAAAAAAACACGCAACACACCCTAACACCCATGCTCATGAAAATTGAGAAATCATCCTAAGATAATTCAAGTATTGTGAAAATCTCATGTGTGTTCTCCTCCTCTAAATTGAATTTTCCTTACTAATCACATCTAAAATACGAGGGAAAAAATATGTTACTAAATCGATATTAGATAAATGAAAAGAACACGTCATTTATATTTTAATTCTAAACTTCGCACCCAAAGAAAATCTTATGATTCTAATTCCAAACCAAAAATGATGATAATAGAAAGTTATGTTTGGCAATTGGATGGTGATATTAGCTGTTGGCTGATGGCTGGTGGCCGATAACTGATATTGTTAGCTGATTTGACTGATTATGCGACTGGTAATATTAGATATTTGGAAAGAGAGGTTAGGTAACATTGGTTAGGAACATCTTTTTCTTTTAAATTTTACGTTTCTCTTTTTAAGGGTTTTTGGGTGGGGACTTGTGGGAGGGGTATGTGGTCCAATAAGGGGAGTGTACGTAGCATGGGAAAGAGAAGGATGATGTTGACAAGAGGTGGGACCAACAAGACGTCTACATCGGTTGACGCCTCATAGAATATCTGTAGTAGTGTAGGGTCTGGTCTGGGGTGTCCTTGGCTACAATGCCACGTGGTTGAATCAACCCTGGGTAGCATGAAAGGACATGCGTCTCAGTTCTTCTTCTTTGCGTTGCCCCGGGTTAATTGAAACTTGCCACGCCGTTTGCTTATTTTCATATCTACGACTCTACGTATCGTCTCTATATTTGGTTTTTGGTTTTTGGTTTTTGGTTTGTGTGTGGACTGTGGACTTGACAATGGGTCGTTCTTTCTAAGTAACCAAATACTGGGACTAGTAGTACTAATCTCCGCAAATGCAGGGTTCCCTTGTTTGGCATGGTCGGTCCTAGCTCCATGCCTCCATCACTAATTAACCAATTTTACAAAAATTCGTATGGCACGATTTTAAAGTGAGACTCCTTTTAACAAGCAAAATAAAAGATTCAATTTATAGATAGATTAGTTTTGTAGCTTGGTTCTAGTTCTTTAAATGTATTTGGAGTGTGTATGTTTGTTTTTAGTCTTATCCTTAAAGAATGATAATTAATTTTCTGTCTTACTCCAATCAAATAATAGTATAGTCCATTTCAACTCTTCCTAAAAACTGGAAATTCGGTCTACAGAAAAAAAATGATATTATTTATAGGGTTTGATATCGAGATCAAGCCTTTCTAAAAGATAGATATTGAACCATGCATGTTATGTACTTTGAACTTGAGTTGTGACGTGTTCTTTGATTCTTAGCTTCTTCGTCTTGAAGATATCGATTTACTTAATAAAAAGGATCACTATTATTACCGAAAGAAATTTGTAATGTCACTCTCATCTTACTATGAGATATCTCATAAATAAATTTTGTAAAATTTAGCCAGTTGTGGCCTTGTAGGAAATTTGGATCCTCTACGGTTCCCTCTCTCCATCATTTTCTCACTTTCTCTCTCCTCTTCAACTCTTCAAACCCCCAAAATCCCCCCTATTTACAAAGGGAACAGCAGAGAGTGATCCTCTGCGGTACCGCAGAGGATCCAGACCCCCTTGTGAGAGCCTTCAATTCAAATGTTACCAAATAAAGACGCGTTTATAAACATTGAGAAGGTCTTAATTAATTCAAAATTAATTAATACTAATATAATAGGTGGAGTAATTTCTCGAATTATAAAAGATTTCTCTCTCTGTTCACAATATGGGACAACTAATATTATCTCATGACCAAAAGAATAAGTGAGCCTACTCCAAGGTCATTCAAGAAAATTAAACACTGCCTTACTTGAGTGTCTATCCCCGTTTTGTGAAGGTTCATACAGAAAAAAATTAAACCATGTCTGCTACGTTGTAATTACGAATTCTTTCAACTTTTTGATGATATACTATTATTTTCCACATGTCGGTTAACATAGTATATTTGAGTACATCACAAATATCTGTAAGTGTATAGGAAAACACAATAAATAATAGGAAGATCAGAAGAGCATCATCAATATTTCACAATACTTTAAATTTTGTTTTGATGAATTCGGTGCAAATTGCCTTATAGTATATCATAATAGAATTGTAAGGGATGGGTTCGGTGCTAAAGTATCATTTTATTTTGTTTTGTTATGTATTAAAAGGTGTCATTTAGCCACGCTTAAAGAGAGATAAAGTTTCTCTTTATCAAATCTAAAAATAAACAAAAAAAAAGTATCATTTTGTTCTTATACTATTGTAATTTAAGGGGATGTTTTCAAAATATATTGTTGGTCATTATAGCTCCTCTAATTGCTCATGTTACAGTTTTTAACTTATGATTATCTACGATGGTATTATATATCGCCTATAAATATTACTCCATTATAATAGATTATGGGTGCGTTTGATAGAGTTGAATTTACTAGAACTGAACTGAATTCAACATCATTAAATTCGACTTTACTGAACTGAACTGGATACAACTGAACTGAATTGAACACAATTTGATATGTAAAACAAAAAATATGTTTTTGAATTCAGCAACATTGAACTGAACTGAACATTATTTAATTAAAATTAAAATTGAAATCACTAAATTGAACTGAACTGACTGTATCAATTGTATCAGACGCACCCTCTATTTAATTACAAACAAGCAACTATGACAAACAGATCACACAAGTGGAGAAAGTAGGCAACTAGCAAGTATAAAATACGCTCACACACACACACACACATAAAGAATCACCACAGATACGATTATACGAATATTGGGGAAAAGATATTGTGGTGTCTGAGGAGGTGTATATAGATTGCGAGTTTGAGGACTGAATTAAAGGTTGACTTAAGTAAGTGCACCGGGGACTGGGAGGGTGTAGGGACCACCGAAATAATTTCCACACCGGAACATTAACTCATGTCTTCACGTGTACAAAAACTATCTGGCTGGCATTCCTCAATCTCCGTCTATTGTTTGTAGACTGATTGACGACACAGGGCTCAGGAGAATAGTGTTGTAGGCCCCGAATAATCCTAAACTATAGCGGGCTTGACCCAAATTCGGCCCGTCACAATCTAGTCCGTATTTACTACTGCGGCCTTTTAAACAATAGCAGCACATGGGCTTGAGTTAGTCGTTTAGCCCATCTCAAGTATTTTCAAGAATACAAAACCTTGCGTGGACTTAGTTTATAGTGAATTAATATTTAGGTGGTGTTTACTAGCTTGTAATTTTTTATTTTTTTTTTGCTTGTCTACTAGCTTGCAATTAAATACTTGCAATACAATTATTTTATAAGGTAGTTGTGAGGTGGAAATGAAGGAGGGAAAGGAAGAAGATGGGAAAAGTAAGGTTGATTACATCACTCAAAGTAATCACTCTTACATGAAAAAAGTTGAGCAATTGTGATTACATTGAATTTATGCAATCAACTCCACTTTTCCTATCCATCTCCTCCCACTCCTTCACTTTTCACCCCACATTTACTTTACAAAATGATTGTATTGCATTACATTTGATTGCAAGCTAGTAAACGAGGCCTTAGAGTCACCCCCTACTTCACTTGGAGCTACCACCTTTAATAGTAGAGCTACCCTTAATTCACCTAGAGTCACCCCTCAAATTTATACTTGGCACCGCTCCTACTTTACCTGGAGCCCCCCTCTACTTTACCTGGAGCGACCCCTTAAAATTACTTTATCTGGATCCACTACTCAAAATTACTTAATCTGAAGTCATTCCCTACTTTACCTAGAGTTGCCCCTTACTTCACTTGGAGCCACTCCTCAAAATTACTTCGTCCACAGTGAATTAAATCCACATAAAATATGCTGAAAGGAGGCATCATCTTGAAGCAATGTCTTTAAAAAAAAAAGAAAAGATTTTTAAACTTACATCTCCAAGAAGACCAAAGGATTTAAGTCTTCCAATTAATTTTCGGAGGACTAAATCTCTAAACAAGATCAAATCATATTTGAAAAAATAGTTGGAATGGATATCTGTAAGATCCATTTATATCCATACTTCTATGAAATGAATAAATAGCATTTGCTAATTGTTATGCTTTTTTTTTTTTTTTTCATAATTGGATTATACAAATTTTTATTTTAAGTGATATGGCATTCCCGGAAACACAAAACTTTAAGATAAAAAAAAAGGAGAAACCACACAAAAAATTAAAATAAATAAATTTGTGTTTGATAAATTGTTATCTTGCGTCAAAACAATTCCGAAAATAAAACCATGTATTGGAAAAGAAAGGCGACAAATTATGGGCCTGGTCCAATCTCAATCGCAACGAGTCCAAGTCTGTTGTAATGGGCCCAAATAAGTTACCGCGTCAAGTTTTGGGTCACCGGACTCTCCTATTACTTTCCGTTATTATTTGCACCGACTTATAAGCTTACCTGGTAATACTTCTATAAATACTGGGCAAGATCAAGCCAAAATTGTTGTTCCGTGACTCAAAGCAAAAATCCACAAAAGAAAAAAAACTATCCGTTAAGAACCCGCGAAACTCTATCAAACGAAATTCCTCACCCCGAGATCTTTCTCTCTCCTCTCAAATGTCGATCAGCAGGTTACGTTAGGACAACCAGTTCTCCATGCCAAAAGGCAAGTAAACAAAAATCATTGTTTTTGAATTTTATGTTAAATTGCAATTTCAATTAGGGTTTATAGGGTTTGTCTTGGTTTCGATTTTTGATCAGGGACGGATTAAATCATTTGCGCTTGTGTCCCATTAAGTCTAATTATCTGCTTAATGCTGTTAATTTTGAGGCAATTAATTTTTAAAATGGTATTCTGGTATTCGTTTGTTTGCAGAATGTGGATGATGAGTTGATGACCTTGTTCTCAAAATGTTCATCAAATCTAGGGTTTCACCGAAGATTATTGTCTCTCCCTTTTCCCGAAGCAGGTAATCTATACATTCTTTATTTTTTCTTAGATTTGTAAGTTGTATTCTAAGAATTAGACGTTTTGTTCTAAGTAAACATTTTGGTTGTACAAGAAATAGTTTGCAAATATGAGATACGAGACGCACAATATGAATTTTGCTTATGTTATCACATTAGTGGATGATTGAATTGTTGTTGCTTCAGATTTCAGTGAGAACTGCCAGTAATTTAATAGGTTGTGTAGAGTATTGTGCAATATTGTTGGCCTTTTACAAGTGGTTTATTTGCTTCTTTTCAAGAGTGTTGAAACTTGAATGGTAATAACTACTCTAGAAAGTAAATTGTGTTGGGGTTGTGAAAGCCAGCTAGTTTTATAATCTTCGTTTTATGATCCTTCCATCTCTTTTTGATTGTAGCAGTCATTTGATGTCGGTTTGTTGTAAGTGCTGTTTTTGTTTCTTCTGAATGCTAATATCAGTTGTAGAACTCAATTTTAGTTGTGTGTAATAAAGGTCTTGACTTAATATTCATTTGAAATTGGCTTACTTGACAGGGTGCTCTTTATTTTGCTTTGGTGATGTCTCAGGCAGGGTGTCCACTGAGTAGACAAAGGTACACCCCTTTGTTCTTTCTAAAACATGTGCATTTATTTTTATTTTTATTTTTTTAATTTTTTTTTAATTTTTTAAATTTTTTTAACCGAACAGGCTTTGTTATGTTACATGATTGTGTTTGATGGTGTCAATATCCTTTTTTTCCCCTTTCCCTCAAAGGAGTATGGTTAGTGAGGCAACGCCGTTTTTTGCGGGATGTGTTCAAGCCCAATATACCAAAATACAGTACCTCCAAACAAAAGTAAGAACTTAACTTGCTGTTTGATTTGTTGTTTGCTTCCAACTATTTGCTAACTCCATCCCTACTAGTCTTGTGTCAGGTTTTGGACATAAATATTGCAATTTCTCCGAATGTAGCAGATGCCATCTTGGCTGATAGCATGTTCAGTCATCTTGACCAGTTCATTCATAGAAGTTCGTGAAGTAGTTAGCCTCTGTATGGAGGCTCTCAAGGTAACATATCTGAGGTGATTTCTTATGCTTTTCTGGTTGCTTGATATAGTTTGTAGAGAGGATAATGACCTTGCTCTCAAATATTCATCAAAGCCAAGGCATACGAAACACATATATCCTGAATTTTGCGTATGTTAGCACATTAGCTTATTCAGTAGGTTGATAGAATAGGCAATTCTTGGTGACCTTCGCAAGTAGTTTGCTTGCTTCTATTAAAGAGTGTAGAAATTGGCTTGCTTCTATTAAAGAGTGTAGAAATTGAATGGTCTTGGTAATAACTCCTTCGGAAAGTAACTTGTGATGGAATTATAACTTGCATCTATTTTTTATGTTCGTTTTGTGATCTTTCGTCTCAATTTGAGAGTTGCATTTATGTCATGTCTGTTTGTTGTAAGTGCTATTTTGTGTTTCTTGTAAATGTCATTATCAGTTTGTGCAACTGCAGAAAGCTTGGATACCCATGTCATCTTAAAAAAATAAAGAATGTGGAATTGCAGGTTGGATACACTCCTGATGCTATGCTTACTTCAAAAGATCTTGTGGACTGGTCCACAGGTAGCATGCCAGTTGTAGTGTGATTTATAAGAAATTAAGAAGTGTAATCAAGGTCTTGAGTTAAAACTCATTGAAATTGGCTTGTTTGACAGGGTGGTGTTAGTTTCGCTTTGATGATGTCACAACTGGAGGGAGGATGTTCTGTTAGTTACAACACTATCACAGATGTGTCCCTTTAGGTGCTGTATTGTAGACAATGGTACACCCTTTCTTCTTGACTAAACATGTGCAGTTTATTTAAGGCTTCTTGATTGTATAGCCTTTCCTGTCTGAGTTTTTGTGTTTGATGGGTGTCATTATCCATTCTTTTTTCAGAGGAATATGGTTACAGATGCTGGATGTGCTCAAGCTCAATTTACCATACCATTGTGCCTCCAAACAAAAGTGAGAACTTACCTTGCTGTTTGATTTATTATTGCATCAAACTCTTTTCTAACCTCATCTTGAATCTGTGTCAGGTTTTCGAAATAAATATCATAACATTTCAAATGTAGCAGATGCCATCTTAGCTGATGGCATGTTCAACCGTTATGATTTATGACCAGTCCGTTCGTCACCTTTGTGAAAGCTGGCCTCTATTTTGAAGGCTCTCAAGGTAACATATTTGAGGCAATTTCTTAAGCTTTTCTGTTTGCCTGATTTTCTGTGGTTTATCGACTGTGTATAATGACCTTGCTCTCAAAATATTCATCAAAGTTGAGGTATATGCAACACCACGTCTTGAATTTTGCTTATGTTAGCACTTTTTAGCTGATGATTGAATTATTGGGCTCTAGATTCAGGGAAAACTACCAGTATTTCATCATAATATATAGATTGTCTTATCTGTAAGTGCCGACCTTATAACTATTCACAAATATCTTAGAGATTGGGGTGGGTAGTATCGCGGCGTACCCACTACTCTTCCCCAACAAAGACCTGGGGTCGAGTATCTTTCCCTCAAACAGGGAGGTTTCCTTGCTGTTACTGGAAAAAAGAAAACTCAAAAAATTTACAAATGTGTCAATTGAATCATGGATACTTCTTATCACAGTATTTATACCAGAATTCATGTAACAAATTAAACTTGATGAGCACCCTGTTTGGATATGGACCAAGCATGTGTCAGTCGTCATACTTATAGTACCATAAACAGGAGGTCTCTAAACTGCAACAATGGTGTTAATTCAGTTGCCAACTTGCCTTCACTGCCAATTTCTTTAACGATTATTTTCTCCATCCAAAAAGATTTTTTCAAAGTTTGATTTTTTGGATTGACTTCCAAGTATTAATTTGCTATAAAAAATATACAACTACAATTTGAAAATTTTATATATTTAGAAGTAACTAAGTCACGTCAATTTAGTTCAGTTTTGGAACATACTTTTCTCTCACATACTGCAATTAGGCAAGTTAAGTTTAGTTTAATTCCTTTCAGGTGAAAGGAACACTCAAAATTTATGTTATTGTACTTCAACTATTTTGATTTATAGACTTTTTATTAGGACCCTATAATGGTCCCATCTCTATCAGAATTTCAGACTTGCTTCAAGGGTATCAAGTAGACCTGGCAAACGGGTCAATCAGATCAGTTTCGGTTCGGGTTAATTTCGGTTCGGGTCTAATTAGGTCGATATATACTCGGGTATGGGTCGGGTTCGGTTTGGATTGTACTTCGGGTTCGGGTTTATTCGGATTTGTACCTTTTCGGATCATCTCGGGTCGGTTCATACGGGTCGGGTCAATATCGGATCGGTTTTTATTTAAAAGGTCGGTTACTTTTGGGTCGGGTTAAAATCGGTTTGTGTCATTTCGGATCGGGTTCGGATACAGGTCCGAACTGTCGGGTCAATCTCGGGTCAAGCTATATTTTGAGCCTCCATTCTCAAATTTCCATTCAAATCACCAAATTGGGTTAACACTAAATAAGGTTTAGTGTATAATCTTTAAATTCTTTGGTAAAAAATAATTATTTCCATTAAATAAAAAAGTTTAACTAATTTCAAGTTTGATTTATTTTGGTTTCGAGTCATATTCGTTTTAGGTCGGTTTGAATCTGTTTGCGTTTAGTTCGGATCAAATCGGTTTCGGTTGTGAACGGTTCGGTTCGGGTCAGATTCGGATACGGATCGTCGTCAGGTCAATAACGTTTCGGTTTCGGTTCGATTTCGGATCGGATCATTTCGGATAATCGGTTCTAAATCGGGTTGCCACTATTCGGGTATATTCGGTTACGGTTTCGGGTCAATCGGGTCGGGTAATCGGTTTCGGGTCAGAACTGCCAGGTCTAGTATCTAGTAACATCCAACTTTAGAAGAAGTGCCTTTTGGGTTGTCAAGCCACTTGTTTATACACATGCACCCGGTATGTAGCCGGAGTTCTACATAGTTGCCTGTATGGAAATGATCATATATGTGAAGTCCCAAGCGTTTTTGGCTTCACCTATAGTGGGGGAGGGGTCTATTCCAACATGCCCAATTTGGCTTGGCAACTTGGTCAGCTGGAGGCAAGCTAGCTTCTAGCAATAACAACCACATCCAGTGGCCCTGAGAGGACTCGAACCTGGGACCTCTGGAATATTTCTCAGAGGTCTTACCAACTGAGCTACCCCCTCAGGGTTAGAAATGGGATGATATCTTATGAATCCCTTATAAAGATGAGAAGTGGGACGATATCTTATTAGATCTAAAATTTAAAACCTTAGTCTCAAGCTAAAGAATAGTGGGTGGGAAGCCATAACCGTTGACAGTGAAACCCCCATCAACACAGATGGTCTGGCCACTGATGTAAGAAGACGCAGGCATGCAGAGGAATGCCACCAACGAAGAAACCTCTTTCATCTCTCCTAGCCTGCCAAGAGGTGTTCTCTTCTTTATACCTTCCAAGTATTCTTTGTCGCTTAGGGCCTGCCAGGAAATAACAAGGATGAGAACTAGAATAAATAATATCAGAAAATAAGCCTTGTGAAACGTCTCTTATTTGCCACAATGTTAAGTTTTGTTTTTTTTTGTTGCCAAGAAGAATTGTATCTTAAATGTCGAACTATATTATTTTAATTTTTGGTCTAATGAAATTTGGGCAAAAATCTGAGTCGTGGCCCGTGAAGCCGAAAATTGGAGGCTATAATCCAAGTATTTTATATTTTTTTGTTTCCAAAGGGCCGGGAACGGAAGTTGTTATTTTGGCACCATATCGCACAAGACATCCCTAAGGGACATGGAAGGCCCTCAGGATCGGTTATTAGGCCCCTATTAGGCTTCGACGTCCATTTTACCGGACACCCCTCTAAGGGTCAGAATACCGAAATCATGGGTAAGTACGTAGTTCGGGGAACCAGATGACCTTCACGGGGCATCTAGGGTTTTCTAGGGTCACAACAGGCCTTTTGGAGATGTTCGGGCAAAAAGCTCAACTAAGCCCCGGGAAGCCCAAAATTGAAGGCTATAATCCACGTTTTTGGGGCTTCCGGAGGCACCGGAACGAAAGTTTATATTTTCGCAGCACATTCCACAGGACATCTTCAGGTACATGGGAGGCCCCCAGAATCGGTTATTAGGCCGCTATTAGGCTTGGACGACCATTTTACTGCACAACACATTCAAAGGGATGAAACATTGAAACCATGGGTGAATACGGAGTACGGAGAAACATATGTCTTTAAGGGGCACGGGGGGTCGTCGTGGATCACAATAAACCCCTTGGAGAATATTGGGCAAAAATCTCATTGTGGTCCTAGAAAGTCCAAAGTTGAAGGCTATATAATCCACGTTTTTTGGGGACTCAGGAGGCTCTGAAATTAAACTTGTTATTTTCGTACCATACGCATAGGACACCCCTACGGGACATGGGAAGCCCCTAGGATCAGTTATTGGGCCCCTACAAAAAATGGACACCCACTCTAAGGTCCGGAACACAGAAAGAGAAACCATGGAGGAGTACGGAGTTCGGAGACCCGAATGGCTTAGCAGGGGCACAAGGGGCATACTATATTATAGTGGCCTCCCTGGAGAAATTTGGGCACAAATCTCAACCGGGCTTCGGGAATCCGAAAATCAAAGGCTAGAATCAACGTTTTCTTAGGGCTTCCAAAGGCCTCGAAACTTTTTTTTTTTATTATTAAAAAAGAAGTTTTTGTGGGTCTTTTGAAAACAATCTCTCTTCTAGGCGACTAGTTAGGGGTAAGGTTGTGTACATCTGGACCTCCGCAGACCCCGCCCTAGGCGGGATGCTTATTGGGTTGTTGTGAATTCACTTGATTTTAGACTTTTGGTCCTTGTCGATTTTTCTCAAATGTAAGAGTGAAAAATGTAACAAATGCAATGTGAATACAATACCAATTGTCCCTGTTATCCCTCAAAACAATTTTAGTAGGGAACCGTCACTATATGAAGGGCAATATAGTTTTCGAGGACTCCTTGTCCTCATACTTGTAACTGTTTACCATTTGATAAATCTACAGAACTTTTTGTTTAATATAAAACCATGAAGGGCAGTATAGTAAGAATGAAGAATTACATTTTAAGTGTAGTAAGTACAACTCGGGGCAATCAATTCGAAACGCCCAAAAACTAAGGAGGACAATCATGATGAAACAGAGGGAAATAGGGAGTACTTTTGTTGATTTCTTTCTTAACTATATGTATCTTCATTATATTAAACTATAAAAGTTATCTTCTAGTCTTAACTGGATAAAAGTATGACTGCATATATTTTACTTCTCCTTATCTGATCTCCTTGTGGCAAGATCCATGTTGAGGAATTGTGTTCTTGGCCTGGCTAAAAGCCCCAAGCAATGCAAATCTTCCTTCTCAAATTTGTCCTTAAAGTTATGTGAACAGTATGAAACTCAAGTTACTTGCTATAAACATTTTAGCAAGGTCAGAATGAGCTTTAAATAGCTCACAGGAAGGCCGTAGTAAGTTTTTGTCGTGTTGACAAAGTAAGACTTCAACCGTTCAGAAGCTAGCAACTTTCTCCTTTCTGAATTGATTACAGGATAGATGAAATCTTAGCTGAACTTATGTTTACCGATGTTATTCTAGGGTCAAATGTCATACAATTAACAGAACTGTTGGGTCTCCTTCAAATTGAACTTAGAAAGTGTGGGACAAACTGACATAGAGGCAGCTATGAATCCTATGATCGATCGAGGCAAAAAGCCTGGCTTGTGATCACCCATAATTTTTTTGATATGTGACAGGGAAGATCTACTAGAATTTGTTGTTTCAAGTTCTGTTCCACTCGATCAGTATAAATTACGTAAAAAGTTACCATTAGATATCTGGTGTTATGTTAATTACCTGCTCAGTAAGAGGGGTTCGGATGTACCATGGTGCAACAGAATTAGTCCTGATATTATCCTTTGCCCACTCACACGCCAAGTTTCTTGCTAGTTGGTTCATTGCTCCTGCCAATAAAAGAGAACATAGATGTCTGACATTGACACTTAGTATGTATAAGAATGATTACAATATTTGATGATTGACTTATGCAATTTGTGATTTTCTCAATGTAACTTGTGATCAACAGATTGTAGATAAACATCGCAAACTCGGGGTCTGGCTTTGAGTCCGAACGGTGCTACTTCAGTTTTTGATATATACCTTTCGTTGTCCCGTAAATGGAACCAATATTCACAGCAACAAAGCCAGCAATAGAAGACATGAAGATTATGCTGCCAAACCCGGATGCTTTTAGAAGAGGATGGGCAAGTTGGCAGAAATGATAAGCTGATTCAAGGTTGGTGGCCATAATGGTTGCATATTCTTCAGCGGTGGATTCTTCCGTTGGCTTCTCTATGTAAGTCCCTGTGTTGTTCACCTACATGGATTTCAGCCACAAACAACATAAAATTTGATATATAATTTGATATAAAATTTGATATATAATTTAAAATTTGATCTCTTAGGCTTATTTGAACCGTCTGAAGTTGTTTCCACTTTTACAATCTGATGACATGAAAACCATCTTATGCCAACTTCATTTACTGGAGCCTGAGTTTAGATACAGAACATATAGGCTATGTTTGGCAAAATTAGCTGTAGCTGTAACTGTAGCTGTCAAGTGTTATTAAAGGAAAGAAATTAGTAGAAAACTGCTAAAAAGTGATACAAAAGGCTAATAAACTAGCTGTAGCTGCAGGTAGAAGCTTGCACGGATAGTTTTCAAAAAATTAGATGTAGCTATAACTTCAGATAGAAAATCTAATGACAAACTGTTTGGTAGCAGAGAGTAAAAAACACTAACTGCGAGCTTCAAGCTGTAGCTTTTATTGAAAAGCTAGCTGTTCGTGCCAAACATAGCCATAGACTCTTAAGTGCTTAAGGTACTCACCAGGATGTTGAGCTTGCCATTGAACTTGGAAGAGACAATGTCCATCAGCTTCTCTCTTTGATCCCGTGATGTTACATCACACATGGATCCGCTAACTTGAAAACCTTTTGTTGTCCATTCGCGTACACAGGATTCGAGTTCAGCCTCGTTTCTAGCACATGTGTGAACCTTGCACCCAAACCCTGCCAATTCTTCTACAACAGCATGTCTGCAGAAAAGTTGATAACAAACCACCACATGTGTAAATCATTTACAGGGTTATGTGGTTTCATATTCTAAAACCTGTTTCACTAGTTAATTATGCATTGACACACAAGGTTTGACATAATTTAGGCATGAATTAACTACTAGCAAGTAATAATGAGTTGTTAACTGTGAATCATATAGAAAATAGTGATGGGAAAAGAGACAGACCCAAGCCCTTTGGTTCCCCCAGTGACAAGAGCAGTCATGCCTCTAAGTGACCATCGCTCATCTCTGCAACTGCTTCCCCCGACGTCCATTACCAGCCGGCCTTATCCTTCTCTAAATCTTCTGTGAAATGTGACTTTTTTTTGAAGGGCTGCAGACTTTTTAGTATTTATAACACCTAATTTTTTCTGCAGAATATCTGAAAATCTGATCTTACTAGGTGGATTTCCGAAATCATTAAGAATGAATCTTGGCCATACAAATTTATTGGCAAATCACACTCTTATCTTTTCAGAATGCGTGGCAAGAATTGACAATCTTGTCTTTTCAAAAGTTGGTTGTGTACTAATTGAAGTTGTAGTTTTCTGATTGAAATCCTCTCCAGTATACTGTATATAATTGGCCAATGAGTACCCATCTTTCAGACTATAATTGGATAAAATGGTTCCCACCATTGTATAATTGCTTCAGCAACTCTGGAAACTGAACGCAACTAGAACAATACTGATGAGTGATAAAAACAGATCAATTGAACTTCTAGAGAACAGAGAAGGGCGGTTACAAAATACTCTTTGAAAATGCTACATGCTTACAATTGTAGTGGAATATGAAAGCATAGAGTACTCACCTAGAAATACAAACAAACCATGTATATAGTATAATGGCCAGTCAACACATTGGGGATCTAGATGGACCAAGGGATCACAGAAGTTCCATGGTCGTACAGTCATTAGGTTATTCATAGTGGTCTTCTTCCCCTGTACCATAGGCATGAAGTCTGCAAGTGTCGGTGTTCCTTCTGGCTTGTCGGCACTCGCTTGGTCCTAGGGGAGGTACCTTAGGTGACATTTCCGGGGACATTTTCCTTGTTTGCCAGAGGATATCATGCTATAGATCTTAACTTGGTCATTCTAGAGAATATTGGGTGAGTAGCCAAAACCATTTACAGTGAAAGCTCCATCAACACAAATGGTTTGGCCTGAAATGTAAGAGGATGCAGGCATGCATAAAAATGCCACCAACGAAGATACATCTTTCACCTCTCCCATTCTTCCCAGAGGAGTAGACCTGTTCACACCCTCCACATATTTGGCGTCGGTTACCTGCTAGCAATTACAACAAATGATCAGATGTGAGGACTAATAGATATGATATTAGAATTTCATCAGGTTTCTAGTTTTACTCAGTAAAGAATACAATTAGTTATCTGGTGTCATGTTAATGTTATGAGGACTAGAAGATATGATAATATAATTTCACTCAGGAATCTAGTTTCACTCAGTACAGCATACAATTAGTTATCTTGTATTCTGGTGTCATGCTAATTACCTGCTCAGTAAGAGGGGTTCGGATGCACCATGGTGCAACAGAATTAGTCCTGATATTGTCCCTTGCCCACTCGCATGCCAAGTTCCTTGCTAATTGGTTCATTGCTCCTGCCATATGGAACATATTGACATTGAATCTCAATCGAAAGCAGTAGTGAAATAAGAGTTGATATCAAACATTTGATAATCGTCTTATGCAAATGGTTAATGGCGAATCTCGAAACAATTCAATAGATTGTAGACAATCCTCGGAAACTCATCTTTGAGTAAGTTTAAGAGATAATTACCCAAAGAAGAAACTCGGGGGCTCAGCCAAAGGGGCTTTAGGATACTACCTATGTTTCTTAAGCAAAGAAACCGAGTTAGTTTCCTAAGCCCCCTAACCCCAAGCCCACGATTTCTTCAGTTACCTCAGTTTTGGTATGTACCTTTTGTTGCCCCGTAAATGGAGCCAATATTCACAGCAACAGAGCCAGCAACAGAAGACATGAAGATGATGCTGCCAAACCCGGATGCCTTTAAAAGAGGATGGGCGAGTTGGCAAAAATGATAAGCTGATTCAAGGTGGCCATAATGATTGCATATTCTTCAGCTGTGAACTCCTCCGTAGGCTTCACAATGCAAGTCCCCGCGTTGTTCACCTACATGAATTTCAGCCAAAACAACATAAATGTTTTGTTGTGTAAGTTAAAGCAGAACCTCATCTTTTAGGCTTCATTAGATCGGCCAGAAAATGTTTCCTCCTTTTTTGCTATTTGATGACATAAAAACCAATATGTAGTATGTACCCTGACAACTTCAATTAATGGAGCCCAAATTCACAAATAGAGCATTCCCATACAGAAGATAGGGTACTCACCAGGATGTTGAGCTTGCCATCGAACTTGGAAGAGACTATCTTCATCAGTTGCTCTCGCTGGTCGCGGGATGTTACATCACAGATGGATCCGCTAACTTGAAAACCTCTTGTTGTCCATTCGCGTACACATGCTTCGAGCTCAGCCTCGTTTCTAGCACATGTATGAACCCTGCACCCAAACCCTGCCAGTTCTTCTACAACAGCATGTCTGCAGAAGGAACAGAGAACAAACCAGAAATGATCAACAGTATATATGTATATCTGTAATAAGGTTATGTTATGTGGTTTCATATTCTAAAACCTGCCTCATTAGTTTTATTATGCATTGACACACAAGGTTTGACACACTTTATGCATGAAATTACTACTAGCAAGATGTAAGTTGTGACTGTGTGAACCATATGAAGAGGGCAAAAGACACAGACCCAAGCCCTTTGGTTCCCCCAGTGACAAGAGCAGTCATGCCTCTAAGAGACCATCGTTCATCTCTGCATCCGCTACCCCCGACGTCCATTACTCGGCCGGCCTTATCCTCTAGATTTACTTATTCTGTAAAATGTGAGTTTTTGAACAGAAATTGATAATTTAATCTCATCAGCACCATTGACCATTATATACACTGGGGTCAGCGATCCACTCATACTTGTTGATGTTGGTGTGGGTCCCAAGTTTATGGCCAAAAGGACAAAAACAAAAGAGAGGGTGGAGAAGGTGAAATCCAGAGTACTCAGTGAGGCAGACACCTTAATTAGTGTAGGTAGTGGGGGTGGGACAATGCTTAATCGACTTGGTGGGTAGTCTATCATGTGATGTGGACTACAAAAATAATTCATTGTCTTGAAACTCTAATAAACAATTTTCAATTAGAAAAGGAAACAAAATATGATTGTCTTTGAACCCGAAGGCTTTTAGAAAATCTAATAAACTATGCAGATATTGAACTAACTCGGAAAAAAGAATGTTGTTAACTTGATTTTTCACTTACTAATTTGTATTGTGAATAAAACTAATGTAAAATATAGTTTTATTAGGATTTTTGTTGGTGTTTGTGAACCAGTTGTTGTATATTGGTTGCATTACTTATTAGTTATTACTTATTACTATATAAAGACAAACGACGTAGGGTAGCAGATTAACTGTCGCAAATCTTGAATATCTAGTTTTAAACACCCCTGATGACGTCCCTTACCTACCGTGGGGAACTTCCAAAAGAAGATTCTAAAAAGGGAAGAAAATATCCAATTAAATGTTGTCCTAATCCTTATGTGGTTGTAAACTGAACTAAAAAATGGGCTGGGGTCTAGGGGTGGCCTGTTGGGGGTTTACTGACGGTTTGTAATCTTGGCCATTCAAATGGTTGGTAATTCACACTCTTTGTTTTCAGAACCGGTGGCAATAAACTGACAATCTTGCCTTTTCAGAAGTTGATTGTATATGTGATTTGTAGTTTTCCCCTTCCAATGGTCTCCACTCTCCACCATTGTATTGTCACAATAGTAATGAATGCTTCTTCCAAGTACAGCATGTGATTCTCTTGTTGTTCAGAAAGGTTTAAAACTTAAAAAAAAAATTCCCGGGAAACGCCCACCCCCCATAGGCCAACAGATGAAAAGGGTAATGTGGTTGTTCAAAATCAGAAGCCTCAGAGGCTCTTAATTCTCAAAAACAAGTTGGGATAATTGCTGCTAGTTAGCAATTGTGGAAACTGACGCAACCAGATTAATACTGATCAGAAACTAGATATCCTGTTTGTGACATAACTAGATCAATACGTAACTAGATCAGCTGAACACCAGTCGCTCTTGTAAAATGTTGGATTCCACAAAGAAACTCGCTCATCAATCTGATAAAACTAGCAGAAGAGGACTGGGGAGATAATGTATTTGTGTATTTATGTGGAGTATATACATATCATGTGCATGCGTTAGCCACAATGAGGATAAGTTCAGTAGCATTTGTGTGGTAAAGCCCCCATTTGATATGGTTCACTAGCCAACAAGCTAAACAGATTTGGACATGATACAACACTGTCAATCTCAGTCAGCCAAAACTGTGAAAAAAAGCTACATCAGGACAGTAATCCAGCAAATTTATTTGCATGATAGGATGCACTAAACGTTCACTTCAGTCATTCTATTTTTAACTTCTCGAACGGCCCGCCAATCACTTCCTCAACCCATGTGTCCTTAGCCAAGTTTTCGAGCTCCACAGTACATCTTTCTTTGCCAATTGAGGCTCAAAATTGGGGAATGATCTGTATATCTCTCTTCATGGAAGTAAGATAAGTACCAGGCTTGGTGCTTCTTCCTCTCCAAACCCCACATTATTTATTTTTGAGAGTTCTGCGAGCAGCACAAGCAAAAACCGTTAATTGTTCTATACTTTGCATTTCATGTGCAAGGATAATCTGACTGGGTTACTTCCTACCCTCTTAGAACGGGTGGAGTTATCCTTATGGTCCTACTTCAACGTGACAGCCTAGCTGGCTAACAATTGACCTTCCAGAGAAGTTCAGGAAAAATTTTCGACCAGGCCCCAAGATGCAAAAATGAAGGCTATAATCCATGTTTCTTAGGATCCAAAAGACCCTAGAATGAATGTTTTTATATTTGCACCATGTCGCGCGGGACACCTCTAGAGGATATAGGAGGTCCTAGGGTCGGTTTTCGTATCCCTATTACGCTCGGCTGTCCATTTACTGGTCACACAATCTAAAGTGTGTGAATAGGAAGTTCAGAGATCCGGATGGCCTACCGGGTTCCCCCGAGGGTCTTCTCGAATGACAACAGATCACCCACAGAAACGTGGACAAAAATCTCAACCAAGCCCCGCAAAGCTAGAATTGAAGGTTATAATCCACATTTTTCGAGTTTTTAGAGGGCCCAGATTGTAAGTAGTTATTTTCGCGCCATATCGCCCGAGACACCTTTAGCGGACATGGGAGGCCCCTCGGGGTCGGCTATCAGGTTTTTATTAGGCTTGGACGTCTATTCCGTCGTACACCCACATGGTAAGTAATCATGGGTGAAAGTGAGGTTCAAAGACCCGTATGGCCTACCAGGGGCATTGGGAATACTCATGGTTGTCTATGGACCCCTCACAAAGTTTTGAGCAAAAATCTAAACCAGGCCCCGGTAAGCCACAATTGAAGGTTATAATCGACATTTTCTGGGCTTTTGGAGGATCCCTAAACATAAGTGGTTACTTACACCGTATCGAATAGGACATTCCTAGGGGGAGGCCCCCCGGGGTCGATTCTTTGGTCCTTATCAGATTTGGACTATCACTGGCCACTCACTCTTAACGGTCAAACACCAAAATCACGAGTGAATAAGAAGTTCGGAGCCCCAAGTGGCCTGCCAAGAGCATCGGTGGTCCGCTTGGATGGCAGTGGACTGCCCGGAGAACATTGGGCAAAAATCTCAACCGGTCCCTGTAGCCGAAATTGAAGGCTATAACCCACTTTTTTTGGGCATTTAAAGGGCTCCGGAACATAAGTTGTTATTTCGCACCATATTACCTGAGACACCTTCGGGGCAGTTATTGGCTCTCTATTAGGCTTGGACGTCAGGTTTCATTGAACGGCATAATCATGGGTGAAAACAAGGTTAGTAGACCCGTATGGCCTACCGGGGGCAACGGGGGTACTTTTGGTTGACAATGGACCCACTGAAATTTTTTTGAGCAAGAATCTAATTCGGGCCGCAATTAGCCAAAAAAGAAGGCTATAATCCACTGTTTTTTTTTTGGATTTGGGAAGACCTCGAAACAAAAGCTCTCACTTTTGCACCATATTCATCGAGACATCGCTAGGGGGCATAGGAGCCCCCCGGAGGGCGATTATCTAGTCCCTGTTAGACTTGGACCACCGTTTTACTAGAAGCTCACTCTAAAAAGTCGAACACCAGAATACAATGTTTGGAGCCTTGAATTGCCTAACAAGAGCATCGGTTGTCATCCAAATCTTGGATGACAGTGGACCCCTCGGAGAAGTTTGGGAAAAAATCTTAACCGGTCGCGGTGAAGCCAAAATTGAAAGCTATTATTCACGTTTTTCGGGCTTATAGAGGGCCCTCGATCGGGAGGGTCATCCGGATCCTCGAACTTCGATATCACTCATCCTTTCGGTGGTCCGGCCCTTACATTGGTATGCCATAAAAACGCCCTTCCAAGCCTATCATGGACCAGATAACCAACCCCAAGGGCCTCCCATGTCCCCTAGGGATGTCACGTGCCATGCGGTGCAAAAATATAAACATTCGTTCCGGAGCCTCCCGAAAGCCCGAAATTGTGGATTATAGCCTTCAGTTTTCAACTCCCGGGGCCCAAGTGCCATTTTTTCCCAAACTTCTCCTAGGGGTCTATCATGACCCTAGAGGACCCTCGGTGCCCCGGGAGGGTAATCCAGATCCCCAAACTTCAATTCCACCAATGCTTTCGGTGTTCCGGCCCTTACATTAGTGTCCCATAAAATTGCCCTTACAAGCATGCCAGAGACCAGATAACCGACCTCGGGGGTCTCTCATGTACCATAGGGGTGTCCTGTGCCATGCGGTGCGAAAATATACACCTTCGTTCTGGGGCCTGCGGAAGCCCCAAAAAAGTAGATTATAGTCTTCACTTTTGACTTCGCGAGGCCCCGGTGACATTTTCACCCGAACTTTTTCAGAGGGTCTATCTTGACCCTAGAGGACCATCGGTACTCTGGGAGGGTCATCTGGATCCCCAAACTTCGATATTACCGATTCTTTTGGTGTTCCGGCCCTTACATTGTTGTCCCGTAAAAACGCCTTACAAGCCTATCAGGGACAAGATAACTGAACTCAGGGGCCTCCCATGTCCCATAGGGGTTCTCTTGTGCCATGTGCTGGGAAATAAAACACCTTTGTTTTGGGGCTTCCGGAAGCCCCAAAAACGTGGATTATAGCCTTCATTTTCGACCTCCCGAAGCCCCAGTGATATTTTTGCCCGAATTTCTCCGGGGGGTCTATCATGACCCTAGAGGACCCTCGGTGCCCCGGAAGGGTCATCCGGATCCTTGAACATCGATGTCGGTGTTCTGACCCTTACATTGGTGTTCCTCTAAAACGCCCATACAAGCATGTCACGGACCCAATAAAGGACCTCGCGGGCCTCCCATGTCCTCAAGGGGTGTTCCGTGCGATGTTGTGCAAAAATATACACCTTCGTTCCGGGGCCTTCGGAAGCCCCAAAAACGTGGACTATATAGCCTTCATTTTCGACTTCCCAAGGCCCAGGTGTCATTTTTGCCAAAAATTTTCTTGGCGTTCTATCATGACCCTAGAGGAACCTCAGTAGTGTTCCAGGAGGGTCATCCGGATACTCGAACTTCGATATAACCAATGCTTCCGGTGATCCGACCCTTACATTGGTGTCCCGTAGAAACGCCCTTACAAGCCTATCAGGGACAAGATAACCGACCCCGGGGGCCTCCCATATCCCAAAGGGGTGTCCTGTGCCATGTGGTGCGAAAATATACACCTTCGTTCTCGGGCCTCCACAAGCCCCAAAAACGCATATTATTGCCTTCCTTTTCGACTTCCCGAGGCCTTGATGACATTTTTGCCCGAACTTCTCCGGGGAGTCTATCATGAATCTAGAGGAACCTCGGTTCTCCGGGAGGGTCATCCGGATCCCCGAACTTCGATATAACCCAGGCTTTCAGTGTTTTGGCCCTTACATTGGTATGCCATAAAAACGCCTTTTAAGCATATCAGGGAAAAGATAATCGACTCCGGGGGCCTCTCATGTCCCATAGGGGTGCCCTGTGCCATGTGGTGTGAAAATATACACCCTCGTTCCGGGGTCTCCGGAAGCCAAAAAAACGTACTCCCTCCGTCCCAAATTATATGACAATTTTGGGAATTGTGACTCACAATATATTGTGAGTCACAATTCCCAAAATTGTCATATAATTTGGGACGGAGGGAGTAGATTATAGCCTTCATTTTTGACTTCACGAAGCCCTGTGACATTTTTGACTTTGCGAAGCCCTCCGGGGGCTCTATCTTGACCCTAGAGGACCCTCGGTACTCCGGGAGGGTCATCTGGATCCCCGAACTTCGATATTACCAATTCTTTTGATGTTCCGACCCTTACATTGTTGTCCCGTAAAAACGCCTTTACAAGCCTATCAGGGACAAGATAACCGACCCCGGGGGCATCGCATGTCCCATAGGAATTGTCTTGTGCCATGTGGTGCGAAAATATACACTTTCGTTTTGGGGCCTCCGGAAGTCCCAAAACGTGGAATATAACCTTCATTTTCAACTTCCCGAGGCCCCGGTGACATTTTTGCCCGAATTTCTTCGGAGGGTCTATCATGATCCTAGAGGACCCGCGGTTCCCCAGGAGGGTCATCTCGATCCTTGAACATCGATATAACCCATGCTTTCAGTGTTTTGGCCCTTACATTGGTGTTCCGCTAAAACGCTCATACAAGCATGTCACGGACCTGATAAAGGACCTCTCGAGCTCCCATATCCTCAAGGCGTGCTTCGTGCAATGTTGTGTAAAAATATACACGTTCGTTCCGGGGCCTCCGAAACCCCCAAAAACGTGGACTATATATAGCCTTGATTTTCGACTTCCCGAGGCCCATGTGTCATTTTTACCAAAACGTTTCCGTGGGTTCAATCATGCCCCTAGAGGAACCTCAGTGCTCCACGAGGGTCATCTGGATCCTCGAGCTTCGATATAACTCATGTTTCCGGTGTTCCGGCCCTTACATTGGTGTCCCGTAAAAACGCCCTTATAAGTCTATCAGGGCAAAGCTAACCGACCCCGTGGGCCTCCCATGTCCCATAGGAGTGTCCTGTGTCATGTGGTGCGAAAATATACACATTCGTTCTGGGGCCTCCGGAAGCCCCCAAAACGTAGATTATAGCCTTCATTTTCGACTTCACAAGTCCCCGGTGAGATTTTTGCCCGAAATTCTCCTGGGGGTCTATCTTGACCCATAGAGACTAGGGATGTAAATGGATAATCCATCCGCGGATATCCGCACCATCCGACCCGAATATATAGATCAAAACCCGAATAAACTGATCCTTAAGAGGGTGGTGGATGGAGCGGGTGACGGATCGGGTAGGATTCGGGTGGACAGTTTCCACCCGCGAACCCGACCCGCTAAAACCATCCATCACCCGTTTAATTAAAAAATATATATATATATATATATATATATATATATATATATATATATATATATATATATATATATATATATATATATATATATATATAAATACATCTCGAATATAACGGCCTAACCCTAACGCACTTCTACAGTTCTACTTTCACTCTTTCTCTCTCTTCTTCTCTCGAGCCAGAGCCCAGCCGACTCGCCGGAGTTCAGCCAGAGCCGACTCGCCGGAGTTCAGCAGCCATCCGACTCGCCGGAGTTCAGCAGCCTGCCAGCCGACTCGCCGGTATACTCTCTCTCCTTTTCCTATTTCTTTCTCTTCGGTTGTTGCGAAATTATAGATCGAAGGTTTTGGTTATAGATCGAAGGTTTTCTTAATTTTATGAGATATGCCCAACTATTTTGTTGCGAAATTATAGATCGAAGGTTTCGTTTCTGAATTGTAAATTTGAGTTTGAATTATGGGTTTTTCTGAATTGTAGATCGAAGGTTTTGGCTAACGTTGATCCTAAATCAACAACTTGCATCTTCCATATGCTGATTTTTGTATGGAGAGAGCCATGTTTTGTTTACGTTTTTGTATTCTGTTAGATGTAAGGTGCCACTTCACTTTGCAGATGGCTTGATTGTCACTCTTCAGCTTCCATGTTGCTCAATTGCAGGGATGTTACTTCCTTCAATTGAGTAGTTTAGTGCTGAAAGTTAGTACTTAGTACAATGTCATGGCCAGTTATCTGTGAAAGCTATTCTCATAGTAGATCATTAGGTTTTACATTTACTGATTTTCTGATTCCATCTCAATTAGTAAGATTGGTTAGTAGCTTCTAATGCTCTTGATAAGTAGTTTGGTTGCTAATGGCTTAATACTATACTTGGAAATAGCAACTGAAGAGGATGATATTTTATTTGTACATATGTGAAGCTGTTGTGCTTACTGGTCTTGGACTACATGGTAATTGCATTATGAGTTATCCATTTGCTTTGTCGACTATTCTATATGCAACTTGCTTCCTGTTAATTATCTGTATTCTTGTTGAAAGTATTTTTCCTTAGATCTGTCAGTGCAGCTACTCCAATGATAATTGTCCAAAATTAGCAACTTGTACTATTTTGCCTGTCTTCCTTACTGTTAATTGTTCCATTTCTTAATTTTATGAGATATGCCCAGCTATTTTGTTGCGAAATTATAGATCGAAGGTTTCGTTTCTGAATTGTAAATTTGAGTTTGAATTATGGGTTTTTCTTCAGAGGTTAGGGTTTCTTAATCGCGACATTGAACAGCAAAAAGATTAAATAGCGAAACAAAGTGAAGTTTTGTTCGATTTCAAAGACCCATTACAAATTGCAAGGTATGGATTTTTGTAACCCTCACTATAGATCGATTGTAAGATTTTGAAATTTAGTTTCTTAGGGTTTTTACTATACTATTGCGTGATACTGAGTTGAAGTTTTTTTGCTTTTTAGTGAATGCATATTCATACACACCACATGTTTGTTGAAAGTCTTCAGTGACTTTTCTTATACTATTCTTTTTTATTCTTGTATGTTAGAACTATTTGTTACTCTTTGGGTACTGTTGGCTGTTTCATTTGTGAGTTTTAATTACTATGAAAGGTTGATACTTGCTGGAACATTGTTTTACTATACTATTGGTTGGAGCAAATTGACATGGTATAGCAAGTTGGATGTTGTCTTGGAGCAAATTCAAGTTGAGTTCCCAACTTCCCACAAGTGAAAATCGGAGTAAATAATTTAACATACAAAAAAGAATTCAAAGTACAGAAAAAGAAACAAGTTGTTGTCTTGGTTCTGTATAACTCTTCTTAGCCAATAAAACTTGAGTTGAAAAGTCACAACACCTGCACTTCATCTCTATGACCATAGTATTAGCAAATTTATCTTACTCATACAGTAAAGACCATGTAGTTGATGCAGCACTTTAAGTTTTTCCCATTATGATAGGTAAATTGTCTGATTATGTCTCTCCTTTTTTTTCTTTTTCTTTTTTCTTTAGATATGTCATTATTTCTCTTTACATTCCTACACCCCCATTGTTTCTTCCCCATTTGTTTACTAACAGAACCATCAAAATAGTTTTGACTACATGATAGAAACCCAAACAGTGTGCTACTAATATCTATAGCTTGCCAAGCAAGTGATGACCAACTAAAGACATTGTCATTGCTTAATCATAACTAAATGATATACCTTGTATTACTAAAATTCAAATTATGAACAATTATGAGTAAGTGACATTGTCATTGCCCAGCTATTTATTTTTTTTCTTTTCTTTTGAAGAGTCAACTTTCAACAATGCTCATGCATGTGCTACTATCTTGGAAGATAATGATGCGGTGGAAGAGGCAAGTAGCGGTGCTAGCAACACTAGTGACATTGTTGACTTGACTACGGTAATGTTCCTTTGATTTTCTTCTTTTATTATTTTTTATTTTTATAGATGTAAGTTTCTAACTCTTTAATTTCCCCCTATACTAATAGGATACAGATGAAGAGATGGTGGATTTGTGAAGAGTCAGACATTGAAAAATTGACTCCACTGTCTACTTGATGTAATAGATTAGTAGTCAGTAGGCTAGTTATTTGACATTCGTGATGTGAGAAAATATTTTAAATTGTTGTTTTGTGTGATTTGGATTTTATGTATAATACCTTTTTCATATTTGGTTTGTATGAAGCTTTAATTAAGCGAGCGAACCAGGGTGAGTCGAACATATGTAACCATTGTTCTTTTGTAGGCAAGCTCAAGTAAAGAAATCTGCCTACTGCCTTAGCTTGATATTGTTTTTATTTTGGATACTGTTTAATTTAGCATGCCAATGGAATCATGATCTTGCACTACATACTTCAAGTACTAGTATTTGTTGGTGGCTCTATAGACATGTTGGCTGTTGCCAACAGTATGGCTGTATGGGTCAGATGCTCAATTGCTCACCTTTACATTTATACATCACTAAAGTGACTAAACCGTTTATCACCCGATCCATCCGTTTAAACCGCGGATGACGGATGGAGCGGATTAGGATTGGATGGTTCGCGGGTGATGGATGGAGCGGATGGATTTCGCGGATGGAGCGGATGATGGTCCACCCGATCCGAATCCGATCCATTTACATCCCTAATAGAGACCCTCGGTACTCCGGGAGTGTCATTCGGATACCCATTCTTTTGGTGTTCCGACCCTTACATTGGTGTCCTGTAAAAACGCCCTTACAAGCGTATCGGGGACAAGATAACCGACACCGGGGGTCTCCCATGTCCCAAAGGGGTGTCTTGTGCCATGTGCCATGTCCTTGCCTTCATTTTCGACTTTCCGAGGCCTTGATGTCATTTTTGCCCAAACTTCTCCCGGGAATCTATCATGATCGTAGAAGACCCTCGGTGCTTCTGGACGGTCATCCGGATCCCCGAACTTCGATATACCATTCTTTCGTTGTTCTGGCCCTTACATTGGTATGCCATAAAAACGCCCTTCCAGGCCTATCAGGGACAAGATAACCGACCCCAAGGGCCTCTCATGTCCCATAGGGCTGTCTTCTGCCATGTGGTGCGAAAATGTACACCTTCGTTCTGGGGCCTCCGGAAGCCCCAAAAACGTAGATTACATCCTTCATTTTTGACTTCCCGAGGCCCAGGTGACATTTTTGCCCTAACTTTTCCAGGGGGTCTATCTTGACCCTAGAGGACCCTCGGTACTCCGAGAGGGTTATCCGGATCCCGGAACATCGATATCACCCATTCTTTTGGTGTTCCGGCCCTTACAATGGTGTCCCGTAAAAACGCCTTTACAAGCCTATCAGGGACGAGATAACTGAACCCGGGGGACTCCCATGTCTCATGGAGGTTGTCTTGTGTCAAATGGTGCGAAAATATACACCTTCGTTCTGGGGCCTCCGGAAGCCCAAAAACGTGGACTATATAGCCTTCATTTTCGACTTCCCAAGGCCCACGTATCATTTTTACCAAAACTTTTCCGGGGGTTTAATCATGCCCTAGAGGAACCTCAGTGATCCAGGAGGGTCATCCAATCCTCGAACTTCAATATAACCCATGCATCCGGTGCTCCGGCCCTTACATTGGTGTCCCGTAAGAACGCCCTTACAAGCCTATCAGGAACAGGATAACCGACCCCGGGGGCTTCCCATGTCCCATAGGGGTGTCCTGTGCCATCTGGTGCGAAAATATACACTTTCGTTCAGGGGCCTCCGGAAGCCCTAAATTTGTAGATTATAGCCTTCATTTTCGACTTCACAAGTCACCGGTGAGATTTTTGCCCAAACTTCTCCGGGGCGTCTATCTTGACCTATAGAGACCCTCGGTACTCCGGGAGTGTCATTCGGATACCCATTATTTTGGTGTTCCGGCCCTTACATTGGTGTCCTGTAAAACGCCCTTACAAGCGTATCAAGGACAAGATAACCGACACCGGGGGTCTCCCATGTCCCAAAGGGGTGTCTTGTGCCATCTGCCATGTCCTTGCCTTCATTTTCGACTTCCCGAGGCCTTGATCTCATTTTTGCCTGAACTTCTCCGGGGAATCTATCATGATCGTGGAAGACCCTCGGTGCTTCTGGACGGTCATCCGAATCCCCGAACTTCGATATACCATGCTTTCGCTGTCCTGGCCCTTACATTGGCATGCCATAAAAACGCCCTTCCAGGCCTATTAGGGACAAGATAACCGACCCCAAGGGCCTCTCATGTCCCATAAGGCTGTCTTCTGTCATGTGGTGCGAAAATGTACACCTTCGTTCTTGGGCCTCCGGAAGCCCCTAAAACGTAGATTACAGCCTTCATTTTTGACTTCCCGAGGCCCAGGTGACATTTTTGCCATAACTTTTCCGGAGGGTCTATCTTGACCCTAGAGGACCCTCGGTACTCCGGGAGGGTAATCCGGATCCCGGAACATCGATATTACCCATTCTTTTGGTGTTTCGGCCCTTACAATGGTGTCCCGTAAAAACGCCTTTACAAGCCTATCAAGGACGAGATAACTGAACCCGGGGGACTCCCATGTCTCATGAAGGTTGTCTTGTGTCATATGGTGCGAAAATATACACTTTCGTTCTGGGGCCTCCGGAAGCCCAAAAACGTGGACTAGCCTTCATTTTCGACTTCCCAAGGCCCAAGTGTCGTTTTTACCAAAACTTTTCCGGGGATTCGATCATGCCCTAGAGGAACCTCAGTGATCCAGGAGGGTCATCCAATCCTCGAACTTCGATATAACCCATGCATCCGGTGCTCCGGCCCTTACATTGGTGTCCCTTAAGAACGCCCTTACAAGCCTATCAGGAACAAGATAACTGACCCCGGGGGCCTCCCATGTCCCATAGGGGTGTCCTGTGCCATCTGGTGCGAAAATATACACTTTCGTTCCGGGGCCTCCGGAAGCCCCAAAATTGTAGATTGTAGCCTTCATTTTCGACTTCCCAAGGCCCCGATGAGATTTTTGCCCGAACTTCTCCGGGGGGTCCATCTTGACCCTAAAGAACCCTCTGTACTTCCAGAAGTGTCATCCGGATCCCCGAACTTCGATATCACCCATTATTTTGGTGTTCCGGCTCTTACAATGGTGTCCCGTAAAAACGCCTTTACAAGCCTATCAGGGACAAGATAACTGAACCCGGGGGCCTCCCATATCCCATGGGGGTTGTCTTGTGCCATGTGGTGCGAAAATATACATCTTCGTTCTGGGGCCTCTGGAAACCCAAAAACCTGGACTACATAGCCTTCATTTTCGACTTCCCAAGGCTCAAGTGTCATTTTAACCAAAACTTTTCTGGGGGTTCAATCATGCCCTAGAGCGACCTCAGTGGTCCACGAGGGTCATCCAATCCTCGAACTTTGATATAACCCGTGCATCCGGCGTTCCGGCCCTTACATTGGTGTCCTGTAAGAACGCCCTAACAAGCTTATCAGGGACAAGATAACCGACCCCGGGGGCCTCCCATGTCCCATAGGGGTGTCCTGTGTCACGTGGTGCGAAAATATACACTTTCGTTCCGGGGCATCCGGAAGCCCCAAAATTGTAGATTATAGCCTTCATTTTCGACTTCCCATGGCCCTGGTGAGATTTTTGCCCAAACTTCTCCAGGGGGTCCATCTTTACCTAAAGGACCCTAAGTACTCTGGGAGTGTCATCCGGATCCCCGAACTTCGATATCACCCATTATTTTGGTGTTCCGACCCTTACATTGGTGTCCCGTAAAAACGCCCCTTACAAGCCTATCAGGGACAAGATAACCGACCCTATGGGCCTCCCATGTCCATAGGGGTGTCTTGCGCCATGTGGTGCGAAAATATACACCTTCGTTCTGGGCCTCCGAAGCCCCAAAGATGTAGATAATTGATTTCATTTACGACTTCCCGAGGCCTTGATATCATTTCTGCCCGAATTTCTTTGGGGAGTCTATCATGATCCTAGAGGACCCTCGTTGCTCCGGGAGGGTCATCCGGATCCCTGAACTTCGATATAACCCATGCTTTTGGTGTTCTGGCCCTTACATTAGTATGCCATAAAAACGCCTTTTCAAGCCTCTCAGGGACAAAATAACCGACCCCAAGGGCCTCTCATGTCCCATAGGGGTGTCCTGTGCCATGTGATGCGAAAATATACATCTTCGTTCTAGGGCCTCCGGAAGCCCTAAAAACGTAGATTATAGCCTTCAGTTTTGACTTCCCGAGGGCCCGGTGACATTTTTGCCCGAACTTCTCTGGGTGGTCTATCTTGACCCTAGAGGACCCTCGGTACTCCGGGAGGGTCATCCGGATCCCCGAACTTCGATATCACCCATTCTTTTGGTGTTTCGGCCCTTACATTGTTGTCATGTAAAAACGCCTTAACAAGCCTATTAGGGACAAGATAATCGACCCCGGGGGCATCTCATGTCCCATAGGGGTTGTCTTGTGCCATGTGGTGCGAAAATATACACCTTCGTTTTGGGGCCTCCGGAAACCCCAAAAACGTGGATTATTGCCTTCATTTTCGACTTCCCGAGGCCCCGGTGACATTTTTGGACAAATTTCTCCGGGGGTCTATCATGACCCTAGATGACCCTCGGTGTCCCAGGAGGGTCATTTTCTGCTAAAACGCCCATACAAGCATGTCACGGACCCGATCAAGGACCTCGCGGGCCCCCCATGTCCTCAAGAGGTGTTCCATACGATGTTGTGCAAAAATATACACCTTCGTTCCGGGGCATCCAGTAGCCACAAAAACGTGGATTATAGCCGTCATTTTCGACTTCCCAAGGCCCGGGTGTTTTTTTTTGCCAAAACTTTTCCGGGGGGTCTATCATGACCCTAGAGGAACCTCGGTGCTCCATGAGGTTCATCCGGATCCTCGAAGTTCAATATAACCCATGTTTTCGCTGTTCCGGCCCTTACATTGGTGTCCCGTAAAAACGCCCTTACAAGCCTATCAGGGACAAGATAACCGACCCCGGGGGCCTCCCATGTCCCATTAATAGGGGTGTCCTGTGCCATGTGGTTTGAAAATATACACCTTCGTTCTAGGGCCTCCTGAAGCCCCAAAAACGTAGATTATAGCCTTCATTTTCGACTTCCTGAGGCCTTGATGACATTTTTGCCCGAACTTCTTTATGAGTCTATCAGAGGACCCTCGATGCTCCGGGAGGGTCATCCGGATCCCCAAACTTCGATATAACCCATGCTTTAGCGGTTCTGGGCCTTACATTTGTATGCCATAAAAACTCCCTTTCAAGCCTATCAGGGACAAGTTAACCGACCCTTGGGTCCTCCCATGTCCCATAGAGGTGTCCTGTGTCACATAGTGCGAAAATATACACTTTCGTTCTGGGGCCTTCGGAAGCCCCAAATATGTAGATATAGCCTTCATTTTTTACTTCCCGAGGCCCCGATGACATTTTTGCCCGAACTTTTCCGGGGTGTCTATCTTGACCCTAGAGGACCCCCGGTACTCCAGGAGGGTCATCCGAATCCCCAAACTTCAATGTCACCCATTCTTTTGGTGTTCCGACCCTTACATTGGTGTCCCATAGAAACGCCTTTACAAGCCTATCAGGGACAAGATAACTAAACCCGGGGGCCTCCCATGTCCCATAGGGGTTGTCTTGTGCCATGTGGTGCGAAAATGTACACCTTCGTTTTGGGGTCTCCGGAAGCCCCAAAAACGTGGACTATAGCATTCATTTTCGACTTCCCGAGGCCTTGATGACATTTTTGCCCGAGGAGTCTATCATGATCCTAGAGGACCCTCGGTGCTCCGGGAGGGTCACCTGGATCCCCTAACTCCGATATAGCCCATGCTTTCGGTGTTCCGACTGTTACATTGGTGTCCCGCTAAAACGCCCATGAAAGCATGTCGCGGACCCGATAAAGGACCTCAGGGGCCTCCCATGTCCTCTTGGAGTGTCCCGAGCGATGTGCGAAAATATACACCTTCGTTCCGGGGCCTCTGGAAGCTCCAAAAACGTGGATTACAACCTTCATTTTCGACTTCCCAAGGCCCGGGGAGTCTATCATGACCCTAGACGATTCTCGGTGCTCTAGGAGGGTCATCTGGATCCTCGAACATCGATATAACCCATGCTTCCGGTGTTCCGGTCCTTACATTGGTGTCCCGTAAAAATGCCCTTACAAATCCGTTGCAGACCCGGTAACGGACCTCGGGGGCCTCCAATGCCCACTAGGGTGTCCCGTGTGATGTGGTGCGACAATATACACCTTCGTTCCAGTGCCTCCTGGAAGCCCCAAAACAGGGATTATAGCCTTCATTTTCGACTTCTTGAGGCTTGAGTGTTTGTTTTGCCCAAACTTCTTCGGAGGGTCTATCATGACCCTAGAGGACCCTCGGTGCTCCGGAAGGGTCTTCCGTATTCCAGAACTTCGATATAACCCATGCTTCCAAAGTTCCGACCCTTACATTGGTGTCCCGTAAAAACGCCCTTAGAAGCCTGTTACGGACCCGATAAAGGACCTCGGGGGCCTCTCATGTCCTCTAGGGGTGTCCCATGTGATGTGGTGCGAGAATATACACATTTATTCCGGGGCCTCCTGGAAGCCCCAAAAACGTGGATTATAGCCTTCATTTTCGACTTATTGAGGCCCGGGTATTTTTTTGCCCAAATTTCTCATGGGGGTCTATCATGACCCTAGAGGACCCTTGGTGCTCCGGCAGGGTCATCCGGATCCCGAACTTCGATATCACCCATGCTTTTCGGTGTTTTGGCCCTTACATTGGTGTTCCTGTGAAAACGCCCTTACAAGCCAATCAGATAACCGACCCATGGGGCCTCCCATGTCCCCTAGGGGTGTCCCTTGCAGTGCGAAAATATGAACCTTCGTTCAGAGCCTCCGGACGTCCGAAAAACGTGGATTATAGCCTTCGGTTTTTGACTTCCCAAGCTCGGGTGCCATTTTTGCCCAAACTTCTTCGGGGCGTCTATCATGACCCTAAAAGACCCTCGGTGCCCCGGGGGGTCATCTAGATCCCCGAACTTCGATATCACCCATGCTTTCGGTGTTCCGACCCTTACAATTGTGTCCCATAACAATGTCGTTGCAAGCCTATCAGGGACCCGGTAACGGACCTCAGGGGCCTCCCATGTCCTCTAGGGGTGTCCCGTGCAATGTGGTGCGGAAATATACACCATCGTTGCAGGGCCTCCCAAAAGCCCCAAAAACATGGATTATAGCCTTCATTTTCGTCTTCCCGAGGCCCGGGTGTCATTTTTGCCCAATCTTCTCCGGGGTGTCTATGATGACCCTAGAGGACCCTTGGTGCTTTGGGAGGGTCATCTGAATTCCCGAACTTCGATATCACCTATGATTTTGGTGTTCCAACCCTTACATTAGTGTCTCGCAAAAACGCTCTTACAAGCCTATCAAGGACCCGATAGCCGATAAGGCGATAACAGACCTGGGGGGCCTCCCATGTCCTCTATGGGTGTCCCGTGCGATGTGGTGCGAAAATATACAACTTCGTTCCAGGGCCTCTGGGAAGCCCCAAAAAGGCAAAAAGTGGATTATAGCCTTCATTTTCGATTTCCCGAGACACCTTTAGTGTAAATGGGAGGCCCCTCACGGCCGGTTATCGGCTCTCTACTAGATTTGGACATTTGTTTTCCAGGTCACCCACTGTAATGGGTCAACGGCGGAATCATGGGTGATAACGAGGTTTGGAGAGTCGTATGACCTACTATGGGCATCACAGGTACTCCTGGATGACAATGGACCCCTGAAAAAGTTGTTACTTTCGCAACATATTGTATGAGACATCCCTAAGGGACATGGGAAGTTCGCCAGGTCGATTATCTGGTCCTGGTTAGACTTGGACCATTGTTTTACCGGTCACTTACTCTAAATCCTTAAACCTTAAGCACGACCTTTAGGTGCCCCCCAAATCCTTAAACCTTAAGCACGATTGAAGGTTCCTACTTCCTAGGTTTCTCATACCCTTGTGAGAGGTTCAAAACAATACCATAGATAGCTTCCTTAACCTTAAGCATGCTCATGGAGCCATGCAAGGAAAACTTTCCCATGGTTAATGCACATCACAGGCAATAAGTAACAATTGTCAAGATCCCAACACTCTAGTTAAAGGCCCCATAAGTCTATTGACATTCAATATTTGTTGGTACATGGAACAATCACCAAGCTGCTTCGTTTTGTCTACAACATTTTCCTAAAAACCAAGTCACCAATTCACCAATGTCATTGTGTCACATTCTCCTTTCTCCAAGCCCTAACAGTCACAAATACATAGAATCCAAAGAAGGAAAAGAAACAAGATATACAACGAAAGGGAAATCAAAAGGCCAAGAAGTCATTCTCATCATGGACATGAAGCTAGTCATCAGGAAATCTATTGTTCAATAAGAGAAGCTGATTCATAGTAAAGAAGAAAGAGATCATTCTGAATGCATAGAATACCACAGGGAGGCATACTTACTGGCTATTGGATATCAATTTTGGGATAGAAGCCATTGATAGACATTCCGCCATCAACACAAATAATTTGACCAGTAATATAAGCAGATGCAGGGAGGCAAAGGAATGCCACCAAAGATGAGACTTCTTTAGGATCTCCAAGACGTTGAAGGGGTGTTCGAGAATAAACCTCCTCCAGATACTCATCATTGCTTAGAACCTGGAAAGACAAGCAGAGTATCAAGCTAATAATCCAATACATATGGCGTCCATCCACTATTATAGCAATTGTAGTTTGTCCATAAAGCTACAGTTTTAACCTTTTTATAGAACGTGAGAGAAACAGATAAAATATCAATCATGAAGACAGAAAGGTATAAAGCTATTTGATTCCTTTTATTCAAAGTTGAATGATTTAATCTTATCAGCCCATGGAAATAAATTGGACTTAGTACGAAACAAACTAAAATCAACCGCATAGGTAAATCAGATAAATATCAGCCTCAATGCCTATATTTGTTGGAATTAGCATAAGTCCTTGACCATGCGAAATGCAGGAGGAGCAGGAAATGGTTCGGCTTTCACCAGAGTCCCATAGAGACATGGTAAGTAAGCAAACAATAAGTACCTTTTCTACCAACGAGGTTTTAATATACCAAGGTGCTACAACATTGCTCCTAATATTGTCTTTTGCCCACTCACACGCCAAATTCGGAGTAAGTTGATTAACTGCTCCTGGAACACCATAAGAGATGAAATGCAGAAAACTTGTTAACACAGAAACAGTCAAGCTGCATGATAGGTTCCATTACCATTTATTTACCTTTAGTTGCCCCCTGAAGAGACATCGATTTCAGTGAAACAAAACCAGAGACAGAAGATACAAATATGACACTTCCACAGCCAGAAGCTTTTAAGAGAGGATAAGCAAGCTGGCTCAAATGGAATACAGACTCAAAAGTTTGTAGCAATCAGGGTAGAAAATTCTTGAGGTGTGAACTGAACCATTGGTTTTCTTATATTTGTCCCAACATTGTTGACCTGCAAAACCAGGTATTAAGAGACAAATTTTCTTCAGATTCAACTGGACAGAATATTGATTTTTAAACTTAAGCTGCTAGATCACAATTTGATGATACAAAATGAAATGGGAATGGTTATGCAGATAATTGACTCTTAGAGAAGGAAGAAAAAGTTAGTATCAAGCTAGACTCATAACCAAGGACCTCATCCCATAAAAGATGGAATGAAAGCATGACAATTCCCAAGGACTCAAGCTGACATACTATTAATTTTAATATTATAACCAAAGGAACAGCCTAATAACGTACTCAAACTGTTACCTTGGGTTACTCGTATATCCTACTTGCGTAACTCACCCAACTGATGCATGGCTGTCAACTTCCTCCACTCGCCCTCAACATCCTGGGTCTTTGCACCACCCTAAATGTCAAAATAAGTATAGGTAATTACTCCATCGTCCTCCTTTTGATCAGATGCATCATGGCATTCCTCAACAGAGTCATTCAAACAAAACACAACCTCTCAAATGTAAAACAACTAGCAGGCATTTTCCTCACTCTGACTACCTATTCATTGGAGTGAGCTTCAAGTACATGGACTCATTGAAATTTCATTTTAAATGGGCATAAACCGACTGAGCATGTATAATCCCAAGGAATGTTCCACCCAAACCCTATTGGTGAGGAGTGGACTAAATCCTTATAAACAAACTCAATGCAATGTGGGACAAATTCCACTTATATTTCAACTTGCTCTAATTCCTCAATAGGTGATCTTCATCTAATGTAAAACTATGCCGGCCATAAATTACGATCCTAGCTGTACAATGTACTACTTTCTTTTCTTTATAGGCAACCAGATTAATCAAATCCCCTTCATCCACAACATTACCAATCCTATGCTATGAATCTACAAATAACTATACTTACCCCAAAATAAATAAATAAATAAACAGACAGTATGAAGTGTAACTTACAAGAATGTTAAGTTTGCCATTGAAAACAGATGACACATTATCCATGAGCCTCTCCCTTTGCTCCCCACAAGACACATCACAAACTGACCCACTAACCTTAAACCCTTCAAGTTCCCAACTTTTCAAGCATTTATCAAGCTCCGCCTCATTTCGACCACAAGTATGCACTTTTGCTCCAAAATCCACCAATTCTTCCACAATTGCGTGTCTACAAAAATACCCAACAAATAAAATATCACATTGCAGGTACTTGAAATGATTTTCTCCAATTAAAGACAAAATGGGTAGTCAAAGAAAGAAAAGAAGAGAGAGACAAACCCAATTCCACGAGTACCACCAGTGACTAGAGCTGTCATCCCCTGAAGTGACCAGCGATTCTCTCTCCTGTCTGTGGTTGTGGGCATGTTTTCATTGTTTCTGTTGATGCTTGCAAAAGTAGTTATCGATTTAATTGACCGATTATTATAGAGATTCATACGCTTTGTTGGTAAAATGATGATGGGGATAAAGGATGAATAGTGGGAAATCGCAGGAAAAGAAGAAACTTTTGAAGTGGGTTTACTGATTATGGCGGGACTCATTTTGAAGAATTTACTGATTGTTTGCTCTTGCTATGTCCGGTTTTTAATCTATTAGCTTAAGAACGATCTTACTTCTGTTTTCTTTTGAGGATTTTTTTTCTCTTTTGTTTTAAGTTTTTGGTGGTTTAATGGCGAATAAAAATAGAACTAGAATCTTAATTTATCAAAATATTACCCTATTGATTTTTTGGGTTTGTTTACAAGGTTTTACCCAAATGCGAGGTAATGGTTGCTAAATACCACCACCCCTTTTAAAACAATACCGCACCCCTAAATCTAAACTACCCAAAATACCCGTAAAAAAAAACACAAACACAAATCCAAATGGGTGGTGCTAAATACCACACTTCAATTTAATCAATACCGCACACTAAAATTTAAAGTGTCTAAAATACTCTTAAGTAAAATAAAAAAAAATTGTTTAATTTGTCGTCTACATCAATCGCCTGTAATTTTCATGCCCGATACCGTGGATATTTGCGCCCACTTTGAACGCAGGGGTAAAAACCTGCGCGTCAATTAGGCGTGAATGTTAGAAGTCTACGCCCAATTTGGGCGCAGGTGCTGTAAGTCTACGCCCAGTTTGGACGTAGGTGTTCAGATCATATAATTCATTGTGTATGCGGGGAGAAAGTTTAAGAGGCAAAATACTACGTACATGGACATGAATCCACATGATGGATGAAACATGATTGGCCTGATTCCATCTCCAAAGGTCTTATTTCTAAGTTTCTGAACATTTTATGTTCAACTAGCATTTCTTGATGAAATGTTTCAGGCTAATATTATTATATATAGCATGCTTCTAACAAAATTTGTTAAAATTAAAAGAAGGGTAATATTGACATTATATTATTAGGGGTGCGGTATTGTTTAATTTGGGGTGCAGTATTAATGCGAACTGTTTAAAATTATCCAAATTGAAACTCATTACGTCTACAATTTGACAAGTCTCTACGATATTATGAATAAGGGTTATGCTCTTAAATTTTCAGGTGATTGAATATTTCTTGATTTTTGCCAAAAATTATTATTCCCATCTACGAGTAATTCTTTGGACTAGTACTCAAGGAAATTAAATCATATATCAGATTGTTGTTTAAGTTTTCACAAAGTATCAAAATTATACCTAGCATGAAATCAGAAATATTGATAGAAATCATATTCAACCCATTTTCTTCGGAAAAAGAGTGAGATGTCAATCAATTGGTAGTATATCATCATACAAAAAGTTCATTTCTATTTTTTCCCATCTATAAATTCCGTCTTGAGCACGGCTACACTTTAGTATTAACAAAAGCAATAGGCCAGAATTAATTCTATTGGCAAAATGATTAATTTCCTACATTTTGAAACATATACATCGGAGCAATCGATTTCATTTTGGCAATAAAATTAAAAAGTACTTTAACCTTGATCAACACCCACTATTTCATTTTTCATGCAAGCCCTATACTTGATCATGGTAATATTCTTCTCAAATTGATCTAAAACTTCACAGCATTCCCTTCTAGCTCCACCCTGTTAATGAATAAGCAACCAACTTAAAACAATTGCAGAGGAAATTCATAAATGCATTCCACCAAACTGATGAATTTAATTAAAATGTTGCCTAAGGATAAAAGAGGGGACATAAAATAGAAATCCTTGGAAATCCACTTACCGTAGCACTATACTTGGTAGCAGGAGAGACAACTATAATCTTGGCCATATCATGGAGGGCAGAGGAACTCCCATTTGATGTTGATGAACAATATGGCAATTTCCTCGCTGATCTTCGAGTATAGCTCGTAACTATCTGATTTTTCTCGGTCATTTTCTCAACAGATTCAAGGGAAAAAACATGAGGCATTTCACAAGGATTGTTAGAGAGCCACCGGGTGTTAAACATGAAAGTAAAAGGCTGCCTTGAAATTTTCCTCCAAGGAGAAAACGTCTCTAGCGGTATTTGTAGGACACTTGGGGGTATTATTTTCTCATAAACTTGAGCTGAATAGCCCCATGCTATAGAAATGGACCAATTTTTCGACTTTTGGTAGCAAATAGTTTGCTGTAAGAGCCTAGACTGGTCGGCGTTGGCAGCTTTCATCAGATGATTCAAGGATTCATACAGGTTCATGAAGGGGAATAGAGGCTCAACCGCGTTAAGGTGGTGAAGAGACAGAGTTGGGGAATGTGGATGTGATGATAGAAACCCTGATAAGTCTCTGTGTAGATCAATCTGCCATAATATAAAAAATAATTAACCTTCTTATGATCAATATGTTCTTGCTGCTCTTAGCTACATAAAGTGTTTAAGTAATCAAATAGGAATAATTAGAATTGTAGGTAATTAAGTTACCTGATGAAACCCCTTTTCATGTGTTAGAGAGACACCCAAATCAGCCACACAAGACTGTAACATATGATCACTTCCATACAAAAAAGGGTACCTCTTAATACAGACATCCAAATTCTTTGCCAAGGCCTCAGCAAGAGGGTAGCTTAGAGCATAACCAGCTCCACCAAACGCCATCTCAAACGAGTGACCGACATTTGAGGCCACAGTCTCTGAATTCTCCCCAATGTAGAAATACTTTGTATGATCATACCTTGACAGAACCTCCACCAAATTATCTAAGAAGAGTATAGTATCATCATCTGTCATGACAAACCACCTAACTCCTCTGTCATGTGCTTCTCTAAAAGTCTCTAAAATCACCCTTACCATTCGGATGGCACTCCTCATTGGGTGCTTGTCGTAGGGTTTAAACCTTGACGTGTCCTCAGAGACCCGGTATGGGGGAGATGAGGTAGGCCAGGGGAGGAACTCGGTAGGTTCCCTGTCTAGGAAGAGGTATCCCTTGGTTACATTAGGTTTCCACCATGCCTCAATGTAGGATTTCCTAGACCTCCATGATCCAACCGTGCTTGCTATGCCTATTACAATGTGGCTAATGTTTGTAGGACCAGCATCAATAACAGTGACACTATGATCATTGTAGAAGGGCCCGGTTTGTCTCAATTGAGCCAAGTATTGTGGTAATGGGTCGAGGTGACGATTAGATAGCAGAATGTAAAACACAAAGAGAAAAACTCCAGTAAGGATGAGTGGCTTGTATAAGGCATTAATGTTCTTGTCTGACAAGAATGTCATCTTCTCTTAGATTTTGGCCAATCTAGCTGAAACTGATCGATGATGAAGATGACATTTTTAAACAAGGCTAGCTTTCAAACATGAAAAATGAAGGGATCACAAAAAGCAGCTTAAGTGTGTTAATTAATCTTAATTTGATTGCTGGAACTTACTGTGTTAAAAACGTTTCTTATGAACTTGGTGATAGTACATGTGACAAATCAGGAGTGCTTAAAAATTTACAAGTTTTGGTGCCAATGTGATTAAGAAGGGGTGGGAGTGCTTATCTTGTGGAGTTAGTTTTAACCGCATCGATTGACATAATTGCAGTTGTGATGGATCAATCATGTGAGCAAAACCAAAGGAACTTCATGTTTACTTGTTACTTGTTAGCCCAAGCTTTATATCATACCATACACAAATATTCACGCACTGTCCCAAATAAACGAGAGTTTCATTTTTGGCTGTGGCATGTGGTCTTGGTGGATCTCGTGCGACACAAGGATTAACCTTACTGTACTATGTTGAACTGCAAGAGAAATGTCTTCTGATCATGTTCCTGACTTTACTATGTTGTAGAAGGTCCATCTATATGAATAACTTGAGCATTAATCGGTTGCCGAAAGCTTTGTCATCAGCCCATCACAGGAAAACAAACATTATTGATTCTTGTCAACATAGACAAATCCTGCAAGATGTGCTTCAAGTATCCAGTTTCACACCAAACTTTGTATATGGAATGTGTTTTACTTCTTAACTCATCAGAATTGTGTCCCCTCAAAAAAAGCACACTGGACCTAATCAGGTACTTGATTAGTTGGCGCATAAGCTTACAATCTGAATTCTTAACACAGAAACAGCGAATCGCACGAATCGTCTATCATATCATGGTTCTAGGTAGGTGGGTTGTAGGCTTGTAGCCAAGATTACAATTTCACCTTTCAACCATTGTCAATTGCATAAAGGTTTTTTGGTGCAATAAGAAAAGTCACTTTACTAACAAGCTAGAAGTCTTCCTTTTTCCAAGTTTTGATGAATATAAAGGGCCGGGAAAGTGGTACATGGAAACAAAACGAGATACAGTAGTTATTTGAGCTATTGTCAAGCAAATATACATTCATCTTAGACTGGTATTCAAGAGGTGTCACTAATTTTAGTACAGAAAAGGGGGCGGGGGGAAGTAGGGGAGAATGAACAAGTTGACACATCTCTCTAGTTGATACATATATCACCCAAAATTACAAGAAACCAGAATTTTAAAAACCACAATGCACCAGGTATTTCATGCTGATTTGGGCAACGAGCCCAGGAGATATTCTAGGCATCATCAACATAGAAAGTTTCTTGCTTAAATAGACCACCAAATATGTTTCTTACTTCCTTATTTCCTTCTGATGACTTTTCTTCTGCTTGGGAAGGCTTTGGATTGGGTTGCGCCTTTGGCTTTGGTTTTGGGGCAGCTTGTTTGATCACAGCTTTTTGAGGAGGCAGATTTCGCGCCTTTGCCTGTCCTCTAACAGTGGCAATCTGCACTTTGGGGACCTCAATATTAGGGGTTTTCACAGCGCTGCTGAGCTGTGACCCAAATTTCTCCCAGGAGAAATCCGAGCCCAAGTCTTTTAACTTGTTTGATAGGATATCCATTGAGGTCCCTGCTTCCTCAGCCTTCTGTTTTGCTTCCTCCGCTAGACTACTAGCCCGCGCTTCTTGCTCTGAAAGCTTTTTCACTTCTTCTTGAAGCCTATTCTTAACCTCAGCTGCTTCACGGGCTTGGTCAGCAGCTCTAATTGCTTCCTCCTCGGCTTTTGCTTTTGCAAGTGCCTCTGCATACGCTTTCCTTCTTCCATCTTCAGGGATGACACTGGAAAAAAGCAAATTTTGTTACATCTACATATTCCATGGAGCACTTTTCTCTAATTTAACCCTCTTTTCCATAAAAGTGTTTCTTGAGGGACTTTTGAACACAGCCTGTACTTTAGCCTCCCCAGTCCCATATCCTGCCTATGGCGGGATCTAGACTGCATGTTGCTGTTAAAGGAACTATTAACCAGAAGACTTAAGTTGTTAGCAGCATTGGTGCAAAACGCCGATTCATAGTGCAGAATGTGATACCTGAAAAGTTCATCCAGAGACTTCAATTGGGCTGATGGGTCTGAATAAACCTCAACAACCTAAAAAAACAAATAGGGCAAGAAAGAAAATCTGTCAGCAATTTGTATTGTGATATTGAATCATAGCCCCTAGAGAAAGCCAAATTAGCTGGAATATTAAGCATCCATTTGCACATAAATGATAAAACCCTCTATAGCCCAAATGCCCCAGACTCTCAGACAGTATGGAAATCATTCCAGAGTGGCAGAGTAGAGATAAAAAAAACTTTCAATTCATAGACAATTAATCATAGGTGAATTAGTATGTTGAAGTTTGCATCTATGCAATATAACATGGAAGTTTAAAGATATCGTGCACATCATGCTTAATAATATCAATAAACAACATGACTTCAATTAGAGAGCACTGACTTAATTTGCTGATTACATTGAGGAAATTCAGACCTTGGATTAAACCCAATAAAGAGTATCTCAGCCTTTTCCATCAATTGCAACCAAAGTCGACTATTAACCATTACCACATATATATAATGAGAATGTACCTTATCTTCTGCTACTTCCGTATTTGAGAAGAGACCGGCCACTAATGCAGCCATCTGTGATCTTGGTACCTGTTTAGAGATACATACGAAACTACACAGTAAGATATCAACCAAAAACACGACAAGACGAAAGCTTTTGCAGAAGGGAAAACGAACCAAAAACATCTCATTTTTGCATACATTACATTACTTTGTAGTCGTTTTCGCCTGCACTTCCCTCAGCTGCCACGACAACATTGTAAGAACTCTCGGGGGCGAAGTCATCCGTCAGGGCCGTCCTAAGGAACGTGTATTTGACATCCATTTGGATGACCTTCTCCAGCAACTCACCAACAGTCAATGGCTGAGATTTAGAGAAAAGGTTGTTGAAAAACAAGGAAATCCCATCCAGCACATTGTTGGTGGAAGCAACTAATGTCGAATCATAGACGATCGCCACGTGGCCAACACCAGCCAGTTGGGCAGCTTCCACCACCTGCAGAGCGTCTGTCGTGGTAACCTCTTCCGCAGGGCCATTTTCTGTGGGACCAATGGTAACAACCACCTTGCTCGCATTCCCTATCGCTTTGGCTATTGATTCTGCATTATCGAACATGGATTCGACTGCATTTAGGCGTTTCGATTCTTCTGTGGATATGATCTGCCAATTGCTCAAGTAATTCAGCATCATAAAATTCCTGCAACCCTTTGAAGCTCTATGTATGTAGGGTAACATTTTGAGATTAAGTTCTTTATTGCTACCATTTACTTGCCCTGCTTTTATTATTCCTTATGAATTTGTATCATCCACATTTTTTAATCTTCTTATGATATACAAGATGTCTCTGAATCATTAGAAGGACTAAGACTGCATTAAGATCATTATTGATTAGGATATAGAAGGCAAAACCTTGTAAGCAGAGGCGAAACGAGCCAGTTCTTGAGCAGCACCAAGGTCAGGCACCCCAGCCCGGACCTTAAAACCTTCACGCAGTAGCATCTGAGCAACCCGGACACCCAGCTGCCCGGAAGCCCCAGCGACAAAAACTGTGCCGGCATCCTTCCGCCTACTGATGCCCCCCAATGAAGGTTGGCTACTAATAACTGGAATGAGTGACTTCACATCAGATATATTTCCCCAGTTGAACTGGAAAGGATTGAAATTGGCACTGTCCCCAGCTTGGCCTTCGCCTTCGGCTGATGATGAATCGTCGGTTGTTTTCCGGAGCCGGAACGAGGGAAAAGGACCAGCATTTTTGGCAAAGATGGTGAGCTGCCTTGGTCTTCTTCTAACCAACCTTGAGTTGGGTGTAGTAGTTAGCAGAAATGAAGTGGACGAGGCGCTGCTAGTGCTTGTGCTAGCCATTGAATTGAAAATTTGAGTCCTTTGTGATGTTAGTTTGGCCTCAATAAACAAGCATTCAGTCACACATCATTTTTTGTTTCTGATTGTGACAAACAGAGCACAACAATAGCCTCAGCTCAGAGGAAAGGAAATGATTTGCTTATCCAGATTTTGGGATGTTAGAGGAATTTGGCCAATGAAACTCAGCCACGGAAATACTATCTTTAACAATAATAACTGGCTACCAAGTCTTTGGATGGAATCATTGTATGGGCCAATTGAGCCATTGAGGCTTACAAGACAAACCCACTCAACCATTACGCAAATTTTTAAGCGGTTTTGGGTATATGTACTCCTCTAGTCCTCCTATAGTTTTTTGAGGACTTTATTTTTACTTGAGCCTAAAAATACATATTTATATGCTTTGGAGTACATGCACCTCCCGAAATTAGGATACAATTGCCATGTTATATTCAGACATGTCAATATCGGAAAAAATAATCTATTCGATGAGCGGGTTCAATTATTCCAAACAGAGGAATATCACAGGATAATTATCTCTCCTCATCCAAATCGTCCACATTTTTTCTTCAGTGATTTAATCGTTTACACGAACATTAGAAAAGATGCTTATGGCTGAAAAAAGGTTCACAATGTTCTTGGTGACATATTGACAACCCAAGTACCAACGTTGCAACCCCATGTTCATGATCAGGAAGAGGATTCTATACTCAGGAACATTGTCCCCTAACCATGAGGTCGAAGGTTGAAATTCTATCTCAACCTTTGTGCCTCCTCTACCATAAAAAAAAAAAAAAAAAAGTCCAAATTGGAAGTTACATGCAGTCGCATTGCCTGGTTATATAACTTCCTACTCCTTCCGGTCCATAAAACCTTTACACTTGGAAATAGGACGCAGACCCAAAAAAAAAAAATACATACGGGCACTATTGTTCCAAACATACCCTTAGAAGAGACATGGGTGTAGTGGGTTTAAGAAAGAGAAAATACACTTGTGACGGGTAATTAGAGGGTGGGTGGATAGGATTTTAAGGGAAATGGAAAAAGGAGAGTAACTAAGGGAACATAAGCACATGGGGTGAAAAGTAAAGAGGGGCAACATAGAAAATAAACTTTAAAAGCAATAGAAAATGAACTCCAAAAGCATTACCATTTAAGAAAACATAATGATTTTCATGAGTTTAACCAAAAGGAGAAGTGTAACACTTACCACGGATCGAAGAATTATATAGTGCCCAAACTTAAAGTGCAATACATGGGGCAGGAGGCAAACCAGTCCGGTCAACCCAGTTCACTGCCTGGTTCGCTAGACGGTCTGAACCCGGTTTACTACCCGGTCTGAACCCATTTCTAGGGCTGGTCTGGATTCGTTCGAGCCGCGGTCTGAACCCGGTTTGAGCCACGGTCTGAACCCAGTTCTAGCCACGGTCTGAACACGGTTCGAGCCACGACCGAACCCGGTTCAAGCCGCGGCCTGAACCCGGTTCATATTGAGGTCTAACCCGGTTTATAATCCGGTCTGACCAGTTCAAAGCTTAGTCTGAACCGGTTTACAGTCCAGTGATCCAGTCTATGTTATATCCAGTCCGGTGTCGGACGGTCTCGAGTGGTTTGGTCTGGTTTGGGTCCAGACCAGTGAACAGCCCCTGCCATATCCAAATAACACTCCAAATCATGACCAAGAGTTCAAATAGAACCCAACACTGGATGATCCTGCTGTGATAAGTGGGCCAGATAGGAAGACATGAAAACCATATGCTCATGTATGACATCTACACTCAGCACCACCAGCATAATGTGTGTTTAGTTGAAGCAAGTACATTGCCAAAATCACAAGTCATGCTTGTCCCTGGAGATACCATTGCACTCAAGCTAGAAAGGATCGCAAGGTATTGCATTCATAATACAAGTACGTACAACTGACTTTTGTTGCCAATGCGGGCAATGCCAGCTGATACGACAACACCCTACTCTACTTGAGATCAGCAACTCTCATACCACAATAATTTCCCACAGACCAAAACCAACAAACAAGCAGGATGTCAAAGCCAGTTACAAACCAGGCCTCCAACCTAATCCACCCAACTTACTCAAGAAAAAATAATAAGACGGATCTCTGCTTTCAAGCATAGAAAAACACCAATGCCAGCTCTGCTTCGTAATACGTCCGTTGCACCCAGCACAACACCAACAGACTCACATAAAAGGTACAGGTCTTTATCAATAAATAAACTTACAAAAAAAAAAAAAAAGATTATTTTACAGCAAAGTGATGAAAATGAAACATAAGTATGGATGAATAAGCAGCTGGCTACAGCAGGTATATAAGAAGTGAGATTCTCCCGGCAAACATTGTGATCCTATCCAGAGATGCCTTGACCAAATTAGAAGAGTGTGATTGGTATTAGACAAAAAAGAATACAAATGACAGAAAACGATGGTTCTCTGGAAGGCATCCTAAGGAAAGCAGCAAAGGAGCAAACAATACTTCACATAGACGTAAAGACTACAGTTCCTCACAAACTGATGTGTATATCTCCCCATACTTCTATATTATGTGTACACTGTCCTATTTAACAATGCCAAACATAAGAAGCTCAATAAGATTTTGGCCAACTTGAAAGCACGTCAACGTCAACATCAACATCAAGCATGGTCCAACAAGCTGAAATAAGCACAACAAAGCTGAATTCCACTCAAAAATAAATCAAAACTGGGAAACGTATGTCAAAAAAGCAGCATTTCTCAGATAGCCAACTTACTAATACAGTGTCGTAATGTTAGGATGAGCATAAAGCATGTGGGGGAATGAAGATAAGTAGAAAAGCATGTGGATACCAGAAGATTTCAAGCGCCTTTACTTCACAGAGCATAACTGAAAGGAAATCAGGAATTCTATACTCTTAAAAGATACAAATCACTTCCCTTCATGAGAAATAATAAAAGAAGAAGACTCATAACTTCATAATTTACTAGGGAAGGCAAGAAAACGCAGCATTACAAGATATGTTCCATGGAATCCATAAAATAAGCCATCAAGTCCCGCTTCTTGAAAAGAAGCTTCAGTGTGTCGAGGATCAAACTTCAAAGGCAGTATAGCACATGACAACAAATTGAAAAGGTATATTATAGAAGCAAACTGTAAAGCCACACAAAGCTTCACAACCTTGATCAGTAGCGGTATTTTGCTTCAAATCACACAAAAATTGACGAACTCAGCCTTGCAAAGTATTTCAGAAATGAGAAAACCAACACAAAGGAAAGACATGCATAGCCTCGCTAATCTTCAACTCAAAGCTCATGTTTACTACAATAGAAAAGCCAAAACAATTTGGCAGAACTTAACACAGGCATCTAACAACTACTTTTGCTAAACGATAGATGCAAAAGAATGCCTACCCAAATGGAGGAAGGTATTACCAATATCACAAAGAGGATGCTCCCAAAGCTAGCACCACGAAAATTTTAGAGAAAGAGTCCAAGAACACCTCTCAAGCTGCCAATAATACAAAAGTAAGCATACAGGATAGTGAAAAAATAAGGTCTACGTTAAGCAATTTCAAAGCATCATAACAAAGCCTATAGGATAGAGAGACTTGCATCTGCACCTAAAGAGACTGCACTGAAGGACCGAAAATACTTCACCTGATTTGCGCTGAAAAAGTAGGCCAGCTCAGGTTCTCAACCACATCTAGTTGGAATATTCTCATCTATCAATTAACCAGAAAGCTGACTTAGTACCAAACTCAAGACAAGCATTATGGCACCAGTTGGTATAACTTCCTCTCAAAAAAGTGACAACCATTGGATTGAATGAATAGTATTAACATTAATTCGACAAACTTCTGTATCAATACATAAACCAATCAATGACATCACAAATAAGAATCAGTTCAATGCTGTAGCCAACAGGAAAGCTGACCACGCACAAGTGATAGCTCTCCGCACATTCTACACATGCAACAAAACAAATTCCCATTGAACAGAAACAGTTATTACCGGAATATATAGCAGCAAGTTCGGCATACAGTTGCAGTCAAGAGATTATCTCAGGAAATCCTCAACTATCCATCTCAGCTGCGAGCAGCAAAACACAGACTACATTAAAGAGATATCAAGTACAATAAAACATTATATAAAGTACACCACAGCAAAAACAAAAAGACTTCATAGGAATTGTCTAGCAATGACAAAATACGAAAGCAATAGAGATCCAAAACAGCAACAGATCTAGCGACTAATGCCCTTCTTTGCTCTAAGAGACTCAAGAGCCTTTTCACGTAGCTCAATCTCAAGTCTTTTCTTCTGTGATTCAGTGTCTACATCTTCACTTGAACACTTCTTTAACCTATGTTCACCATTAGAAGCATTGGCATCCTTCTCATTGTTTTCCATATCTGAAGAGGAAATATCAGCATCCTTTGACTTCCGCTTGCGTTTGCTAGCGCGTTTTTCTTCTTTTCGTCGATGTCTCTCCTCACGGCGACGACGTCGCTCCTCTTTACGTAATTTTTTCTCTTCCTTCCGTCTTCTCTTAGTTTCCTTTCTATCTTCCATCTCGGATTCAGAACTACTATCATCTGATGCTCCTTCTCGTCGACTTGACCTTCTACGCTTCCTTTTATCAGCAACTCCTGCTCTTTGCTTATCACTTCCCTCAGATCCAGTATCAGATTCAACACTGGAACTCCTCTGGTTAACTTTTTTATCTGTATTCACCAAGGATTCGGACATGATAGTATCCCTAGCATCTTTTGCATGAGAGCTTCTCTTCTCATCCGACTTCAATCCATCCCCAGGATAGGATATATCAGGCCTCTCATCAGATAAGGAACCTTTACGTGGAGACTTCTTTGGACCACGATCTTCCTTTACAGAGACTTCCTCACTGAAAATCAAGTGGTAATAAAATGGAAGGATGTTTTTTTGTGAAAAAAGCAACATAGTCATGCAATTAAAGCCGCCAACAATACTACAATACACTAAAATTACCTCCTCATCTCATTGACTTTCTTTCGCGAATCAGTACTATCATTACGTCGATGGTCAACAGGCCTGTCAGGCTCCCTGCTTTTGCTACCAGATGACCTGGCGGATTCTCTTTTAGTTGACTTGTTTTTATTCTCCTCATCCTCCCTATTAAAGTGGGTTTCATGTCATCAGAACGTTTCAGCAAATTGAACATTTCATTAGTTATATAAATATGGATTTAGAAAAATGCAGCTTAAAAAAACAGCATCTCAAATTTTGAAAAAACCCAACCTGGATATTTGCAATCCCTTGTCACTTCTTACTGGGCTGGCATGACGAGTTCTCTGGTCTCTCACCTTAGTAGGAGGACTTTGGCTTCCATCAAGAGTCCTACCCCCTGCTTTCTTATTAGGACTCTCATATGAACTGGCCAACCTGTAAGCAATAAAGCATATTATAAATTAAAAAAGAATCCCAGAAAAAATGATGATTTAACAATTATATTCTCTGCAGCAGAAAATAGGGACCTCCTATCTTCAACAGAACTCCTAGATCGGGTAGGAAGAGACTCTAAATAAGCTGGAGGCTTCTCTGGAGAAGGTGATACTGATGGTACTTTTCTGCGTGACTGCTCTCTCTCAGATTGATCTCTCTGAGGTGACAGTGAAATAGGTTGTCTACGCGCCCTCATGGCAGGCTCAGCTGGCTCAAGATTCCTGTAATGCTACCTTATATAAGATCTTCAAGCACAAAACATCCCCAACCAATGTTTACTTAGAAGAGAAAGAGAGAGTAGTTTCTAGAGAACAAAAAGATAAGAAACAGCAGCCACTCAGAACCGCCAACAGGCTAGCATGCACCTAAGAAATTATTGAGATAAGGCACAGACATAGCAAAAAATGATAGAGTTGCTAAAAGAGGGGAAATTCTCAAGTAAAGAATTACCGGGTTCTTTCTGGACTGGATCCACGTAGAGATTTCAGCATCATTGGTGATTTCATCTTAGCTGGTGAAACAGAGCTACCCCTAATAGGTGAAGCAGAATTCCGGCTTGCAGGCGACAAAGATCTGCTTGACAAAGGAGTAGGTGATCTTCTTCGAGCTGGACCAGGTGATCTTCTACGAGCTGGACCAGGTGATCTTCGTTTAACTGGAGATGATGGTCTGCGACGCACAGGAGATGGAGACCTGGGACCCCCAGATGATGGACTCCTACTTTGATCAGGGGATGGAGACCTACGGTGAACTGGAACTGGAGACCTTCTACGAACAGGAGACTGGAACCGACGTCGGACAGGAGACAATCGCCTACGCTGAATTGGAGATCGCGACCTTGAACTTGAAGTTGACCTTTGTCTACGCCGGCGAACAGGAGAAGGGGATCTGCGTCGCCTAGGGGAAGGTGATCGCCTCCGCCATGGAGAAGGTGACCGACGCCGTCTAGGAGAAGGCAACCGATGTCGCCGAGGAGAGGGTGACCGGCGTCGTAAAGGTGACCGAGACCGGCGTCTTAAGGGAGCAGGAGAGGGTGATCTGCGTCGGAAGGGGGATGGTGACCTCCGACGTACAGGAGAGCGAACTCTACGCCTCCCAGGAGATGGCGATCGATAACGCGCATATGGAGAAGATCGCCTTCCAAAATTAGATCTATGTTTAGGAGATAAGGAATGCCGGGCCTGTCTCCTGGGAGTGACCGATCTCCTTCGGGGAGATCGGTTTGTCCTCTTGGGAGAAACTGATCGCCTTGTTGCCCTAGGAGAACCTGAAATGCTCCTGGAAACACTTCTCTCCCTGAAATAAGAGACACCGAAACAAAGACAGTTCAGCCCTGATGTCACTGTCCTTCACAGAAACAATATTAAAGAAGAAGCTCAACGGCCAACTTGTGCATTCAGGAATATAAGCACATACTTTGAGTAACTTCTAGAATTGGAATATGATTTGCTAATTGACCTAGACCGTCCACGGCTGCAAGGAGTGAAAACAAGGTCAAATAAGATACTTCAAAGTTGGCACAAACTATTACACAGATAAATAATTTATATGCAAAATTAAATAACTCAATGAAAATAGATACCGATGAGGTGAAGCCGAACGGTCAGATGAATATGGTGACTTGGAAGATCTGCAAAAGAGAAATAGTAAGTGGGATAGCACTTCTGTTATTATCGAAAAACAGTCAAGAACTGGAGGAGAACCACGAACACAACAGTCACTAACCATTCACCAAAGACCTTTCATATTTATAAAGAAAGGACAACTGAATGAGAAGGAAAGAGGCTAAATAAAGACATGCAAACAAGAGGCGTAAAAAGAAAACAACTTATTGACAGCAATGAGAGCATAGAGATAGCCATGCAAATTAAATAGAACTAAACCCAAAGGACGTTATCCCTCAACAACACAACCACCATCTCAATCCAACCCACCCCATTTCCCAACAACAAAAAGGTGGTGAAGTGCTATCTCCCTTTTCCTTTTAAGGATAAAAGGTACCCGAAATCTCCATACAAACAGGTTTCCTGGAAAGTATGTGTGAAGTCCATCGACAATGTCAAGAACAACTTAAGGCAGACAAAAAAAATAATACAGCTAACCAGTAACCAACATAGACAGGTAACCTCAAAATAATGGTTCTAGAAGGAAGAGCACCGAGCATCACTAAGAACTCAAAGGCGGCAAAATAGAGTTACAAGGAGAACTCACATATGTAAGTGGATAACCCACTGCAAGCTTCACCCTCGATAAGCTCTCAAGTCCCAACAACTATGATATTTATAAAATAGCAAAATGACAATGTACACAATGTGCAAAAGTAACTGCTACAGCCCCAGAGTGATCTTGGTTCCAGCAACAAGCACTCTCTGAGAGAAATAAATCACCATTTAACACAAAAGAAAGAAAATAAGGCAACTAAACCTCAGCTAAAAAATTCACCATAATGCTCCACCAGTTCAGCTCATCGTTACATGTCAATTTACTTGTTCTGGGCATTGTAGCAAGTATATTTCCAAGGGCATAAATGGCAGAATACTATGAACATGCAAGAAAGATACAGTGGTCACAGAGCATAGGCCATCAACCAAAATGTATGCAGCACCATGCAAATGGCAATGAGTTAAGCTAGTCCATAGACTATTTTCATTGCTAACCTTTTCCTTCCTCTAAAGCCATTGGTTGCACCAGCTCCATTTTCTTCTCCAGAATGAGTATCAGGACCTCTTTGCGATTGCACCCTTCTTTTATCAGCAGAATTGTCATCAAGCCCACCATCCTACAGTAGTTTGAGGTAAAGGATATGAACCCAAATAATTGCAGAACCAAGCTGAATGGCCATAAGAAACAGAAAAGCAAGTTAACATTAAAATACTGAGCTCTAAAGACGCTAACTGTAGCATGAAATGAATAAAGGTACCATTTTTCTCGCTTTGTCATGTTCAAACTCTTTACTTTCCTTCTCTCTCCTTCGCTGGATTTCATCAAATATACGATCTGTCTCTGCCTGCATGATTCATAGAAGTTAATACACTAGTTCAGACAACTTAATAGTATATATGAGGCGGAAGTTATGAATAACCAAACCTTTTTCTTCCTAGTTTCCTCCTCCTTAGCATCCAAGAATTGTTGAGGAACACCACTAGCATTCGTCTGGGCACTGAGGAGAAGCGTCCACAGTTCTTTCATGAACTTGCCAGTATTTTTCTCCATGAAACCAGTTAGCTGAATTTGAACCTGCTTTCCATTGATTTCCTGCCTCAAATGAATATGAAGCTAAATCGTAAATACACATTGTACATCTTAGGGAGAAACACTGATAATAACACGTGAGATTACATTTTAGTGAGATAGCTAGGGCAAGCACCTTATTTGGTGTCAAAAAAGGTAGCAAGTAGGACACATGCATAAAACGTAATATCAGGCCAAAGCATACCATGTTTTACTATTGTAAGCACTATGACTTAACAATAACAGCTATACCAGTAGGTTCAATTCTCTAAATAGATCAATGTTTTCTTAACTTAACCAGAAGAGTAAGCTGATAGACCAAAAGAAATAGAGATATCAACAAATAAGACGACTCAAATTTAACAACTCATGATCAAAATCGCAAAATTAATCAACATTTACAATACTACTAGGATTACCTTTCCTTCAAGAAGACCATATATGAAGTTAATGAGCACTTCGTCTTCGAATCCAAGCAGCTCGGTAACTCGTTTAGCAATCCATGGCTTGATAACATCCATTTTCACTTTTGCAATTTCAACCTAACAACCAAAAGCCATCACAGTTAAAATTAGTTAATACAAATCAAGCCAAATTTCAGATTTCTCCTCGTTAAACTGCTGCAAATAATTTCATTATTCAATCATAACGAACAAAAAGAACAAAATAACGAACCAAATGTTCCAATTCAGGAGCAAACTTCTGCGTCTTGAGCAACTTAGCTTGTTTGTTTGAGAACCGAGTGTCCTGATCGGCGGACGTACCCTAATCCAAGGTAAAACCCAATTCCAATCAAACAAAGCCAATGTACAATTACAACAATATTAGCTAACAAAACAACAATCTCAAGTAAATAAACAAACAAATACAGTGATTTGATCTAGAACGACAATTGCATCGACAATTGAAGTTAACTGATAAACTAACAAATACTCTATCAATTAATCAGTAATCACAAGTAAATTTCATCTAGCAAATACCTAATTTCATATTCGACATTATTAAATCAACAATTTACAATTCATATATCATCAAATTCAATAAATAGATTAAAAAAGATGAATTACCCGGAAAAACCCGCCCGACATTTTCTAGGGTTTTGAGAAAAGGCCCGTTAGGGTTTGATTGAGAAGCCGATTTAGCGACGTTCGAGAATTTGTGCGACGAGAAGAGCGCCGGTAGATTGGAGATTTGTGCGACGGATTGGCCACTCAAGTGAGAGGCATTGTCGAAAGGTGAAGCGCTAAATTGATCGACGATGTGAGAGACGAAGGGAGGCAGAGAGAGAGAGAGAGAGAGAGAGAGAGAGAGAGGAGTTCGAAATATCTGTGTTTGCTACAAATGAAGAATTAGCCCTAGTACGTTTGTTGCGCATTTACGAGATTAGACATGGTTTGAAAGGAATACGAGAGGTGAAGGGTTTCAACTTTTTGGTCTTTTCGTGAAATTTGTGAATTGTGTGATTCACTCGTATATATAGGCCCTGGTTTCAGTTTAGTTCATTTGGATTTGACCGACTTAAAATCATGGTTTTAATGATTTAGATTTGTTGAGGGGGCCGTATTTCCAAATGAGTACTTTTAGTAAGGGGTCATTGTCACATTGGTCTTTTTAGTAGCGCTGGTGACGACTGAGTCTTAAAACTATTTGACTCGTGCACTTAAATCCAAAAAATGGCCCGTCGACCAAAAACACGACCCACTTTGAATTTTTCTTATTTATTGTATTTACCTACCTTTTTTTTTACATTTATTGTGTTTTTGTTGCTGTTGTTGTTGAGTGGCTTCCTTTTTGCTGTTGAGTAGCTTTAGTCTCCTTCAAAATGATAGCTCCAGATTTGATTTTGGTGTACTACTTTTCCTCTCTTTTTGCTGAGCTTGATTTTTCCTGCTCTGAAAATTCGATTATCCGTCACAATTTCTCTCGCTCAACCTCACAGATTCTCTTGGGTTTTCTCTCTCTTTCGTTTTCTTTGTCACAATGGTTCAAAGACTTCAAACCCGCCAAAATGGGTATAGTGAATAAATAGGAGTTAGACATTTTGTGGGCATTTACAAAAATACAATAAATGTAAAAAAAAAAGGTAGGTAAATACAATAAATGAGAAAAATTCAAAGTGGGCCGTGATTTTGGTCGGGGGGATCGATTTCTGGACTTAAGTGCACGAGTCAACTAGTTTTAAGACTTAGTTGTCGCCGGCGCTACTAAAAAGACCAATGTGGCAATGACCCATTACTAAAAAGACTCATCTGAAAATGTGGCCTTTTTGAGGGGGTTTGGTAGATTTATAAATACACAAAAACTTGTATGAAATCTTCTCAAAAAAAAAAAACTTATTTGAAATGGTTATATTATAGTTTTTGGTGAGACGATGGTCACTTTTTAATAAAATAAATTCACTGTTTATAATGAGTGACCCCTTATTCCTAAATAATGATTCTATTTTTTTGTGAGTTGGTCTCACACAATACTTGCTCTTATAAATAATATGACTGCTTTAGCTTTTTTTGAGGGATTATGCAGAATTCGCTCTCATAATGGTTATGAAAATAAAAGGTCGGAATCATAGTAGTAAAAAAATATATATAGAAATGTCGTGATAAAAAAATTCTAAATCATAGTAAAGTTAATATTTCAATCTCAATTTGTTTTTAATGTGATCGATAATCCTGGATACATGTGAATATTAATAAACAGGATATACTCATATACATTTACATTTTGCATTGACAAAAGCTCTTATTATACAAGTTTTAAAATTTTTGTTATAAATGATGTTATATTAGTACTTTCCAAATATAACAACCTTGTTTATGTCCACTTTATATGTGGATTTTTTTCTTTTGTGTGGGAATTTTCAAACAACAATTGAATAATAGTGATCAGGGTATTCAGTGAATAGTGTATACCTTAATTTCTTCTCGCAAATTCATTAGAATGTAATTTTATTATAGTAACATACAACAAATCTTAGCGTAGAGTTGAAAATGTCATTATATTGAGGAGCTAAATTATCATGACCAAACCATTCTATATACTTAACATTGTGAAAACTACCTGTCTTACCATATAAATAATTCAACATGAATAATCGATCAAAATATGTTTTTTTTTTTTTGCTACGCAAACTCCTTCACTTTCATTACTTAGAACCAGAATTTCCAGCAAAGTTTTCATACATCATATGGACTAGTGACATCTCAAAAAAACCAGAGTGGTTATGAGACGCGGCCCAAGCAGTTAGGTTGTGAGCAAGAGTATTAGAAGTCCTATGGAGAAATCTAATCTGAACATTAAGAGTAATACAGAAGTTCTTGATTTCCTCAAGGCTCCTTCTATGCTTCCAGGGGAGGACTCCATTGCTTGTAATCTGGTCTCCAACTCCTTTCGCATCCGAAAATATGACAGAGTCTTGCACTTGGGTGGCGTGGCAAAACTTGAAGATTTGATGAATGGCCTAAATTAGTGTCAAGTGGCCTAAATTTCAGCAGTGAAGGCATCTTCAGCAGTAGTAAGATCAGCTCTAGCATTGACAAGTTCGTTGTCTTCCTCAAAGAAAGACCATGTTTCCATATATGCCAAAAGGATAGATACCATGTTTCCATATATGCCACTTGACACTTGTATAATATTTTCAGTTATTACCAAGGATCGGTTTCCGAATATATATGTTGAAAATTTTGACTTCACTAAGATAAATGCATGAGCTTGATCTTTCGATAGGTTGTGAATTCTCTCAATGAGATAAGGGAATAGGCAGAATTCGCTGTCATAATGGTTATGAAATCATAAACTAGGCGGACATATTTCCTATGAGAACATTTGGAACAATTTGATGAGGTGCCACAAAGCTATCTTATTATTTCCTAAGATGGATGAGCTTTTAAGCATGGACAAGGTCCCTTACATGTGTTATCATCAACATCTATTGATAGATTAGCTACGGTAACTTACATGTGTGCCATGATTTTTTTCATTATGTGTGTCACTCCATTTTATACCGGGTTATTTGGTTTCAACTGAATCATATGGGTCCATAACTCATGACTTTGCCCTATATTTGTCACCCAATCATATTTTCATTCAAAAATTATTCAAGTAATCACGATATTTGTCTTCAGTTGTTAGGAAGGTACGATAATAACCATACACTTAAAAAAAGAGCACAAAGCAACACGCTTTTCAAAACTCTTTACTTAGACTGCCTTCTCAACATTAGGGAATAAGAAAACAAACAAACATCATTTTAGACAACGATAAACTTCAGTTGTACAATCAATCTCATAAATACAATAAAATCACAATCATGTGTATGCATCCTTCATCGCATGCTAGTAAAAACTAATAACCAATAGTATCTACCCTTTAAAAACTCCAAATTTTGGGTCTTACTCGACATTCAATTGCCTTGTCATGTCAATTTTTTTTTCTTTTTCCATTTTGCTAACTACAACAACTACTCATGAATTTGTTAACTTGTAAGATCGAGGAGGTTAAACTAAGAAACATATATTCAAGACTCGTTTTATATGCTTTTTATGCATCCCAAAAAAACATTCGAACTCCCCATTATAATTATTTTTTACTAGGGTGCAAACGAGTTGATGCACTCACGAACAGCTCGTGAAAATACTCGGTCAAAACTCGCTCGATAATAAACGAGTCGAGCAAGAGCACCAATTGAAGGCTGAACACGAGCACTCTCCTACTCAGCTCGTTTAACATTTTCATAGGTTATATTGCTTTCAAAATTACTCATAGTTTGCTCGTGAGCAACTCATGAATGACTCGGTCAAAGCTCGTTTAAAACTCGTTCGATAAAAACGAGTCGAACACGAATATCAATTTGATGCTCGTTTAATAAATATGTTGAGTACGAACTCTGAGGGGGTAGCTCAACTGGTAAGACATCTCTCAAATATTCCAGAGGTCCCAGGTTCGAGTCCTCTCAGAACCACTGGAGATTTTACCGATCGTTAACTTCAAGGCCCATGTTATTAGTCAAGCAAAACTTGGACACCCATATTATCTAAAAAAAAAAAAGCCGAACAAACACTATAATACTCGACTCGGTTGGCTCGTTTGCATTCCTGTTTTCTACAACCCAATGTCACAAACTATAGTAGCATCTTCCCATTTCCACGACTAAAAAAAAAAAAAACAAAAAAAACTTCCCATTTCCACAAATGGGAAAATTCCCCAAGGAAAGTAGAACGTCACAAACACCGTAGGGGGAAACAAGAAGATGTTCCGAGACTGTCCCTTGTCCACTGAACTCTTCACCGCCATCGGCCCATCACAAAGAGAAGAGAGGCCTTAACACAATCACTAGCTCAGCAGATCATGACACGTGGACCCAAAGCAAAATATAAACGGATGCAAACCTATTTATATTCCAATCTTTATTCTTCCCCCTTCTTATTTTCCGATTTTCTCATCCGCCTGCCTCATTTTCTCTCTCCTCTCCTCTCATCTTCTCCTCCCCCCCCACTCTCTCTCCGCCGCTCTTTCTCTCTCCTCCAATCCCCAACCGCCATTAATTCGACCTTCGAACTCACCGATTTCTGTTTGACTCGGCGAGTTCGTCCTCGAATCGACGAGTTTAATCGGTTCCGATTCGTTCTAGAACCGTCTAGAAGATTCGTTTGTTCGCTTTAAGTAATGGCTACATCGACTACTAGCGCTGTTTACATCCACGTCATCGAAGACGTCATCAACAAGGTTCGCGATGAGTTCATGAACAACGGACCTGGCGAAAACGTTCTCCACGAACTCCAAGGGGTAATTATTGTTTATTTTTCATATAATTTTCATGTTCTTGAATTAAGATTTTGTGACAATGGTTCATTATTTTGATTCTGGTATGGAACTAGGGTTTCTGGTTATGATATGGTTAATTAGGGTCTGTGGGGAGTGAGATTGGTGTGGTTGAGTACTGAATTGTTTCTGATCTGATTGGTTTCTAGGGTTTTGTGATTTGTAGATTTAAAAGTGAAATTGATGTGGTTTTTTTTTTGGTTTTTGTAGTTATGGGAACTGAAAATGATATCAGCGGGAGCGGTTTTGGACCATAGTGAAAGGCCTTCGGTTACGAAGCCGGTTGCAGGGGCCGGTATAGCGCCTGTTCATGATTTGAATGTGCCTTATGAAGGGACTGAAGAGTATGAAACCCCAACTGCTGAGATGCTTTTCCCTCCAGTAAGTATATCTGTACTAGTAGAAGTGAAATGGAATCACTATATTGTTAGACCCTCTAGCGATAATTCAAACATAACCTTCATATGTAAGCAAACAATCTGAATTCTGAACATTGGTTTGTCCTATTTAACGTGGAGCTGCAAAACCTCGCTTAATTGATAGGGGTAAATAGTAAGGCTGTATACGATTTACCCTTCCTAGACCTCGCTTTGGCGGGAGCCTTTATATGAGATGGTTTTCCAAACAGTAACAATATGTGAAGTTCAGGTGTTTTCTTTTTTTTTTTGACAGAAGTGAAAGTGGAGTTCAGATTATTTTGTATGAAAGAGCCGACTTTTATTTATGTCAGTATTTTGTCCTTTTAATTTATTACATATTTTGTTGCTGTTGCAGACACCACTGCAGACTCCAATTCAGACTCCTTTGCCTGGAACAGTGGACAGTTCCATGTACAATATTCCTACTGGATCGTCAGATTACCCTACTCCTACTTCGAATGAAGGTGCCAGTGGCCCAAATGAGATAAAAGCTGGAGCTGGAAGGCCTAGTCCATATATGGTATTTTTAAACCTTTTAGTGCTCCATTGGTCAAGTAGTATTACTGTCTATTTTTGTTAAGTATTAAGATCATGATTATGGGATTCTGTCCATCAGTCTGTGAATTACAAATTGGGGAAGTTCTTTCTGAAGTGCAAAAATACTTTCGGCAAATACGAGAAAACATGCCCTGTAGTTCTTGCTAACCATTTCGTAATATAAGATTCTTTGATAAAATTAATATAAAGTTAGAGATTTTGTTTTTTTTATTCTTTTACTTACAGTTGAGTTGGTGTAAGTTGGTTAACCTTACTAACTTTTCTGGTATTCACTTAAATTCATAGTTGTATTACTTTGGGTATTTCCACTGTGCTTCGATGACTGAGTTATGATTTGCTTTATTACACCAAAAGGTTGTACCTAATGTACTTGGACAGGATTCCTTGTTTCAGTGCATCGCATACAGATTTTGATTTCTGCATAACCTTGGTTAAGACTTAAGACACCTTGTTTCTATTCATCGACAATTAGAATTAATGTCGTATCAGCATCAGGCATTTGAGAGCCATTGTGTGGTCTATTGTCATGGTGATTTATGAAGTGGTTAAGGCTGAAACTTTGTGGTCTTGCAGCCACCGCCTTCGCCCTGGATGAATCAGAGGCCCCCACTCGCCGTGGATGTTAATGTTGGTAAGTAATTAACAGAGGATATCTAATGCGATTTTTCTCCTCCACTGTTTTGTTTCTGTTCAGATTCAAGGTTCTCCCCACTCACATAATGAATCCTGGCCTTGTTTGTGTTGTAGCTTATGTAGAAGGTCGAGAGGATCCTGATAGAGGAGGAGCCTCACAACCAGCAACTCAGGTGAGTTTTAATCTCTGCAGACTGTAATGATCCTCTCTCTCTCTCTCTCTCTCTCTCTCTCTCTCTCCTCTTTTTTTTTTTTTGGCCTGAGATGGGCAACAGGGCAATTATTGGTGACAATTATGGACTTATGGTTGATACTAAATTACCTTTTTGTTGGGGGCGCATTTTACTTAATTACATAATATGTAAAGGAGTACTTTGGATTACCTTGTTAAGCACTCTCTGTTTATAGTGGTATTGTGTTCACTTGAATTCTAATACTGAGAGAACAATCCAGGACTTCCTTACAGGTCCTTCTGGGAAGAGGAAACGTGAGGAGTTAGCTTCTCAATATCCTACAGGTGGCTTCATACCACAACAAGATGGAGCTGGAGATGCAGCATCTAACGTATTTGAGCTCGAGGTATATTGTCTTCTTGCAGTATATCTCTACCACATTACTTAATCTGATGTTGTTTGAGGCTTTTGTAGACCTTACATATGCCATTTTGACTGGTGAGAGTAAGGCCGAGTACATATTAACATGATACTGGTTTTGTTAATGTTGTTGTTGCAAATGCCATTTTGGCTCATTTTGTTTTCTGCTTAGATCTCGCTGTTTCTTGCACCCCCTCAACATGGAGCCCTTCTAAAATCGTAATCTTTAGTGCTATGTTGATGTTGTAGCTGTTAGCTAGGTTTCTGCAATTGCTATTGTGCAACTGATCTCAATGGTGATATGAAGGACTTTGTTTGAACATTTTACAATGAGAGCTAATAGATGCAATGCAATCTTGTATTAGAATAGCTCCTCGATTTTTAATATCTGGTATTCTACTTATGTTTAAAACAAATCTGTTGTTTAGCTTAGTAAGCATTGCTATTGATTTGTCACATTTGTTTTGTGAAACGGCTTCCTGTAATTGCAGTTAATTGCAAAAGAAATGTAGCTTTGATGAAGGCCATCATGTTTTGGCATTGTGCAGTGAGGGTTAACACGCTTACAACAGTAGATTGCCTGTGCCATTCACCTGATATAGCATATTAGCATTGATGTGGGATACTGCCCCACTTTATATTTTGTACTCTGGAATTAGTTGTGCAGACTATTGAGTTAAAGGAGATTTCATAGAGAAGGATAGAAAATTGGATAAATGTAGTACTCAGCTAATCATAATATTCAATAGATTTATTGATGACTAGCTGACTATAGTGGGTCTGCTTTGAGGCTCAACACTAAATCAGGTGTGAGTGCATTATGTCACTTTGACGTTCAGGGAAAACTGCTGCTGTTTTCTCTCTCTCTCTCTCTTTCCTTCTTTCTTCCTTTTTGTTATTGTTGGTTGAAGGTGGGAGGCATCTTTTCAAGAATTTCTTTGGGGTATTCTAACCAGATGCTGCTTTATATTCTTTCTATAAAGAAGGCTTGGTTATACTTTTGGAAAGCATATAAAAATCTGTGGAAGAAAAGAATAGTGTCGGCTGGTCTAGAAGGTATTCAAGATGGGAAAAGTCTTTGAAGTGAATAATCTGCCAGTTCCAGAGAGATGCATGTTCATGGAGGAAAAGTGTATTCAGTTGGGAATCCTGAATCCCCTCCCCCCAATAGATAAGAGGGAATCCTAAGTTCTTAGTGGGATTAGTATAATTACTGTATGGTTGCAGTAATCTGGAGTTGAATTTTGCGTACCAAATAATTTTAACATGACGTATAATGGCATATCTCTCTTGATTTTTCATTCGTCTACCTCTTTCTTCCCCTCCCCTTTCCTCACTTTTATGTGTAGATGTGTTTATAGTGTCTATACAGACCAGATTTACTTTAAATTTCTGGATTGACACAAGTTATTGCCTTAATTGTTTAGAGACTGCAACAGGAAGCGTTTTCAGTTTATTCTACATGAATATGGTGGTTGGTCAGGAGATGAACATCTTGTTAGAAAGCAATATGTGTAGATTGTTAAGGTGTATGATTGGAATTTACTATAAGAAAATAGGTTATTTTAACTCGCGACATTAATGTACAGAATGTTGTAGTTTGCGCAGTGGCACAGAGATGAGTTGGGTTTGCAATACCCTAGTTTGAGAGGTACTAGTTTCCTGAATGAGGGGCTTTGCAGGATTTACTACCAGAAATTAGAGTCCTATATTTGCTTGATAATAAAAGCACACATTTGTGCTTGCTACTATTAGTGGATAAATATGGATTTGGTTTGAAGTACCACTAGTTTAGATAAAATATTGTGATATGGACTTTCTATGGATTTGTATGCCAAAGGTCTGGTGGTTGAACTTCTAAGTATTAGTGTTTGATGCAGTATGTTGTCTTTGTTGTTGGAAATGCTTTTTGGGGCTTCCTTGTGCAGTGGTCCTTGGATGATCAGGTGCAATTTATATAATATACTTTTAAGTCCTGAGGAATGGTATGGCGAGAATTTGCTTTGAGCTATTGCATGCAGTGTGTTCAAGTGTCTGAAGGGTGTAATTGTATACTATAGCCACCTTGCTTTAAGTCTTGAGGAATAATGGCGAGAATTGCTTTGAATTGTTCTTTGTAGTGTAGTTGCTTTATGCACCCTTACATTTGTTCTTTTCAGTATCATGTTTGTCTATTTGGAATATTAATATGAGTTGAGTAACATGTACGTGTAATATAATTTACATACGTTCTATTCTACAAAAAAATAATTATAATTTTAAATTTGTGAGCTAAGATCAGATTTCTCGGAGGGCCAATTCTTGTGGCATGTTGTGCCAAGGAATTATTATGCTTCTGGTGCTGGACCACAGTTCAGTATCACTAAGCACCATGTGACAGTGATGCTGTGAAAGAGCTTAATGTATTTCTTTAGTTCATCTTTTATGCTTGTTGACTTATGGATGCTGGGAAGTATAGTTAAACAAGGGTTGGTGAGATCGTATACTTGCTCCCTGTCTTCTCATGCTTTAATAACAGTTTGCTATACCATTTTTTGCTTAGAGATTAGGTTTGAGTATGGGGAAATAATTGATCCACTTAGAATTGAATTTGTGTTGAACTTTCAAAAATGGGAACATGCCTGCTAAGTACTAACTCTTCACCAAAAACATGCCTGCTAAGTACTACCTCTTCACCAATATGAGTTATTATCCTTGTTTAGAAATTGTAATTTTGTAGTCTGAAGCGTCTTTGCATTGGCATTACACTCCTGGAGGTAAGTTTTATTTGTTGTGATTTAATTCAGATTATTCAAAGCAAGTGTTTTGGAAGAGGGGATATCCTGAAAGGTACCTACGGAAAGGTGACATCTGCCCAGCAGAAGGGCTCTTCTTCTAGAATTCCCCAACTAGATGGACCAATTCCTGATCCTTATGAGGACATGCTTTCTACACCCAATGTAAGATTTTCCTTCTAATCCTCCAATTGATGATTTTCTGCCTAGCAGAGGGCTCTTCTTCTAAAACCACTGTAATGCTTATAGTCATTTATGCTCGTTGGATCATTATTTTCATTTGCTGTTTACTTGTTCCTGTTGTTCCTGTTTGCAGGCTTCTTCTTTTACTAGAAATTAAGCGTGTGTGTTTTCAGTTTTGGAATTAAACATCTTAATTATTCTTGTTTGTAACTTTTGTCACCCTATCTAGATGTTTCCTGTTAAAATTGGTATTGACAAAGTAATGTATTTTCTTTGGTCTGGAAGGTAGGGGTTAGGTGTTGCTCCCCTCAGTTTTTATTCCTTTCAAATTGGAAATTAGGCATGTATCTGTCTTCGTTTAGGGAAAAGATAGTGAGATTAAGTTTGGGATAGCATATGGTACTTTACGTGTGCTGTTAGGGAAAAGAAAGTGAAATGGTAGCTTCCAGTCATCATTTTCTTGGTTTTTGTTTGCATGCTGCTAGTAGGTAACCTTCCCCCTCACCCCCCCGTGAACATGTGCATAGTGGAGTGTTTGCTCCTGTGATCTAATCAGCTTTTTGTTGAACCTTAAACTTGAAGATTTACAATTATCAAACTAATGAAGACTACAATGCGGTGAACACACCTGCTCTTAATGGTATGTAGTTGTTAAACTTTTGGTACCTTCAAGTTGTTGATTTGGCATGGCATCAGTGATTCCCACTCATGTTGGTGCTACCTGTTCCTTCAAATTCGTATAGATCTGCAAGCTAGTACTCCTGCTGTCCCTACCCCGAATGATGTCCCGGACGAAGATGATGATGATGAACCACCTCTCAATGAAAATGATGATGATGAACTTGATGATGTTGATCAAGGAGAAGAGCTGAACACACAACATTTAGTTTTAGCTCAGTTTGACAAGGTATGCTAATGCTAGAGTCGTCGGTTTGGATATTTGCAACGGTGTATGTATATTGTCATATCATTTCATTGTCAATTATACGTTTCTTAATTAATTCATCAGGTGACACGTACCAAGAGTCGGTGGAAGTGCACACTTAAGGATGGCATCATGCACATAAACAACAAGGATATTCTGTTTAACAAGGTGAGTTCTGCATACTCTCTCTCTTCAATTGGGAAGGAGGTGTGGGGGGGGGGGGGTACTATCTTAGGTATTATGTTCATGATATGCTTATGGATGAAAACCTCTCTTACGTTTTCTCATTTGCGATATTTTCCTGCCAGGCAACAGGAGAATTTGACTTCTAATTTTGAGAGGATCTCGGTTGCAGAGAAGTTTAGTGGCTCATGAAGTATCCTGATTTGCTATTCAGCAGCTCTATTTTATATAAACTTAGGTAGATCTTTGAGGGTTACAAACAGAATTAGCTATGTTGTTGGAGATTGGTTTAATGTGAATGGCCAGTTGTATATAAAGCAAGAGCCATATGGCCTTTAAAGCGGATGGCTAAGTTGCGATTTCATCATCTTTTAATTGGAATGTAAGATTCCATTAGTTCTGTATACCTTTAGAATATTTTGTATCACTTGCTAGAATTATCATTTTTTTTTGTGTGCGTCTCCCTTCAATTTCATGTTTTGCTAGAAATATCATTGCAGCACAGTTTGAAGACACAAATCACACAATTCTTCACCACCAAGACATCTTTGGCATGTAAATCACTGGGAACCATTCGGAACAACAAACTAGTCCGGGTCGGTCCGGTCAAAAAACCGGAGTGGACCTACTCCAGGGGCCTTCTATATCCCCTAGGGTTTTCCTATGCGATGTGGTGCAAAAATATTCATATTCGTTCCGGAACCTTTCGGAAGCTCAAAAAACGTGGATGATGATAGCATTCGTTTTCGGCCTCTCGGGGCTTGGCTGTCATTTTTACCAAAACTTTTCTAGGGGGTCTATCATGATCCTAGAGGACCCTCGGTGCTTCGGAAGGGTCATACGGATCCCCAAACGTCGATATCACTCATGTCTTTGGTGTTTCAACTCTTACATCAGTGTCTCGTAAACCACCCTTCTAAACCTATCAAGGACTAGATAAGAAACCCCGGGGGCCTCCCATGTACCCTAGGGGTGTTCCTTGCGACATGGTGCGAAAATATCGACCTTTGTTTTTGGGCCTCCGGGAAGCCCAAAAAAGTGGATTATAGCCTTCGTTTTCGGCTCCCAGGGACCCGAAAGTCATTCTTTCCCAAACATCTCCTGGGGTCTATTATGACCCTAAAGGACCTTCAGTGTCCTGGGAAAGTAATTCGGATCCCCAAACATTGATATTACCCATGCTTTTAGTGTTTCGACTCTTACATTAGTGTCCCATAAAATGCCATTCCAAACATATCAGGGACCGGATAAACAACCCCGGGGGCCTCCCAGGTCCCTGGGGGTGTTCCGTGCAATGTGGTGTAAAAATATCCACCTTCGTTTTGGGTCCTCCCGGAAGCCCAAAAAACGTGGATATAGCCTTCGTTTTCGGCTTCCCGGGGCCAAGATGTCATTTTTGCCCAAACTTTTTCGGGGGGTCTACCATGACCCTAGAGGACCCTTAGTGTCCTGGGAGGGTCATCCAAATCCCTGAACTTCGATATCAGCAATACCTTTGGTGTTCCGGCCCTTACATAGGTGTCTCGTAAAAACGCCCTTACAAGCCTAATAGCGACCTGATAACGGACCCCGAGGGCCTCTTATGTTCTCTAAGGGTGTCCCATGCGATGTGGTGCGAAAATATATACCTTCATTCCGGGGCCTCCCGGAAGCCTAAAAAAGGTGGATTATAACCTTTGATTTTCGGCTTTGTGCGGCCCAGTTTTCGTTTTTGCCCAAATTTCTCTGGGGGGTCTATCGTCACCCTAGAGGACCTCCGATATCTCGGGACGGTCATCCTGATATCTGAACTCCGATTTCACCTATGGGACATGGGCGTTGGGACATGGGACATGGGACATGAGACATTGGCCACCCATATTTTATTTTAATAAAATTTTGATGTACTTAGTTTATTTAGATCCATTGTCTACTTTAACTATAGTTTTGGTAGAAAAATTGTATAACACCGTATTCTCAAATTTGTTAATAAAAGACTAACAATCATTTTCTAAGCACTCAGTCAAATATAGATCACAATTTGCGGTATAATTAATTTTAATAAGTAGAACTATAATGCAACAAAAAATGTCATTTAGTCTTAAAATACGTCTAACTTTTATAGATGCACCACAAGCCAATAAATGACATTTTTTTCTTACAACAAAATTAGAGACAATAAACCTATTAAAAAATATTAAATTTAAAAAAAAAATCAAAACGTTAAAATATCCCATATACCACACGGGCATGCACCCTAGTTTAATGAAATTTTAGCAAAGTTGGTCCACATTCAGTTGGTGGATACACGAATCATTTTTATTTCTTTAACATACTCTACCAAGTCTAACTAACTGTAGTAAGTTCGTATTGTACTGTGCAAAAATGGCTTCCATTTGCAGTGGTTGGGTCAGCTCACATTCACAGCTCACTAATCATCTATTCAAGAAACCATTTCCTCCCTTCAATTGGACCCAAATTAACCCCAAATCATCATCTTCAACAAAGCTCTTTTGTAGAAGCCAAAACATTTCCAAATTCAGTGGAAAAAGAAATATGTTAACAGAAAAACGATCCATTTACAACCTTGAAACATCATTACTGGCTCACAGGGTTGAAGCCCAGAAGGAGGATTTCATCGATGACCAAAAGTCAATTGAGCAAGAAGAATTTTCCTGGTCTTCTGTAATTCTGCCGTATGTATTGCAATTATTTTTTTTATTCGTTTTTTCTTCTTGAGAATCTGTTTCTCTTTTGATGGGTATCACCTTATAGTTGCCAATTGTGATGGGGTAAATGTGGAATGTCATTGAATTTAGTTTAATCATGTGGGTACCTATAATTTCATCATCAAACGGCAAATGGTGTTATAAAAATGTCACATTTGGGTGAAATTCTAGCAAGTTACTTATCTGAGTTTATGTATGTGTGTGAATTTTAGATGTTCTTGTTTCATGGTAATTGGTCAATTTTGCAGGCAAGGTGCTCATATGATGTCCAACTTATAGTTATAGGTTTCATTCAGTTAAAGTTTATTGGTCAAATGGTCATATTGGTGAATTTCTTACTTAAATTGTCAGGTTTGTATTCCCTGCACTGGGTGGTTTATTGTTTGGGTATGATATTGGTGCTACTTCTGGTGCTACCATATCCCTACAGGTACGCTTTTGCTCTGTTGGTCATTCATATTTGATGTGATAGCTATAATGAGTTGAGAGACATTGACATGAGCTTTTGTTTGTGGTGTTTCAAATATGGTGAATGCAGTCTGCTGAGCTTAGTGGTACTACATGGTTCAATCTTTCAGCAATTCAACTGGGTTTGGTGGTAAAGTTCACTACTAGTCTACAATTTATGTCTGTGTTTGACATGCCTCTGATATCAGGCCATTCTTATCATTACTCTATATATATGTAATGTAATTCAGGTAAGTGGTTCACTTTATGGAGCTCTTTTTGGGTCTATCCTTGTCTATCCGGTTGCTGACTTCCTTGGTATGTCTTTAGCACCTCTAATTAATTTGACCTGTGATCTTGTTTGGGCGGACTTTGGATTACTGAACTCAACTTCTTCCACTGACTAGGAAGGAGACGGGAACTTATTATAGCAGCAATCCTGTATGCAATTGGTGGTCTTGTCAGTGCAAATGCTCCTGGTCTCGAAGTTCTTTTGGCCGGGAGGCTTTTTTATGGTCTTGGCATTGGTTGGGTAAAGCTCTGAATGTTTTTTGGGTCAAAAAAAAAAATGTAGATTGACTTGCAAGAATATGTGTGCTGAACTTAATCTCCTACAGGCCATGCATGGAGCTCCTCTTTACATTGCAGAAACTTGCCCATCTCAGATTCGTGGAACTCTTATATCTTTGAAAGAACTCTTCATAGTTCTTGGCATTTTGGTAGACCATTTTTCACTGCAAACCCCCCCCCCCCTCCTTTTTTTTTTTCCTGTGTCTGTGATAGTGTGATCTAACTTTCAGTCAATTTGCAACCCTTCAGTTAGGTTATTTTGTTGGTAGCTTTACAATTGACGTGGTTGGAGGCTGGCGTTACATGTTTGGGCTGAGTGTCCCTGTTGCTTTAATCATGGGTCTTGGAATGTGGAGTCTCCCACCCTCACCACGCTGGTTACTTATCAGGGCAGTTCAAGGTAAAGGATCCTTACAAGAGTTGAAGGAGAAGGCTTTTGCTGCTCTGAGCAAACTTAGAGGTAGACCTGCTGGTGACGAGGTGTCGAAAAGGAAAATTGAAGAAACACTAGTTTCCCTGAAGTCAGCTTATCAGGATCAGGAGTCAGAGGGAAGCTTTTTAGAGGTGTTTCAAGGACCAAGTTTGAAAGCTTTTATCATTGGTGGTGGTCTTGTACTTTTCCAACAGGTGATTCTTTGAACTCATGCTTATCTCGAAAATACCCCCTCAGATCAAATCCTGCCTGTAAATTCCATTATTGGTCGTCTTCTGAACATTCCCCCATCCCCTTTTTTAATTTGTTTTGGGGGTGGGTGGAGGGAGAAGGTGTGTGCGGTGAGTCGGTGACTGTGGTCAGATCCCCAAAATTCATCTTGACCACTTTACAATTATTGTTGTCAGATAACTGGGCAACCTAGTGTCTTGTATTATGCTGGTTCGATCCTTCAGGTATGGGAAACTTATCCAGCTTTGTTCCTTGATTTCCTTTATTGACAAAGTTCCATCATGAGCATGATGCTTAGTGATGTGTGAATCCTGGATGGTAAATAGAGTGCTGGATTTTCTGCTGCTTCTGATGCCACTCGAGTCTCAGTGCTAATTGGCCTATTTAAGGTAAGCATAGCTAGTAGTAAGCATCTGTTATATTTGGAATGTATAAAGTTGTGTACTACATTTGACAAAAGCTTAACATTATGTATTCCTATTATTTTCTTTTTCCCTTCTCGCAGTTGCTAACGACTGCTATAGCCGTTCTTAAAGTTGATGATCTTGGAAGGAGACCCTTACTAATAGGAGGTGTTAGTGGGATTGTATGTATTACTAAACGATCTTGTTGATTAATTTCTTGTATTCTCTCATTTTAAGTTGGTATTAGTTCAAGATATCTTTCTCTTTGCCCTGTAATGCAGGCCTTGTCATTGTTCCTCCTTTCTGCTTACTACAAGTTTCTTGGAGGCCTACCTTTTGTTGCTGTAGCTGCCTTGCTTCTATATGTTGGCAGCTATCAGGTAAGTTCTCCCAAGTTCTAACCACATCCATAATCTTATTCTATGCATCACACTGAAAGGTCTTTGTGTCAAAAATGGTACCTCAGGTATCATTTGGACCTATCAGCTGGCTAATGGTGTCGGAGATATTTCCAAGTCGCACAAGAGGACGAGGAATCAGTCTTGCAGTTTTATCAAACTTCGGCTCAAATGCGCTTGTGACCTTCGCTTTCTCACCATTAAAGGTAGACTTAGGCACTTACCCTTTCCAAATACAAGTTTTCCGTTGCCAATTATCTATTTGTCCAGGATGGCATTGTTGTCTTGACTCTTCAATGAAACTTCTGAGATAACATCTGTTGATTGTGCAGGAGTTGCTCGGAGCAGAGAACCTTTTCCTTCTTTTTGGAGTGATTGCTTTGCTGTCCCTCGTTTTTGTATTGTTGGTGGTCCCAGAGACCAAAGGCTTAAGTTTGGAAGAAATTGAATCTAAAATATTGAAATGAGAGTATCATCCGATGTTACATCAGAAGGCTGTCTATAATATCACTATCCCCCCTCGCAGCTTTTCGAACATTTGATCCCCAAATTATCATGTAAATACACTGTTGATATATAATATGTTGTATTATATAGACTTGAAGGAGGTAATGTTATAGTCATTTGAAGTTCTAGAACTATATGCTCTTTTTGTGGATGTGAAAGAAACCACAACTGTTTTCTTTGAACAGAATAATGTACTCCAGGTGCAGGGCTTTCTGACTGTGAAATCAGGTTTTAGTTGTACAAAAGTCTGTCAACATTCAACAACGTACAGGCGTCAAATTACTGTAATTCAAAGTCATATTTTCCCAGATTGTGTAGGAAGAGTCTTGGTTCTTTCTCCCTCTGTCTGTAGCTTTTGCAGAAGATGGAAATCCATTCATGTGCTTTTTCCTGCAACAGGGATTTTGTTCCATGGGGGAACGAAGGATTTGCGATTCACTGCAAGACTGCTGGACGAATGAGCCCCAGTGGTTGCAGTTGCTGAGAATTGCATTACTTTTGATAGTACAATTTGAAAGAACTAAGACATTTTTCCATGTGTCTTGCAAGATTCAAATGCTGCAGAGTTTTTCTTGTACTAGCAAGCAGTTAAAATTTAATGATATCAGATGCAGAGAACTCTAAAGGGCTCCTTTCATGGTCAGAATCAGAAGTGATATCAGGCAGAGTTGCATCCCCACAAAGAAACTACAGATACATACACATTGTGGAAACTACAAATGATTACAGACAAATATTCATCTCCAGAGATATTTAAGCCAATATTTTAATTTCTCTTAACATAAATCCTTAATCCTATGTTTCAACGGCCATAATGGAGAACTGAATTATCACTAGACAAGCGACCCAAGGATCCAGTTCCTGATGATGATGGAACAAATGACGGTAATGAATTCATTGCCCAACCCTCCGTTAGGAAGTCATTGCCTTTCGGGTCATAGTCAGAAGGAATCTCAGGTAAAGTAGCACTTCCATCAAAAACTTGAACGATTTGCCTCATGGTAGGTCTCGCCTCTGCCTTAGGATGCGAACACAACAAGCCTAACTTCAAGACCATCTCCATTTCTTCAGTGACATAATCTTCTTCTAGCCTAGGATCGCTGGCATCAAGAATTGCCCCCCTCCTCCAACAACCATGAGCCCAATCAACTAGAAAAATGTTTTCTGTAGCCTCTTGCACATCAATTGCCCTCCTTCCACAAGACACTTCGAGTAAGAACATTCCAAAAGCAAAAACATCAACACTAGTGGTTGGCTTTCGTGTTCTAGTGGCCTCTGGCGATATATCCCATTGTTCCGACCACATGTGTAGTTCGATGATCTGTATTATGGTCATACAGTCTAGCAAGGCCAAAATCACCTAGCCGAGCATTCATCTCAGCATCTAGAAGAACATTACTTGCCTTCACATCTCTGTGAAGGACAACCTGTTCCCACTCCTCGTGCAGGTATAGGAGGGCTGAGGCTATCCCCTTAATGATCCTGAATCTCTGAGACCAGCAAATCCTTGTTTGCTCATTTCTACCAAAAAGGAATTTGTCAAGGCTTCCATTAGGCATGTACTCATAGACCAAAAGCAGCTCTCCTTTTCTTCTGCAGTAACCCAGGAGCTGCACCAAGTTCCTGTGTCGTAGCCTTCTCATGCTAGCAATCTCAGCCACAAACTCTCATGCCTTGTCATGAATCATGAGACACTCGTTTCACCGCAACTGGCAAATGTCTGGAAGGCAATATGCCTTTGTAGAACTTACCAAAACCTCCAACTCCAAGAAGCTCAGAGCTTCTGAAACTCTTTGTTGCCGCAAAGAGATCCTTGTATGAGAATCTATGAGGGGCATATTCCTGTTCCCAACGTTCATGCAACTCTTCATATTTCTTCCTCCTGATAAGCCAAGCAGCTCCAGAGATCCACAAGAGCAATAGTAAACCAACAACTAGCAGAGCAGGGAAAGCAAGACCAAAATCTGGCTTTCGATTACTGATCCTTGGAAGTGACGGAAGCTTTGAAGGGACCAAATCTTGAGCTTTCCCATTTTGATTCCAGCTCCACCCGAGTATGTAATGATTATTCGACAAGACACCGGTAGAGGAAGAGAAACCTATATACATGGAATCACGGAGTACTGAGGAGAGGTTGAGGTGCTTTGACAAAAGACACTTGCTAGGCTTTGGGTGACCCAGTGGAGCTAACGTTACATTGACTAACATTTCCATCTCATCATAATCTATCCAAACTTGCATTGGTTCCCCACCATGTAGCAAGAGGCTCTTATTTACACCTTCCTTGTCAGAAAAGTATGAAGCACTAGCAGCATCAACAGATCTCAGATTATTAACATCAATACCGACATGGTTAGCATCTATATCTCCAAACCCGAGATCTTGAACAGTGTCTAGCTCAACAGCAAACACATGGTTAGAAGATAGGCCGTTGGTGGAGGCATTGAAAAGGCCTAGGTACTCGGAGGAAAGAGCGTTTTGGAAGTTCATGGTCGGGGAGATAACAAAGACTATTCCATGGCCAGAATGATCAGGTATCACACGATATATAGCAAAAGCATAAGTGGTAGAGAACGACAGATCATTTGGTTTGAAATTCACTTGGGAGGTGTAAAAAGCATGGCCAGTTTTTCGTTCTGAACGGTTGGTCATCTGGAGAAGACCATTAGAATGGATACTTGCAAGTCCATCTAGATGAAGATTGTTACCTCCTCGAAAACCATTGTAGATGAACTGTCTCTCACCTTGAGCAAAGGCAAACACAAGAAGCATAGTGATAACATGCATATTTATCATAATTAATCGGTACCCAAGAGAAATAGCCATAAGACACAAATTTTTCTATGATCAGTTTTTATCTTAAGTGTAGGGAAAGAAACTACCTTAATCAAGAAGAAGACATCAGCTCATCCAACAGCTGCGTATTTTAGCAGAAATTGTGTGGGTCTTGTGGTCCTGTAAGTTAACCAAATTATAAGAGATTTATGTAAATCCTGTAATGTTACAAAAGCAACAAAAAAAAGCAGGACCTCGAATCAGTCGTTGTATATGCTTGCTGGTCAAGCTTGCCTGGTTCAACCATTTTCAATCTTGTGCAGCGCCATGTGCCTTGTCAATTTGGCAATTATATGACAACCTCTATTTTTATAGGATAATTGTCACATATTTGACTCACTGTCACCTTTCATCATTATTAAGCATATCTTTGACTAATCCCTCCCAAATTTATTTAAATGAACTGAATAAATGTTTCAGAGTAGTTTACTACTAATTGAGATTACCAGTATCAAGCGCGAAAGGGTTTAGAGTGACCGTCACTGTAGACACTCTGTCTGCACTCATCAACTAAAGCATATTCTTTTTTATGAACTATTTCTTCCCAAATATTTTAAGTGATTGAACTGAATAAATAATTTTCAGAATAGTTTACTACTTCAGATCTGTTTCAGACTACCATTAACATGTCGACCATAGCAGAATAGTTTACTACTTGAGTCAGACATACAAACCTTCTGAAAAGTCAGTTTTGTGGGTGTGATTGCGACTGTTGAGAGACCAAGTCTAATCTAGAAGTTTGGTTTCTTTCAAACTTACTCAATTGGTCATTTAAACTTTACGAAAATGTTAACAGAAGTCAAATGCAGAAGTACAGGAGCCAAAAGAGAACACTGCACTGGAATGAAACAATTGAGATGAATGATCATCAGACAGCATCAGAAAATGTAACCTCAGGAACTTCATGCAGGGCATCTCAGCCTTGTCAGATCATCTAGCATTTGAAGCAATCCATTCCTTTTATACAGTATATCCTGCCAAAGCAGGAGTCTAGATGATGAAACTTGATGGAAAGAGTATAATAAGCAGTATTAAGTAATTACAATTCTAAAGAACTAAAAACAGCAAACTAACGACCAATTTTGATTATTGAATCAGTAGTAGAGGAAGAATAAGCAGAGGCTCCTCCAAAAGAGAGAGGAAATGAGGTTGATGATGTTCGATTTAGTGACGAAATGTGACTACTTTCTGCATCATCAGGAAGTGTCTCAGACAGAACAGAGTCCCCATCCAAAAATTGCATCACTTGTCTCATGTTAGGTCTTGCTTCTGGCCGCGGATGACAGCAAAGCATGCCTAGCTTTAAAACTACCTCCATCTCTTCTACGACATAATATCCTTTCAATCTAGGATCACTTGTCTCGACTACATTTCCTTGTTTCCAAAAATCACACACCAAATCAACCAAATACTTCTCTTCTTCAGAACCTTGGGACACTGATAGGACTCCTTCCACACGCTACTTCAAGGACAAATATTCCAAATGAATATACATCAGTGCTAGTAGTTGCCTTTCCCCTTCTAGTAAGCTCGGGTGCAAGATACCCTATAGTTCCAACGACATGGGTGGTCTGAGGGTTCGTTCCATGGTCGTATAATCTGGCGAGCCCAAAGTCACCTAGTCGTGCACTCATGTCTGCGTCTAGTAAAACATTACTAGCCTTTATGTCTCGATGCACAACCACTTGCTCCCACTCTTCATGGAGGTAAAGAAGTGCAGAAGCCACTCCCCTGATGATCTTAAATCTCTCAGACCAACAAAGAATTGGTTTTCCATCATTGTAAAGAAACTTGTCAAGGCTACCGTTAGGCATGTAGTCATAGACCAGCAGAAGCTCCCCTTTTCTTCGGCAATAGCCAAGGAGCTGCACTAAGTTTCTGTGCCTCAGTCTCCCCATACAAGCAATCTCTGCAACAAACTCTCTCATCCCTTGTCCTGAACCATGCGAAACTTGTTTAACAGCAATTTCAACATTATTGGATGGTAAGATCCCTTTGTAAACCTTTCCAAAACCTCCAGCGCCTAGAAGCTCACTGCCTTTGAAGCCTTTAGTAGCTCTGTATAGATCTTTATATGAGAATCTCTGGAGGAGGTACTCTTGCTCCCAGTCTTCAAGGATTTCCTCGTACTTCTTCCTCCTCTTGAGATAAAACACTATACTGACAGTTATCAGCACAAGTGATATAATAATCACCATGATCAAGGAACCCATCAGGCTCCATCTTTTTTTTGATTTCTTCAAACGAGGAAGCGAAGGAAGCTTTGATAAATCTAGGTCTTGGGTCTGCCCGCCTTGGCTGAAGCTCCACCCAAGTATATAGTGACTACTGGCCACTGTGCCAGTAGATGAAGAGAACCCAGCATACATGGATTCTAACAGTACACCTGAAAGGTTGACATGTGTCGACAAGAGAGGCCGGCTGGGCCTAGGGAGATGAAAAGGAGCCATTGTTACCTGGGCAACCATGTCCTTCTCATCATAGTTAATCCAAACCTGCATCGGTTTTCCGCTAATAAGATCAAGGCTCTTGTTTCGTCCCTCAGCGTCAGAGAAGTATCCTGCAGTAGCAGATGAAACTGAATGCAAGTTGTTAATATCGATTCCAACATGATTGCTATTTATGTCCATGAACTCAAGGTCCTGAACAGTGTCGAGCTCCACAGCAAATATATGATCTGAAGAAAGGCTATTCGATGAAGAATTGAAGACTCCCATGTACTTGCCAGGCAACCCATTATGGCTTAAGTCCATGGATGGAGAGATTACAAAGACGATGCCATAACCGCTGACCCAGCTGATATTAGGGTACATGGCAAAAACAAAAGTTGTGGAGAAAGACAAGGATTTATCAAACTTAATAGGGGTTGGATGGAAAGCATGACCAGTTTGTTGGGTTGAAGTATTGGTAAGCTGCAACAGCCCATTTGGGTGGACAGTTGCGCCCTTATCGACAAGCAGTTTTGCTCCTTGGAAACCATTGTAAATGAATTGCTTCTGTTCTTGCTGGGCAAAGGTTGCTATTGCCAAGGTCCAAAAATAGAATACTAGTACAAAATAGGATGTTTTAGCAGCCATGAAAGAGGGAAAAGAGAAGAGATCTCACTAATTACATATTCTGAGCAATGAAATACAAAGATGGAAATAAGTTTGCTCAGTGGACTTTTTGAACCATGATTGGAAAGTACCAATGTATTACTTTAGACTTATAGGCCAATCAGAAAAAAAAAGGAATCAACATTATCCCTTTGATAAGGTAGCCAGTCAATGAAGTGAATTGTGTAAACAATCACTCTCAAGGCCAGTCAGAGTTTGACAGTTCAGCTCTGAAAATGTAACTGAAGACCAGACTTGTTATTACGTTTTGTTTTCTTTGTCATTGGGATATCCCCAACTAAGTTAGCCATACACCTTGTATAATATACACCCCATTGTCCCTCTTTTTCTGTGTCTATCTCTCTCATCTCCCTCCTTTTTCCCATTTTCACCATACCCATATTACCTCCTGAAATCCCAAGGAGCAAGGGGCAAATTTGTCCTTCCACTCACAGGAGACAAGAGGGTGTATATTACACAGGGTGTATGGATAGCCCTTTCCGGATATCCCTATAAACTATGTCGGTCCATGATTCTCAATGCCTAAATCGATAAGTCTTGTATAAGACCATTCAAAGATGGGAGGGAGGTGACATTTATGAAGAATAAGTGTGGCTTGAGCTTCTTGTCCACAAGTCACCCTTATTTTTCATAAAAGTCACCTCATTCCATCATGAGATGGTCTGTCTTATACAAGTTTTTGTGTTCCTAAAATTTTCATACCCTTTGTTAATTCACGCAGGAGACTCAAATCCCTGTTTAAAGACGGGCAGTCTATGGTTTAGGTGAAATTATCATAAACTGCATCTTTTATGTCAGTTCTTAAAAGCCTCATAAGTCATAACAGCTTTACGAAAGTTCTAGGCATGTTGTTTTAATTAAATAAAAGACGGTCAGTTTTGGCAAACAATATTCTCCCTAGGATTGACATTGAAGTTTCAACATATTCTTGAATCTTGAGGCACGATGTCTGGATTAGAATCAACTAAACTTTCGGTTAAACAAAGTGTACGAACTAAACGATAGTATATCCTTTGTCACCTATCTCTCTCTCTCCTCTGTTTTCTCCACCAAGCCCAAGGTCCAAAACCATTCATAAGTCATAATCATCAAACGAGAAAGAAATCCCACATCATTCTAATCACAAGAGTCCCGTTTGGCCTAGCTCCCACAAATTCAACTTCTCATTCCAAATTTGTTCTTGTCCACACCATTTTTATCCACCCCCCTCTCAATTTTCAACTTCTAAGAAGTTATAATAAAACTAGAAGGGGAGGGAGAAGGAGAAGCTATAATTTGTAACTTCTCCTTCTAGTCCAATTATAGCTTTTTTTTTTGATAATTAAGCTTATTTTATAAATAAGAGAAAAGAGCCGAAGCTCACAAGACGGAGTCGAAGCTCCACAAGACCAAAAGACCAAAGCAGAAAAAAACCCCTCGCTCAACACATCCAAAGTGAAAACAACACAAAACATAATCAATCCAACACCTAGGCACTACAGAAACAACACCCAACAAAACGATCAAAAATAATCAGCTACGACTCGAAAAACTCCAGAAAATCCTCCCAACTCCTTAAAGATGAGACACTACAGAAACAACACCCAACAAAACGATCAAAAATAATCAGCTACGACTCGAAAAACTCCAGAAAATCCTCCCAACTCCTTAAAGATGAGACACTTCATAACCAATAACCAATTGTAGCTTTATTTCAACTTCTTAAAAGTTGAAAATGGAGAGGGGAGTGGATAAAAAGGGGATGAGCAAGAACAAATTTGAGAGGAGAAGGAGAAGTTGGTAGAAGATAGGCCAAACGGGCCCTAAACTACAAATATAGTAGTGCTAAGCAGCTAAAAAGAATTGGGTTAAAGTACATATCTACGATTTATGATTTACATTGGTCATATAGCTAATTACAGTAGGCACTCTGTAATCAAATGCATGTACCGAAGTTTTGTTAAAATTCCGCCAATACAATTCAAAGAAAAGCAGATATGTCATGCAAATTCATCCCAAAAGACACATTTTTCCAGTATAAGTTGCTGTAATAAGAGCTTCATTCACAATCAATGATAAACAACCTTTGCTGTCACATTTATAAATAGTACACACCATAAAATGATGACTCCAACATATAGCCTCTGCTTCTTTATGCCTGAAAGCCATTTGCTATTCTCAAGTAGCACATGATTTATCTAAATTAGCAGCTGAAGATAAGATTTCTTGCCCTCTGATTTCTTTCTGAGACGCATTAAGGATAATCAGCAACATATTTAGTGAAATGTCTGCGGATGGTTAGTGAACTTGAGCTGTATCTCCCAGAGTCCCAGATCATTGCAGAATCAAATGGATTGTTTTCTGCAACGTCACATAGAGCAAGAGGATTAATAATGGCTATATTGTCTTCACAGCAAGAACTCAAAAACATACAGCAAGAACTCAAAAACATAATGTCAGTAAATAATGGTGAAATCAAATTCTTGACATATTAGCACACAATATAGCACGTTTCAACACGTTTTACACAGTTTTGTAGACCAGATTTACGTACTATCAGGTCTATAAGGACACCGGTAAAACTACAGATACAGACCATGAGCAATAATTAAACAGATTACAGACAAATATTCATCATGGATGACGTTCATCACTAAGGTAAATCAAAGCCCATATCTTATTTCTCTTAGCATCACTCCTCAACCTTTTGGTTCAACGGCCATAGTGGAGAACTGAATTATCACTAGACAAGCGACCAAAGGAAACAGTTCCCGACGATGACGGAAAGAATGACGGCAAGGAAGATGATGTTCCCCAACCCTCCATAAGGAAGTGATTGCCTTCGGGGTCATAGTCAGAAGGTATATCGGGCAAAGTAGCACCCCCATCAAGAACTCGAACAACTTGCCTCATGGTAGGTCTTGCCTCTGCCTTAGGATGCAAACACAACAAGGCTAACTTCAAGACCATTTCAATTTCTTCAGTGACATAATGTCCTTCCAGCCTAGGATCGCTGGCCTCTAGAATTACCCCCCTCCTCCAAAAACCATAAGCCCAATCAAGGAGAAAAATATTTTCTGGAGCATCTTGCACATCAATGGCCCTCCTTCCACAAGCCACTTCGAGTAAGAACATTCCAAAAGCAAAAACATCAATACTAGTGGTAGGCTTTCGTGTTCTACTGGCCTCTGGCGCGATATATCCCATTGTTCCGACCACATGTGTAGTTCGAGGATCTGTATTATGGTCATACAGTCTAGCAAGGCCAAAATCACCTAGTCGAGCATTCATCTCAGCATCCAAAAGAACATTACTTGCCTTCACATCTCGATGAAGGACAACCTGTTCCCACTCCTCGTGGAGGTATAGGAGGACCGAGGCTACTCCCTTAATGATCCTGAATCTCTGTGACCAAGAAAGGTATGGTTCATTATCTCTGAAAAGGAATCTGTCAAGGCTCCCGTTAGGCATATAGTCATAGACCAGAAGAAGTTCCCCTTTCCTTCGACAATAACCTAAGAGCTGCACCAGGTTTCTGTGCCTTAATCTTCTCATGGTGGCAACCTCAGCCACAAACTCTTTCATGCCCTGTCTTGAATCATGAGACACTCGTTTCACTGCAACTGTCGAATGGCTTGAGGGCAATATGCCTTTGTAGACCTTACCAAAACCTCCAGCACCAAGAAGCTCAGAGTTTCTAAAACCCTTTGTTGCAACAAATAGATCCTTGTATGAGAATCTATGAGGGGCATATTCCCTTTCCCAAGGTTCATGCAACTCTTCATATTTCTTCCTCCTGATAGCCCAAGCAGATCCAGCTATCATTAAAAGCAAAATTACGGCAACAATTAGCAGGGCACGGAAAGCAAAGTTAAAGTTTGGCTTTCGATTTCTGATCCTTGGAAGCGATGGAAGCTTTAAAGGGTCCAAATCTTGAGCTTTCCCACTTTGATTCCAGCTCCACCCGAGTATGTAATGACTATTTGGCAAGAGACCGGCAGAGGAAGAGAAACCGACATACATGGACTCGAGGAGCACCCGGGAGAGATTGATGTGCTTAGACAAAAGACACTTGGTAGGCTTTGGTTGAGTGATTGGAGCCAATGTTACATTGAGTAACATCTCCTTCTCATCATAATCTATCCAAACTTGCATCGGTTTCCCACTATGTAGCATCAGGCTCTTATTCACACCTTCCTTGTCAGAAAAGTATGACGCAGGAGCAGCATCAACAGATCTTAGGCTATAAACATCAATGCCAACATGGTTGGCATCTATATCTCCAAACCCCGGATTTAGGACGGTGTCTAGCTCAACAGCAAACACATGGTTAGAAGGAAGGTCGTTGGTGGAAGCATTGAAGAGGCCTAGGTACTCGGAGGCAAGAGCGTGCTGGAAGTTCATGGTTGGGGAGATAACAAAGACGATTCCATGGCCTGAATGAGGAGGTACTAGACAAAGCATAGCAAAAGCAAAAGTGGTGGAGAATGACAGGTCATTTGGTTTGAAAACCATTGGGTGGGTGTAGAAACCATGGCCAGTTTTTTGGGCGGAATAGTTGGTCAGCTGGAGAAGACCATTGTGGTGGATATCTGCAAGTCCGTCTAGATGAAAAGTATTGGCTCCTCGGGAACCATTGTAGATGAACTGTTTATCACCATGAGCAAAGGGAAGCACAAGAGACATGGCGCTAACGTGAACAAATGTCATAATTAAGGGGTATAGATACCCAAAAATAGGAATAACCATAAGACCCAAATCTAGTGCTCTAGTTTACTGTCAGTGTAGGAAAAGCAACTATCATAATTAAGTAGAAGACATCAGGTCACCCAGAAATAGCGCATTGTAGTCCGAATCCATGTATGGATTCTGATATATACTAATCATTAGAGGTTTACCTTCTTTTGAAGAAGGAAAAAAGGGCCTTTGGAGTAGTTACTAGCTGGGTCAGGCTTCTCTCACTAATCACTATTGCATCTTCAAAAAAAAATGAAAAAGAAAATAGAATGATGTGAAATTATATTAGACTAAGAAAATTATTATGGAAAGGTGTTTAACCAAGGACAGATAATCCCCCCCCCCCCCCGATAATTTCACAAAGGACAAAGAATATAACTTCAGATAATGAACCAAGAATTGCTAGTAGGTCACAGTACTCCACTCTGCAAATATGTGGACGATACAATTCGATGTAAATCTATGAAATTGGCTAGAGATATACTCCTGTAATTATTAGGCTTGCAAGCCTACTAGCCATGGATTGTTAGGAAAATGACTAACTTTGAATATTCAGATATTCAGCATGTGGTCAGCAGTTGAGCCTTCAAACTTCAGGCATACAATGTCACAATAGGCTACTAAGAAAGGAGTATGAAGGAATATGAAGACTCTGAATATTCTGATATTCACATGTGGTCAGTTGGAGCCTTGGAGGTCTTTTCCCTCACTTGATCCTTCAAAACATATACGTAATAAAGTCAAGACGTGAGAAAAGACATTATGAGAAGAGTGGCTATTCCTTTCTACCCTTTATTATTTTTTTTATAGGGTTCAAATGGCCACTTAACAAACAATTATTATTTTTGACGGCTTTTTAACAAACAAACAAATAATTATAAAAAAAATAATAAATAAATTCACCATGCACCCTGGAGTTCAGAAAAATCCAAAAAAGTACCTTCAGGCAGAGTGATAAGTTTTTGAGAAGAGATCGGCAGATATGCTGAACAAAACATGGTTAGAGAGAAGAATACAGATGCATATCAATTGGTGAAGTTGGGTCTAAATAGGACAGAGGACTTATACATATGGATGTAATTGAGGGCTCTAAGAGCCTCAGGACTAAAGTTGTGATTTAGCAATAGTTGCCTGATTATTAAACACTTCAACTTTCATGTAAAAAGAAAGAAGCAATAAAGTACCTCGCATTTTCCTCTGCCTCGGGCTGTCCTGCAATAACTTCTACAACTTGGCCAGCAGGAGTACCTTGACCAACTGCAAGTCCAATAGAAGCAAGCCCTACAGCCATACATGGTGAAATTTCCTCAAAAGACATCAAATTTGAAAATGTTAAAACTACTCTTGAACTTATTTTCCCTCCTCATCTCCCCACCAAAATCATTGTCCCAATCCCATCATGCTCCCCCCACCTCCCACCCTGATCACACCCCGGAGTCGTCACCGAACCCACCTGTGGCCACCCAGCTTCACCCTCTTCAAAACATCAACCCCTTTATCACCTCCACCAACACCACCTTGGAACCCTCCACGTCCACCCTTGCCAGAGTTGGGGTTTGCCAGTGCCCCCCTCGCTAGGGGGAAACCAATTCTGATGTCGCAAGCCCTAAAATACACAAGTGCTAGGTTAGTGCCATGGGTAATTAACCCTAGATTAAGAAGAAGCTGAGAAATTTGGCTGACAAATACGGAATCGCCAATGATAATGATAATAACAATGATAACAAAATTATAATAATAATAATAATAATAGATGATGAAGATGCTATTGATTGAAGAATTCTATTTTTACTCAACTGCAACAAGAAGTTCAGGAGAAAGGGCTGAACTCTGCATCAGAAATGCTGGAACTAGTGTATTGCAGAGAATATCATTCAAGAAAAGGAAAAATGAAAGATAGGATAATGCTGGTGAGAAACTGAAGCACGGTCAATCCTGAGAGCTCTCAAAGAGTAGTTTATGTGAAGCAATATGATCATGACCTCATCAGACACAGCTTTAACCTCCTTTTTTTCTCCTTTCTTACCAGAAACTCCATGGCGCTTAGCTTTGCCAGTCTAATGTTACAAACTTACCACATTACAAGAATCATTCTCAAAGATCGCAAATCAATCAAGGCATACCATTGCACATTGAGTCAAAGCACGCTTCAAGAATCAAGATTATGAAACTCAAAAGAACGAGTACAATAAACAATATTAATATATAAAAGAAAATTTGTATTAAAAAAGCTGTGAAAACAGTAGCAGAGAACAAGTGGTCCTCAAGAATTTACAACAAATTATGCCAATTTTTCTGAAGCTCAGTAATCGAGTAACTAAAAGCCCTCCCGCCTTAGCCCACACAGAAGCTAAATAGGTCACTCTATCCCAAAGTGCCTCCGGTGGTAGGAACCTCTAGAGAAAACTAACGACCAATTTCAAGTACTGAATCAGAAGTATATGGAGAGTAAGCAGAGGCCCCTCCAGAATATGAAGGAAATGAGCTTGATGAAGTTTGATTAACTGTTGAAAAGCGAGTAATTTATGTATCATCAGGTACTGTCCAAGACAGAGTAGAGTCTCCATCCAAATACTGCCTCACTTGTCTCATGTTGGGCCTTGCTTCTGGCCGAGGATGGCAGCAAAGCATGCCTAGCTTTAAAACTAGTTCCATCTCTTCTATGCCATAATACCCTTCCAATCTCGGATCACTTGCCTCAACAACTTTCCCTTGGTTCCAAAAATTACACACCCAATCAACCAAATACGTCTCTTCGCCATCAGAATCTTGAACAAAAATTGGACTCCTTCCACATGCTACTTCAAGGACGAATATTCCAAATGAAAATACATCAGTGCTAGTAGTAGCCTTTCCCCTTCTAGTAAGCTCTGGTGCAAGATATCCGATAGTTCCAACGACATGGGTGGTCTGAGGGTTCGTTCCATGGTCATACAATCTGGCGAGTCCAAAGTCACCTAGTCGTGCATTCATATCCGCGTCCAGTAGAACATTACTAGCCTTCACATCTCGATGCACAACCACTTGCTCCCACTCTTCGTGGAGGTATAGAAGTGCAAAAGCCACTCCCCTGATGATTTTGAATCTCTCAGACCAAGAAAAATTTGGTTTCCCATCATCGTAAAGAAACTTGTCAAGGCTACCATTAGGCATGTAGTCATAGACTAACAGGAGCTCCCATTTCCTCCGGCAATAGCCAAGGAGTTGTACCAAGTTTCTGTGCCTTAACCTCTCCATACAAGCAATCTCCGCCACAAATTCTCTCATCCCTTGTCCAGAACCATGTGAAAATTTTTTGACAGCAACTTCAACTTTGGTGGAAGGTAAGACCCCTTTGTAAACCTTCCCAAAACCTCCAGCTCCTAGAAGCTCCCTGTCTTTGAAGCCTTTTGTAGCTCTGTAGAGATCTTTATATGAGAATCTCTGGAGGAGGTATTCTTGCTCCCAATCCTCAAGAACTTCCTCGTATTTCTTCCTCCTTCTCAGATAAAATACTATACCCACTGTTATTAGCACAGCTGAAATAATAATCAGCAATATCAAGGAACCAAGAGCTGATGTTCTCTTTTGATTTTTCACATGAGGAAGGGAAGGAAGTTTTGATAAATTTAGGTCTTGGGCTTGGGTTTTCCCTCCTTGGCTGAAGCTCCACCCAAGTACATAGTGACTACTGGCCACTGCGCCAGTAGATGAAGAAAACCCAACATACATGGAGTCTAAGATTACTCCAGTAAGGTTGACATTTGTCGACAAGAGAGGCTGACTAGGCCTTGGGAGATGTAGAGGAGCCATTGTTACCTGGGCAACCATGTCCTCCTCATTATAGTTAATCCAAACCTGCATCGGCTTTCTGCTAATAAGATTAAGGCTCTTGTTTCGTCCCTCGGCATCAGAGAAGTATCCTGCTGTAGCAGACGAAACCGAATGCAGGTTGTTGACATCAAATCCCACATGGTTGCTATCTATGTCCATAAAGTCAAGGTCCTTAAAGGCGTCTAGCTCCACAGAAAATATATGATTGGAAGAAAGGCCATTGGACGAAGAATTGAAGATCCCAAGGTACTTGCCTGGCATCCCATGTCTGAAGTCCATGGATGGCGAGATGACAAACACGATGCCATAACCGCTGACCCAGATTTCAGGGTACATGGCAAAAGCAAAAGTTGCGGAAAAAGACAAGGATGTATCAAACTTAATAGGGGTTGGATGGAAAGCATGAGCAGTTAGTTGCTTTGAAGTATTGGTAAGCTGCAACAGCCCATTTGGGTGGACAGTAGCACCCCCTTCAAGAAACAGTTTCGCTCCTTGGAAGCCGTTATAAATGAATTGCTTCTGTTCTTGCCTTCTTGGGCATGAATTGCTATTACCAATGTCCAAAATAGATTGCTACAAAGTGGAATGTTTTGGCAGCCATGAAAGAGGGAAAAGGAGAGATAATTTACATTTACTAGCAATGAAATACCAAGATGAAAAGAGAGTGCTCAGTGCAGTCAGTGGAGAACTTGAACTTCGTTTGAAAAGTAGTAATACTTGATGTTTAAGTAGGACACCCAAAGAAGGGTATCAATATTACCTAGAGCAACCAGTCAACCAAGTCAATTAAGAGCAATGACCCTCAAGGCCAGTCACAGTCTGACAGTTCAGCAATGATAATGACACTAAAAACCAGACTTGTTAAAGTTTTGTTTTCAATATAATTCGGATATCTCCATAATCTATACTCATGATTCTCAATTCCTAAAAACCAGACTTGTTAAAGTGCTATTTTCTGTTTCCCATCTTTCTAATATTCACACAGGAGATCCAAAACCCTGTCAAAGATAGCCAGTCTTTGATTTAGGACTAAGTGAACTCATCATATGATGCATCTATTTAATTCATCATTCCCCTCAAACAAAAAAAACAAAAAAATCATCATAGACTCATAGAGCCTCATGTTTCCAACTTTCCACAGCCTAAGTTTTTCGCATACTAATTTGGTTTTCTGATGTTTGCTTTATTTCGGATAACTTATGGTAGATTTTGGCTAACCTAAAAAAAAAAAAAAAAAGACCCTAAGTATGATTGGTGTGGCATTTGATATTCTAAGTATCAAAATTGAGTCATATTTTTTGGATTGGAGTTACCTACAGTTACAGACTAAATTTCAAAAAAAAAAAAATTGGCTTTCACAATCAATGATAAATCACTCCCTTAAACAAAAGTAATCCCTCAAAGAATTAGTATTCTGACAGCTATCAACGATTTTACAAACTACTGCCACACATTTCTGCTACCATTACAACAAGGGCAAGTTAAAAATTCATACTTCAAAGACAAATCATTGATAATATAGCTTGTTTTAATCACCTGCTAAACACTATTGACTTAATTAACCAAAGCAAATGAAACTCTCCAAGAAGAGCATGAATTGAAGAACATTGACAAAATTTTACCTGGGAGACGAATTTATCCAAGAAGAAGCCACTGAAGGAAAGTAGAACGCTGACATAAACGTCTCCGACATTAATCTCGAGAAAGAAAGCTAGGATAAAACGACAGTAATTGTTCTTGTATCGTAGTACAACAACAACAACAACAACAAACACCCAGTAGATGTCCCGCCGAGGGCGGGGTCTGGGGAGGTCCAGATGTACGCAGCCTTACCCCTAACTAGTCGCTTAGTAGGGAGACTGTTTCCGAAAGACCCACAAAAACAATTTGATTTTTAAAACCAGTAGAAAACAGTCGAAAAGGGTAAATGTTAAAACAAATGCATGCAAGAAGAAGTGTTAATAATAGAAATAAAGATAATAATGTTCTTGTATCGTACTTTTTTTTTTTGTTGCCCCATATACAGTAGAAAATACGGCCCCAAAATACCAACCAAAAGTAAACTAAATCCAAAATTTTTGGGCTTTCAAGAGGCCCGAACGAAGGTGGATATTTCAGCACCATATCGCACGGGATACCCTTAGCGGATATAAGAAGCTCCCAGGATTTGTTATTGGGTCTCTGTTAGGCTTGTAGAGGCGTTTTAATGGGACACCAATGAAAGGCCCGGAAAACCGAAGGCATGTGCAATATCGAAGTTTGGGGATTCAGATGACCCTCCCATGACACCGAGGGTCCTTTAGGGTCATGATAAACCTCCAAAATAGTTTGGGCAAAAATAACTCTCGGGCCCCCAGAAGCCAAAAACGAAGGCTAATCCCCGTTTTTTAGGCTTCTGGGAGGCCCAAGAACGAAGGTGGATAATTTTGCACCACATCGCACGGAACACCCCTATGGGACATGAAAGGCCCTCGGGGTCGCTTATCGGTCCCTGATAGGCCTGGAAGGGCGTTTTATTTACGGGACACTGGTGTAAGAGTTCGAACACCAAAGACATGGGTGATTCAAAGTTTGGGGATCCAAATGACCCTCCCGGGGCACCAAGGGTGCTCTAGGGTCATGATAGACCCCCCGGAAAAGTTTGTGCAAAAATGACACTCGAGCCCCGGGAAGGCGAAAAGGAAGCCTACAATCCACTTTTTTTAGGGTTCCAGGAGGCCCGGAACGAAGGTGAAAGTTTTCGCACCGCATCGCATGGAACACTCCTAGGAAATATAAGAAGCCCCCGTGATCCGTTATCGGGTCCCTGTTAGGCTTGTGAGGGCATCTTTATACGGGGCATCAATGTAAGGGCCGGAACACCAAAGGCATGAGTGATATTGAAGTTTGGGGATTCAGATGACCCTCCCAAGGCAGTGAGGGTCCTCTAGGGTCATGATAAACCCCCCAAAGAAGTTTGGGCAAAAATGACATCCGGGCCTCGAGAAGCCGAAAACGAAGGCTATCCACGTTTTTTGGGCTTCTGGGAGGCCTCGGAACGAATGTGGATATTTTCGAACCATATCGCACAGAACACCCCTAAGGGACATAAGAGGCCCCTGGGATCCGTTATCGGGTCCCTGATAGGCTTGTAAGAGCGTTTTATTTACGGAACACTGATGTAAGAGTTGGAACACCAAAGGCATGGGTGATATCAATGTTTGGGGATCCAGATGACCCTCACGGCCCACGGGATATCAAGGGCAAAAATGATCCCCCGGATAAGTTTGGGCAAAAATGACACCCATGCCCCTAGAAGCCGAAAACGAAAGCTATAATCCACGTTTTTTGGGCTTCCGGGAGGCCCCAAAACGAAGGTGAATATTTTTGCACCATATCACATGGAACACCTCTAGGGAACATAAGAGGTCCCCGGGATCCATTATCGGGTCTCTGTTAGGCTTATAAGGGCGTTTTTACAAGACACCAATTTAAGGGCCGAAACACTGAAGGCATGGGTGATATCGAAATTTAGGGATTCGTATGACCCTCCCAGTGCACCCGAGGGTCCTCTAGGGTCATGATAAACCCCTCAAAGAAGTTTGGGTAAAAATGACACCCCGAGCCCCGGGAAGCCGAAAACGAAGGCTATAATCCACGTTTTATAGGCTTCTGGGAAGCCTCCAAACGAAGGTGGATATTTTCGCACCACATCGCACGGAACATCCCTAAGGGACATGGGAGGTACTCAGGGTCGCTTATCCAGTTCCTGAAAGGCTTGGAAGAGCGTTTTATTTACGGGACACTAGTTTGTAAGAGTTGGAACACTAAAGGCATGGGTGATATCAATGTTCGAGGATCCAGAAGACCCTCCCGGGGCACCAAGGGTGCTATAGGGTCATGATAGACCTCGCGGAAAAGTTTGGGCAAAAATGACACCCGGGCCCCGGGAAGTCGAAAACGAAGGCTATAATCCACGTATTTCGGGCTTCCGGGAGGCCCCAGAACGAAGGTGAATATTTTCGCACCACATCGCATGGAACACCTCTAGGGAACATAAGAGGCCTCCGAGATCAGTTATCGGGTCTCTATTAGGCTTATAAGGGCGTTTTAACGGGATACCAATGTAAGGGCCGAAACACCGAAGGCATGAGTGATATCAAAGTTTGGGGATTCGGATAACCCTCCCAGTGCACTGAGGGTCCTCAAGGGTCATGATAAACCCCCCAAAGAAGTTTGGGCAAAATTGACACCTGGGCCCCGGGAAGCCGAAAACGAAGGCTAATTCACGTTTTTTAGGCTTTTGGACGCCCCGGAACGAAGGTGGATATCTTCGCTCCACATCGCACGGAACACCCATAAGGTACATGGGATGTTCTCGGGGTCGCTTATCCGGTTCTTGAAAGGCTTGGAAGAGCGTTTTATTCACGGGACATTGGTGTAAGAGTTGGAACACCAAAGCCATGGGTGATATCATTGTTTGGGGATCCAAATGACCCTCTCGGGGCACCAAGGGTCCTATAGGGACATAATAGACCCCTCGGAAAAGTTTGGGCAAAAATGACACCGGGCCCCGGGAAGCCGAAAACGAAGGCTATAATCCACGTTTTTTGGGCTTCTGGGAGGCCCCGGAACGAAGGTGCATACTTTCGCACCACATCGCATTGAACACCCCTATGGAACATAAGAGGCTCAGGTGATTCGTTATCGGGTCCTTGTTACGCTTGTAAGGGCGTTTTTACGAGACACCAATGTGAGGGCCGGAAAACTGAAGGCATGGGTGAAATCGAAGTTTGGGGATTCGGATGACCCTCCTAGGGCAGCAAGGGTCTGCTAGTCTCACGATAAACCCCCCAGAGAAGTTTGGGAATAAATGACATCCGGGCCCTGGAAAACCAAAAACGAAGACTTTAATCCACGTTTTTTGGGCTTCCGGGAGGCCCCTGAACGAAGGCACATATTTTCGCACCACATCACATGGAACTCCCCTAGGTAACATAAGAGGTCTCCGGGATCCGTTATCGGGTCCCTCTTGTAAGGGCGTTTTTACGGGACACCAATGTAAGGGCCGGAACACCGAAGGAATGAGTGATATCGAATTTTTGAGATTCGGATGACCCTTCCAGTGTACCGAGAGTCCTCTAGGGTCATGATAAACCCCCTAGAGAAGTTTGGGAAAAATGACACTCGGGGCCCGAGAAGTCGAAAACGAAGGCTATAATCCACGTTGTTTGGGCTTTTGGGAGGCCGCGGGATGAAGGTGGATATTTTCGCACCACATCGCTCGGAACACCTCTAAGGGACATGGGAGGTACTCAAGGTCGCTTATCTGGTTCCTGATAGGTTTGGAAGGGCATTTTATTTATGGGACACTTGTGTAAGAGTTGGAACACCAAAGGCATGGGTGATATCAAAGTTCGGGGATCCAGATGACCCTTTTGTGGCACCAAGGGTTCTCTAGGGTCATGATAAACCCCCCAGAAAAGTTTGGGCAGAAATGACACCCTGCCCCCAGGAAGCCGAAAACGAAGGTTATAATCCACGTTTTTTGGGCTTCAGGGAAGCCCCCGAACGATGGTAAATATTTCCGCACCACATCGCATGGAACACCCCTGGGGATCATAAGAGGAAAAAAAAGACATTATCTTAGACATTACTATAGTTTCCCTAAAAAAAAGGGAAAAAAGACATTAATATAGTATTCCAAGAAAATGGAAAAGATTTTCTTTAGGGCATGCTTGGATTGGGGGTAATGATTAAGGGGGTAATGAAATAAATTAAAGGGTAAAATAGGGAGGTGGAGGTGGTGATGGTTAATGATTAAGGGGGTTATGGAGGAAATGAAGGGAGAAAGGGGGATAATGCATTACTCTAGGGGGAGGGTGGATAACTTTTACCCCCCAATGGGGGTAATGATTACCCTCCTCTTCACAAAATCTAACACCCACCATCTTTCACACCCTCCATTTTAGCCTTAATTCTACCTATTCCCCCCTAATCATTACCCTCATTCTACGCATGCCCTTAGAAATAAAAATAAGAAGATATGAATGAATGATACTTAAAAAATATTTTCCAACAGAAGCTTTCATATCCTTCATGTATTTGGGTGTAAATTTAGCTAAAACATTAAGTACTTAACAGAGTTGGTGTTATGTGATTGTTGATATATTTGAGGTTGGAGGCTCAAATCTTGGTCTTACCATTTTAGTTTCCATTTACAATAACAACAAATGATATGGACCTCATGTCACATGGTAATAATGATACGAGCGCCACATCCTCAGGCTGTATGAGGTGGCATCCAGAAGAGAGGAGGGGCCTAATAGGAGTTAACTAGTCTGATTGTACACCTTTTGGTGGAATTGAGGGTAGAGATATATTTCGAACAAGTTTTCAAGGTCATTTGAGTTTTTGGTGACCAAATAAATCCTAGTGATAAACTTCTAAGTGAAAAAGAAACTATATGCGAAGGTCTAATGAAAACTTTAACGTTATGACTCTCACTAGTGTTGGGTACATGTATCAGGTCACAATCAGAAGGTATAATACAGGCAGAAGGTGAGATTATTAGTAATATGCTCCTTCATGGCTGTGCAGCCATGATATATGACTGTACCATTAACAAAGAAGGTGCTTAGAGACACTCCAATGAAGATTTCTGTGAATAGTGACACTAGGCTTTCGCTTGCAAGAACTCGTAAACAGAATGTCGAAAATGATGGTATCTCACATTTTTGACAGACTAGCACACAAGACACGTTTCAACACGTTTGACAAGATTTTGCCGATTAGATCTACATACTACATACTATGTCTAGTTTATGGACACTAGGAAACTACAGATACAGATGAATGTCCATCCTAAATGGAGTTCAATAGCAATAAGGTAAGTAAGCACAATAGCTAATTCATTCCTGCATCCTATAACTCAACGACCACACTGAAGAACAGAATTTGCACTAGATGAGGGACCAAGAGAGACATCTCCAGAAGCTGATGGAAATGACGATGGAAATGAAGCTGATATTCCCCAACCCTCCATTAGATAATCATTGCCTTCAGGGTCATAGTCAGAAGGTATCTCAGGCAAAGCAGCACTCCCATCAAGAAATCGAATGACTTGCCTCATTGTAGGCCTTGCCTCTGCCTTAGGATGAGAACACAGTAGGCCTAACTTCAAGACCGCCTCCATTTCCTCATTGACATAATGTTTTTCTAGCCTAGTATCGCTGGCTTCGAGAATTGCCCCCCTCCTCCAACAACCATGGACCCAATCAATGAGAAAAATATCCTCTGCAGCATCGTGCAGGTCAATTGCCCTTCTTCCACAAGCCACTTCTAGTAAGAACATTCCAAAAGAAAAAACATCGACACTAGTGGTGGGCTTTCGTGTCCTACTGGCTTCTGGCGCAATGTATCCCATTGTTCCAACCACATGTGTAGTTCGAGGATCTGCACCATGGTCATACAGTCTGGCAAGGCCAAAGTCACCTAGCCGAGCATTCATCTTAGCATCCAACAGAACATTACTCGCCTTCACATCTCGGTGAAGGATGACTTGTTCCCACTCCTCGTGCAGGTATAAGAGGGCAGAGGCTACCCCCTTAATGATCATGAATCTTTGGGACCAACAAAGCTTTGTTTTTTCAAAATTTCCAAAGAGAAATTTGTCAAGGCTTCCATTAGGCATGTGCTCATAGACCAAAAGAAGCTCTCCTTTCCTTCTGCAGTAACCTAGGAGCTGCACCAAGTTCTTGTGCCGTAGCCTTCTCATGCTAACGATCTCTGCCACAAATTCTTTCATCCCTTGTCTCGAATCATGGGAGACTCGTTTCACTGCCACTTGGGCATGACTAGAAGGCAATACACCTTTGTAGACCTTCCCAAAACCCCCAACACCAAGAAGCTCTGAGTTTCTGAAACCCTTTGTCGCCACAAAGAGGTCCTTGTATGAGAATCTATGAGGGGCATATTCCTGCTCCCAAGCTTCATGTAATTCTTCATACTTTTTCCTCCTCATTGTCCAAAAAGCTACTGCTACTATTAACAAAAGCAATAAAACAACAATTAGAAGAACAATAAAAGCAAGGCTCAAACTTGGCTTTTGCATTTTGATCTTTGGAAGTGATGGAAGCTTCAAAGGGTTCAAATCTTGAGCTTTCCCACTTTGATTCCAACTCCACCCAAGTATGTAATGACTATTCGACATGATCCCAGTCGAGGAAGAGAAACCGACATACATGGAATCCTGAAGCACCGACGACAGATTAATGTGCTTAGACAAGAGACACTTACTAGGCTTCGGTTGACTAAGTGGGGCTAGCGTAACATTGATTAACATCTCCCTCCCGTCATAATCTATCCAAACTTGCATTGGTTTTTTACTTATTAACAGCAGGCTCTTTCTTACACCTTCTGCATCAGAAAAGTATGACACAGGAACAGCATAAACAGATTTCACGCTATTAACATCAATGCCAACATGGTTACCATCTATATCTTCAATCCCAGGATTTAGGACAGTGTCTAACTCAACACCAAACACATGATTCGAAGGAAGACCGTTGGTGGAAGCATTGAAGAGTCCCAGGTACTCAGAGGAAAAAGCATGCTGAAAATTCATGGTTGAGGAGATAACAAAGACGATCCCATGGCCAGAATGATCAGGTATTTGAGGATATATAGCAAAAGCAAAAGTAGTAGAGAATGATAGGTTTGGTTTAAATATCATCGGATGTGAGTAGAAAGCATGGGCAGTTTTGTGAATCGAATGATTGGTCATCTGGAGAAGACCATTAGGGTGGATCTTTGCAAATCCGTCTAGATGAAGATTGGTGCCGGCTTCTTGGAAACCATTGTAGACAAACTGTCTTTCATCTTGAGCAAAGGTAAGTACGAGAAACATAGCCATAAGGTTTACTATCATTAAGTAGTGGAGATTTTGAAAAGGAAAAGCCATCAAGACACAAATTAGTGCTCAGTTTACAGTTAGTGTAAGGAAAACAACTACTTACCTTAAATAGGAGCCACCAGGTCAATCATCATTTACTTGCTCAGCTGAGCCTTGCATTGTAACAGCATCTCATGCAGTATCATACTGTACTGAAATTAAATAACAAACAGTGGGTTCTAAAATAAATGAGAAATTATTATGGGATGACTCGAAATATATGTCACTTTTTCCTTCTGAGATGCAACACTTTATGATTCATTGTCCATCTTATCTTGAAAAAGGAAAGACCCTGTGACCCTGAAAAAAAAAAAAGACCCTGTCTTCTTTCTTCAGTACAAAGCATTCATTAGTTGAAAGTGCTTTTTAACAACTCCAATTGTTAGATTATATAATTTGAGGATGGTTAAATACTACGTCACACCACCAGAGGAAAAAGGACTAATACTCTTTTAACTGCTCCCAATTGGAATCAAAATAAATGGAACAAAAGTCAATAGGTAGATCGTAGATGGCAGGACTTTGGACATTGATCACTACAGAGATTTCGCTTTCAATCACCCTGAAACTGTCGTGATCAAACACACAACTTCTCTGAAGTTTTTGTATCCAATACAAAAGCAAAGTTCAAGTCAATGGCCCTAAAGGACCCTCGGTGCCCCGGAAGGGTCAACCAGATCGCCGGAACTTCGATATCACTCATGCTTTCGTTGTTCCAGCCCTTACATTGGTGTCCCATAACAATGTCTTAAAAGCCTATTACGGACCCTATAACGACCCCGGAGCCCTCCCATGTCCTCTAGTAGTGTCCCGTGCTATGTGGTGCAAAAATACCCGTGGATTATAGCCTTCATTTTCGACTTCCCGAGGCCTAGGTGTCATTTTTGCACAAACTTCTCCGGGGATCTATCATGAGTCATGACCCTAGAGAACCCTCGTTGCTCTGGAGGGTCATCTAGATCCCCGAACTTCCATATCACCCATGCTTTCGGTGTTCCAGCCCATACATTGGTGTCCCGTAAAAACGCCCTTACAAGCCTATCGGGGACCCGATTACGGACCTCGGGCGCCTCCAATGTCCTCTAGACGTGTCCCATGCGATCTGGTGCAAAAACATACACCTTCTTTTCGGAGCCTCTCGGAAGCCCCAAAAACGTGGATTAGCCTTCATTTTCGACTTTCCGAGGCTCGGGTGTCATTTTTCCCGAACATCTCCCGGGGGTCTATCGTGACCCTAGAGGACTCTCGGTGCTCCGAGAGGATCATCCGGATCCCCGAACATCGATATTACACATGCTTTCAGTGTTTCGGCCCTTACATTTGTGTCCCGTAACAACACCCTTACAAGCCTATAAGGGCCAACCGACCCCAATGGCCTCCCATGTACCCTAGGGGTGTTCAGTGCCATGTGGTGCAAAAATATAAAGCTTCGTTCTGGAGCCTCCCGGAAACCCGAAAAACGTGGATAACCTTCGGTTTTCAGCTTCCCGAGGCCCGTGTGCAATTTTTGCCCAAACTTCTCCATGGGGTCTATCATGACCCTAAAGGACTCTCGCTGCCCAAGGAGGGTTATCCAGATTGCGAACTTCGATATCACCCATGCTTTTGGTGTTACTGCCCTTACATTGGTATCACATAACAATGCCCTTACAAGCCTATCAGGGACCCGATAACCGATCCCGGGGGCCTCCCATGTCCTTTGGAAGTGTCCCGTGCAGTGTAGTAAAAAATTATACAGCTTTGTTCCGGGGCCTCTCGGAAGCCCCAAAAACGTGGATTATAGCCTTCATTTTTTTACTTCCCGAGGCCCGGGTGTCATTTATGCCCAAACTTCCCCGAGGGGTCTATCATGACCCTAGAGGACCCTCGTTGCTCCGGGAGGGTCATCTGAATCGTCGAACTTTGATATCACCCATGCTTTCGGTGATACTGCTCTTGCATTGGTGTCCCGTAAAAACGCCCGTACAAGCCTATCATGGATCCGATAACGGATCTCGGGGTCCTCCCATGTCCTCTAGGGGTGTCCCGTGCAATGTAGTGCAAAAATATACACCTTTGTTCGGGGGCCTCTCAGAAGCCCCAAAAACGTGGATTATATCCTTCATTCTCGACTACCCGAGGTTCAGGTGTTATTTTTGCCCAAACTCTTCACGGGGGTATATTATGAACCTAAAGGACCCTCGTTGCTCCGAGAGGATCATCTAGATCCTCGAACTTCGATATCACCCATGCTTACGATGTTTCGGCCCTTACATTGGTGTCATGTAAAAACGCATTTACAAGCCTATCATGGACCCAATAACAGACCTCGGGGGCCTCCCATGTCCTCTAGGGATGTCCCGCGATGTGGTGCAAAAATATACACCTTAGTTTCGGGGCCCCCGGAAGACCCAAAAACGTGGATTATAACCTTCATTATCGACTTCCCGAGGCTCGGGTGTCATTTGTGCCCAAACTTCTCCCGGGGGTATTATTATGACCCTGGAGGACTCTTGGTGCTCCGGGAGGATCATCCGAATCCCCGAACTTCGATATCACCCATGCTTTCGGTGTTCCAGTCCTTACATTGGTGTCCCGTAAAAACATCTTTACAAGCCTATCAGGGCCCAAATAACCGACCTCGATGGCCTCCTATGTACCCTAGGAGTGTCCCGTGCCATGTGGTGCGAAAAAATAAAGCTTTGTTCCGGAGTCTCCCGGAAGCCCGAAATACGTGGATAACTTCATTTTTCAGCTTCCTAGGACCCGGGTGCAATTTTTGCCCAAACTTCTCCATGGGGTCTATCATGACCCTAAAGGACCCTCGGTGCCCCAGGAGGGTCATCCAGATCGCCGAACTTCGATATCACGCATGCTTGCGGTGTTCCGGCCCTTACATTGGTGTCCCATAAGGCCATAACAATGGCCTTACAAGCCTATCAGGGACCTGATAATAGACACCGGGTGCCTCCCATGTCCATAAGGAGTGTCCAGTGCAGTGTAGTAAAAAATATATACAGCTTTGTTCCGGGGCCTCTCGGAAGCCCCCAAAACGTTACAAGCCTATCAGGGACCCGATAACAGATCTTGGGGTCCTCCCATGTCGTCTAGGGGTGTCCCGTGCAATGTAGTGCAAAAATATACAACTTTGTTCTGGGGCCTCTCGGAAGCCCCAAAAACGTGGATTATATAGCCTTCATTTTCGACGTCCCGATGCCCGGGTGTCATTTTTGCCCAAAATTTTCCGGGGGGTATATTATGAACCTAGAATACCCTCGTTGATCCGGGAGGGTCATCTGGATCCTCGAACTTCGATATCACCCATGCTATCGTGGTTCCGGCCCTTGCATTGGTGTCCCATAAAAATGCTCTTACAAGCCTATCAGGGACCCGATAATGGGTCTCGGGGGCCTCCCATGTCCTCTAGGGGTGTTCCGTGTGATGTGGTGCGAAAATATACACCTTCGTTCCGGGGCCCCGGAAGCCCCAAAAATGTGGATTATAACCTTCATTTTCGACTTCCCGAGGCCTGGGTGTTGTTTTTGCCCGAGCTTCTCCCGGAGGTGTTATCATGACCCTAGAGGACTCTCGGTGCTCCGTGAGGATCATCTGGATCCCCGAACTTCGATATTACCCATGGTTTCGGTGTTCCGCCCCTTGCATTGGTGTCAAGTAAAAACACCCTTACAACTTACAAGCCTATTAGGGACCAAATAAACGACTCTGATGGTCTCACATGTCCCTTAAGGGTGTCCCGTACCATGTGGTGCGAAAATATAACTGGACAACTTATCTCATACTAGGCCTTACTTCTGGATTGGCAACAGAGCTGGCCTAGCTTTAAAACCCAACTTTATTTCTACAGCACAGTTATGCTTGAATTGAGATCGATTGTCCCAAAAATCTGTCCCCTTTTCCACAATTCACATATTTGACCAAATTCTCTTCTTCAGGGGAATGTATACCTTTTGGTCCCCATTCACAAGTTGCTTCATGCATGAAGGTTACAGACTAAAACACATCAGTGCTAGTAGTTGGCTTTTCTGTTACTGAGCTCTGTGCTAGATATTTGATTGTTGCCATGAAACTTGTCAAGGTTTCTGTGATTCTGTAAATCATGTAGTGTGTAGACCAAAAGAAACCCACCCTATTGGCAAGTTCCTATTCCTAGTTATATCATCCACGAATTCTTTTAACCCTTGTTTGAATCATGTGAGGCTCATTCCACTGCCACTAGGCTATTGCAAGCAGATAATCACTACTGCACCGTTATAAATCTTCCTCAAACCTCCAACACTAAGAAATTCTCTCTTTAAATAGTTCTTATCGATAGAGATCCTTGTATTGAGAATCTATCACTGGCTAATCTTGTTTCTCAGATTTCACGAAATTCGCCATACTTCTTCCTTCTAATTGAATAAGCAGCTCAGGCGACACCTACTGACACCAGCTAGATCACTACTACAATCAGAAAAATTAGCAAAGCTAGCCCTAATCGCCCCCTAGGCTTTCGTACTTAGAAAAGTGAAGGAAACATATGGAAGGATCAAAGCTTTAGGCTTGAACACTTTGATTCAGTTTCATCCTACTTAGTAATTTTGTTAGTCAATAGATCAGTAGATGAAAAACCAACATACTTTATATCATAAAATCCGCGAATTTCTCAGGGATGTTGACGCGTGCTTGTCTAATAGGAGCTAAAACATCTCAGGGTCATCATGATTTATCTTAACTTGCATCAATTTTTCACTAGTTAGTTGGTGAAATGATGCACATTCCAGAAGCATAGCTAACAGACTTCAGACTGATAACATCAATCCCCACATGGTTCTGCTGAATAGAAATAATATTTGATGGTGTACTAAAAAATTGTAGCTTTCTACTGAATAACAGAAACAGCAACCACTATGTCTCATATATAGAAAATTATGCTATAAATTAAGAAGGCACCTACCTGTAAGGTATGACATCAGTTCAGCAACCTTTGCTTCAGAAGTCAATATGTGGTATTTTCTAGTCTTGACAGATTGGATACTTGTTTAGTACAGTATTCAAAGAAAATCATTCCCCTGCATATCGGAAGGTTGGATAGGCCATTTAGAATCCAAGACAGAATGTATCATCATTTTCTCAGTACACAAGGAAATTTCATGCTTAGACATGCAAGACTTATCCTTCCACTCAGAAAATACAATTTATCATCACTAAATCAGACAACGGAACAAGGGTCTAGTGAAAGAGTTAGTACTAGATCTCCAAAATTTCACCCCAAAGATCTTGAATGATGTGCCATAGATCGTTTTACCTCTTAAATTCATTCGTAAATTATTTAAAAAAAGAAAAAGAAAAAGAAAAAGGTCAGCAACAACAACTAGAATTTAAAGTACAACAAGCAAATAAAATTATTATTACTGAACTGCTACTTAGAAAATGAAATTTACTGGTAGGTCCGTCCAACAGTATTTTTTTCACCTTTAACACCTTTAAAGTTACTCCACTGTATTTTGAGGATACAATCTTTTGTAACTTGACGTATTTGGCTAGAGACATTTGTCAACTCTCTTTTAAGATTTTCTGCATTGCTGATGCATAACTAAGGAAATTAAGGAAAGTAAAGGCAGACTTGTATTGAAACCTTGTAAAGAAAATGATGACTTTGAATTTTCCTAATGTTCAGCAGGTGGATTCCTGCAAGTCTTTTTGCTCAGTTCACACTTCAAGTTCAAAGCACATAGTATTTTTTATAAAAATTTTAAATGTAACTACCAAGGCAATAATTTTCCTTCATCTTTTATCACCCCACTTCTAAATTTTTCCACCAAATTGATAAAATAACATATCCTCCTGGGCTCAATACTCTCATATTCCTGAAGGCAGAAATAGATTCTGTAGAAGAGAATACATGGCAGAGACGAGGTCAGAAGTCTTCAGAACAAAACTTTAGAAATTTCAAATGTCAAGAAAGTGAAAAGTATTTGAATAGAATAATATGTAAAGATATTAGCAACTCTACGAATTAATTATTCACCAGAGGATTAAATCTCATCCGATCACCATACTCTTGTCAGAACCAATTAGTTACCACGATTAGTTCTATGGTTGGTTTGGACAAGGGTAAGTTGATAAAAAGTCTCCATGCTTTACCTAATGTTCATATGTTTCCCAAAGACAAAAAAAAGAATGAAAAGGTGAACACTTGAATGAAACCAGCAAGAATATGAAGCACCTGTTACTCCTGAGAGCTTTCTGACAGCAGCATGTAACATAGATATGAAAATCAAACAGAGCTTCAGTATAAGTAACCTTGTTTTTCAATTGAGAAACAGAAGGAAGCATTACATTTCTGAAAGCAGATAGACCATACGTGAGTTCTATGTGTGACTTTTAGCTACATTGTCACAAGTCGCAACGCTCAATTTCATCATTAGTCCCCAAAACATGTTCATGAAAGCATCAAAACTTTTCTGAGAAGTGCCAGAAACACCAACACATCTTAGCTTTGTCAGTCACAAGTTACCACATTACAAGACTCTCAATAATCAGAAAGCTCTAAAACAAAATCCACCCTTTATACTGTACACCCCGCCAAAGCATGAGTTCAGATGAAGAAACTAGATGGAAAGAGTACAATAAACAATATCATAAGTTTATTTAACGGAATCAAATAAACTAACGACCAACTCTGAGTATTGAATCGGTGCTATATGAAGAATAAGCTGAGGCTCCTCCAGAAGACAAAGGAAATGAAGCATCCTTTTATGGTAGCCAGAAACTCCAACTGAATATGAAGCAATAGTTGAATTAGTAAATTTCATTTATGAAGAAAGCAAGACATGTTTGTATGTAATGTTGCAAGATTCAAATTCAACAATCTGCTTTTCAATAGAAAGCCGACGACAATGATATTCATCAGACCACAGAAACCACTATTGGTTTCACATATCTGGCCACAGGGACACTGAGAAAGAAAATTAAGCATCCTTCAAAGAGATCTGCACAGACAGTCTACAGGACGGTACGCCAGAATCCAGATTTATTAATCAGCTCACCAATGGCATTCAGATTCTATAATTTAGCGACCATGATGTATGACTGAATTATCGGTAAAGAAGGTACCAGTGGACACCCCAAATGATGATGGATATGAAGTAGATACCCCCCAAGTGTCACCAAATAATCCACTCCTTTCATGGTCATAATCAGAAGGTATATCAGGCAGAGTTGCATCCCCGCGAAGAAATCGAACCACATGCCTCATCCTAGGTCTTTCTTCTGGCCTAGGATGCGAGCACAGCAAGCCTAACTTCAGAACCAACTCCATTTCATTGGTGACAAAATTTCCTTCCAGCCTAGGATCACTTGTCTCTAGAATTGCTCCCTTTTTCCAGCAGTCAAATACCCAATCAACCAAAAGAAAGTCTTCTGTATCAATGTCCCGCAGGCCAATGGGACGCCTTCCACAAGCCACCTCAAGTAAAAATATCCCAAAAGCAAACACATCTGTGCCAGGAGTAGGCTTGCCGGTTATACTGAGTTCTGGTGCAAGATACCCTACTGTTCCAACCACATGAGTACTTCTGGGATTACTGCCATGATCATATAGTCTGGCAAGCCCAAAATCACCCAGTCGTGCATTCATCTCAGCATCCAATAAAACATTACTCGCCTTCACATCTCGGTGAAGAACAACTTGTTCCCACTCCTCGTGAAGGTATAAAAGGGCAGATGCAACCCCCTTAGTAATATTGAATCTCTGTGACCAAGAAAGGTATGGTTTGTTATCACTGAAAAGGAACCTGTCAAGGCTCCCGTTAGGCATGTAGTCATACACCAGAAGAAGCTCCCCTTTTCTTCGGCAATAACCTAGAAGCTGCGCCAAGTTTCTGTGCCTTAGCCTTCTCATGCTAACGATTTCAGACACAAACTCTTTCATTCCTTGCCTTGAACCATGAGAGACTCTCTTCACAGCAACTTGGGTGTTGATAGAAGGTAGAAACCCTTTATAAACCTTCCCAAAACCTCCTGAACCAAGAAGCTCAGAGTCCTTGAAACCTTTAGTAGCTACATAGAGATCTTTGTAAGAGAGTCTATGTGAGGCATATTCTTGTTCCCAACTTTCCTGAAACTCTTCATACATCTTTCTCCTTATTATGTATGCACCTCCACCAATCATTACCAACAACACCGACAATATAACAAGGAAGACCAGAAAAACATGGTTCAGCCTTCTCTTGCGAGTACCAAATCTGGGAAGTGAGGGGAACTTGGAGGGGTCTAAGCCTTGGGCTTGCCCAGTTTGATTCCAGCTCCAACCTAATATGTAATGCTCGTTTGCAGTAAGGCCAGTAGATGAAGAGAAACCAACATACATACTATCAAGGAGTATTGCAGAAAGATTGACATGACTAGACAAAAGAGGCTTAGTTGGTTTCAGGTGTTTAACGGGAGCTAATGTCACATTCACTAGCATCTCCTCTCCATTGTAGTCTACCCAAACCTGCATAGGACTTTTGCTAGTGAGCTCCAAGTTCTTCCAGTTCCCTTCTTCATCAGAATAGTAAGCCGCTGAAGAAGAATTAACCGATCTTAGGCTATTAACATCGATGCCAACATGGTTGCCATCAATATCTCCAAATACAGCATTTTGAACAGTGTCTAATTCTATGGCGAATACATGATTAGAAACAAGGCCATTGTTGGAAACATTGAAAAGTCCTAGATACTCAGCTGGAACTGCATGCTCAAACCTCATAGATGGAGAGATAAGAAAGGCAATTCCGTGGCCACCATGATTTTGCACATCAGGGTTCATAACAAAGACAAAAGTTGTCGAAAAGGATGAAGATGCTTTAAACTTGAGGGCTTGTGGATAGAAAGCATGGCCACTTTGCTGCTTAGAGAAGTTGGTCATCTGAAGAAGACCATTAGGGGGGATATCCGCAAGCCCATCAAGATGAAGATTGGCTTCTTGGAAACCATTGTAGATAAACTGTTTTTCATCTTCAGCAAAGCTGAACACAAAACAGAATAAGGACACTACTGACCAGTACATGAGGTACATAGAAGTTTCAGCCATGAAACTGAAATACTCTCCTATGAAACAAACCTGAAATTTTCAGTTTGTGTTCAACATGAGACTCAGTATGAATTCTTTACCGGAAAAGTAATTTTATGCTCCAAAATGATGGCTGTTTGTTCTAGTTACGTGACCAAAATGCCTTGTAATTAACCCAAATAGATAGACCATTAACCATTTGATTAAAATACAAAGTCAAAATGAGTAAATAAATAATTAAATACTTCAAAATTGGGATGTTGCCTCATGTTGGTTGTGAATGAAAATAAAAAGTAAATTTTTAAAAGAAAGGAGAACATTTTACGATAAGTCCAGCCACAGGCCCACAAGAGGCATCAAACTAGTAGTGGTGTCATGAAAAAGGCAGCAAGGTCAATTATGTTTGTTTTCTTATTGTTATCTCATGTCAAATATCTTTGGTGGAATGAAGGAGACCCCTTACAGTGTCGTGTATACATAATTTATTGAGACCAACCAATTGTGGCGGGAATACTTTTCCACAACATGACAATTCAGCCAGGAAAATTGTAGTCAAAGATTGTGGGATCATTAATCAAACATAAAGAGCTTCCGGAAGTTGGAACTGTTACTTCAGAAAAGCTAAACAATTGATATTGTATACATGGTATATGTTTTAGAGACTCAATTTTCAAACAATTCAGCAGGTTCTTAACAACTGCATTTTCGTTAAGATAACATGGGCGGATGGATTGACCATTTTAAGCTGTAAATCAGATCAGATTAAAGATGCAAGTGAATCAATAATACATATCTGAATGTATCACAAACAAAACCGGTCACAGCAGATCTAAGCAAATAAACAAACACGAACTACTTTGTCAAGCTCAAAGCCTCCCTTTTTGAGGAAATTGAGACTCACTCCCAAGTTTTTGCGGGGGAAGAGTGGAGAATGCGCCACGCACTACCACCCCAATAAGCTCATCAAGCTCGTTTAGTAACTTCTATATGTTGATTTTCCTTTCAATTTATTTCATATGCAGGCCTAATTATTTTTGGTTCGCGCAGACAAAGTCAGACTTAACTAATTAATTTTTCTTATAAATTCCCCCCCCCCCTGTACGGCTGTACTGTACTCCTACTTTGATTGAGACTCCAACTGTAATGCTAAATTGACACACTTTACGTGCATCTCCTGCCTGCAATTATTGGTTGAGACTTGCAATTAAGTAGGGCTTTCGATTCGGTGTAATTGAAAGGGGCTTAAAATGACCCACACTCATAAATCTAACCGATTGTTGTAAGAATGACTTCTTTGATGGGTACTCATTCACTTTCTTTCCCTATGGTTGGATTATTTGACAAAGGAAGATCAGATAGTAGTACTATAGCCGCGTACAGTTCTAAGTCCTGTCATTTGGGGTTCTTTATGCCACCTCCCTGCAATGCTTAAAGTTTCAAATTTTCCAAAGTTAAAAACATTTTGAACAGGCAAAAGGAAAACCCCCTTGAAAGGATTACTTGATGGGCAGGGCAGACGAACATGCCAACCAAGAAACAGGACACCAAATATTGCCTTCTTGAGAGGGCAGCAAATCAAACCAAGTAAACCAAAAAAACTATCAGCAATGATAAAGACCAGACTTACAGCTCCTAGTCAGTTCCTTAACTTAACGATCTTGTGGCGTGTGTCCTTAAAGAGGAAATCTCAGTGCCCAATTTCAAGTCTAAACTTAAAATATACACCTAGACACGTCAGATACTCAGACTATATTGTGTAATGTATATGTTCTTTCTTAATTGTTTATAGCTTCATTTCCACAAGTTACTGGCATGTAATTTCAAGGTTTTATTGAAAGATCGACAATAATTTCAGTCTCTCTCAGAGAAATTAATTCTACTAGGCGATATCTCCTCAAAAATTAATTAAGTGATTTGCTGCCCTCATTTTGGTTTGGTGAGGAGCTGAGATTAAGTGATTTCCTCAAAAATTAATTAAGTGTAAAATTAATTAATTCTACTAGGCAATGTAAAATGGTTAAAAATGTGGAAAAGAAACTAGCATAAGATATTCATCTCAAGAACCTGTTAAGATTGTCAAGAAGTAAAAATGTCCTTGGTGAGAAAGGAGTTACAAGTATAATTTTATAACTGGATCTTTGCATGTTTTGGATGGATGGTGAAGCATTTGTTTTGGCAAGTGTGGAATAAATAAAGCCATCAGTAGAAGTGGTCAGATCAACCTAAACATCTTTCTATATTTATCTGTTAACACTAGTTCTCTCTCTTCGACCCTACTTTGATATGCAATTTCATTCTTGCTTAGAAATTTCTCTCGTATTCAAATCGCAACCAACTTCGTCACGACATGTGTATTTTTTAATCAGGAAAATCATTGACAAATCAATTTATATCTTTGTTATTTTTAAAGAAATCATTAGTAAAATATTTTAAAGAGGCGAAATAAAGGACAATATACGAAATTAAACCCTTAATCTCACGTAATGGGGGTTATATTTTCTAACTTTTCTATTTCTTTTCGCTTTTCTCCTTATGGACGGTTATATTTTATTTCATTTTTCTCATGGTGCCATAACCTGGCCCATTAACCCATATGGGTATGGTTTTGTTTCCGTTAATTTCAAATTTTTTAGTTGTTCTTAGAATGTTGGTTTTATTAGGTGAATAACAACTCTGTTGTAACACCTTGTACAAATGCATCTCGAAGATGATTTGTTCAAGAATCTCGAATGTTTTACCTTCTTTGATTGATGGGAACCAGGGAGCTTTTGTTAAAGGGGGATCCATTGTTCATAACATTTGATTAGTCAAGATCTCATCAGGTTCTATAATAGGAGGGTTAATGTGTCTCCTAGGTGTCTTTTCAAAATTGACATTAGGAAGGCATATGATACTGTGCATTGGGAATTTGTTCATGAGATATTGAGAGGTTTTGGCTTCCCTTCAATTTTTTGCAACTGGATAATGACGTGTATTTCCTCTGTTAGCTTCTCAATTGCTATGAATGGTGGTCTGCATGGTTTTTTCAAGGGTGGAAGGGGCCTTAGACAAGGTGACCCTGTTTCACCTCTTATATTTGTGTTGGTTATGAAATATTTAACAAGGACTCTTAAACTGGCTAGTGAGCTCCCAGATTTTAGATTTCACCCATTATGTAAGGAAATGAAGCTTGTCAGTCTTTGCTTTGCTGACGATTTGATGATATTTTGCAAGGGGCACCAGCAATCAGTAAACAGAATAATGCAGGGTTTAGAACATTTCTCAGAGGTTTCTGGACTATGGGCTAATCAGTTGAAATCTCAGTGTGAGCAATGAAGCTAGGAAACAGATCATGGAGTCCACTGGGTTCCCGGAAGGAGTGTTTCCAATGAGATACCTAGGTATGCCATTGTCTCCTACGAAATGGACGAAGGTTGAATGCCAGTTCCTTGTTGACAAGACCACCGCAAGAGTTAGATGCTGGAGTACACGACACCTAGGCCTGGCAAACAGATCAGGTTGGGTCGGGTTCGGGTTGAACCCGACTGACCTGATTACTAAACAGGTCAGAAAACTCAACCCTAACCTGATCTGTTTAGTAAACAGGTCAAAAAATCCAACCCTAACCTGATCTGTAACAGATCAGGTTGACCTGAAATGATCTGCGTAACCTGAAATGATCTGTTGCCAACGATTCTAGCTTCTAGTATTCTTGGGTTTTTTTTTTTTTTTTTTTCTCATTTCAAGCTAGTATTCCATTAAGTTTCAAAGGCAAAATAACATGTTAAAACTTAAAAGTAACAAAACCTAACAGAAGTACCACCAATGTGATTTGTACCAAAACCAAACAAGAAGCATATAATCATGCTACCAACAACTAATCTTTACCGTTTACACTACAAAAATCAAACATCAAAATCACCCAAATATGAAGGTTTACAACCATTGAACTTTACACTATAAATTACAACATCTCAATTTAAAAGTTCATTAAACTAAAGTTCAAATGAATGATGACATTGAGTTCATCTACACCTCTTAACTCAGCTTCTCTATGTGGTCTACCTACCTGAAATCAAAAATCAGAATCCATAAGAAGTATAAACTGTAACCCTAAAAACCTAAAATCAGAAATCAAAACTCTAAATAACAAGATTGATATCGGAAACCAAAAGCTCTACAATAATAAGTAAATATCGAAACATTAACCCAAAATAAATGAAACCCTAAATCAAAAACAAAAACCTCAAGTACAAAATCAGAAATAAAAAACCCAAATAAAAATGACAAACAATAAAACTAATAACTGTAATATAAGCATAAAAGGAAAAAAGCGTAATCTTACCGATGATGATTTAGTTTGAGAGGCGGAGATATTGAACTGAAAAATGAAAGATACAAATCAGAAAAAGAAAACATAACTAAAAGTCTAAAACCAACAAATAATCAATAAATCGAGAATAAGATAAAATGACATACCTTGTAAAAAGATATTCAGAAATCAGCATAAATTTGCAATCAGTATAGATCTTCAAGACTTCAACTGAGAAATAAAAATATTGATTCAGAAAAAAATAAATAAACAAAGTATAAAGAAAATAAGAGAAATAAGAATAACAAATTAAAGAACACAAATTTGATAACTAAATAATACCTGTTGATTGCTGAATGAATGTTTATTTGATAACTAAATCTAATAAAATGTTTATTTGGAGAGATCGAGAGATTGAGAGAGTGAGAGAGTGAGACTGAGAGTGACAGAGAGTGAGAGTGTGAGACAGAGTGAGAGAGCATGAGAGAAGTCGAGACACCAGTGAGCAGACAGTGAGATCGAGAGAGTGAGATCGAGAGATCGAGATCGAGAGATCGAGAGATCGAGAGAGTTAGATCGAGAGATCGAGAGAGTGAGACTGAGAGTGAGAGAGAGTGAGACAGAGTGAGTGAGGAAGAGCTTGAAGATGAGGAAGATCTTGAGTGAGAGAGAATGAGAGAACTTCTCTCAGCTGAGATCAGTGAAGAAGAAGAACTGAAGAACCGAGAATGTGAGAGAGAGTGAAGAAGAAGAACTGAGGAAGAGAGAGAAATGAGAATGATAAAATGACGGCAAAAATGATTTGGGTTAGGGTTTCTTTTTTTTTTCCCTCTTTTATATCTAATTTGGACTTGGGCTGCTGATTGGGTCATGACTTGGACTGAAGAACCATTTTGCTATATGGGCCGGTTGTTTTGGCCTTTGGGTTACTTTTTTATTTTTTCCATTTCACTTGTTAGATGGGTTAAACGGATCAGGTCGACCCGAACCCGATAAAAATCAGGTCGACCTGATCTGTGACCTGACCCATTTAATATTTTCGGGTTGAGCAGGTAATTTTCAGGTTGAGCAGGTTGAAATTTTCAACCTTAACCTAACCCATTTAAGTTTTCGGGTCAATCAGGTCGACCCATTTAATGTTTCGGGTTGAAAATCCCAACCCTAACCCGCTTTTTTCGGGTTAGGTTCGGGTCGGGTTATCGGGTCAGGTCAGCTTTTGCCAGGCCTAACGACACCTCTCGTATATGGGTAAGTGCCAGTTCATTAACTCTGTCCTCCTTTCTACTCACATCTACTGGACTTCAATCTACCTTCTACCACAAAGCATTATCAAGCAAATTGAAACTGTTTGTAGAATTTTTTTATGGGGATCTACTGACTTACACAAGAAAATACCATTGGTGGGATGGGATTCTGTGTGCAAGGAAAAGCAGTATGGAGGACTGAATTTTAAGGATTGTAAAATCTGGAACAGAGCAGCTGTAGCTAAGTTGCTATGGGCTCTTGCTCATAAAGAAGACCACCTTTGGGTAAAATGGGTGGATGGTATCTATTTGAAGGGGAGGGACTTCTGGATGGTTAGTATCCCAGCAGACTATAGCTGGTATATGAAGAAGCTCCTGGACTTGAGGGTTTGTTTCCCTACTCAAAGTATTTGGAGAAGGAGCCAAGTTAAGTATTCTGTAGCTGAAGGCTACAAATTTTTTCGTGGTGCCTCACAGAATTTGAAACCAGCAAAGCATATATGGAATAGAGTAGCGGTACCTAAACACTCGTTTATTCTATGGTTGGCCACTATGCAGAGACTATTAACCAAGGATAGATTGATTAACACTTTCAAGATCAATGCTAGTCCGTTATGTGTGTTGTGCATGACTGAAAATGAAAGCAATGAGCATCTGTTTTTCAGATGCACATGGACAACTGAGCTGCGTACAAGTGTATGCAAATGGCTTGATATTGGCTATTTGAACTGATACCAATTCCTTTGCTGCTGAGCTTTCATCAGTTGTTGATCTCATCTGAAATACAAAAGGTTAGAAAGTCAGTCAGAAGAGAAACTTATGCAACACTGCAAAAAAAAATAAAAAATACAGCTGTTACTTTGCATTACCTTAGGAGGATCCTGTTCAAGGTCGACAAAAAAATGTGTAGAATCTGAGTTTAAACTCCTCTCAACATATTCAGCAAATTCTTTGACATTTACCAAGTATATCATATCTTCAATAACCATTACTCTTAGCTGCTGAAAAATAGTTGACTCCTGAAAAAAAAGGGGGTATACAGTAGTTCATAACAATGTAAAATATATATTCATGACCAGAAGCTTTGACAAATATATGCAACAATAAAGGATACAGAATTTGCATCTAAAAAGTGTACCCATCCAAAGAAGGCAATATAGCCTATTATATAAAATGCTTTTGTAATAAATGAAAATTCAATGGAGAGTGCTTCTCAAAAAGGGACATGAAATATTATCTAATGCAATTTTCACACTGATGGATCCAACAGATAGAAAGGTTGACATTGACCTTTCTGCTAATGGCAATTCAGCCCAATCCAACCACTCTTTCCCCGCTTGCAAAAAAGCCCGTCTCTAGTGGACAACTGAAATGTTGTAACTCTGCCCTTCCAATAGATAAATTCACTTTTCTAACAAGCTGGCCAACTTCATTTTCTCATTTTGAAATATCCAAAGTTACCATAATCTTGTGCTTACTTCGTAGACATTACCCAGCCACATCTGTCAGTCACTTACCAACTAAATTTTCACTTGCTGTACTTCAAGTTTGTCAATATTTTATAGCATTTTTTTGCCATTTCTATTCCTATGGATCATTGGAGTTCAACAGTGAAAGTTTTGGATCCCGACAGATGAAGCAACTTGGTAGAGAAAAAAATAACCTTTTGAAGAAGCTCAAAAAGGGTGCACAGTTGTTCTTGTAACTCAGGCATCTTTCCACCATAGTCCACCATCACAACCGGTCTCATTCTAGAGCATAATGCCAACACATCTACATCAGCAAATTTGCAAATCTGTCAAGAAATTGAACCATGTTTAAGATTCAGCCAACATGATTTCTTACGATAACACAACCAACTTATAAACACCCACTCATGCATATATTCAAAGACACCTCCATAACTATGTGACCCGAACATGGGGATAACAACAAGTTATGGGTATGGATCCGAGGATTAGACTTGTCTGTTTTAAGGGATTTTCCTAGTTTTTGGTCTGATTTGAAGACTCAAATGCCATATCATTTCCTAGTGTCCATCTATGAGACATGTTAAAATGAAAAGCTCACATAACATATTGAGAACCCTTAAAAAAAGGAGCTTGCATTAATTAGCTCAAACATCACATTGACATGAACAAGCCATCATTATCAAGTCATTTGCATGATATATCTATCAATCTTGTTTTTCATTCAGCAACAATACATACTTTCAGCTCTCACTGAAACCAATCAATAAAAAGACCCACAAGTGTATACTATTTACAGCAAAAATGATATCCCACATTCACAAATTCCTCTATGAAGCCCTTACATAGTTACATGTGTAAACTTGCTTAAATTATTATTGAAGGATAATAGTGAAAGTTTACATCACATTTGAAAATTTTCAAAGTCTCAAGCATGCACACAAGCCTCTTAAGGACCTAGTCCACACATTGCCAATTGATTTCATAAAGGCTTGTACACTTGATTGATCTGGGAATTGGGCACATTTGGCATTGGCGAATTAGCTCAAATTCACAATTTAGTGAAAAAAGTTTAAGGCTCCTTTAATTATTGAAATGGGTGTATAAAACCCGCAAGTTGTATGCTATTAATCAATCAATGACTTGAAAGAGCATCAAATCGAAAATGTGGCTAACTAAAACTGTAACAAGACATATTTGTTAAAGAAATATAACATTATGAACAAAATTAAGATACAAACCTATCTCAAGACGGCGTTTTGATGAAGGTTTAAGGCGCCATCTCATTTGAAAAGGACTGGAATCTAACGCCTTCAATACTTCTACTACTTGTGCGCTTTCCATGTTGTGCTCACTGTTTCTCTGAGCCTCTGATCAGCACAGACCTACAACATTTTAGAACTTCTGAGTTTCAGATTGTAATTCGTAAAACGGAGTAATGGTTTTGTTAGGCATTGGCATTGGTTGTTAGCTTTTCATTATCATCAATACTATACTATGAAGACAGGATAGGCCAGAGGGGTCAGGTGTTTGCAGCATTGCATCCTTATCCCCTATGAAGACAAAGAGCAAGACTGTTTCCGTTTGACCCTTGATCCAAAGTGCAACGACCATCGGCAACTTCCAAAAAATGAGAAATCCAGATAGTTTGATGAGCCTATTTGATCTAGTCCATTATATCCCAAAGCGAAAGAGCAACAAATTTTTGGCTCCATAAGACAGGACAATAGGATCTTATGGAGCCAATAGAGATAGATTTTACTTATTTAGTTGTCCTTTTACCTTAGCTTTATACATCATAGATCATAAACCCAAAGACCAATTTGAAAATTTTAAATGAGGCATCATCTTCATCTCCTTCACCAATGCCCCAATTATACTCCTAGAGATATTCATCTTATTTGGTTATATACATCCTTGTATAAAATCCACTCTAGTTCACAAAGTAACTATAAATACTTGTTTATAAAATATTCATTAGCCAAACAAAAAGGGAAAAACCCCACAAAAATACCAAAGTTGAATTTTCTTGCTGTTTTTTTCCAATCGGTGATACATCAAACAAATTCAGGATAACTATGACATTCAACAGAGAAGTTTACAGAAATATAGGGGAAAATATGAAGGGAGGCAGAGAGGAGAGAGATTACCTGGGTTTTGTGAGGGACAAATCTGATGGATGACAGCAGCCAAAATGTGTTTGTGGTCTGACTGACGAAAAGGACTGAAAATGGCTAATATGTTCTTTTGGTTCTCACTTCAGTTTGGCTTACCAGTTCGGTCTACTTCAGCTAGCCTTATAGAGTGTGCAACTTAAAATTCTGTCCCTTTGGCTGACAACTTAAAATTTTTTGCTCAATTTATACTCCAGTTAACTTCAGTTCGATTCTTCTTACAGGAGAAATACAAACCCTGAGTTTTTTTTTTTTTTTTTTTTTAAGTTTGATATGGCAAGATAGCCGGCTTGTAAGCAATTACAGGTTTATTCTCCCTTATAATTTTTTTCATTTTTTCATTACAACAAAAATCAACAATGTTTAACAATGTGATAAAAAATAAAAATAAAATTAATGTTCAACAAAATTTAGGGTGCGTTTGTTAGAGCTTACACGGTCAGTTCAGTTCAGTTCAGGTGTCAATTCAGTGATTTCAAATTCAGTTAAACGATGTTCAATTCAGTTTAGTGGTGCTGAGTTCAGAAACATATTTTTTGTCTCACATATCAAGTTGTGTTCAATTCAGTTCAGTTGTGTCCAGTTCAGTTCAGTAGTATCCAGTTTAGTAATGTTGAATGCAGTTCTGTTCAATTCAGTTCTGATAAGTTCAGCCCTAACAAACACACCCTAAGTAGATTAAATAAATTCAACAAAATTCCATAAGATAAACTTCTAGACGTGTTGTAAAATAATTCAACTTTTTTTTTTTATGTTAAAACTATTTGTATATTTTGTTCATTTAACTTATTGTTCTAAGTTATATGTAAACAGGGATAATCAAACCACTTCTATTTCGAAGCCTCAATTTTCATATAGAAATCAGAATTTTAGATATGACCCAACTTATTTTCTTATACAAACTACTTAATCTGTTTTCTATTTTTCTTTTTTGTATAATTTTCAAGAAATATAATTTATTTTTTTTTGGTTCAAAAGGAAATACAAATGATTCCTAATCAACCCGATAAATCGTTAAAGTTTCAATTTTTTCGTTATTCCTATAGAAAGAACGAACTTTAATGATCCAAAATTAAGGATCTCATTGAGATCAGGTCAAGAGAGTATTTTAAAATTTCAATGAGGTACCCAATTGGGGCTCACTCCTATGAATTATGACCATTTAAAAATAAATATAAATAAATTTGCATCCAAAAATAATTAAAATATAAATATAAATAGAATAATACATCAAGAGACAAATGGGAGTATGTAAAGAGTAAGGATCCTCTCTATTTTATATAAGAAATGGAGGCTTTTATTTCTTAAATCAGGGTTAGATCTTCTTCTCTCTTTTACTTATTTGTATTTTATAGTGAATTGCTAAATACCGCCCCTTTTTACCACCTACCGCCCCCCCAAATTCCAATATTACCCTCACTCACTCTCACTCACTCATCTTTCCTCTCTTCCTCACTCACTCTCACTCATCCTCACCACCACACCATAACACCGGCAACCACTCACGGCACCACCACCACCACCACCACCACCACCAACAACGGAATGTCAGGAGCTAGCGGCAGCGGCAGAAGCTTCGACGGCGAGGGAGGCGGCGACCGACCGCATCGCGGGGGGGTAACTTTTCGAATTTTTTTTTTTTTTTGTTTGAATTGAATTTTTTTTGCCTTGAATTGAATTTTTTTTGCCTTGAATTGAATCGCGAACTTATGAATTGAAGTTGTGTTGAATTTTTTTTTTTTTGTGTCGATCGTCTGCCGATCTCGACTCGCCCAAGGGTGAGTCGAGATCGGCAGACGACCGTGCAAAAAAATGCGCAAAAAAATTTTTTCCCCTTGGGGAGTCGACAGCGACAGACGACTAACCCTTGGGTCGGTCGTCGTTCGCAGACGACTCACCCAAGGGTGAGTCGAGATCGGCAGACGACCGTGCAAAAAAATGCGCAAAAAAAATTTTTACCTCCGCCACCGTCGACGGCACTTCCTGGTCGCCGACAGACATCCGATGTTGATGAAGGTTGGCTATGAGAGTGGGTGGTAGAGTGTCTCTTTAGAGGGAGAATTGGTGTGAGAGTTAGAGAGGGAGAGGATGAGTGCAAAATTTATAAAAGGGCAAAATTGGAATTTGGGGGGGCGGTAGGTGGTAATTTAGGGGCGGTATTTAGTAACACCCATTTTATATAAGAAAGAAAAAAATCCAACTTTCCATTTATGAAATGGAACCCCTCCATTTCTTGTATAAAATAGAGAGGATCTTAGATATGTAAATGGAATGTTTCAGAATTCCACCAGTTGATCACATACGCTAGGAGAGAGAGAGCGCGCGCGCGCATTAACAAGTGCTAACAATCTCACTGACAAGTATTCTTGAACAGTACAGTTCTATACCCTTGCTTAAATTTCGTGGATTTCGGTTTTGAATACTTCCGAAAACAAAAACAAAAAAAGAAATCATCAGATCTCTAAGAAATCAGGTATGTCTTTCATTCTTTCTTCCTAAATATTCATGGGTGTAATGTGCCTGAAGCCCTAACTCTCGAATTGAATGTGCATGACATTGTATTCGTATCAATAAATCTTTCTTCAAATTTGTTAAATTTCATGAAGGTTATATACTTATATAGTACTCATGGCATTACAGGGAAATAATGATGATCGTTGAATTTGAATGATGACATTCCTTTCTTGAAATTCTTATTTAAGTAAAGACTTAGCATTTTTTTTTTCTTTTTTTTGTATTGAATATGAAGAGTAATGTCTAGCAACCCTTTATTTCTTTCTTTATTGGGGGATCAAAGAGAGATACATGGGATGTTGAAGATGGGTTTTGTGACCCACATTATGGAACAACCTTTAAGGATAAAAGTTTTGGAAGAAATATTCTGACCTCTATTGATGAGTTCAGTATGTGGGCTTATATAGACATGCAAGATGCAAGTTATGTATCCTTAGGGATACTCTAGTTGGCACAATAATAACCCTTTCGGGTTTCGACCAATTTCAATTCCAAGGAAATATTTGAGTACACCAAGGCCTTTAATTTGAAAACAACAATCCAGGTACTGCTTGATTTTCTGGCTGACAATCATTGCCACTTTGCCAGCTAGAACAATGTCATCAAAATATACTAGAAGGACTAAGAAAGTGGTACCTTTGCAATATGTATAAAGAGTGTAATAAGTCTATAATGGTGCAGTGCAGGACAGAACTTAACTTAGGAAATGAGTTCCGTGGTAGTTGTCAAAGGCTATACCATGATTTTCAAATGGGAGATTTTACCAGGCTCGTCATTAGAAAATCCGTGTGGAAGTTTCATTTACTTTTGTTTATAGAACTCTCCAGTGACCTAATGGGTGGAGTTAACAACCTTTTGCCTCCGCCAATGCTAGAAAAGTACACGCATTGACCATCTTCACACAGGTACAAAAGTCTTGTTTTAATCAATCTCTGTGGCCTGATTAATCTCTTAAATCACGAGGCAGGTTTTGTACGTGTTAAGTTTCTTTGTTTAAGGAGGATCCTGCCCAAGTGGGGTACAAATGTATGCAACCGTATCCCTACAATTTTATAATGGTGGTTGTCATTAAGCCTTTGATTTATAGCCTGCTACTTCACAATGAATAAAAGCAGAGGATAGCTTAATGAGGCTTTTAGAATACATCTATGAATCATGCATATCTAAACTCTTGACTGTATTTTGCAGTGTGTTGCCAAAGTAGATGGCTGTGGACATTTAGAACCTTAGAAGGTTGGGGCTTTCTTGTGAGGTTGGTGGTTGGATACTTTTGTAATATAGTAACTTCTTTGAGCTTGTATGGTTTGACACTAGAAGGTACTGAAAAGGGCAATTATCTTAGTCTTATTCTGTATCTTAGATGCATTGCATAACTGCTTTTAGATTGAATAATTAATACCTATATCTGATACTTCTTTTGTTCTTCCCTGAAGATTGGTGCTAAACTTCTATCTTGTTGGAAGGATGGATGTTGCTATCCTTTCGCTTACTATGTTGCTTATTACTTGGTTTCAGACTATGACCTGGCTTTTGACTATGCTTTGTTATAATGGTGGTGTTCACAGTTGGATTTTGTTTCAGATATGTACAGCAATGTTGGAGCTCAGCCTGGTATTCCTAGACCACCCACTATTTTCCAGCCTAATCCATTGGGTAATCCATTTAGTGCAGCTGGTTCCGAATTTATCAGAGGTGGCTTGGGTGCATATGGGGAGAAAATTTTAGGTTCCAGCTCTGAGTACGTGCAAAGCAATGTAAGTGGAATACTCGTATACTTAATTATTGATGTCTGGTGGTCTTGGTATCATGGTTCCCCATGTTTCTTCAGGTGCATCATGTTTCCGAATTTGGATTTGGGTGCATGTTTTTGTACTTCGTAAAGATTTCTATTGATTCTTCTGAGTCTGATGCAATCAAAATGTGGCAATGTAGTTGGCATCAATAAGTGAGGGCTTTGCCAGCTCTCAGCTTACTACATATTTGGATTTTGGATACTGTGATCCAGAGCAGGGCGGAATGTCAAAGTTGAAGGACTTCGATTTCCTTTGCTTTTACATATGACAGAAGCAGAAGTGAAACTAGGGTTTTAAAATCCTGTATCTTTTCTAAAAGTTGAAGGATTTCTGTTTACTTTGCTTGTTCGTCGAGTTCTTACTTGTTCTGTATCAGTTTTTTCCCTTCAGCAAAGCTTATGACGATACTAGCCAATCTATTAGTGTTGTAAATGTCTTTCTTTCTTATTTAATCTTTGGCACCTTCCTTTGAAAATTACGTTTCTGGAACATGATTGTCTCAGCAAAGTATAGGAACATACTGAAAAGCTCTTGTGGGCGCACATGTGGCAATTGCCTTTGTTTTGGTATTGGCTTGTATTATTTTTTTAAGCTGTATACATAAAAGAACTTTTGAGATATTTGTTTATCTTGATTCTGAAGTTTTCCTTGTCTATTTACGGTTAGTGAAGAGGGAACTCAATTTCTGCTGTGGCTAAATTTCCTCTTTGTAGGTTTTCATTGGTCTTCTTTTACTTGAGGAAAGTAGTGTTCCTTCAGTAAAAGGGGGAAAAGCAGGTGTCTTTGCCCACTTACATTTTTCTCTGGTGACTAAAACAAAATGAGGATGTTGCTTGTTTGTCGGAAACAATGTGATTTGGAGAAGTGGCATGTAGTTCCAGGAGTACTGACTAGAATTTTTAACATGTGGGATATATTCACAAATTAAATGCAAAGTTTCAATATGTCTACGTTTGTTCTTGAATAGCATAGATTAGGAACCTTCTCTAGTATCTTATAAAAATACCCAGTGATCTGGAGCCAGATTAAAGTGTTGCAGTAAACAAAATTATCTGAAAACACAAGAAACTCCATCATCTGTTATTTTATGGAATCATTAAAGTTCTATTATCTAAATTGTTACAGATATTTGGATCTACAAATACTTAAATCACTCAGAGTTTGTCCTTTTGAACAGATATGCAGATACTTATCTGACCCCCAGTATTATTTTCAAGTGAATCACCACTATGTGAGGAACAAGTTGAAGGTTCTTTTGTTTCCCTTTCTGCATAGAGTAACCTTTCTCTCTCTTGCAGAATTGCAATCACAATTTTAGTTGTTTCCTTTTTTTTCTTGCAAACTATTAACTTACTCTTGTTTTCCTTTACTGCAGGGTCCTTGGACGCGAATAAGTGAGCCAGTGGGTGGAAGGCTCTCTTATAGACCTCCAATGAATGATATCAATGCACCAGATTTGTACATTCCATTCATGGCTTTTGGTACCTACGTTGTCTTTGCTGGGATTTCATTGGGCCTTCATGGAAAGTAAGCTACTAATTTGGATGATATTCCTTGTCCTTTTAAATATTGGTATCAGTTTTCTATTGGTTGCTTGTCTGCTACATCAGGTTGAATAAGTTGCATTAATAGTCTGCTAGCATTTATGATTAATTGTCCTTTGTGTTGGATCCTGTATTCTCCATTCAGCTTCTCAATCCTGTGGTGATGTGGCAAGTGTACACCCCTCATTCCTCATAACAAGAGGAAGTGTACGATCAAGACTGAATTCTGGTGGTGATGTGGCAAGTGTGAAAACAACCACTAGAATTCTAGACTATAATGCTTTGGTTTTCTAGGTTCTTACTTTGGTTGGAGTTGTTAATGTGTATTATGAGATGAGAAACATAAATGCTGTTTGCTATTTAGATACTAACTATCGTGAACAGTTGATGTAGACATAAGCTCCGGCTGCTAACTCTTTGAAGAAGTTTGGCTAATTGTGATGATCACCCTGGAAGTACATCAAATGCGGAAGTAGCTAAAGAAGTCAGAGGAAGAAAGCAGTATCGATTATCTAAGCCGTGGTCTATGACATCTTGGGGAGTTGATTATCTAAGTCATGCATTCCACCTGAGACCCAAAAGGGCTTTAGGACAGCTTTTGACTTTCAATCACTCTCGCCCAAATTTTCTTCCTGGTTAAGCATGATTAGACAGCAACTCTTTCACGCCCACATCACAAATGCTACAGAGATATGGTTTTGTATTGGCGTCAGTTTTCTTTTGTACTCCTCATGAAACACTGCTGATTTAAGCTGGAGAAGAGGATTTTTCAGTCTCCCTTTTTTTAGGTGGATTGGGGGAGAGGGGGGTGTTGGGTGAAGTGGGGTGAATTGTGGAAAATGCAGGAAGGGACAGCCTGCTATTTATTCCGTTACCTCAAGAAAAAGAGCAATTTTGGGGCAAATGCAGCCTTCTAGGTTTCATTCCTTTACCTTGCAAAGTGAAGCTTGCTCTCAATGTGGGCATGGTGAGGATCAATGTTCAGACTTAGTAAATAGTTTACATACCGTAGAAGAGGAGTTCAAACACCCCCTGCCTCGAACAATAGTAAGAAAAAAACATCAATTAATTTGTTGGGCTGGAGATTTGTCTTTGGGTACGAATATGAGAACCGTGAACAATGAACGCTTGGGATATGCTCCTTTCTGTGTGAAAAGAACCAAAGAATTGGATAGGTGCTCACAAGTTTGAAGTTTCCGTATAAATTTTGCCTGTTATCTCTGTATCGCATCTGTGTGAAGTTTTTGCCTTCAATTTTGTGATGTTCTGCCTATGTTGCTCTGTCATTTTGGTTTATGTGATTTGGGGACTGATAATAAGAAAAGCTGAAACTGGATAGCTCTCTCACTCTAGCTTTTTTTCTTTTCTGATGGCATATTCGTATTATTTTGGCAGGTTTATCCTTGCTGTTTGTTAAAGGATTATTAGGATGGCTTTTGCAAATCTCATTGTTGAAGGTATCATTGTTTTCCTTGGGGAGTGGGGAAGCGCCCTTGCTGGACATTGTGGCGTATGCTGGTTATACATTTGCTGGGTTGTCTTTAGCTGTGCTTGGAAGGATAATCTGGAGTTCCTCATACTATATTTTGATGCCTTGCACCTGCTTACAAATGGTGATCTTCTTGGTCCAGACTATGAAGAGAGTTCTTTTAGCTGAGGCGAGAAGTTATGATTCAAGTAGGAATAACTATCTCTTGGTCTTCATTGCTTTTGCTCAGTTCCCGCTTTTTGTCTGGCTTGGTAATGTCAGTATTCACTGGCTTCTATGAGCTAATCTCCTCCAGTAATGGTTGTAGAAAATTTTGTAGTAAAGGTTTCATAACTTTAGACAGATTTTTTTTTTCCACGTTCCAGATCAACATGGCATAGTTATTCGCTAAATTGATTAGACATGCAACTTCATTCTTTACAGTGCTCTGGCTACTGACTAAGATGTGGCATAAAGCGATATGATATAGTACATGTAAAGTTCATTTGAGTTTCATGGGCCCTTTGAAGAATTCAGTTTTATTGACTCAATATAATCATTGTTCTTGTATGTTTACAGTTACACCATTATTAACATCCTGTTACTTTTCACTTCAGTTGCTAAGTATGTAATCACTGCTTCTACATAGAATGAATTTTATTTCCCTTTTGCATACTACCTGTCCTCTTTTTCCTACTGATTTTGATTCTTTGTTGTCACTTGCCCTATGCACTCTGAAGCTGGGCGTTGACCCTCGTTGCACATGGTGACATTTCTTGGACACTTGAGGCAATTGTAAGCCAGGCTACCTTTGATCCTTAGTTTTGTGTTGCCGAATTCTGGTGGTACGCCTCCTACCAGAAAATTGTGATCCAAGAACAAACGCCTCCAAGGTGCACCAAGTCTCAAACCAAAATCCCTGGGGATAGGACCAGAAAACTGGTTGTGACTAAGATTAATCACTGTTAAATTCTGGATTGTGACCAGGTTTATTGGCAGGTGACCTTGGAGGCGGTTTTCTTGGACATCAAGCAGCTCAAGCTGTGTGGATCTTCCAGCAAATTTGGCCACATCTATTTCTGTGAACCAATTGACTGACAGGTTCAAACTAATTACCTCAGGTAAGGAAATGACTCCTCTGATTGAGCCAGTGAACCTGTTATCACTCAGATCCAGTGTTCTGAGGCTTTGGAGCCTCCATAGCAAATGAATAGTGCCTGAAAGTACATTGTGGCTCATTGATAACGATCTGAGACTTGTAGGAAGCTGAGGCAGAGACCCAAATAGTTCATTGCTGCTGAGGTCTAATGTGTTGAGTTGCCATAACCCCTCCAGACTAGGGATTCTTCCAGAAAATCCATTGTTCGACATTTTCAAGGACGTCATGCTCCGATAGTTGGAAATCCAGGTGGGTATGGAACCAGTAAGCTTGTTAGAGGAGACATCGAGCTCTTGAAGCCTCTTGAGCCTTCTTAATCCCATAGGTATGCTCCCAGTGAAGAAATTGTCGGATAATATAAGTGTGGTTAACTTGTTAAGTTTTGTAACGCTGTCAGGGATAGGCCCTCGAAACTTGTTCTTACTCAGGTTCAGGATGGTCAGCTCAGTTAGATTACCAATGTCGTCAGTCAGGAACCCATCATAACCAGCCCTGTCTAGGTCAAGTGTTGTGATCCTGCTGTTGCTTGTATTATCATCAGGGATCATGCACAGGACCCCAAGGAAGTGGGCTCCTGCGCTCTCACAAGGGTCTACCGAGAAGTCCCAGCTACTGAGGAACGAGAAGTCGGGGACTGAGTTGGGATCAATCCCTTGCTTGAGTGCACGAAGGACGCCGACTTCTGTGCTCATTGTCACTGAGTGACCAAACCTTGGTCCTGACATGAGGAGAATGGCTATTGTGATGAAGTGGAAAGCCATTCTTTTGTGCTCTCTGTTGGCTAATGGATTTTCAGGATGTTTTAGGATCTGAGATGGTGAGCTGAAGGGTATGTGCAGTCATGCTATCTATATATATACATTTTGGCAATGTAAAATGGTTAAAAATGTGGAAAAGAAACTAGCATAAGATATTCATTCCAAGAACCTGTTAAGATTGTCAAGAAGTAAAAATGTCCTTGGTGAGAAAGGAGTTACAAGTATAATTTTATAAGTGGATCTTTGAATGTTTTGGATGGATGGTGAAGCATTTGTTTTGGCAAGTGTGGAATAAATAAAGCCATCAGTAGAAGTGGTCAGATCAACCTAAACATCTTTCTATATTTATCTACTTCATCATTTACACTAAGGACTTCAAAACATTGATGGTATTCCTGCACAATCTTTCCAGAATCATTTGTATTTTATTTATTTCTTCTCTTTCACAACACAAGAACAAACATCTGATATGTTTGACGCTTAATTATACAGTACAGCCCAAAATTCCACATGAAGATTTTCTTCCACAACATACAGTTGAAAATGCAATAAGCTACAAGCCTAGTTTATAAAAATTCATCAGTAAAAAAAAAAGTTGATAAACAGATTTGAAGCAACAAATTGATCTGCGAGGAAACTAAGACCATGCTTCTATAAAGTTTCATAAGATTCAAATTATAAACCCAGTTTCTATTATAACAGGGGAACAGTATCACATACCAAGGTTACTGGAGTCTGGCAGGACAAAAGTAAAATTCCTTCTAATATCCGGAGTTCCAAGACAGTGATAATAACTGGCACAGTAGACCAGATAAGTTATCAACTTCTTCAATGGGCATCAGGATGCTGCAACTTAACGGCCACAATGTAGAACTGAATTATTACTAGATAATGTGCCAAGGGACATCTCAAACGAAGTTGAAAATGAAGCTGGTGCTCCCCAACTCTCACCAAGCAAACAATTTCTTTCATGCTCATAACCAGAAGGTACATCTGGCGGAGTTGCATCCCCACGAAGATATTGAACTACATGCCTCATGCTAGGCCTTGCTTCTGGCTTAGGATGCGAACACAATAGGCCTAACTTTAGAACCAGCTCCATTTCCTCAGTGACATAATTTCCTTCCAGCCGAGGATCACTTGACTCAAGAAAAATTCCCTGCTTCCAGCAGGCAATCACCCAATCAACCAAAACAAATTCCTCTGCAGCAAGATCAAGCAGGCCAGTTGGCCGCCTTCCACAAGCCACCTCGAGTAAGAATATCCCAAAAGCAAACACATCAGTGCCAGTAGTAGGCTTTCCTGTTCTACAGAACTCTGGTGCAAGATATCCAACTGTTCCAACCAAATGGGTACTTCTAGGATTGCTTCCATGATCATATAGTCTGGCGAGCCCAAAATCACCCAGTCGGGCATTCATCTCAGCATCCAACAGGACATTACTTGCCTTCACATCTCGATGGAGGACAATTTGCTCCGACTCCTCATGAAGGTAAAGAAGAGCAGATGCCACCCCTTTAGTGATCTTGAATCTCTGGGACCAAGGCAGGCAGGATTTGTTATTCCGAAATAGGAATTTGTCAAGGCTTCCATTAGGCATGTAATCATACACCAAAAGAAGCTCCCCTTCTCTTCGGCAATAACCTAGAAGCTGCACCAAGTTTCTGTGCCTTAGCCTTCTCATGCTTACAATTTCAGATACAAACTCTTTCATTCCTTGCCTTGAATCATGAGAGACTCTCTTTACAGCAACTTGGATGTGGACAGAAGGTAGCACCCCTTTATAAACCTTCCCGAAACCTCCTGACCCAAGAAGCTCAGAATCCTTGAAACCTTTAGTAGCTATGTAGAGATCTTTGTATGAGAGTCTATGCGAGGCATACTTCTGTTCCCAGTTTTCCCGAACCTCTTCATACATCTTTCTCCTAAACATGTATGCAGCTCCAGCAACCGCTACCAACAAGAATAACAATATAACAAGGAAGACGAGAAAGACTGGGCTCATCTTGCTCCTGTGATTATCAAATCTGGGAAAAGAGGGTAGCTTGGAGGGGTCTAAGCCTTGGGCTTGCCCAGTTTGATTCCAGCTCCAACCTAATATGTAATGATCATTAGCAGTAAGACCAGTAGATGAGGAGAAACCAACATACATAGGATCAAGGAGTATTTCTGAAAGATTGACACGGGTAGACAAGAGATGCTTATTTGGTTTCGGGTGTTTAAGTGGAGCTAATGTCACATTCACTAACATCTCCTCTCCATCGTAGTCTATCCAAACTTGAATGGGTCTTCCACTAGTGAGATCCAGGCTCCTCTTCATCTCCCCTTCAGCAGAATTGTAAGCTGCCGAAGCAGAAGCAACAGACCTTAGGCCATTAACATCTATACCAACATGGTTCCCATCAATATCTCCAAACACAGCATTTTGAACAGTGTCTAATTCTATGGAAAATATATGATTAGAGAAAAGGCCATTATTAGAAAGATTGAAAAGTCCTAGATATTCAGCTGGAACAGCATGCTCAAGGTTAATGGATGGGGAGATAATGAAGGCAATTCCATGGCCGCTAAAATTTGGCACCTCAGAGTGCATAACAAAAACAAAAGTTGTGGAAAATGTTAGAGTTTCTTTGAATCTGACGGGTTGTGGATAAAAAGCATGGCCACTCTGCTGCTTTGAAGTGTTTGTCATCTGAAGAAGACCATAGGGTGGAGCTGTGCAAGCCCATCAAGATGAAGGTGGGCTCCGGCTCCAGCTCCTTGGAAACCATTGTAGAGGAACTGTTTTTCATCTTGTGCAAAAGTAAGCACAGCAAAAAAGAGGAATACTAAAGACTGTTGCGGGTAGGCACAAGTTTCAGCCATGCAACAGAATATACAGAAGCGTTATCAGGGTTCACTGATGAGAACTATAAATTTTTTTTTCTAAAAAGCTCTATTTTTACGACAAGAATGCCTTTTCCCTCCTAAGAACCCAGTCAACAGTCAGTTTCGGTACAGGATCTGTCATTTCATTCTTAGAATTGATTCTGGCTATGCAACAAGAATGCCTTGTGACTAAGTCCATAATTATGGGCTTTAATAAATGAACAAAGTCCATGACAAAATAAAGTCAGGCATGGTACTGAACAAGAAATATCTAAATGAATGAAGGGGAGAAAGGGGGGTGGGTGGGGACCTTTTGTGACTTTGCCTCAAGGTGGTAGTATATGGGTACTTATATTCTGAAATATGAAAACTCCTGGAAATTGATATTACCTTCTTCGGAGGGCAGCAGGTCAACCAAGTCACCAGGGAAACGCCAGCTATTTTAAAAATTAGACCTACAACTCTTGTTGGTTTGCTAAATATTTCTTGATCTGCCTTTTGGTGGTTAGCCATTATTGTATGGCTAATCTTAAGTAACTTAAAAAATGTCACATCCACATTAGAACGAAAGACACTCTTCAGATGAATTTCCATGCTCTCCTTTTCCTTAGTTCTTAGGGCTCCAAGTTGCCAAAGGTTTTCAAAATTCTATGGCATGCATTTTCTTAATTTAGGTTTTTTTTCTTTTCGTTGGGCTGTGGGGTGAAGGATTGACCATGAATTAATGATCAGTCTCGGTCACCCAGTTTTTTTTCTGTGCTGGGAACTCACAGTAGGTTTACATTTCTGAGGTGACTATCAGCTCCAGGGTTTATGATGACCAATACAACTTTATCCCTTAGATCAAGAGATAATTAGATAACATTGAGGTATGATATTACTACACATTTTCCAAAATTCATCTGCATTCTTTTCTCTCTTTTACAATACACGAACAGCAAGCAACTGATATATTTTGCATTTAGATAGCTATAACCTGGTTATATTCATGACAGCCAAAATCTGCACATTAATGATTCTACCATTGACAACAACAACCGCCCAGTAGGTATCCCGCCGAGGGCGGGGTCTGGGGAGGTCCAGATGTACGCAGCCTTACCCCTGACTAGTCGCCTAGTAGAGAGGCTGTTTCCGAAAGACGATTCTACCATTGACATTCAGGAGAATTCGCAATAAGCTATTAGCCTATAACGCCATAATAACTCATTAGCTATACATTTACAAACAAATATGAAGCAATATGCTCAAAGGAAAAACTTCAATTTCTGAAATTTTATTCTGCGCCAATGTTAGTTTGTTAGAGGATCTAAGACATGTTGCTATGTGGTGTTTACAAAGATTCAAAATGCAAACTAGTTTTATATAAACAGTCAAAATAGTATCACATACCAGAACAAATGGATTCTGGCAGGAACTTCAAGATTCATTCCAATGTCTAAACAATGTCTATTTGCTCCAATGGCAGTCACGATCCTGCAACCTTGCGGCCACAGTGGAACACTGACTTATCATTAGATATGGTGACAACTAGCAAGAGACCCTGAACTATGTTGGAAATGAAGTAGATGTTCCTTGACTGTCTTCAATATTGCCATTGACCCATTGCTTTCATTATCATGATCAGAAGGTATATCTGGCGGAGTTGCATACCCACTAAGATATTGAAGTACATGCCTCATGATCGGGCATGATTCTGGATTGGAATTCAAACACAGCAGGCCTAACTCCAGAAGCAACTCCATTTGTTCAGGTGACAGAGTTTCCATCCAGCCTAAAATAACTTGTCTCAACAACAGCCTCCTTAAAGCGGTCATATACGCAATCAAGAAACAAAAGACATCTCGAGTAAAATCATGCAGGCCGATTGAGTGCCTTCAGTAGTCAGCCCAATTAAGAAAATCCCAAAAGCAAACACATCTGTGACAGTAGTAGGCTTCCCTGTTCTAATAACTTCTAGTGCAAGATCTCCCACTGCTCTCACAAAGTGGATAGTTGAAGTTTCATTAACATGATCATCAGGCCGAACAAGCCCAAAATCACCCAACCGCTTTCATCCAACCATCCAATAGAACAATATTTGTCTCCACAAAAGACAGTTTTGATCTAACATCACATTGACTAGCATCTTCAGTCCATCAATCTTTGCAAGGATATTCTATTCTTAAGCTGCAAGCTCCGATTTACGGCTTCTTTGTTGGAATAGTAGAACTCTGAAGATAATTAACATGCTTTAGTCAATAAAAGGTTACTTCTCTGGAATACTCGTGTTGTTGGGAAAAGACCTAATGCTGATACTGAAATCAGCTGATTCGATTAATTAAGTGCTTATACATCTTAAATCAGCTTATAGGATATATCTTAAGTAATATACTTTCATTTTCAAATTTCAACAAAGCTGATAGTGAAATCAGTTAACCAATCTGCAGCATTTTCAAAATCTTTCTTCGTGACTATATTAATTACTAGGTGCTTCAATACTTCAACATCAGAACCAAGAGAACATGTTGGAAAGTTATCAATTTCACAAAAAGCAAGCACATTTATTAACAATCAAATATAAAATTAAATGACATTCTTTTTCAGATGGCGATGGCGTTTTGCCTTGACATTCTCTTGGGGTTGAGATGGGCTAGTATTAATTATGGTGGACCAAATAATAAACTCGATGAATAATCTTTAACAAAAAAAAATACATAAAAAAAGCTTAAATGTCTCCAGTGTCACTATCATGACTAATACAAAGATCAAACTCCCGTAATTGAGATATATGTGTATTTTCCACCATCTCACAGCAATTTCTAATAATCTCAGTTCTCAAATTCCATAACATCAATGTACCAAGATATCAAATGGGCTAACCTTAGGTTATTTGATCGAATCGGCTGAATTTTTCATCTAAAGCAAACCGCTTTCTGACATTCCTTAACGATCTTGTGGCGTGTGTCCTTAGGAGGAAATCTCAGTGCTCAATTTCAAATCTAAACTTAAAAATTAAACCTAGACACGTCAGATACGCAGACTATTGTGTAATGTGTATGTTCTTTCTTAGTTGTTTAAGAAACATTTCCACAAGGTTTTACTTGAAACTTGAAAGATTGACAATAACTTCAGTATCTGTCTATAACATGATTGTTGATGACATCTGATATTCTTTCTATGAGTTTTCAGCAAAAATGCTATTTTCATCTCTCAATTGCCCAACTCCTTTTTCAATACTAGCAATCTGCAGCAGAATTTAACATCTGAGATGACTATCAGTTTTAGGATTTATGTCGGCCATATAACGACTTCATCATTTACACTAAGGACTTCAAAACATTGAGGTATCCTTGCACAAAATTTCAAGAAATCATTTGTATTTTATTTATTTTTTCTCTTTCACAACACAAGAACAAGCAACTGATATGTTTGGCGCTAGCTATACAGTGCAGCCCAAATTCCACATGATGAATTTCTTCCACAACATACAGTTGGATATGCAATAAGCTACAAGCCTACTTTATAAACATTCATCAGTATAAGTCGATAAACAGATTTGAAGCAACAAATTGATCTGTGAGGAAACTAAGATCATGTTTCTATAAGGTTTCATAAGATTCAAATTATAAACCTAGTTTCTATTATAACAGAGGAACAGTATCACATACCAAGGTTACTGGAGTCTGGCAGGGCAAAAGTCAAATACCTTCTAATATCCGGAATTCTGAACAGTGACAATAACTGGCACAGTAAGCCAAATACGTTATCAACTTCCTCAATGGGCGTCAGGATGCTGCAATTTAACGGCCACAATGTAGGACTGAATTACTACCAGATAATGTTCCAAGGGACATCTCAACCGAAGTTGAAAATGAAGCTGATGTCCCCCAACTCTCACCAAGTAAACAATTCCTTTCATGCTCATAATCAGAAGGTACATCTGGCAGAGTTGCATCCCGACGAAGATATTCAACTACATGCCTCATACTAGGCCTGGCTTCAGGCTTAGGATGCGAACACAATAGGCCTAACTTTAGAACCAACGCCATTTCCTCAGTGACATAATTTCCTTCCAGTTTAGGATCACTTGACTCAAGAATCATTCCCTGCTTCCAGCAGGCAATCACCCATTCAACCAAAACAAATTCCTCTGCAGCAAGATCAAGCAGGCCAGTTGGCCGCCTTCCACAAGCCACCTCAAATAAGAATATCCCAAAAGCAAACACATCAGTGCCAGTAGTAGGCTTTCCTGTTCTACAGAGCTCTGGTGCAAGATATCCAACTGTGCCAACCAAATGGGTGCTTCTAGGATTGCTGCCATGATCATATAGTCTGGCGAGCCCAAAATCACCTAGTCGGGCGTTCATCTCAGCATCCAACAGGACATTACTTGCCTTCACATCTCGATGGAGGACAATTTGCTCCGACTCCTCATGAAGGTAAAGAAGAGCAGATGCCACCCCTTTACTGATCTTGAATCTCTGGGACCAAGGCAGGCAGGACTTGTTATTCCTAAATAAGAATTTGTCAAGGCTTCCGTTAGGCATGTAATCATACACCAGAAGAAGCTCCCCTTCTCTTCGGCAATAACCTAGAAGCTGCACCAAGTTTCTGTGCCTTAGCCTTCTCATGCTAACGATTTCAGATACAAACTCTTTCATTCCTTGCCTTGAATCATGAGAGACTCTCTTCACGGCAACTTGAATTTGGACAGAAGGTAGCACCCCTTTATAAACCTTCCCGAAACCTCCTGACCCAAGAAGCTCAGAATCCTTGAAACCTTTAGTAGCTATGTAGAGATCTTTGTACGAGAGTCTATGCGAGGCATACTTCTGTTCCCAGCTTTCCCGAACCTCTTCATACATATTTCTCCTAAACATGTATGCAGCTCCAGCAACCGCTACCAACAAGAATAACAATATAACTAGGAAGACGAGAAAAACTGGGCTCATCTTTCTCCTGGGATTATCAAATCTGGGAAAAGAGGGTAGCTTGGAGGGGTCTAAGCCTTGGGCTTGCCCAGTCTGATTCCAGCTCCAACCTAATATGTAATGATCATTAGCAGTAAGACCAGTAGATGAGGAGAAACCAACATACATAAGATCAATGAGTATTTCTGAAAGATTGACACGAGTAGACAAGAGATGCTTATTTGGTTTCGGGTGTTTAAGTGGAGCTAATGTCACATTCACTAGCATCTCGTCTCCATCGTAGTCTATCCAAACTTGAATGGGTCTTCCACTAGTGAGATGACTGAGATCCAGGCTTCTCTTCGTCTCCCCTTCTGCAGAATTGTATGCTGCCGAAGCAGAAGCAACAGACCTTAGGCCATTAACATCTACGCCAACATGGTTCCCATCAATATCTCCAAACACAGCATTTTGAACAGTGTCTAATTCAATGGAGAATACATGATTAGAGAAAAGGCCATTATTAGAAAGATTGAAAAGTCCTAGATATTCAGCTGGAACAGCATGCTCAAGGTTAATGGATGGAGAGATAACAAAGGCAATTCCAGTGCCGCTATTTGATAGTATCGACTTTGGCACTACAGAGTGCATGACAAAAACAAAAGTTGTGGAAAATGTTAAGAGTTTCTTTAAATCTAACAGGTTGTGGATAAAATGCATGGGCAGTTTGCTGCTTTGAAGTGTTTGTCATCTGAAGAAGACCATTAGGGTGGAGCTGTGCAAGCCCATCAAGATGAAGGTGGGCTCCCGCTCCTTGGAAGCCATTGTAGAGGAATTGTTTTCCATCTTGTGCAACAGTAAGCACAACAAAAAAGAGGAATACTAAAGACTGGTGTGGGTAGGCACAAATTTTAGCCATGCAACACAATTTACGGAAGCTTTATCAGGGTTCAATGATGAGATCATGAGAACTATAACTTTTTTTCTAAAAAGCTCTGTTTTTAAGACAAGAATGCCTATTCCCTCCTAAGAACCCCGTTTCAGTACAGAATCTGTCTTTTTATTCTTAGAATTGAGTCTGGACAACAAAAATGCCTAGTGAAAAAGTCCATTATTATGGGCTTTAATAAGTAAACAAAGTCCACGACAAAGTCAAGTCAGGCATGATACTGAACCAGAAATATCTAAATGAATGGAGGGGAGAAAGGACGGTGGGTGGGGACCTTTGTGACTTTGCCTCAAAGTGGTAGGATACAGGTACTTGTATTCTGAAATATGAGAACTCCTGGAAATCGATATTAAGACTTCATAGGGCAGCAGGTCAACCAAGTCACCAGGAAAAATGCCAGCTATATTAAAGACTAGACTAGACCTACAAAGCTTGTTGGTTTGTTGCATATTTCTTCGTCTGCCTTTTGGTGGTTAGCCATTATTCTTTGCCTAATCTTAAGTAACTTAAAAAATATCACATCCATATTAGAAGGTAAGATACTTTTCAGATGAATTTTCATGCTCTCCTTTTCCTTAGTTCTTAGGGCTCCAAGTTGCCAAAGGTTTCAAGAATTTATGGCATGCATTTTACTTATTTATTTATTTTCTTTTCGTTGGGGGTGTGGGGTAAAGGATTGACCATGAATTTTCATGATCTGTCTCGGTCACCCAGTTCTTTTTTTGCGCTGGGAACTCACAGGAGGTTTTACATTGCTGAGGTGACCATCAGTTCCAGGCTTTATGATGACCAATAACAATGAGGTATATTACTACACATTTTCCAAAATTCATCTGCATTCTTTTCTCTCTTTTACAATACACGAACAAGCAACTTACTTTGCATCTAGATAGCCGTAACCTGGTTATATTCATGACAGCCAAAATCTGCACATAAATGATTCTACCATTGACATATAGGAGAATTTGCCAAAGCTATTAGCCAATAACGCCATAATCACTCATTAGCTATACATTCATAATAAATATGAATCAATATTCTCACAGAGAAACTTCACTTTTCTGAAATTTTGTTCTATGCCAATGTAGGTTTGTTAGAGGAACTAAAACATGTTACTATGTGATGTTACAACATTCAAAATGCAAACTAGTTTTAATTTGAACACTGAAAATAATATCACATACCAGAACAAAAGGATGCTGGCAGGAATGTCAAGATTCATTCCAATGTCTAGACAGTGTCTATTTGCTCCACTGGCAGTCAGGATCCTACAACATTACGGCCATAGTGGAACACTGACTTATCATTAGATATGGTGACAACTAGCAAGGGACACCCTGAACTATTGTTGGCAATGAAGCAGGTGTTCTCTGACTGTCTTCAATATTGCCATTGCTTTTGTCATCAGGATCAGAAGGTATATCTGGCAGAGTTGCATACCCACTAAGATACTGAAGTACATGCCACATGATCGGGCATGATCTTGGATTGGAATGCAAACACAGCAGCCCTAACTCTAGAAGCAGCTCCATTTCTTCAGTGACAGAGTTTCAATCCAACCTAAAATCACTTGTCTCAACAACAGCCTCCTTAAAGCAGTCATATACGCAATCAAGAAACAAAAGACATCAAGAGTAAAATCATGCAGGCCAATTGACTGCCTTCAGTAGCCAGCTCAATTTAACAAAAATCCCAAAAGCAAACACATCTGAGCCATTAGACTCCCTGTTCTAATAAGCTCTAGTGCAAGATCTCCCACTGTTCTGACAAAGTGGATAGTTGAAGTTTCATTAGCATTATCATATAGTCGACCAAGCCCGAAATCACCCAACCGCATTCATCCAATCGAACAATATTTGTCTCCACCTAAGACAAAGTTTTGATCCAATGTCACATTGACTAGCATATCCAGTCCATCAGTCTGTCAAAACATGCAAGGATATTCTATTGTTGAGCTGCAAGCTCCAATTTACGGCTTCTTTGTTGGAATAGTAGAACTCTGAAGAGAATTAACATGCTTTAGTCAATAAAAGGTTACCGTCAATATCACTACATACAACATCTTAACCATGTCTCTTTTTACAGCAAAATAGGAAGCCATTCTTGGAAAGAGTAAAGATATACAGATGGAAAGGCATGCTCAAAGTTCATGCTTGTTTACTTCTCTGGATAAACTCATGTTGTTGGGAAATTATAATACGCATAAATAGATTTATCTCAGAAAAAAATTATCTCAAGTTATATACTGTCATTGTCCACAAAGTTGATAGTGAATTCACTTAACCAATCCGCAGCTTTTTGTAAATTCTTTCTTGGAGAAGGATAGGTTGGCCCTATGGGTCAGCAACCCCACATTACATATTAGAGTATTTAACAAGCATTTTGGTACAAGTACTCTCTATTTTTAAATTTGAATTGTGGGAGTCTCTCACACAATCACCAAATAAAATTTTAGGGGTTGCTAACCCAGAGGGTCAACCTTACATTTTCCTTCTTTCTTCGTGACTATTTTAAGTGATTCAACACCTCAACATCAAAACCAAGAGAAAATATTGCAAAGTTATCAATTTCCTAAAAAGCAAGAACATTTATTAACAATCAAATATAAAATTAAGTGACATTCTTTTTCACATGGCTATGGCTTTATGCCTTGACATTCTCTTGGGGTAGAGAAGGACTAGTATAATGGTGGACCAAATAATAAACTCGAAGAATAATCTTAAAACACACCACATAAAAAAACTCTCCATTGTCACTATCTATCATGACTAATACAAAAATCAAACTCCCATAATTGAAATTTTTGTGTCTTTTCCACCATCTCACAGCAATTTCTAATAATCTCAGTTCTCAAATTCCATAACATCAATGTACCAAGACATCAAATGGGCTAACCTTAGGTTATTTGATCGAATCAGGTGAAATTTTCATCTAAAGCAAACCGCTTTCTGACATTCCTACATCAAATGAAAAATCAAAATGCAAATGATCATCAATTTCGAAAGTTTTAAAGGCGAATTGATTTTGAGGAACATAAAGAGCAAGAATTCTCACCATTGAAAGGACGAAATTGAGAGAACGAGAATGAGATCATTGTTGAAGGCGTAAAACATCGTAGAAACCGAAATTTGAGCCAACGCTAAAAGTTCATGCTTTCTCTGATGCCGAATTTCTTGAACCGTCGATTTAGTTAGGGTTTCAAGTTTCAACGATTAAGCCAATTCTTAGAACTGATCAAATTTTTCCAGGAAAATGGTTTTTCTCGGCCGTTGCATTCAATTTCTTTCCCACCGTTGTGTTCGAGTAGTGATTTTTTTAGTCTGTATTTTTTAATAATTTGAGAGTATAAATTTAGTGAAAATTTTTATTTTCCTTAAACTAAAAAGAAAATTTCATTATTCATCAAAAAAGTAAAAACCCAATGGTTCTGGCCTAATCTCAAGAGTTGGAACCTCCCTACTCTATCTCTCATTCCTCTTCATTTCTCTCTCCTTCTTCACCACTCTCTCTCCTTCCCCTTTCTCCACTTACACATTTAATGTCATCTCATGATGAGATTAGGGTCCTTGCTAATCATGAGAGTAGGTAAGAATTTGTGGTAAAAACCCCATCTAGTCATCAAAAGGGTCGAAATTTGAACCAACTGAGACAAGCAAGCAACACACCTAGAATGAGTCGAGTCCAATCGAGTTTCGAATTTGGAAGCTAGTTGAGTTTCACGCTCGAGTTTTTAAGCTCAAATAGCAGTCCTAATCCAAACAAAGACCGTAATTCATGATAAAAATGCATCTTGTGTAAATGAGTTGGTTTAAAATTAGATTTAAGTTCTCTCTACAACATGGATATAATTATGATGAAATGATCAATTTCATAAAAATGGAGTACAATACTAAAAATTAAGTATTGCTTATAGTAGCCAAAATCAACACTAATAAGCAACACCTTCTGCTTATGTATTTTTTTTTTCTATTTAAGTTGATAGACCTCGTATATTACATATATAGAACGCGATCTTCAACAAAGAAATCACTATTATTTCTACAAAAGATAGACCTCATATGCAATGTTACAAAAAGTATGAAGTTTTGCTACCAAAATATTTATGCCGCGGAGTCCAGAGAGAGCTTGTAATTTAGCACACTACTAGAAAAGGCAGAAAACAAGAAAAACTTTGCTCAGTTTTTAGCTTATCAAAAAAAAAACTCTGCTCAGTTAGCTTGCAGTATCCTTCCTTGGTTTTCTTCTTCAACTGCAGTGTAAAAGCACATATGAGTATATGAGCCAACATACTAAGAAAAATGTCGAAGTTACACCATGTCAAGGTATCACCCATTTTATGAGAAATATAATGTTCCTGGACTGATTTTAATTGTTGTTAGGAGATTTAATTTCGTTCACAAGATCTAATTTTATCAATAACAAGACTATTTGGTGGTCATTACATAATTAAAGGAAAAAATGAATACCTTCATGAGCATTGGTGGAGACAGGAATCTGAGAGGATGAATCTGAATTCTTGATTGATGATGAAGCAGATGGCTCCTTGGTCTGAAGTAAGAAAGTAGTTGCAGCCTCTTTCACTTTCTCTACAACACCCTTTTCAGTAGGACTCCTCCTAGGACTTATTGCCTCGGAAATGACCTGGGAGAGTGCCCTTTCATCTTCCCCAGGCTCTAGCTTGCTTTTTAAGTACTCCTTGACAGAAACGCCTTTGTCCCATTTCCGCTCCTCTAATCCTGTGCCTTGAAGTGTTAGTCCAGTAGACAAGCCTTGGAGCTTTGAAGTGATCTTTTGGGTTGCTTCTGATACCGTGGCATAAGCTGGTGCCAGCTTCTCCGTTACAGCTTCTGTTATTGACTTCTTGGTTGTTGGAGACTTCTTTTCGTGTTCTTCTTCTGCATCATTGCCTTCATTACCCTCAGTTTCAGTCATTTTTAAGAGACTAAGAGGTTTTTCTGTTTCATAATCAGCTTTTGTGGGACTAAAAAACTTCTCTTTCTGGTTATATGCATTGCTTTTGTCAATCGTATTTTGAGTTGTGGTTTTCCTAGGACTAGCAAGTTTCTGATCTTCTTGCTCATATGAAGTGTTTTTGTCAATCATGTATTGTGTCGTGGTATTCCTGGGACTAGGAAGCTTCTCGACCAGCTCATATGCACTGCCTGTGTCAATCATATATTGAGTTGGGGTCTTTCCGGGACTTGATAGATTCTCCTCCTCATAGGCAATGCTTTTGCCAGTCGCACTTGGACCTCTTGTCTTCCTAGGACTAGGAGGCTTCTCTTTCTGCTCATAGGCAATGCTTCTGTCCATGACATTCGGAGTTCTGATCCTCCTAGGACTAGGAAGCTTCTCTTTCTGCTCATATGCACTGCTTTTACAAATCACATTTTGAGTTGTGGTCTTCTTTTCACTAGGATGATATTCGTTTTCCTCAATTTCAGCAGATGTAGTTTCTGTTGTCGTTTTAGGGCGAAGAAACTTCTCATGATGCTGATCAGCATTCCTATAAGCCATCAGAGTTTCAGGAGTGGTCTTGCTTGTACTTGGAGCTTTTTCATTTTGATAATTGTTAAAGCTTTTGGCCCTCAGAGTCTCTTTTAATGCCATGTTGGAAGAACTCCCTCTTTGATGATCGGAGTAGCTTTTACCTAGAGCAGGTCCATGCGTGCTCTTTTTCATAGTAGGATACCTTTCTCTTTCCTTATTATCAGAATGGTTGTTGACACTGATCCCTAAATAGCGTTTCTCAGAAGTTGCTGGATCTGCTTTTGATTTGACATGTTGCCTAGAATTTTTCTTGTGAATCTCAGGTGCATGCTCTGATTCATACACTGAAATTGAAGTAGCTTGATAATAAGATTGCTAGTATAGATGTTAGAATCAACATCTTTGTGAACATTTCAGTATGCATTCTCACAAAACTATGTAACCTTTCCTAAGATAAAAACACTTTGCTGGACTTAACTCGTATGATTCTTCTTTCAAGGCAAAATCTAAATTAAACATCATGTAGTTCAGGCTAGGTGACCATCAATCCAGTAATGTCATACGACAATGAACTATTCTAAAGAGAATCATGCCAAATAACCTGTTAATTCTGTGAAATTTTGGAGTTTTAAGAATGGAGTCAACTTATCAACTTAATGCACTAATGCAGACACGCACACACATGGAAGGAGATTATCCTTACATTGTATTGAACATTGAACAGAGATACAATCACATACACAATACACAACCAACATATTCACTATTTGCATACAAGCTACCAATTATATCCTCTAAGCCCTTAAGGTGGAGGCGAAATCAAAAATATTGCATAATTAACATAAACGTAACTAACCTACCAATACAGGTGTATATAAATATGTGCACACAAACAAGATAACCATTATTGTATTTTCTCAAAACTCTGGGCTTCCTTTTTCCCCTACAATTTTCAGGTTGATGAATTAGTTTAAAATAAGAATGATTGAGTTAGACATACTTGGAGCTGTCACATGATCAGGATCTTCTTCAACCTCATAATCTTCCAAGGCAACACCCCATGAAGGTGTATTATTACTATCATGTCCATGTCTCTTTCTTACAAGATTTTGTCGCCATCTTTTAGCCTTCTCTTTCACTTTGGCGATAACAGAAATTTTCTTACTCTGGTGGAACTGATCTTCTTCTTGGTCATGGACTCTTCCCAATGTTGATGGCATGTTCCAGGCTGATGGACTGTCAGCTGCACACATACATGCTCGTTTCATTTAAGAATGGTCCAAAACAGAGAAATAACAAGAAAAACATAACCTTCGATAACACTGTACTAATTACAATGCTAACAAAGGAAAGTTAATGGAGTATTTAACAACAAATAACAATGCTCAAAATAAATATAATTTCACAGATAACATTACAATGAAGAAGTTGTTCTACTGTTCTGGATGTCCCTCCAGTTTGTTGCATACCATTCAGTTCAGCCATTTTAAAACTGCCAACAAAAATCAAACTCTTAATTGCATCAGAATTTACACTTTCTGAAAATGAGTAAGATTCAAATATGACTGAAAATATGCAGAGGAAAATTTTCTCCAAGCATCGGTATAAGATGTCCTTACAATGACAGTAAACAAGAACCAAGTCTTCTTCTCAGATTTGAGAAGATTGTGGGGTTCAAAGAAACATGGCAGAATATAAGGCAAAACATCTCCAAGCTTGCCACTTGGAAGCCCATAAATGGACACCTTATAAGTTGACCAGGTCTTTGATAACTAATTTCCTTAACATCAGCCTTATACTTTGGGAGAAAAACTTCTTCCTTTAGGCACAAAATTCCTCAGTGAATACGCATATAGTCATCTAGAAATCATCACATCTTTTCTACCTCAATATAGACTTAAGAGTCTTCTCAGATCACTACATTTAAAAATAAGAGTAACCAACTATAACAGCAACCCATGAGATTTGGTACCAAGTTGTAATAATCAAGCAAATTTTTCCATAGTCTTCTTAAGATACACTTACACTCTGCAAAACAGCCATAAGACTAATGTGAATGTAGGCTTTAGACTCTAAACCTTCACGTACGACATAGAAATGGATTTGCTTGCAGTGATCTAGGTGTTCCCTCCCAGAAAATGAGCTCAACGAACTGTTAGATACCACATAGTTTGATCTAAGAGCCAAACGCTTCATCTCTCCCAAAAGTATCATGACTTCACAAGGCAAACTATTACAAGCATAAGCCACAATTGATCAAAGCAGCCCATGTTACAGCATTTTTATCATGCATCGAATCAAACACTCGCCTCGATTCTTCAAAATTCCAACATTTTACATGCATATCAACCAAACAAGTGCCCACGACAACATTCGACGAAACCCCGCGCACCTGAACTCCAGCCTCACAAGTCACAAGCCCTTAATAGAGAGCAGCTACCATTGTCATTGTCCCTCCCCTGAGCATCCCTAAAAATAACTCAAGCGGCATCTCCAGTAAACAAGCCTGTATAAAACCCCCGAAATCAAAGAATTCCAAGTGACCCCATTTCTCAGTGGCATTTCATTGAACAGCTTCTGCGCATACCCAACAACAGTTTCCATATAACCCATCAAGGCACTGCTGATAAACACATTCGAGGCGAAACACAATTGAACTACGGTGAAATGAAGCTGAATGCCCATATCAAAAAAGTGTGATTTTGAGTAAATTGAGATTATTTTGCTGGGAATATATGAAAATTGACGCTAAACCAACGGTGGGTTCGAAAAGATCAAAAGATTAAAGATGTAAGATAATTAAAAATTTAAAGAGCGGGGAACTGACTTTACAACTTTTGACACATGGCTACCATTCCGAATGGGTATTCATTACTGGGTTTTTGGATGTCCAAGCCCAACTTGTGAGCTCAATGCTACATAAAGTTTGTTCACACATGAACTTGATTCATTTTCATAACCACACATTAATCATTGTATAATGCAGATTAATTGCTCCATAATTGCAAATTCCTTATTTTGTCATTGTAGTTTCATACTTTGCGTATATAGACCAAGGTAGCACGGACACATATACGTGGAGATTGGACACGGAACTCGGCGATTCTTAAAATTTCGAATACACAAACCCGTCAAAGAAAAAATAAAAAAAAATTGATTTTCATAGTTAACTAACATAACAAATCAAAATAACATCATAATAACAACTCACAAGGCTTCTTTCAATGAAGTGAGAACAAATATCATAGTTCAAATTAAAAAACGATAAACAGGCAGCAACAAAATGTTGATGGGTAAGAAAGAAATTTCAGGGTTTAGAATTTAAAAAAAAAAAACACATTAAGGTGAATTTAAATAAAATTAAGGTGAATCAAACAGAGCCTTAGTATCGGGTTCATTAGAAAATATGCTTTGAAATCATGACAATGACATAGTTAACATCATATATTTATTTCATGAACTTCAATTAAATTAAATTAAATTGAAGTCATATGGGTACATGACAAGCTGGGATCTTTTTCTGTTAAGAGTGCATATCGCACAATAACTGGTGATAGTTTGTTCCACCATGGTTCCTTAGCTGCTTCGTTTTGGAAGGGACTATGGCGGCTTCAAGTTCCACAAAGAATCAGAATTTTCATTTGGCGTGTGGCTTGGAGCGCAATTCCGACAATTAGTGCTTTGAAATTGCGAATGCATCATATTGATGATACTTGCATCATGTGTAATTGTGAACATGAGAGTGCTGAGCATGTTCTTTTTCGTTGTTCCTTTGCTCGTATGATCTGGCTCCAATGTTTCGGAGCTCGTATGGAGGATTTCCCTGTTTGGGATCTTTCGCAATGGATAGGAAATTGTTTTTCTGAAAACGGTGCAATATTCCAACTCATGACTGATAGAGAAACAATGATCTGTAAAGCTGCATTTATAATAGACTCGATTTGGTGGCATAGAAATCAGTGTTTGCACCAAGGTAAAATTCCTAACCCAATTGAGGTGGTTGATAGTATTAGGAAGAGGTGGATGGAATGGCACTCTTGTTCTGCAGTTAGTCCGGTTAGCCTTGATACGGAGGACAACACGCCCGAAGTTGAGTTGGAATCATAGTTCAAATTAAAAAAAAAATAAAAATAAAAATATAAAAAACAACATGTTTTCTTTTTTTATTTTTTTGGGTGGAAATACTTAAGTGGCATGTCCCCTGTCGTGTCCAAGTTTTATTGTCTGTTTTCTTGGAAAAGTATCCAGGCATGTCCAACGAGTATCTAACGCATGTTCATGACTAGAACGTATTGTGCACGTGATACATATATTTTGAGATCTTTCTGATGACATAATTTTCATCATGAAATTATTTCGGAATAAAAAGTTATATGAGTAATAAAGTTACACATGAACTGAACTGAACTGAATTTAAGTAAAATTAAGGTGCATCAAACAGAGCCTTAGTATCGGGTTCATTAGAAAATATGCTTTGAAATCATTACAATGACATAGTTAACATCATATATTTATTTCATGAACTTCAATTAAATTAAATTAAACCAACTTTAAGTGATATATATTTTTTTTTTTGAGGTTATAAGTTGAGTAGAACATAGCATTAGTTTTTTTTAGCTTTAACAGCGGTAAGCTTTTGTGTTCAAGTGGCCTCTGGCGGTTACACATTCCGACCACGTGTAGTTTGATGATCTTTATTAGGGTCATGCAGTCTAACAAGGCCAAAATCACCTAGCCGAGCAGGCGAGCATTCATCTCAGCATCCAAAAGAACATTACTTGCCTTCACATCTCGTTGAAGGACAACCTATTCCCACCCCACGTGCAGGTACTGGAGGGCTGAGGCTATCCCCTTAATGATCCTGAATCTCCAAGACCAGCAATTATTTGGTTGCTCATTTCTACCAAAAGGAATTTGTCAAGGCTTCCATTAGGCATGCACTCATTGACGAAAAGAAGCTCTCCTTTCCTTCTGCAGTAACCGAGGAGCTGCACTAAGTTCCTATGCTGTAGCTTTCTCATGCTAGCGATCTCAACCACAAACTCTCTCATGTCTTGTCTTAATCATGAGACACTAAATTCACTGAAACTAGCTAAGGGCTTGAGGGCAATAAGCTTTTGCCAAAACCTCCAACACCAAGAAGCTCAGAGCTTCTGGAACTTTTTGTTGCCACAAAGAGATCCTTGTTTGAGAATCTATGAGGGCGATAGTAAGGCTACAGTTAGCTAGAGCAGGAAAAGCATGGCTGAAATTTGGCTTCCGATCACTGACCCTTGGAAGAGATGGAAGCTTAGGATCCAAATCTTGATCGAGCTTACGCATTTTGATTCCAGCTCCACCCAAGTATGTAATGATTATTCATCAAGGCGCTAGCAGAGGAAGAGAAACCTATATACACATGGAATCGAGGAGCACCGTGGCGTGATTGTTTGTGCATTGGGATCAGCTTCTCTACGTTCTGATTATCTTTATCCACTTCGACCTCTTCCTCAAGCTCCAAATAATATTTAAAAGGGGGGAGGGGAAGCAAGCTTAGATAAGTACAATTTCAGATCAATTAAATTTTGCAAAGCATTTTCAATTCTTAGTTCTTACCATGTCAAGACAGACACAATCGGTATATTTGATTCCACAAAAAGATCTTCTGAGCTTCAGCATTCTGCGTATTTGTCTCCCTTTGATATACCTTTTTAGAACAAGTAATGCAACTGAATATCAGTAAGAGATACACTTCGAACTGGCAAATTTGTCTATATAGTTACCAATGGAAGAGAAAATGTTGTAATGTACTTACAAACTTTACAAGTTACAAGATGAAATAACTGTTGCTGAATCGAAGGTGTTTGAAGACCATAAAACTGATGCATGTATGCAGCAAATGCATCCCTGACAATGAAAGAGATGTAGCAAATGAACAGATAGCACGAATCAGAAACGAGCTAAGAAAATATGCAAATCCAATTTCATTAGTCTCACAAAATCAAACCACAACTGCAATTCAAACTCTATTAATCTCAAATAAACAAAACATATTCACTAGATGACTTCGATTGACCTTAAATTGTAAATACACCAATCAGTAGGTAACCAACAAACTCTGACCAAAACATAGTGGAAAATTATATACCAATCAGAGTAATTTGAGGGAGACTAAGTGCTGAATTACAAAACTCACATTTGTCTTCACCTATCCTGCCCCAAATTGAGAAATCTTAACCAAACATAGTGGAAAAAGAAACAAAAATGACCAAATCCCTAAATATTACAAACTTACCAGTACCACCATAGATAAAAGGAAAGGAGAAAACACTTGCAAGAAATAGCAGACGAGCAGCATCAAAGCCAAGCCCAAGCGCACGAGCTGCAGATGCAAAATCGGAGGTCCTCATTGCTGTACAGAGACATGTATTCTGTGAAGAAGAGACAAGTTGTCTCCACTATATAAAAAGTTTCTGCGTGTTATAGTAGGGAATTAGGGATGGTATTTCTCAGATGGAGGGAGTAAAAAACTGAGTTAACTTGGTTTGATTTTTCAAGATTCATAACATACCCGCATCTTTGACAAATTATCTTCAGAGCCCCAAACAAATCTTACAAAAGATGTAAAGATCATTGAGCTCGGATGCTCGCGTTAGAAATCAGAATATCCCATAAATGCATATAATTTGGCCAATAAAGTCGTGAGCTATGAACTTCACGGCTTCATGTAAACTGAAATTTGGATCATTTTATAACATAACATTTGTTGTGACAGACTGACAGTGCAAACTACTAGTTCAGAAGAAACATTGAACCCTACGGATCTCACAAGTACAAACTGGTAGTACAAAAGTTTTCAAATGACATAAACTAGAGAAATAGATTAGAATGCGCTCCCCCTATGTCCTTGAAGACCAGCAATGATGATCACATATTCAAGATGGATAATCTAATCCATAGTTTCATAGCGTATTGCTCCAGCTTACAGTCACCACCATGCGACCATTTTCACACTGAATTTCCTGAGAAGCGGTGCCCTTCTCTTGGAATGGAAACTCCACACATTTACTCACAAGGGCATTCACAGTTTCACCAGACTTCTCATACAACTCTGCTTCAAAAATTAAAGAAGTACCCACAGGTGAAACTATCACACTTCGTGTGAGAGGAAGAACATTTGAATTCCCATTTACTTCTACCGCACCATGCATCTCCTTTTTAAAGAGTACAGTTCTATAATATTTCTTCTCATGCTCATTGGAATAGTCATGTCCGCCATAGTTGGCAATAAGACTTCCAAAAACAAGGGAAACAGAACGTCCATTGTCTCCATCAGTATAAAGTCTAGCCTCTACACAAGCTTCCATTGCGTCTGGGAAAAGCATGTAGTGAATGGTTGCACAGCCATCATCACCACGAACAACAGAAGAAAGACGCTTCAGAAAGAAAGCCTTGGGTCCGTCAATGGTAAATGTGAACCACCCTTTGCTTACTTGAAGTCCTCGATCCTTGTCCTCGAGATCAAATATTATTTCAGCACCTACGGCATAAAGGCTCTTTGAGGGGCCTGTCAGAGATATGGTGTCTTTCAGACATACACACTCAGGATTTTCTGGCACTCGATTGTATAGGAGATGTTCATAGCTTTTTCGTGCAAGAATTGTACCACAAAGTCTAACATTATCATGGTGTTCAGAACTCACCCGCTCTTGGCTGGAATGAAAAGTTAGATTATCGATGCCAGCTGGCTCAATTTTCCCAGCAGCATTAACAGTACAAGAGAGAGCACCAAATTTCTTTGCATACAAGTCAATAGATACAGAGAATATCTCGATACGGGGATAGCCTCTCCGCATAGCTTAAAGCTATGTTAGCCCCTGGTAAATCAAGAATAACTTCCATCAGTGGCCGAGAGATCAACAAATTAATACATAAAAGAACCGCGTATACAAAACAGTGAGAGAAAAAGCAAAAGATACAAACATAGCTCGGGGCAAAAGGGGACAGAATCCAGGCAACCCTGAAGTCAATTCAAAATTCACATAGACTCTTCTAATAAATCCACAATTTAGTTCCAATAGAATGATATAATGAACAATGTCGACCTTTTCTATGTGAAGAATCGACTTTTCCCAAGTGTCAACCCGTATGAACCATTTAGATGTTCAAAGTCCAAACGAAAAAAATCATAAATTTATAAACGATTGCTGAGCTTAGGGAGGGTTACATACAATCCAAATCCCCAGATTACCACGACTTAAGATGCTAAATTGATGCATGAAAGGCTATATAAAGTGGGAACATCCTCCCTTCGAGGAGGGGGAAAAAAGGCAACATCCTATACAGAAGCTACTAATAACATTTGTCAGTGACGACAGCCAAGCCAAGAGGGAGATTATATAATACTAATTAAATTAGAAGGAGCAATATACAAGCTTTAATCTCAAACTCTCAATGAGGGGGCCTTTAATTCAAGTATTAGAAAGGGAATGGAATAGAAACAGATTAGGAAAGGAAATGGTATTAGAAAGGGAATGGAATAGAAACAGATTAGGAAAAGAAATGGTATCAGTTCTCATAGTTCTCAATCATCAATTCATATCCTTTGTTTGGATTAGCCATGGAATGGAATAAGTGTACTAATCGCTAATAATTTTCCATACATATTTAACTTGTGATTTACAAATTAAAAATTGTGTGGGAACTTGCAGAATTTGGCTCTGGGCAAAGGAATGCATATAGATGCACAAAGTAGAAACGAAAAGGAAAACAATAATATAAGGAGAGAGAGAGAGAGAGAGAGAGAGAGAGAGAGAATCAGCATAAGAAAGAACAGCCATCATCCCAAAAGTAAGTACTACGAAAGAGAAGAACAATTTTTTATCAAAAATCTGTAAGAATCAACAATCACAGTTAATAGTACCCCCAAAAATCGTTGAATTCTCTCTCTTAGGGTTCCAAAACCCCAATTTCTCGTCTTTGTCAATTAAAAATCTGACTTTTCTTGGTGGTTAATAGCATGGAAAGAGGGAAAGAGAGAAAGAGAGAGAGAATAGGCATAAAAATGAACAGTCATCATCCCAAAAGTAATACTATGAAAGAGAAGAACATATTTTATCAAAAATCTGTAAGATTCAACAATCACAGATAATAATACCTAAAAAAAAACACGTTGAATTCTCTCTCTTAGGGTTCCAAAACCCCAATTTCTCGTCTTTGTCAATTAAAAATCTGATTTTTCTTGGTGGTTAATAGCATGAAGACTAGCGCTGTTCATCCGGTCCGGGATCGGACCGACCCGGTTCAGTCACTTTTTTTGCAAAAGTTTTAGAGACCCGGACCGGACCACTCAAGGTTGGTCCCAGACCGGACCACTTGGACCGGTCTGTCAATATTTACACTCTGGATGCCTGACGCTTGAGAGCCCGATATCATTTCAAAGCACTAAAGGAGTCCTACAATATAAAATCCCAACAATATGGATGCTGGGTGGAGGATTCTGTTGTTACTGACCACAGTGAACCACAAAGGAGTTGAACAAAGGTTGAGTGACTAATCTGATACGAAAACGAGGTGCAATTAATGAACAACAGCAGACCCAATTGTCCTAATTGACTTTAAATTAAAACCCCAGAATAACACCAATCTAAAACCCGCAAAACAAATAAGCAATAAACCAAAAAAGACAATTACTAAACATGAGCTAGAATAGTAGAATTACAACAGAAAACAAGGACAACAACATTTTTGAAGATGAGTGAAGAAGAGCAACACCCATAATTGAGGCTAGACTTGAACTGTTCTGAGCTGTTTTTCTGACAGAGGATTGAATTGAGATAAATTGTAGTCTTGTAAAGAGAGGATATTTTTATTTTCATTTAGAGTACAAATAATGAAGTACACTACAGATGGTTAAAAAAAGTATAAGTATTGAAGCTCTTGTAACAACCTTCAACCGTTTTAGATTCCAGCTAAATCATTTCTTTTATGAATTGAATGGCTTGTAACAAGTTGCCTTCTTTTGCAAAAGCATGTCCTAATCAAGCTTCCAAACTGAAACCAGAAACCTCTTAGCAACTATTTATAAGGTTCCTATGTAGCATCAGTTTTTGAAGGCAAACAACAACACAAGTGGTTTTTGACAACAAACTTCATAAGTATCATCAGTTCATCACAAATGCAGCAGCTAAAGCTCCCATGGTCAACCCATCAAGTATATCAAAAGGGAAACAACTACACAAGTGCTTGGAATCTTATACATAACAAATAAATGCGTGGATTTATGGCATCTCTTGCATGAAAAGATCAGCCTTTTAAAACTTGGAATAATGAAATTTATTCAACAGAGGGTCATGCTGATGAGCTCCTTTTTGTTGGGCAAACACTGAAGACACTTCACCATCTATGATGCAGTTGATAACTCAATTAAGAGTATCTAACACTGCTAAAAACTCATTCGAAAAACGAAAAAAATGACAAATTTCTAACAAGAATTTCGAGTATTGATAACATATCATCATAGTTCAAATCATCATAGTTCGAATAAGCCACCCAATTGTAATTCAAATTGATACCAAGATACCCAAACCCCAACTGATTATAAACCCCAAAAATAATGGGAAGAAAAATGGGAAAACTGGATTTATAACAAGCCCCAACTGCCCGAATCATTCAATCATGTCAAAAGTAGAGCAAATAATCAAATTTTAACATAAAAACAACAGAAAAATGATGCCCAGATTAAAATAAGATGAGATTGAAAAATTACCTTTGATATTTCGAAACCCTAACGCTAATTAAGCCGACTGGCCGGTCAAACCCTCAAATCCTTCTCTTCACCAATGTTAATCTGCTTTGCTCGACTGTAATTTCAAAGAACCTGGTTGAGAGGAAGGAGGGTCATGTCCACGGCGTTTTGCATATAACTAGGGATGTGAACAAGCCCAGTATTGATGTGTACGTGCTCAGTTTGTTTATTAAACGAACCTTGAATACGTGGTCGTGCTCGACTCATTTTTTAACAAGTGAATTCTAAAGAGCTTAAATTGAGTTTTGATTAAGTCGTTCACGAGTTGCTCGTGAGTATGCTAATTTTAAAGGAATATAATTCATGAAAATAGTAATCGAGTCAAGTAGGGGAGTGTTCGTGTTCGGCTTGTTTATTGAACGAGTCTTAAATTGATGCTTATGCTATGCTCGGCTTGTTTATTATCGAACCAATTTGACCGTATATATTCACTAGTGTATTGGCTAATAATGGAGTGTATGGAAAATAATAATAATAATAATAATAATAATAATAATCAATATATTTATATATTTATATTATATATATATATATATATATATATATATATATATATATATATATATATATATATATATATATTATATTATATAAAGGAGGCATTTTCCGGGTGCAATGAGGCACGCCACATAGACGAGAATTTTAAGAGCGCACCACCTAAGCGATAATAAAGACAAAAAATAGAGTTTGATTTGGAATAGTATATTAGGGCTAAAACTATATCTTTTTATTAAAATTTTGAATCAAATATAACTTTGCTTATACAATTCAAAAAATCTTAAATTTTATACCTTAAGATTCGGCTCGAAAAATATTTTAAAATGATATGCATTTATATGATATGATTTATCATATTTTTATCTTTAATAGTTAAAGTATGGGGTATATATCCTAATAAAATTGGGATAATAACATTATTGTAAATATATCAATCATGTTATAATCATCAATATAAAACGTAAATATATAATAATAAAAAATAATAATTAACAATAGATAATAAGAGTAACTTACACTCCCTACCTACCCGATACTCTTCCAATGACAACTACATAATGATATATCTAGAGGTGTTAAATTAGATACTAATAAACTACTAGAATTTTATAAGAGTTATAACATATCTTCGTCAAATATTCAATTCATATATAACGGTTTCTATACATCTCAAAAAACAAAAAAAAATTACACCATTAGATTCGGATCGAAAAATATACTTCAAAACGAGAAGCATTTACAATATATTTAGAACATATATGTATGCATTTTTGTGGATCAATTCCACTATTTTTGTATGAAATATAATATAATAAATTACAAATATGAGTACCACTAGAATTAGTCATCATTTAAACAACCGAAAATAGAGTTAGAATTGTATCAAACTACTCACTAGAAAACAAAGTTAGAAATGGAACAAACTACTTAAAGATGCTCCTTATTATATACACCATCAACGCATTATAGCCCACCCCTATGTTTCTCCTTTTTATTCTGTTTATTAGTCCTTGATCCTCCTTTTTTTTGTATTTATTAATTGATTTTTACCCGTACTTCATCAATAGTTCCATTACTTTCATGCATGATACATTATCCTGCCTTCCCCCTCTATTATGTTACTTAACCTCCCCCCTCCTTCTCCTCCTTGTTTCCATTTTTTTTTTTTATATTGCTAACTAATTAATCATGTTAATTTAGCAGGTCAGACATATATAATTTCTTCATCCAAACATTAGATTAATGATAAAAAATTGTCAGGTAAATAATGATGTCTTTCATATTATGTTTATAAACATATTGTCAACAACTAATGCATGTTGCTTTTGATTTGCAAGAGTAGTACATGACAGACTATAAACTTGAACTTCGATGCTATTGAAAAGGTACAATCTAACACTGTTTTTTTTTTATTATTATCATTCTTCCCCACTCCCTTGACCTATTACTTACTTATTTTCGTTTAATATACATTTACCCTCCCTTCTTTTTACTTTATTTTCATTATTTTTTACATGCTATGCTGCCAGCCATAATGCACAATTATTTTCATTATTTTTTAATTTATTGTAGTGCTTCTTTTGTTTATATAGTCAATTTTGATATTTACCATCTTCAATATACCCTCTTCCCTTTTGTTTAAGCCTTTTCAGGTTTAAAAATTTATATTGATTGTAAATAGTGTATATATATGAAGGTTTGAGATTACTCTTAATGAAGATCATCAAGTAAGTATTTTTTTAACATAATTATATGCTTCACCAATCTAATTTCGCGATCATTGATTTAGTGTGCAAACATTTCTGAATTCGTATTGAGGTAGAGTTAAATATTTGTAGTTTTATTTAATTTGGTATGTAGTCCTAAGATTATGATATTGATATTATTACTAATATTAATGATAGTATAAGTGGGGAATGATCCGTCCCAGACACACTGCGAGGTGCCCATAAGTAACTTGGGAATCACTCATCCCTTGAACTACACCATTAGGTGCAATCCCGATAGCTCGACTACTCCTAGGGATCCATTAGGAGTCTTACTCTCATTTAATTCAATTCACATAATTTGCATTGGTTGACATAAGTGGTACTATGAGACCACGACTTACTAATTCATGTCATGCTCTAGACAATGAATAGTAAATAACGACGAAAATGATAATATTCAATAAGATGAGAATTAAATATGCTTTAATTCAATAACGACGATAATTCACTGCTTAATGTAAATCCAAAATTACTAAATGCAAATATTTTTGTCACACTACTCTCCAAAATGCCCTTTTTATTTGTAAGACATCTTTCTTCCCCTATTCTTTTTCCTCTCAATTCCATCGTTGATCTTTGGCTTTACTCGTTGAAGAACCTAACTAAATTCGCCTAGAACTCTCCTAACTTTGACAGAGACAAAGTCTTTGGCACAATTTATTCCAATTTATTCATATTATAAGTGGAATTTGAATTTTCTTTAATTAATCAATGTCAAGGGTTTATGGGTGAGATCTTCTGCTTCGGTGAGAGTGGTTTGGGGGGGCTGCTACTTGGGTGGCTGGCTGGCAGGAAAGACAGTAGCAGAGGCGAGAGAGGTGGATGGGCATCGGGGTTCGATGAGTGGGTGGTTAGGAGGAGAGAGATAGGGGCTTTCTCGCTGGAATCCCCCCGCCCCCATTGACGCCTTATGGTCGGCATCCCGATAGCGCGCCTTCTTCACCGACTAAGCGCTGCCCACCAACTCGCTCTGCCTGGCAACGTCCCTCACCATACCGATGACTCCCAACCTTTGATATATGGAGGTTAATACTTTGATATATGGAGGTTAATTTTAGATCATGAATGGTTGTAAGACATAGATAAGGAAATTATGAGGGCTAGGAACTGACAGAGAGAGAAAACGGAGGAGAGAGAAAAATAGGGACAAGTTTGCTAGGGGTATGAAGGGAAAAAAGTATTTACGTTTAGTAATATGCAATTTACGTTTAGCAATCATAATGAAGACAAGTAATGTCTAGCCAAATTTCGGCAGCACTTCGACAGGGTAACACGACATCCAAAAATTCACAAATCATCAACGACACTCAATCAATAATAGATAGATGCTCACTATCACTCAATAATACCCATACCAATTAGCACTTATTTAATAGCATAATAATACTATTAATTCATCATTCAACAATTGTCCAATAATCATCATATGGACTAATTAATTCCCAAAACATGATAACATCGACATGCTAATTATAAATCATATTTACAGCAGTGAATCATGCTTAATAATTTCATAATAACGACGATATAATTTAATCATGCTTTGCATATTAAATTCACAATAATTTCCCAATTAGCACATAACACATCAAAATAATTTTGATGGGGCTTTGGAAGAAGGTAGACATGAGCGCTTACTACTAACACGCTACCAACAGTAAGTATGCTCCAACCAATCGACGATAATCACGCTTGCTCGTTAGGTCCTAATTAAAAACAATTACCGAATCAGTATTTATTAAATACAAAAATACAAACAGTAACGAAATCTCAGTCTGATACTTTTATTAAATTTCTTGATTTATTTCAACCAATATAGGCTTTTGAAAATCCTAATTCGGATTGCGAAAAAGTACAGAAAAATATAAACATTAAATCAAAAATACTGAAAATCAATTAAATAATTACGAAATTATATAAAACGAAACCCTAACTTCCAAACTAGGTCTAGGTCACGGGTACCCATGCAAGGGGACCATGACCCGACCCATCATCACCATCACCCCCCACTGGCCACCATGGCCGGTGGTGATGGTCGCCGGAGCGCCGGCGAAGAGAGGAGAGAGAAAGAGAGTTGCGAAGAGAGAGAGAAAGAGACAACGAGCGAGAGAGAAAGAGAGAAGAGAGAGACGACGGCCATGGGGCCTGGGCCATCACCGGCGACCACCCAGGCACGGCCTGGTGGTGCCGTGGAGGTCCCGTGACGGCGCGACAGCGAACAGGGGCAGGGGAGAGGTCGCAACACCGGGGAGAAAGAGAAAGAGAAAAAGAAAGAGAAAGAGAGAGGGAGAGAGAGAGAGAGCCATTACCGCCGGCGAGGGAGATCGGTTTTCCGGCGAGTGAGCGGCTGGGAAGGAGAGAGAGAGCTCGGGTGAAGGGAGAGAGAGAGCTCGGGTGAAGGGAGAGAGAGAGCTCGGGTGAAGGGAGAGAGAGGAGAGAGTGAAGCCGTGAGGGAGAGAGAGGGAGAACGGGTGAGAGAGAGAGAGAGAGAGAGAGAGAATGTGTGAGGGTTTTGGCTCAGTTTGCAAAACTGACTAATTGTCTCACCTTTTCCTTTATATAGGCCCTCAGTCAACCCAAGTCAAAGACTACTAGGTTTAGGAATTTGATTAATAATTTTCTGAATTAAAAAGCTAATTAAAACTAATTAAAACTATATGAATAATTCTTATTCATATATAAAATCATTTTTAATTACACTCCTCAAAATTAATAAATATAATTTATGAAAGTCCCATAATAATAATTTATATTATTATGGCTTTAATTGAATAAGTCACCTTAAATGAATATACGATTTTATTTTCGAAACTATTTATAAATCATTTATAAATCGATATATTAATTATAGAAAAATATTGGGGTATCACATAATGAGCTTAATGTTGTTGTAGTTGGAGTGTCCAAATCATTTGTCCCTAAGTTTATGAGGTTATTATGTATAAGGATGGCATGAACTATTGCTCGATGTGTTTGGACCCACGTGTAAAGGTACTATACTTTTAAAAAATTATTAATGAAAGGTTTGGAAGTTAAAGGAAAAAGGAAATCATACTCCATTTTGCACCCTTATTACTAGGGGTGAGCAAAAAATCCGGGTACCTAGTAGCGGAACCGGAATTGGTTTGAAATCGGTGGTTTCGAAACTGGAACCGGTCAAACCAATTCTAGTTTCAATTTTCAAAAATAGGAACCGGTACCAACCAATTCCAATTTCTGACTTTTGGGAACCGGAACCGGTTGGGTACCCAGTGCAAAAAAAATATATAATACCTTTTTCTTTGATAGAATAAAAAGATAGGTGATTTTCTAATAAGATTAGTGGTTTAAAAATTGTATTTGTAATTTTAATGTTTTAATGGTTGTATTTGTAATATATTTGTATAAGTTATTTAAATTTTGATTTACAATGTTAAGTATTTTGATTGTATTATTTGATTTTATGTTTGCGGTATCTTCGAAAACTAATATTTATTAGTGTAATATAATATATGATATTTTTATTATTAAAATTTACATTTATTTGATTTAAAAATAAGAAAATTTGGATTTAATATGGACTTGGGTACTCAGGAAATGGTGTGTACCCAGTAGATCCAATTTCAATTACTAAGATTTAGGAAACGGTGTAAACAATTCCATTTTTAATTTCTAGTAATTAGGAATCGTTAGATCCAATTCCAATTACGGAAAATACAATAAACAGTGGATACCCAATTACGCTCACCCCTACAGTTATTACTTAACAATTTCCCATTGCACCCATTCAGAAAACAAATTACATCTGATAAAGTTTGAGGGTAGCATGGAAAATGCCCAAACAGTAAAAATAAGCCCACGTGATAGGGGCCCAGTGGCTGACCAAATTGAAACTCTCTCTTTTATCATTCTCTCTCCTCTCATTAGACCAGCAAGCAAACCCAAAAACGAAACAAAAATAACAAAGCTAAGCATCATTACACAACAATTATCCAATTTCCAATAGATAGAGCAATGAATATTGAACTCCAAACACACACAAAATCCAACGAATGATAAGAGTAGAGGGTACATACAACTTCAATTTCCCACTTAGATGTTCAGCACATAATGCCTGCAAATATTAAAACCCTGCTATCAATAATAATCAAACCACCAAGACCCCCAAATCTTTAATTGAAAATGCAATAATAAAAGCTCTATAAGACATTACTTAGTTTAATTACCTAGGAGGCGCAAGAAGTTCCCATACAACCTGGAGATCATGTCGTCCTTGATCCGGTTAATCATCCCGCTTATCTGCAGCTTCACCATAGCAGTCACAGAATCTTTCAACCTGCTCCCAGTGTGCCACTCGAAGGCCTTCTACCTCCCAGTTTGACATCCCGTACTCACCCAGACTATATTGTGCCAGACACTCTGCTCATTCACGAAAAAAGATTGTCATGTTCCTGAGTAAGTGAGTGGTGACAAACACAGCATCAGATAAAAGCCCATTATAATAAACAAGCACATATTTACCAACATAACCACACCTTCACTCATGTCATGGGAACAACGGATTTAGGCTGAACGTATTACAAGTCATATGCTGTTGGTTTCCTAGCCAAACCAAATTTATCACCCTGAACTTTCCATATGTTCAATAATCAACATAATAGAACTTTTTCTTCCCGTATTTATTTCTTTGTTATCTTCAAACAGCTGATTCCTTTATTAAAATAAATGAGTTTCAGGTTTATTTGAGATAACAGGGAGCGCCATGGAAGTTGGATAAACAAAATAAAATACAAGTCACTACTACAAATTACAGTGCAACAACATAAATTGGAAAAAAGAATGGGAGAATTAACAAGTACCATAATCATCTTCCTGGGATGGATGAAACTAGGGCAAATGGAAGCCACAATTGTCAGTATGACATGGTCGAAACTCGAAGGGCCCAAGCCCACCATCTGTTCTGAAGTGATCCTTGGAATGTCATTCAGCCAAACAGGAACTCCTTGAAAGGAGAGGAAAATAAGAGGCAACAACACAAACACCAGGGTAATCTGAAGATGCAAAATATATTGTTAAACTATTTCCCACCTTTAGGAGCCAATATTTCAGCATTGAAAGGATAAGAAGGAAACAAGCAATTACCTGAGGTTCCATTAAGCACAAACATAAGGCTCATTCCCAATAAGAACAAGAAGACCAACATGCTGAGCCATGAATATGATGAAGTCATACCTCCCCTAAAAATAGTACTACAAACAACCCGTACCAAGAAAAAAAGAAAACCATTAACGATCTCAAAATCACAACAACAACAAAAAATACAAAATAAAGAGGAGATTGAATGTGTAAGAAATTATTACTTTGACCAGGTTCAGGTTCATGCCATTCCAGAAAACGTAGATCTGAATTACATTTTATCCTCCTTCTTTGGCCTTTTCACTAAGAGCTGATCACATCTGTATCAACAAAACCTACAAACAAACAAACAAACAGAAAAAAAACACCCAGATTGAAGAAACACAAAAACAACAGACTGAGACAAACGAAAATAATAATCCAAATTGGTAGCGTTTCTAGTGTTACCTCTGGGCGGTGGAGTAATGAATAGGCAATTGGAAAGACCCAGAAAAAATAATCCTTCTTTGGTCATTTATGGTTATTTCCTTGCAGTCATATCCGATACTGGCATTAGCAAGATACAAATTGAGGAGTTGAAAAACAGAGGCGTACATAAACCCGGCAGGCTTCACTGCAAAAGCTAAGGTTGCATTCACAGATCTGGAGAGCATTCGCAGCATCACCGTGATCAAAAGGCACAAGCTCACAAGTAATAAGGCAGCAGAAGGTGAGTCTTTGTTTATTTTGTCCCAGACACTCTGCTATTTCAGGGAATAGGACTGCCATGTTCCTGAGCTGAGAAAAACGCAGCATCAGATAAAAGCCCTAGAGTAGACAAACTAGGACATTCTGTCCATGGGGTTTCTTGCCCAACTGAAAACTGCAATAATGTACCAATATAGAAAGAAAACCACATAAAAGATACGAACCATGAAGTGAAAAACAGGAAATCATCTTGTCCTTGATCTGGTTGATCAGCCCCATCTTCGTTCATCTTCAGCTTCACTAAAGCAGTCACCGACACCTTCAACCCGCTCACTGTGTGCCACTCAGCGGCCTTCCACCTCACAGTTTGACATCCTGGTGTAGCAGCATATTCCATAGGTGTATCTCAGCATATTTCTGGTACTCACTTACGATGTAAGATTGGCACGTTCCTGAGTAGTGCAAAAACCCACCATTAAAAAAACCCTTTATAACAAACAAACAAAGATATGCCAACGTAACCACACCTTCCCTCATGTCATGGAAACAACAGACTTCATGCTGAAAACTTAACAAGTAATATGCTTTCGTTTCCAGGCCAAACCAAACTTTTCACCCTGAACTTTCCAATGTTCGAAAAACAACATAATAAAAGTTTTCCATCCCTTCTCTATTTCTTTGTTATTCTCAGACAGCTAAATCTTTTATTGTAGTAGTGTTTCAATTCGCAGAAAAAAAAATATTGCAAAAATGTACAGATATCGAAAGAGAGCAACGCGAGATAACAACTGGGTCAATTTGAAATAACAGGGAAGCGCCATGGAAGTTGGAGAAACAAAATAAAATACACGTCAGTACTAAAGATTACAGTGCAACAATGATTTGAAAAAGAGAAAGAGAGAATTAAGAAGTACCATCGTCATATTCCTCAAAGAGGGGTGAAACTAGGGCAAATGGCAGACCACGATCGTCAATTTGAGCATTCTTTCAACTGGATTAAAGGGTAGTAACTAACAGAGAAACAAAATATTCTGTCAATAAAAAAGAAACACATAGTATCCAAATGCATACGTTTACTTTACAATTTGCATCAAATAATAATATCTTAGAGAGTATTGATGCTGCAATTGAAAATTAGAAGACGAAAAAAGAAAAACAGAGTTAAAACCCTAACCCTAACCCTAATCTGGAACAAAATGTGGAATAAAATGTATAATTCAAAATTGAAAAGCAAAAAGTAGAAACCCTAATTAAGTTTAATCGAGAACTAAAATGAAATGATAAAAAATTTAAAAGAGAGATGTTACCGTTGAAGTTGTTATTGATCATGTGAATGTAAAATTAACATAACAAAAATTAGAAACCCTAACTCTAATCAGGATCTTAATGAAATAATGAAGATGAAATTAGAGAAATGTTACCATTGAAGTTGATTTTTCGTCGTCGATTGTCTTCTATCTGAGTGGCTGGAGAGAGAGGAGAGAGAGGAGAGAGAGAGAGCAGCGGGAGAATTTGAAGTACGAGGAATAAAATGGGAAGGTGGGTTGTGTTCGTGGTACATATAGTGAATTGCTAAATACCGCCCCTTTTTACTACCTACCGCCCCCCCAAATTCCAATTTTGCCCTCACTCACTCTCACTCACTCATCTTTCCTCTCTTCCTCGCTCACTCTCACTCATCCTTTCTCTCTTCCTCACTCATCCTCACCACCACACCATCACACCGGCAACCACCACCACTCACGACACCACCACCACTCACGGCACCACCACCACCACCACCATCACAACGGAATGTCTAGCGGCAGCGGCACAGGAGGCGGCGACCATGAGCATCGCGGGGGGGTAACTTTTCGAATTTTTTTTTGCCTTGAATTGAATTTTTTTTGCCTTGAATTGAATTTTTTTTGCCTTGAATTGAATCGCGAACTTATGAATTGAATTTGTGTTGATTGTTTGTGTCGGTCGTCCGTCGATCTCGACTCGCCCAAGGGTGAGTCGCCTGTAGCAGACGACTCGCCCTTGGGGAGTCGAGATCGACAGACGACTCCCCTTGGGTGAGTCGCCGGTGGCGGACGACTCACCCTTGGGTGAGTCGAGATCGCCAGACGACCGACAGAAATAAATAAATTATTATTATTTATTATTATTATTATTATTATTATTTATTATTATTATTATTATTATTATTATTATTATTATTATTTATTGTTATTATTATTATTATTATTATTATTATTATTATTATTATTTATTGTTATTATTATTAATATTATTATTATTATTATTGATTATTGTTTAATTAATTAAAAATGTGAAATGATAGAGGGGAGGAGCCGGTAAATCGGTGCCGAGGTTATTTAGTCAACTAGCTGGTTCAGGACCGCGTCACACGAGGACGCGCGGGATTGATGCCTCTGTACGGAGACAGAGAGAGACAGTTCGGATGAGGGAGATGACTGCTGAGCAAGACGATTACGCAACTAGCGAGTTCTACTCCGGGGATCAGTCCATGGACGATGATCAGATTGGCGTCGAATCATCCTCAGATTGGCGCGTGGTGAAGGGCAGTGGCGGTAAGTTTGTTAGTACTGGGTCGTCCAGTACTAGCAAACGATCTAGAGCGGAGGACGACACTACGTGGCTTGTTACAGAGCCTGTGCCCGGTGGGCCGGCGGATGATAGCGTCATACCGAGCTTCCTGGGCCACGTAGCGTCTCGTATGTGGAATGGAGAGACGAGGGGTCTCTTGAAGTGTCAGAACCGATTCAGTGTCTGTCAGCGGCTGAGTCAGTGGCAAGCGGAGATGTCGGCCGAGATGAGGGCCCGGATCGAGGGGACTGGGTTATCACACCTGGCAGACATTATGTTCAGACATATTGACTTCCCCCTGATATCTGCATTCGTGGAAAGGTGGCAGCCGGATATGAACTCGTTCCACATGCCGTTCGGAGAGATGACGATCATGTTGCACGATGTATGGCATATTCTTCGGATTCCTGTAGACGGACAGCTCGTTTCCAATGAGGGACGGGATGGGCAGCTGCAGATGGCGGCCATGGAGGTTCTCGGGGTCACCCGAGATGAACTGATGTGTAGCCACTGGCAGGGCGGTGCGGTCCTCACGGAGTCGGTTTTTGAGCTTTGCCGTGAGCAAGTGGAGAACATCCAGGCGACAGCTTGGATGTGGTTACTTATTGGATCCACCTTGTTTGTCGACAAGAGTGGTAACCGTATTAGACCCTCCTGCGTGATGGAGGTGATGGACGACGATATCGAAACGGTGCATGACTTCTCTTGGGGATCTGCTGCCCTCGCCTTCCTATATCGTCAGCTCGGTATAGCTAGTCGCGGGGATTCTCAGGGCATCTGCGGATGCCTAACTCTCCTCCAGGCATGGATATACGAGTACTTTCCCTGCTTCCGACCTCATCGGGAGCGGATGGTTGTCGGGGACGACGAGGCTCCCCGTGCGTCCGTATGGAGTGCCCAGGCTGAGGGCAAGGACGTGGTTCGACTGCACTCCTTACGTAGACGCTTGGATCGTCTGCGAGCGCCAGAGGTACGTCATTTAGTTATCGGTGTTCATGATTTATTTCGTCGTTTGCTATGTTTTTTTTACTTCACCGTAACTTTCAACATTTCTACGTAGGTGGTGTGGCTGCCGTACGGTTCTGACCCGGCAGTATCTGTACCGAGGACTGTATTCATGGGGTGGGTACGGTATCGGGATATTATCGAACCATACATGCCTGGTCGTTGTTTACGACAAATCGGGTACGTACAGAGTATCCCTTTCCCGATCATTAGGCCAGAGAAAGCGATCAGGTCATGGAGCAGTCGTTCGTACAAGGTTGTCTACCCCGAACGGATCTCACCTGATGCTTGGCGTATGTTCCCGGGATTTTACATTCTTGGTCTCCATGGGTTTCAGGCATCCACGTCAGATCCCACAGCATGTACGGATGACTACCTCGCATGGTACTACCTTCACTCCCACCCTCGGCTGATACGTGACGCTGCAGCACCTGTGATTCCTCCACGATCCAACAGCGATTATGTAAGTGATTAACTAAAATATATATTTTTTTACGTATTACATATCTCTGAACTCACACTCATTGTTACTTTTTTGCAGTGGGTGAATCGTCTAGCCGTCTTACATGAGCAGGCCATTACTTGGATTCCTCCGGAGCAAGCGGAAGGTTCTCGATCCCAAATGGACGAGTATATGAGAGATTGGCGGGCTGCCAAATGATGTATTGACCCTAGATGAATTTGTTATATATTTATATAAGAGTTTCATTGTTATTGTTATTTATTTTGTGTTATTGTAATTTGTTGTTTCTTATTTACATTTTTTGTTTTATTGTATCTTGTTGTTTTATTTACCTCCAATAATCACGACCACTCTCCACATGCAAAATATAACAATCACACAAAAATGTGACAATGATATAAGTATAACAATCACGCAAAACATACATTTGCTCCCAACCAGCGACACTATCAGAACGGGAAGTAAACCATGCTGCGCATATCGGAGGAACAGGGAAATCTGAGGCTAAATCCAGACGGATATAATGCATGTACGAATCACCTAAATGACACATGACAATTTCCCTACTTGGACGTGTAGCAGTCGAAGGTGCTTGCAACGGTAGCACTGTGTAACAAGAATATAACCCCCTTCCGCTGCCGTATCCGAATAACATAATCGCTGCATTGAAGAGGTTGGCAATCGGGAACAAATCCTCAACTACTATCATCCAGTGATCATCGTTACACGCACCTCCGTCCCACATAATACGGCGGTAACCAGCGTCGACCCCTTCAACGTATAGGTTTTCGTACAATGCTCGGTTAGCTAAGAGTTCGTTTGCAATGCAAACTCTCGTCAATCGCCATTGCTCTTGGTCTCCGAAAACGTAGTCCGCAATGACACGGAAACCGCAATTATCATCCCCAAGCACATCGAGATATCCTTCAATGAAAGGTATGATGATTCCCGGAATTTTGTTAACATGATAGAATTCAGTGATATCTATTGCGTGTCCAGCTGCAAGACAATATAATAGAAAGTCATTAATAGTACTTATCAAAAAGTAATTAACAACATTATGTACATGTTAATAAATTATGGGTTTTCATACCAGTACTCCGCACGAAGTTACTCGATGAGGATGAGGTACGACCACGCCCGCGGCTCGAACTGGATGACCTAGGGCGACCACGACCCCTCTGGGAGTACTCCCATGAACTAGGATCACGTCTGGTAGAGGAACTCCCTCTCGGTCGACCTCTGACTGTCGTGTTCGCTTCCGGCTCGACGTAACTCGCTTCCTCAGGATGAAGCTGCTCATTCATAAGGACAGATATGTTGCGCACAACTGCCCGGTCGCTTGAGTTAACCTCGTCGACCAGAGACTGAAAGTATCGATGGTCCTCAGATGGATGCTCAGTCATGTCAAGCGTAGCTATCTCCACTGCATCACTAATAACGAGTGTTCGCCAAAATTTGTGGACACTATTCAAGCTAATTGGCGTGCCCGTATCCGTGGCCGTTTTCAACTCACACGCACACGGGATCTGATGAGTGGATCTCAATACACAACCGCAACGATCAAATACTTGGTGAATCAATTCTCTCATCCTCTTCAGCTCATTCGATAATATTTGTAAGCAGTAATGGGAAACATACCCGGTCAGATAGTTGAATGGGAAACCCGAGTACATCACACTTCTTCGTCTTCTGCACTCTTCAAGTGTGTACTTGATCTCAGTTATTTGTGACTCGATTGACTTGTTGACCTTGTTCCAAACATTGTCCAAAGCTCCAGTTGAGGAGTTCAACCACTGTTTTAGCGCGGCATGTGCACTCTCCACCATGCAAGTCGTAGTGTTGCCGAGGTGTAGCACCTTATTCGTCCACGCAGCCACAAACATCTCTTTGTATCTCAGCCAGGTCTCCTCTACATAGGATATCACGTGAGGGTAATTCCTCCAACTATCCTTCATCGTACGCACTGCTCTATCGTACGCAGCTTCTGTGGAAGCTTCCATGATAATTTTCCACCTCCCGTTCTTGAACCTCTGCGCGACAAGCTTATCTTTTCCACAAAGTCTGTACACTTTGTCTTCAACGACTTTGTTAATGTGCCATGTACAGAGCAAATGGGCACTCTCGGGAAATATCTCTCTAATAGGTGTCATCAACCCTAGCTCACGATCGGTCACAATTGCTGTTGGGTGTACATCATTTCCAATAAGCATCCTCAACTTATCTAAGACCCACGCATAGCTTGCCTGAGTCTCATCCTTCATAATGGCATAAGCTATGAGGAAGTTCTTATTGGTTGGAGTCATCCCCACTATCTCAAGAAACGGCATCTTATACTTGTTTGTTTTGTACGTGGAATCTAAGCCAATCAACCAACGAAAAGACCGAAGTAACTGAATTGATGTAGGGTGTGCCATGAACACGTGAGTTACCTCATTAGTAGCTCGGTCGGCTCTTGTCCAATGTACGTACTTATTCTCCACAGCTAAATGATGAAACTGACCAATGATATCTCTCTCTTCAAAATCAAGTTTCCTTATACGATCTCTGTGGTTGTACACATGCCGTCTAGTTGCATTGTCCTCGGGAAATTTTTCCTTAATAGCGGCCAAGATAGCACATGGCTTTGTTTGTGCCGAAGTCATGTCACGAACGAGTTTCTTTGACCCAGGACTAAGACCACTCATCTGACGATATCCCTCAGGAAACACAGCAAAGTCATGGTTGTGCGTACCCCTAATCCCAGGCAATGTGACAATCATCCAACTACTGGACCCATACACTTGCCGAGCTCTTAACTGGAACGTACATTTACAAGCCTTTGTTTTCGATTTCTTCCGAGCAGCAGTATCTAAGTCTCTTAATTCCCCTCTGTAGCGTTCATCTCGATTGCATTTTAACAATTTTACGCTTCCACTCTTCTTGTGTGACGAAATTATCAACTCAAACCCGATAGTAAGGGCAATTTGTTTTGCCCAATTAATTGCATCTGTATCACTATCAAATAACTCATCAGTGACGAAATGCGTACTGTAATCAACACCATCACCACCGAACCGCTCCAAAGGAACCTAACGAAAACAATGTTAGCTTAATCCGTTTGGACCATGGAAGAAACAATATTAATAATAACAATAAATAATAATAATAATAATAATAATAATAATATTAATAATAATAATATTAATAATAATAACAATAAATAATAATAATAACAATAAATAATAATAATGATAATAATAAATAATAATAATAATAATAAATAATAATAATAAATTTTTTTTTTGGTGTCGGTCGTCTGCCGATCTCGACTCACCCTTGGGTGAGTCGTCTGCGACCGGCGACCACCCAAGGGTGAGTCGCCTGTAGCAGACGACTCACCCTTGGGGACTCGAGATCGACAGACGACTCACCCAAGGGTGAGTCGAGATCGGCAGACGACCGTGCAAAAAAATGCGCAAAATTTTTTTTTACCTCCGCCACCGTCGACGGCACTTCCTGGTCGCCGGCAGACATCCACGGCCGTTGCTTGAGTCAATGTTGATGAAGGTTGGCTATGAGAGTGGGTGGTAGAGTGGGTGTTAGAGAGGGAGAATTGGTGTGAGAGTTAGAGAGGGAGAGGATGAGTGAAAATTTAAAAAAGGGCAAAATTGGAATTTGGGGAGGCGGTAGGTAGTAATTTAGGGGCGGTATTTAGTAACACCCTAAATATATTGGGGATATTGGTTTGAATAAAACGCGGTAATTGTAAAGCCTGTGTTGAGTTGGCACCGACTTAAAGACTTGGGCTTTTATAACGCGGTAATAGTAAACCCTGTAATGGGCTGGGCCTAGTAACCGACGAAGACCAAAATTTATCCGGTTGACTATTTCAACGCGGTTTAAGAGTTACACCGCCCGGCCCAAACCATACTCTTCTACATTGGGCCCAGCTGAACGAGGAGTACTAGTACGTAGCCAATAGGGCCTATAGAACGACTTTTTTTTTTTTTCAACCAAACGCGATGTATATATATAAACAAAAAATTACACGTGAGTTTATTTTGTTAGAAGGCGGCCATATGTGGCCCCAACTATATCAAAAAACAGATAACAAGCTACAAAAGGGGGCGGGGTATACAACATTGAAGAAGCCTGCCCAAGTTCACGTGCATATCGCGCTAAGCGATCCGCTGTTTGGTTGCCTTCACGAAAAGTATGTACTAGATGCACTTGCCAAGGTCGTTCAAGGAATGACCTGCAATCAAGGACAAGAGCACGATAACATATAGGAGTGTGGCAAGTATTCAGAATCATATTAAGAGCAATAAGTGAATCAGTTTGGATTTCAATGAAGTGTAAACCAAGGGTCCATGCTAGACAAAGAGCTTGATGTATGGCCAGGAGTTCCATAAGCGTGTTCGTTGCATATGGTCTGTAAATGGTGAAAGCAAAATGCCATTGACCAAGTGGGCTTCTGAAAACCCCAACACCTCCTTCACCAGGGTTAGGGCTGGAACTACCATCAACATTGATGAGATATGGTGCATCAGTTGTCGCCTTCCAAGACACAGAGATGTAGGTCTGACAGCGAGGGATTTTGTAAGCGAGACCACAATACCAGAACTCCGTCATTTGGTTGTGTATTTGGGTGATGCATCTGGGAATGACTTTTTTTCGGATAAACCAATAGGGTGACTCTTTTCCACCCATAAAATCTAAGCCCTTTTTTGAAAGAATTTTTTTAAAAAATTTACAAAAAAAATCACCTCCTATAATTTAGTCTTCTTTTTTAGGGAAATAGAGTATTATATTGATAGTTTATCCATAAAGACATACAGGAAGAGGTCTCCCCACATACAACCATTCCACACTTAGGCCCTATTCTTTTCGTTGTTTCCTGCTGCATTCCGCTCCGTTCCAATTTGTTCCATTCCGTTTCGCGCCGCATTCTATACTTCATTTTGTACTTCATTCTAATTCAGATAAACATGTTCAACCACCTCTAACCATATTTTCATCTAAAAAACTTTACAATTTTTCCATGTTTCTATGAATTCTTAAAATTTCATAACTTTAATTTAAAATACATATTTGAGCTTAAAGTTATTTTCAATTCAAATTTATTAAAAATGAGATTACATTTTTTATTATTAAATTTGAATTTTTTTGATAGATCATTATACTTGAATTTGAAGACATAGATTTCTTTTTCTTCATAAATATTAGAATGTACCAAAGTCACAAAAGTTGGTTAACCACATTGGAAACATAGTTTTTGCATCAAATTATGTTAATAAGTACAATGTTTAGGTGAATATTTCTAAACTGTCAAAAAATACAAGAATAATCTTTAGACATAAATATATACTCTTTGTCCCAACCAAACATTTAAAATTGTCTTTTGAGGTCAAAGTTTATAAATTTTGGTCATTAATTATTCAAAATTATAAAAGTTTACGGTGTAATACGACTAACATTTCTATTAAATTCATTTTGGCCAACTAACTATATTTCTATTTTAGAAAGACACTCACCCGACATAGTGGTAAATTTACTTACAACGGCGACATAAGAGAGTTTTTTTTTTAAAACCCGGCAATAAAAGTTTGAACTCCTCTGCGATGAAGGGCAGAATTCTAAATCAACGTATTAAAATTATTCGAGCTCAAGCTTGACTGTCAAGTTCGTGAACGAGCTCGAACACAGCAAAGCTCGGCTCGGCTCGTTTACAACCCTAGACAGCATATACATAAATCGATCATACCAAAAATCTACCAACTCTAATTCCTATTAGCACACATAACTACTGAAAGGACAAATGATAGCATTACAATACGACTGAAAGAGAAAGAAAACAACGATAGCCAGAATGTGATTATGGTTAATACTTCTCAAGCACAATACCACCATGGCTTCACCCTCCAAATTGCCAGATTGGGATTTCATTGCAGCATTAACAATAGCAAAGATTCACACAACAAGTTTCATGGCTTTCGGTCTGAAGCAGCAAAGACTTCATAATCCTTATGGTGAAGAAGACCCTCGTATCTCTTTTTTGATTGCAGAATCTCAAAAGAAATCTGGGGGAAGGTGCTGATATGGCTAAGTACCTCCAGAAGGCCGTGGGGAGTCTTGCAAATGAACCTAAGTGGAGTATGCAAACTCAAAGAAGTAAAGGGATTTTGCAACGTGCTAGAAGGGCTGCTTTGATGGCTACCATCTATGAAATTTGGAGTGAACAGAAGACGCAATTGTGAAGAGGATCCAATCTGTAGTATATACCCGACTGTACAAAAAAAAAAAGACCCTCGTCACAACATTTGCAACCATCCAATCCCAATCAACCTGCAAGACAAGATGATAACTGACAAGCACAAGGGGGTAAATAACTAAATATACAGATGGAAAAAAATCCAAATTTGGCTAAAAGATAAACTGTGGACATTGTCATAGATCACATGTGAAAGTAAATGAGATCCTTCTCCTGTCTATGCTACTCCAGAGTCCAGGACAACCATTATGCTCGGGTTAAGTACAGTATTAATTTGATACAAGCTAAAAAAAGCATTAAAGATGAGCACATCAGTTCGAAAGGAATGTCTCAAGGTCAAACATACAACATCTGATCTGCTACTCCGGTAAAGAAGCTCATGTGCGGCAATATTGATGTAAGGTTTTAGCAAGCCTAAATGACAAGTGAATGGCAATAGAAACGTGAAGCAAGCTAATCTGAAATGTAAGGCATTTTGGCGTGATTCATCATTGAGAAACAAACCCAGTCAAACAAAGTGTGCAAGTAATAACTAATAACCAGAATGATCCTAATATTAAAAAGAAACCAATCACACAATCAAGTACCTGGTTCTGAACTTCTAGGGCCCAAGCTGTGGCAATCTAGTACGTCCAAATCAACAGGGTGGTCTCGAAAAAGCTCGGCAAATGCTAGACTAGACAACACACAGTTATTATCATTGTTTTCTTTGGGCAAATGGGTGAATGAAACCAATAGCAGAATATCAATGATAATGGAAGCGAACGCTAGAGTGTAAAAATCATGAACGAAGTGACTTTGATATTTTTTTCAATATGGAAATTTGGATTTCTAAGATCAATGACAGAACATCAAACAAACAGTAGCAAAGGCTTACTTGATAAAATCCAATAAAACAAACAGTGGCCAAATGACCGATGGGACTCCAGTGCCTATGCCCGGAGCATTTCAACAACATATTCATTGTCCCGAGCAATTTCTAACTCCATTGTCCCATATTCATTTTGAAACTGCCACAACAATTTCAAAACATGGAATTGGAAATCATTTGGCATCCCGAATCAAAAGAAATGGATATGAATCATTTTGGCCATAAATATACCTGAGATAGAATGATTGAACCCTCTTGAGATTCGAACAACTTCTCTTTTTTCATCATGTCACCAATCTTGTATGTGAATCGTTCCATAGCTGCCTTGAAAGTACCAGAAATAAAATTAACATTTTAAAAAGGTCTTCAAGTTCAATCGTTCCATAGCTGCCTTGAAAGTACCCGAAAAAATAGCAGGTCAACCCCAAACTACCACAGTCATTATATTTCAATTTTAATATGTTATTCTAATTCAATTTAGATTTTAAGCTAAAAATAGAACAATAATGTGACAAAATAACACTATTTATTCTTGATTGAAGTTTTCAAAATGCAGCTTCAGATGATCTTCATAATTCATCAATGTTCTTTTAGGACTGCCATGTTCCTGAGTTGGATGACAATGCAGCATCAGATAAAATTCCATTAAAGTAATTAAGCAAGGATATTCTACTATAATTACAATTTCACTCATGTCATACAACCATGGACTTCAGGCTGTACACTATACAAATCATATGCTGTTGGTTTCAATACATTCCTAATTCAAATTTTCAAGAAATCTTGAAGTCAGTCCCTATCCCCCATCAATTCTAGTAGTTTATTACATTCTAATTCGCAAACCCCAAAGCATAACCTAATCATCTAGCAGGATAAAATGAACATATATTAACTTTTTAAGAAGTTTAACACCACCAATTTTCCAATGTACAATAAAAAAAAAAACAACTATGCTAAAAAATCCCTCCAGATATAGAACAAAGTGAATTGTACTTCGCTAGATCCTACTTAGCTCTTTCTCTCTATGGTAACATCATCTAATGGCAAATAACTCAGATTTCCAAATCCAAACTTAATCAAGTCACATCCAACCTTCCAAAAAGGTTCTCAAGTTCAATCTACACCTCCTAATTAATTCACATTCAAAATTTGTCTAAGAAACTTTTACTAGATGTTCAGACTTCAACTAAGTGATTATTGCTTATAGAAAGTGACATGATCTTCCAAGTCCTTCCTACATCGTCTTAGTCTTCCTTCTCAATTTCCCCACTTCCCTCTTGCCACTTATATATGGAAGTCTAAAGTTCCTCTGAAGGTGCGTGCCTTTGTGTGGACCTTGGTGTTAGGTAGGGTGAATACGCATGACATGAGACAGCGACGGAGGCCTGGTTGGTGCTTGTCGCCGGGCTGGTGCGTTATGTGTCGTCATGATTGTGAGGACGGATTGCATCTGTTTGTCTTATGTGGCTTTGCTAGGAGGTTGTGGGGTAGGCTGTCTGGGGGGTGAGTCTTTTGCTAGCCCGGCTACAGTAGGGCAGTTCTTACAGATGCGATTTGTTGGTGGTCGGAGGGGGAAGGAGGGTAAGCTGTGAAAAGAGAGGAAGCAAATGAGTTAAATCAAACTTTGAAGAAGAGTATCACTAGAAGGTCACACTAGAAGACATGGAGGATACCTACATAAGGTTCAATGCCCAATATGCGACCGAAATAGTAGCTGTCTGACATTTCGTTCCATTTAAAAAGAAAACGACCCACTAAATTGTGGTACAACATGACAGATGAATAATAAAGACGAGAGGGGGAACATGAAAACACATGCAGAAGTCAGGACAAACATACCTGATAGGGGATAGAAGTGTGAAATATGAAATTGAGCAAACTTGTATTCCTAGATGAGCCCAACCGTCTGATCAAATCATCATCAGTTTCTCCTGCAGAGCCAAATTTATTGGGTGTCAACACAAGGAGGATGTAGTTCAAGTACTTAAAACCTGTTAAGATTGTTTCCCCGGTACAAAGATGTTCACAAACACATCTGAACCTTGTCAAGAGAAGAAATTGCCTACTTATCACGAAAGCCACAAAATAATATCAGTTGCAATCTGCATTCGGAAAGTTTGATCAGTGTATCTACAACAGCCCTAACTGCTTCACAGTATATTTTTAATACATGGCCTAAAACGAAGTCATCAACCACCTTCAGAATTTTCAACATAATTTAGCATTCAGTAAAACCTTAAATATCATCCTCCTTACGCATGAAATAAAAAGAATACTAGTTTTGCAACAATAAGCAGAGACCATAGATTACAAAAAACGGTGGTACATACTCTAACGATAGCATCTCTTCCAGACTGCACAGGAACATGAAGAAAAAGAGTATTCACATGGATGACGCAGCACTTTCAGCGAATTCTTTTAAGGGTGCAAGAATATAATGGGCGTTAGTTGTCCCAAGTCGGAGCATTGTGCTTAAGGCCTTAAGGGTGCAACAACCAGTACCAAGAAAAAACGAAAACTGTTAACAATCTCAAAATCACAACAAAAGAAAAAATAAAAAATAAAGAGGAGATTAATGTGTAACAAAAGATTATTTTGGCCGGGTTCAAGTTCATGTCATTCCAGAATACGTTAGATCTGCATTACATTTTATCCTCTGTCTTTGTCCTTTAAACTAAGATCTGATCACATCTGTATCAACAAACCTACAAACAAACAAACAAACAAACAAACAAACAGAAAAAAGACACCCAGATTGAAAGAAACGCAAAAACACAAACTGCGAGAAACAAAAATAATAACCCAAATTGGTAGCGCTTCTTTTGTTACCTCTCGGCGGTGGAGTAATGAATAGGCAATTGAAAATACCCGGAAAAAATAATCCTTCTTTGCCCATTAATGGTTATTTCCTTGCAGTCATATCCGATACTCTGGCATCAGCAAGATACAAATTGAGGAGTTGAAAAACAGAGGCGTACATAAACCCGGCACGCTTCACTGCAAAGGCTAAGGTTGCATTCACAAATCTGGAGAGCATTAGCAGCATTGCTGTGATCAAACGGCACAAGCTCACACGTGACAATGCAGCAGAAGGTGGGTCTTTCTTTCTTTATTTAATTGCTATGATGAAACAGTTAATTCTGTCTATGGGGTTTCTTGCCCAACAGAAAACTGTAATAATGTACCAATATAGAAGAAAAACCGCATAAAAGATACGAACCATGAAGTGAAAAACTGGACATCATCTTGTCTTTGATCTAATTGATCAGCCCTGTCTTCATTCATCTGCACCTTCAACCCGCTCTCAGTGTGCCACTCAGCGGCCTTGCACCTGACAGTTTGACATCCTGGTGTAGCAGCATATTCAATTGGTATATCTCAGTTTTTTCTATGTGACACGCTCTGCTGGTGTTATGCATCCGCTCATCCACCGTACCTGAGTAGTGAAAAACGCACCATTAGATGAAAGCCCCCTATAAACAAGCAAAGATAGGCCAACATAACCACACTTTCATTCATGTCATGGAAGCAAAGGACTTCAGGCTGAAAACTTAACAAGTAATATGATGTTGGTTTCCTAGCAAAACCCAACTTTCACCCTGAACTTTCCAATGCTCAAAAAATCCCTTCTCTATTTCTTCATTATTCTCAAACAGCAAAATCTTTTATTGTAATAAATGTGTTTCATTTCGCAACCAACAAAAAAATTGCATAAATGTACCAATATCGGAAGAGAACCACGCAAAATAACCACTGAACTTGTGTCAGTTTAAAATAACAGGGAAGCGCCATGGAAGTTGGAGAAACAAAAAAAATACACGGCAGTACTAAACATTCCAGCAACAATGAATTTGAAAAGAGAAAGAGAGTATTAACAAGTACCACCGGCACCTTCCGCAAACAGGGGTGAAACTGGGGCAAATGGCAGGCAACAATTGTAATTTGGAGTGTACCTTCTACTGGACTAAAGGGTAGTAATTGACAGAGAAACAAAAATGTGCAGTCAATAAAAAGGAACCACATCGTATCAAAACGCATACGTTTAACTTTACAATTTGCATCAATATTCAAACAGCTTATGCAGCACTTATGTTCATGGCCTAATATTTTAACTCTAAGGCTCTGCCAACTTGACATGCAGAGATCTTGACATCCTGCCATGAAACCACTATCATGATATGATCAAACAATAACAGCCAACGGATTATGAATGCATGTGGAAAAATTCCATCCAAGGAGTGCCCAAAAGTATATGATAAAAGTAGTTGAGTTCACAAAATATCAGCTGACGGATTTGGAAAATCACATTAAAAGGAGAAATTACACTGAGAGACATCCATAATTCAAACGTTTTTGGCCAAACACCCTTCAACTTGAGTGAAAACATTACAAACAGGGATCGATATCAGACTTAAGTGGCCACTGATTTTATTCTACTCCATCACAGCAACCTCACCACAAAAAAGAAAAAGAGCAAAAGGACAAAACAAGTACTTTTCGCTATAAGTTGAAGGACTGAAAACATAACAAACAGGGATGAAACGATAATTAGTACATTAGACTTTAACGAGTGGCCACTGATTTTATTCTACTCCATAACAACAATCTCACACACACACAAAAAAAAAAAAAAGGACAAAACAAGGAACTTTATAATTAACAAATGAGACATAGTTCTAACTTCTATCTAGGCTTCCCTAATCTTGATTGAACTTTTCTGAAGTTAACATAAATAACTTGGAAATCAAATTCAAACGTTCTACGTTATACATGAATCAAATATTAATTTAAAGAGATAAGATATTACTTGTGTGAAATGCTGTTGTTGAGAAAAGCACTAATGTTTCGAGTTTCGACCACTGCAAGAATCCGAGGTAGTCCACAGGCCTCCCCTTAATGAGCTAATTCATCTCTGTGTTCTAATCAACAAAAGAAAACTTCAATTTAGTTTCGGAATCAACTAATTATAGTCAAATTGAAGCAAGACAATAGAAACCCACAGACATCAAAGAGAGAAACCTATGTGATTCTGAGCTGAAGGAACATTGTAGTTCTGAATCATACCGTACTCGAATTTGCGTCGAAATTCACGTTGTGCATCGCCACGCCACCATACCTCGATGCGCCACGTCCACTATGGCAAACAACTGCTCCTAAACATCCCTGATTCGCAAGAAAATCAAGCATTACAACGAAATTTGACATCTCGCAGTAGAAATTAATCATCAGAGAAGAATTGCATTTGAGATACCTAATTGGAGCGAGAGATAGAGATTACCAAAACTAAAATTAGGGTTTCATTTCGCAAAATTGTAAATACGGATTTCACTTCGCAGCATATTGCAAAAATCAACTGCGCCATGTCCACTAGCCGGCCATGAACTGCTCGCAAAATTTGACGAAAATCAAGCAGTAATGAAATTTGACATCACATGGTAAAAATTAATCGTCAAAGAAGAAAGACATTTGAGATACTTAATTGAAGAGAAGGAGAGAGATATTACCGATGCCAAAATTAGGGTTTCATTCGCAAAATTCCAAAAACGGGTTTTACAACATATTGCAACACCTCCGTACTCATTCTGGCCAAGAAATTCACCTTGTGCGTCGCCACCAACCCTTGATGCGCCATGTCCACTAGCTTTAGCTATGAACGGCTCCAGAACATGCCTGATTCGCGAGAAAATCAAGCATTTTAACGAAATTTGACATCACGAAGTAGAAATAAATCATCAAAAGAAGAATGGCATTTGAGATACTTAATTGGAGCGAGAGATAGAAATTACCGATACAAATTAGGGTTTCATTCGCAAAATTGCAAAAACGGATTTCACTTCGCAACACCTCAAAACACATAGCAAAAATCACTAAATGAATTGGAGAAAGAAGAAGGAATTATTAATTACCATTGTCATCTACCTCGAGCAGGTGTGAAGTTAGGGCACCGGGAAGCCACATGTTCTCGCGCGCCATCGCCAAATGTTGAGATTTATCAAATTAGGGTTTTCAGTTCGAAATTAGGGTTTGTTGCAAAATTTAGAGAAGAGAGGAAGATATTGAACAGAACTTGAAGATATGTCTCGATTTTAGGAGTTTCAGGAAGAAAACACGGCCTGATTTGAGAGGAGAGAGAGAGACAGAGAGAGAAGATTAAAATCTGGAAATGATCGACGTTTGATTGAGCGAGGTGGAAGGAAACTTGTGTATTTATGGAGTATCTTTGGAATGGCGGTGTAATGTGGAAATGGCGGGTTCTAATTCTCAACGGATCTTTTTTCTATCTCGCTGTCGTAAAATAATTTTCGGATAAATAATACTCGTTGTAAAAGTCGGTGGCTAAACTTCACGCGGTAATTCCACCCTGTTAAAACCTTCACGCGGTAATTTGAATTTTACCCTGTAAAAAATCTTCACACGGAATCCGAATTTTACCTGTAAAAAAACTTCTCGCGGTAATTTGTTTGGGCTAAATGGATTAAAATTTAGCTTGGATCCATTACGGTTGAAATTAAATTCGGTCCACAATTAATATTTTTGATTTATTTTAAATTTAGCATGTTTTTTTTTAATTAAGTAAACATTGTTAAAATTGGGCAACCTTCTCGTAAGGGTAAATTTAGCATGGTTAGCTTAGTTTAATTTCTTTTATTTTTTTTATTTCCCCCCTCTCAAAAAAAAAATTTCTTTTATTTCAATTCATGCAGACTTCTTCATCATATACATATTCACAATAATACATAAAAAATAAAATACATTCTACCAAATGGGCCTAACATAAAACATTATTGAGTAACTACAAATGGATGTCAAACAACAAAAAATAAGTTAGTCCATTTTCTTTCAAATTAGTGATTCTTTTTCATAAAAAGCAATAATTTCCTCTTTGTGGTTATGTATCATACATATTTTGATTGAAAGATGCATATTGCAACCTCATCCTCTCCATCCTAACTTTAACATAATTAGCATTTATCCAATCTTGATTTTCTTAAGAATTTTTTTATATAAAGTAATACTTAGAGAAAACAACTTATTGTAAATTTTTTACCATATTAAACCACTTTTTCGGTAAATTATACTCCTTTATTCTAATTTCGCTCTTAATTCACATCGTAATGATATTATACAACCTATCATTTCTATTGCTTGGCAATTGGCATAGAACATGGTGTACCCTATTCTTTAATCAGTATAACAATCAAAATTTCCCAAAAAAAAAAACGTCATCAGTATAAAACCAAAGTGTTCAAAATACTTCTAAAAAGGGGTACCTTACCTTCACAAAAGGACAATTAATCTTCTTCGGCTTCAACTTTGACAAACTCTCTTACCTTACCCAGTCTTTTTGTTTATTTTCTACACTTCACAAAAGAACATGGTTATTCAAATTACTGATACAAACTTTAATTGTTATAACCACACACACACACACACACGTAATAGAATTTTGATGGCTGCTTGAGAATTAATTAATTAAAATACAAATACATTTCTCACAAAGAAAAGAAACAAAATGTAAAAACTAATCTGCAATTTTTAAGGTAGAAAACTAGAGATCAAGAGCTGAATCTTGTCTTTGTATGTATTTTATTATTTGATGGTCGAATTAAATTGATTGATATGAACAAATTAAATACAATAAATCCCAAATTGCAACATCTTCAATTTAAACACGGGCAACCATTTAAAAAAACCAGAACGTAATTGAGGGTTAGATACCAATAACTTAATTTCATATATCCTATTTAACTATCTGACATGTAAAGTAATTAATTAATATATGTACATAATCCCAAAAACTGCAACAGCTTATCAACATCAAAATAAGTAATTGTGAAAGAGAGAGAGAGGGAGAAACATATTGAAGAGAGAGACAGAAAAAAAAACTTACATTAATGAAAATTAGGGTTTAGAGTTCTGCCATTTTTAAACCACCTTCTTCAGGAGAGATTAGAGAGAGAAACACAGGAGGGAGAGAAAAAGAGAGACTGGGTGGATGTGTGAAAGGGAGCGAGAGAGATGATTAATTTATAGGGCTTTTTTTTCTTTTGTCTGTGCGATAAAACATTGTCGTTTACGCGTTTTCAGTTCATTGACTAAACGCGTATTTTATTTTCTTTGTTGACTAAAACCGCAGTTTTGTTCTTCATTTGACTCAAACACGTTATTGATTCTTTCGTTTCACTAAACGCGTTTTTCCTCTATGTTATAAATGAAGCGCGTTTTCATTACTGGCAACAGGTATTACTCCTACTCATTTCCAGCAAGAAATTGTCACTAAACGCGTTTTTTCATTATCAATTTTGACTTAAACGCGTTTTTCATTATCAATTTTGACTTAAACGCGTTTTCTTAACTGGTGGCAGTTATTAATTCATTAATTTCCAGCTAGCATATAAATCGTCCTTCTTCACCGTCATTATTCCGCAAACCTATAAATATATCTCAATTTACTGGTGACACTCTTCCATCTTCATTTCCCATCTCTCTCTCTCTCTCTCTCTCTCTCTCCATCCCCCTATCTCCGTCTCTCTCCTCTCACCGCTCAGAAAGAACATATTATCGCCGCCATTGAAGCTCCATCTCCAAGGATCTCCTCTCATTGAGATCCCGACATCATCAGCTCCCTCTCTCCTCTCTGAAGACAATTAAGCGTTCCAAAATGGAGAAACTCAATCGTCAATCCACTGTAAGTACTCTTCTCTCATCAATCTTATTGGTTTGGTTTCTTTCTTTCTCCATCTTTTGAAAAACTTTGCATTTGATTATTCTTGAAACCCTAATTTTATGCTCTTTTTTTCTGATTCTACGCCATCACTTCATTCAGGAACATGGTAGTCACCCGCTCCTTGTTTTCTTTGTGTAATTGATCATATCCTTCATCTTCTTCTTTTTTTAGGTAAAGTCTCTCCTTAGTGAAATCTTATTGGTTTGTTTTTATTTATTTTTTTCTCCATCTCTTGACAAACATCGAATTTGATTATTTTTAAACCGTAATTCGATTTGATTATTTGATTTGATTGTTTTGAAACCCTAATTTGATTTGATTATTTTGAAACCCTAATTCGAGTTGATTGTTTTGAAACCCTAATTTTGTGTTTTTTTTTCTGATTCATTCAGGAACATGGTAGTCACCCACCTCCCGTTCACTTTGGGCAATTGATCATATTCTTCTTCTTTTTTTAGGTAAGTCTCTCCTTTTTACCAAAAATTATTTTGGTATTTAAATCCTTCAAGTGATTATTGTATTTGACTCTTTTTCCCTTGAATTGGTTGGATGAAGTACATTCCAGGCATCAGGTTTAATGATGCACAAACAAGTTTGTTGACATGATTTGAAGAAAAATTTGCTTGAATCTCAAGGGTGTTCAATGATTCTATGTCAGGTATATGTATACCCAAAATGGTTCATATCCTTTTATTTGATTTGGGATGCCTAGCTAAATGATTCAATTTCAAGCTTTCGCTGATTTGTCGTTGTCGTTACTGGCAGATTGAAAATGAATATTGGTCAATGGAGTATGAAATTGGTGCTCTTGGTAAAGCATGCACAGTTTGGGCAGCTGAAATTGTTTTGTGGCTAGGCACTGGAATGAGGAAATAGGAATCCCATGGGTCATGTGCAAGCAGGATGGTGACCAGACCCAATTGTAAGAGACATACTATACTTTGCTTTTGATTATTCTTTTGCTGTCAGAAAATGCCATATTCTTGTATTAACAATGATACATCGCATCTTGTGCTCCCTCATTCTCACTTAGTGGTGTTGAATGCATTGGTTCGTGGTGCTGCAAGGGATTTGACAATTCCAGTAATGTTGTCAGCGTAATGGAGCTCTTTTCAGCTGTTGCTACAGGCTATTGTTGAAGCTAGGTGTGACTGGATTTTCATTTTCAAGTGCACAGTTCAATAGCAGTTGTTACACGCTATTGTCCACAGATTCATCCCGTAAAGTGTGGAGGAGGATGACGATGGTACTAATCTTTTCCATTTTGTTGCACTGTAGTTTGTTAGTACTGACTTAGCTTTTCTTTTGCTATTCTGTTATCTTAATCAACACAGGTATATACAGTGATGTGTTTTTTCATATACTTATTGGTACATATTTGCGGTTTTCTGTTGTCAAAACAATTCCCTATATACACAAATGGAACAACTTTTTGAGAATAGCAAAGAAATGAAGAAAGACAAAGCCTCATCTTGGTTATTTTGGACATTGGAAAGCTGATGGTGAAGCCAGTAACATCCGATTTGTGAAGTGTTGGGCCTGAAGTCCATTGTATCTATGAGATGAGTGAAGGTGTGGTAGATATTAGCATATCCTTGCTTTTTGAAATTAATATGCTTTTACCTTATGCTGCGCTTGTTACTTCTTTCAGGAACATGGTACTCACCCACTTCTTTTGCAGTTTGTGCTGAGTGGAACTTTGGGTAATTGATCATATCCTTCTCTTCTTTTTGCAATCAAATATTTCCTCCAAAAATTAGTTTGTTTGTTAAATGATTATTGTTTTTTAATTTCTCAAATACATTTAACTTCTTGTGGCATTGAGATGGTTCATTAATTATTAATTTTCCCCTTTTCCTTTTCAAAAATGCCATTTTTTGGATCTTTCAAGGCTGTGGAATGATCCACTTACAAGATTCGTGACATGATGTGAGCAGAAAAGTTGTTTGAATCTCCAGGGTGTTCAATTATTCCATCTCAGGTATATGTATACTTAAATTGGTTTATATTATCCATTTCATTTGATTATGCCTAATTAAATGAATCAATTTCGAGCTTTCACTTATTTGTGGTTGTCGATAATGGCAGATTGAAAATGAATATAGGGCAGCTCAAATGGTTCTTGAGCTAGGCACTGAAATGAGGAATCCCATGGGTCATGTGCAAGTAGGATGATGCCCAGACGCAATTGTAAGAGACATACTTAGCTTTGCTTTTGATTATTTTTGCTGTCATAAATCACCGTGTTCTTGTAATAACTATGATACGTTGCATGTTGTGTTCCCTGATTACCAGTTCCCATTTTGTGGTGTTGTTTCTTGTTATCTTGCTACTATATCTTATGTTGTTGTCTCCTTGAATAACAAACCACAACCCACAACAACAGCAACAACGCGCAGTTTGTGTCCTGCCACTGGAAGGGTTTGTGCTGTCTCCTCTTGTTGCTCGAATATGTTGTGATAAGTTGTGTAATTTGACATGGCTGCAACTTAGCTTTTCCTATTATGTTGTTCGTCTTGACACTGGAGTATTATTTACTATTTATGTGGTTCCTTCTGTTATGAAGAATTGCAAAGAGTTTTTATTGGACAACTTGGATAAGAGGGATTGACAATCACTTAAATTTTCAAATTGATAGTTATTGTATATGCATGTATCCCTTTTCCAATTATTATTATTATATTTGAATTAACTAGGAGGTATAGATCGAGTTTGAGTACCTATTGTGAATGTTATTGAGAGGTGAATTGATTCCTGACTTTGAAATTTGAGTTGGTGAAGCTGCAGGTGAAGGAAACTGCAGGTTATAGGAGAACTGCCTATACCCCAAAGGTAACTAAACTTATTAACTGTTTTTTGAACTTCTGTTATTGCATTTTCAATTAGAGTTAATGGGGATCTGGTGATTTTATTATTGATCGAATTGTCATAACTTTGCAGTCTTTAATCAATATATTCGTGTGTCAGAACATCAAACTTGGAAGTTCGAGTTGTGGGTAATTAGTAAGTACTCTCTGCTCTTCTATTATTTGTTGGATCTTTTCTGTGTTTGAAATTCAGTTTTCATTACTCTCTACTGCTTAACTGTTTTGGCGGATTTGTTTTTGTTTTAATGATTGCCTTCTCATTCTATTCTCGTTTTTCACATTCCATGGTCAGTTTGGCGTTCATTTTCTATTTGGTTTTCAGGGATTTTTCTTAGTATTTTTCTTTTATAGTAGTGTGGCTTGTTTTGGGTGAAATGTGAGTGGTTTTCTGAAAATAGTGTGCAGTAGAATGTAAACCAACTTGAAATTAAATGGGTTAAGGATTGAATTCAAGAATTATTGAAAATGGAATCAGGAATTGTGACACTTGGGGTATGGAATAAGTTCACAAGAGGAGGATATTATGGGTTATCTGATCTGGTGGCATATGTTTTTTTCGTATTAGAGTTCTCTTCATAGGTGAAGATGGTATTATTTAATGCTCCCTTCTTTCTTCTTCGATTCCTTGTTGTTGCACTGTAGTTAGTACGTAGTGACTTGCATTTTTCTTTTGTTACCATGTGATTATATGATACACTGCCCCTATGTATCATGCTGCCTGCTTTTCTGTTATTTCAAATTGAAACCTAGTAGAGTGGTTCAGCCTGAAGTCCATTGTAACTGCGACATGAGCAATGTGTAATTATATTAGCATGTCCGTGCTTATGGATTTTATTAGGCATAAACTGATACTGCATTTGTCGCAATTCTCAGGAACATAGCAGTCGCCCACTTCTTGCTTATTTTATCGTGTCTGGCACAAAATGAACAAAGATAAACCTGTGAGATATGCTGCTACAGTAGCACAGGGAGCTTGTGTTGTTTGATCTTGGGGATGTTGCTAATGCTTTCCAGCACTATGTGAATGGAAATCCTAGCTTTTGCAGTGAAGCATGCCGGGTTTATATGTGCTACTGTTCTTCAACTCCTCAATTTATGTCTTTTTTAAGCGTATGATTTCTAGGAAATCACCATTAACAAGCAAAGAAGGATTCTGCTTTATGGTTCTATTCATTACCCCCAGGCCCTGAGGTAATAAAGAATATTGCCTTGTGTGCTTTTTTATGTAATTAATTTCTGTTTGTCTCAGTTTGTTGCTTTTGTGTTTCTTCATTCTGGGTACTATTTTAGCTGGAAATGTTTTTTTTTCCCCAGATATGGCCAAAGAAGGAGGTTTCGATATAATTCAGATCTTTGTTTTCTGGAATGGGTATGAGCCTACGCCTGATCGTGAGCCTGGCCAAGTATTCATTTCTCACACATTCAACCTCCTTTTTGTTTTTGTTTTTTTGTTGTTGGGAATTGTGAGATTGTTAACCATATCCTTTTCTTCCTCATACTGGTTGCTTGGTTAGTTGCAGTACTATTTTGAGGGTCGGTATTGACCTACTGAAATCCGTTAAGCTGGTTCAAGAAGCTGGTCTTTATGTTCAAATTAGGATTGGGCTGTAAGGTTTTGCTGAATGGAACCTTCGGGTAATTTCTCATTCCTTCTCTCTCCTTTCAATGATGTAATATTTCCTCCAAAGGTGGAAAATAGTCAAACAAGATATTTTGCTTCTTTGGATTTCCCTATTGCTTACTGTCTTTGGCTCTTTTTCCCCTCTCCTTTCAAGGGGTTTTGTGGTTGGCCGAGGTACATTCCCCACATCAGCTTTAGAACAGACAGTGCGCCTTTTCAAGGTTAGTTCATATCCCTTATTAAAGGAGGTTAACAAGTTCTCAAAGACATATAAGTTCTTGTGGCATTGAGGTTGTTCATAATTTTATTTTTTTTATTATTATATTATTTTTTTTTGCTTTTTCATTTCAAAATTTTAACTCTACATCTGGTACTTTTAAGGTGGCTATGGAATAATTCACAAACAAGGCTGGTTGACTTAATGAGAGCAGAAAAGTCGTTTGAATCCCATGGGGTTATAATATTTTACCTCGGGTATGTAAAGCCAATATGGTTCATATCCATTTTATATGATTTGGGATGTCAAATATGAAATGGAATTAATCAATTTTAAGGTTTTGCTGATTTGTGAGAGTCGTTGCTGATTGAAAATAAATATAAGCCGATGGAGTATGAATTTGGTGCTTCTGGAAGAGCATACCCAGAGTGGAATACACATTTGCAAACAACCAGCTTCCAATCAAGTCAACCCTCACCTCGAGCGTTGAGGTTTCTTGCATCCCAAACAAAAGATTTCCCTGGTCAATGTGGACCAAGTACTAGGAAGCTTCCTTGGTGTGAGTTCTCTCTTATCTTAACTAGCAGCCAAACACAGATTCTTTGCTCTCCTCCCAAATTCAAGATCCAGTTCCAAAAGAAAATGATTAAATTCTTCCACACAGGTCAGTGACTTCCTTTCTTCACTTCCACAACTTAAATCATTTAGCTTAATGGAATGCCTCATATGTTACAGCTCTTTATTGGGAGTACCTATTTTACTTTATTTTATATTTTCCCTCTTGCAAAATTTCAATCTTGCATAGAATTAAGAATGCATTCTCTTTCCATAATAGATATTGGAAGCCAGTGGCGGACCCAGAAAGTTTAGAGATTGGGTGCAAAATTAAAGGGGTTAGTGGAAAATGGGTGCAAATAGGAGAAAAACACAATGACTTTACATAAAATATGAACTTTTATATAGAAACTTAGGAGAAATTTTTTTAAAAAAATGGTTGCAATAGCACCCATACCCTTAAGGGTAGGTACGCCACTGTTGGGAGCAAGGGAACGACGGATTAGCTCCCTTAATGCCTGTTGATGTGTGCAACTTGCCCTCAGGAATCAAATTAGCTCCTTTAAAAATTTTAAATTTTGAGGTCAAGGATGTAATATCTTTTGATGAGATGCAAAGTGGAGTGGGTTGAGGTGGAATTATGTCTATAGGATCACTTGGAGGTCTTTTGTTTCTGATCTGAGAACAAAGTTCTCTATGAACCCTGGTGCATCTGTTCTGACAATAGTCTTGAAGGAGTTTATGTTGAAACAGAAGCGAATGCAGGTGAGAGACACATAATGTTGCCCTCTTGAAAGATGGCTCCTAGGCTGGTCTAATGAGCACTGGAGTCCTGACAATCAGTGCCTCAACCATATGGAAGATGATCAAATTGTGCTTATTCTTCTGTGTCCAAAGATGTGTAGTTTGACAGACGTCAGAATCGGAGGAAATGAGGAGTCTACATGAAAGAGGAAGCTTCTAGTATTTTTTATAGAGTTTTCCATGTCCTCTGAGCTCGCCTGGCAATCAAATTATCAATTCGATCCTGCAATGCATGCAATCAAGTTCGTGCAACACATATGTCCATCTGGAGACGATGCAGACAATCTGAGGGGTTTCGATTTTTGCAGAATTTTTCTGGAAATGTCTAATGAGTTATTTTGCATTTTGCCTGATTATCATATGACTATTCATCGCGTGGTGCTGGGTTTGTGCTAGATAATGAGGTTAAATTTGTGCATTACAGCTATAACTATGTAAGGCTTGTGATGACACGACACTACTGACTTGCAAAAAAAATGTAAGGCTTGTGATGCAGAATATAAAGTGCTAGGTAGTAGGTAGAGAGTTACCGATTTAGAATATAAAGGGCTGCAGAAGTATCAGCTGTATTCAGAGTGATTCCCACAACATCTTACCGATTCACAGCGTCATCAAGGACTGTTTTTTCTAGCATGACTCTAACTGCTGAGGGGATATGGGATTCATCTCTACCTAGCACAGCTATGCATGATTGGTTTTGTACCAATGGGAAAGGAAGCTTAAGTTTCTGTGTATTTTCCCTTAGCACTTCCTATCAGGCAGAGAAGCATTGTCCTTGGAACCATATCAAGCTTTCCTCAATCGAAATGACTCATTCTATCTATTTTGATGTTATGCAGAATCCATCTTATCTGAGATGCGGGGTCTTACTGACTATTGGGTCCAACCCACGATTCGTGTCCTGTCGTTTTTATTTTTCGATGTTTTTCCTTTTCTTTTAAGTAGTTATTATTTTATGAAGACAATACCCTCGTGTATATTTGATATACGATATACTTCAAACTATTTTTTGTCATAATTATACGGTAAACTATTGTTTCACTAGCTTATGCAACACTTTTTTAAATAAAAAGAATATAATCCAATACTTTCAATTCAATATTTAAAGTAAATAACTTATTTTAGTATAATTATTAATTGTATAAATAAATCCAGTATCTTAAATTCTATTTATAACTACATAATGCTGAACTTCCCAAATGATTTCAAAAAAGCTACTTGAACTAAGCAAAATAAGCATATACACACACATCACATAATTTAATATAAGGTACTAATTAATTGTATTGGGTAGTCATGAAGTGTACTCGATAACATAAAAATCTTGAAAAGTTGATTTTAGATTGGCTAATAAATTTCTTAGACCTTGTTTATCAGCAATTGAAATAGTTTCCCTTGGATAGGGAATGATTCTTCTTTTAAATTTTATCCGATCGTTTAAACAAAAAAAACCCAAAGAAGACTGAGATCTTCGCTTTGGATTGCACTTGACTATGTTACTCAGCAATGGTAGGCTTTTTAGGTTGTGTTGACCGCACATAATTGATCAATCGCATACCGTCTAAGTTCTTGCTAGAAGCATCCTTGATTACTCTCATTTATAAAGTATTTGGTTGCTCTTCCAATTTTGAGTTTCTTTAAAGAAAGGAGGCTAAGTGTATGAAATAATTTATAAATTACTGAATATCTCATTGCATTTTTTATGTTTTTGTGTATTTATGTATAACATAAATGACTTGCTAATTGTATTTTTGGTTTGTTAATAGCATTGCCCTTTAGAAAAGATAAGAGGACATTCCCTCAAAAAGAAAAGATAGGAGCACACAAAATTAATTATGCGGAGTCTGCTTTGGAAAAAGTGATACCTTTCTATTAAAAAGAGTGATAGTTGTATTTTTAGACACCCGAGAATTCAAAAGCACAAAATGATATATATTTGAAGCAGGGTAAAAAAAATATTTTTTTTATTATTGGCATTTCATAAGATAAATATTGCGAGAATTAAAGCATTTTCACTTAGAGCGTATTAGTTAGTCCGTATATATTTTTTCTGACCGAAAATAAGGGGACCAAAATAGTAATAAGAACAGAAAAGAAATACTCCGTAATAAATTGAAACAGAAAAATAAATACGCATCTAAGTCAAAAAAGAACAAAAAAAAACGCGTTTGTGTCAACAAAGAAAGAAACAACGCGTTTGAATAGATTAACCGGGTCTCAGTCAAATAGTAAAACCAGAATCGCGTGTAAACAACGAAAAACGCGTCAGACAGACAGCAACGCGTTTATACGACGCATTTTATGCATAAACCGACATAGATATGGTACTCTATATATAGTCCTGCAATGTAAGTCTCTACTCTCTCTCTCTCAGAAGGCAGAAAAAAAGAGCCGTTGAGATCCACGGTGAGTTCACTGTTACAACTTTGCAGTTTGCACAATCAAATCCAAATTAACCATTTTGCAATCCCCCCGAGTTTTCTCTCTCCCCTCCAAACTCTCTCTCCTCCAGAACCTCCTCTTCGTCCATCGGTTACAATTCTCCCACAAACCCTAATTTCGATATATCAACATTTGTCCACGTCCTTGGTATCTCGAAACCCTAATTTGGTCATAATTTCGAAATGTCAACTTTTCTCCGTGGCTTTGACATTTCGAAACCCTAATTCTGGCAATCCCTCTGTTCAGTGACCTAATTTCATCCCGGTTGGAGGGCAATGACAATGGCGATGGTAATTAGTACTTTTCCATTTTCTCTTCTCCAATTCCTTGTTGTTGCACTGTAGTTTGGTAGTAGTGACTTAATTTCTTTTTCATTACTGTAATCTTAAATCAACTCAATTATAATATATTGATGTTTTTTTTTTCTTGTTTTTGTAGGTATGTTTTTGCAATTTTCTGTTGTCAAAACGAAACCCTATTTACACATAAACGGACCAACTGTCTGAGAATAACATAGAATTTAAGATAGAAAAAGCCTCATTTTGTTGATTTTTGGACGAAAGTTCAGTGTGAAGCCAATAGCATGTGACTTGTGAAACACCTGAAGTTCATTGTTGTTATGACATGAGTGAACTAGTGAAGGTGTGTGATTATATTACCAAATCCTTGCTTGTCAAATTTAATGTGCTTTTATCTGATGCTTTGTTTGTCACTTCTTTCAGGAACATGGTAGTCACCCGCTCCTTGTTCGCTTTGGGTAATTGATCATATCCTTCTCTTTATTTCCTCCAAATATTATTTTACTTTACAAACTCTCCTATTGATTGTTGTATTTGGTTCTTTTTCCCTCTAGGGGTTTTGTGGTTGGATTAACCCATTAAGTACATTCCAGGCATCAGGTTTAGAAGAAAGCGGGCCTTTCAAGGTTAGTCCATATCCCTTTTTAAATATGTGGATTTCCGAGTTCTTAAATACATATAACTTCTGATGGGTTGGTATAGTGGTTTAGTACTTCATCCCTTAAACAAGTGGTTGGGGGTTCGAATCCCAACTCTTGCCAATGGAAAAAGCCCCTACCGCTTAGTGCGCTGACAGTTGGGGCGAGAGGGTTAGTCACTGTGATCGATGGTGGATACACTTGGCAAAGACCAAAAAAAAAAATACATATAACTTCTTGTGGCATTGAGATGGTTAGTTAATTTTCATTATATTTATTTTCTCCTTTTCGTTTTCGAAATTACAGTTTTATTTCTGGTTCTTTCAATGCCTCTATGGATCGATCCACATACAAGTTTGTTGACATGATGTGAGAAGATTTTGTTTGATTCTCAAGGGTGTTCAATTATTCTATCTCAGGTATATGTATACCCAAAATGGTTCATATCCATTTCATTTGATTTGAGATGCCTAGCTATATGAATCACTTTTGAGCTTTTGCTGATTTGTGGTTGTCGTTACTGGCAGATTAAAAAAGGAATATATGCCATTGGAGTATGAAGTTGGTGCTCTTGGTAAAGCATGCACTGTTTGGGCAGCTCAAATAGTTCCGGGGCTAGGCACTGGAATGAGGATATAGGAATCCCATGCGTCATGTGCAAATAGGATGATGCCCGGACCCAATTGTAAGAGACATACTTTGCTTTGCTTTTGATTATTCGTTTGCTGTCATAAATTGCCATATTCTTATAATAACAATGATGCTTCGCATGTTTTTCTCCCTCATTCCCACTTAGTGGTGTTGAATGCATTGGTTCGTGGTGCTGCAAGGGATGTGACAGTTCCAATAAAGTTGTCTGCACAATGGAGCTCTTTTCAGCAGTTGCTACTGTCTATTGATGAAGCTAGCTGTGACTGGATATTTCTTTTTTCAAGTGCACTGTTCGATGGATTAGTGAAGGAGGTGGAAATCCTTGGTTTGCTTTACGCTGTAGTTCATTGGAAGCCTACTGTAAGGATCAATTTTCCCATCTCACTCTTGATTTCCATTTCACATCTTGTTTCTTTGCAAACTGCTGCATATGCTTCACTTTGATGTTCTGTTGCAACATGTGTTTCCAACCTTGTGTTATCAGGAATCCATGTGGAGACTGGAGAGTTGTCTTCTTCTTATGCTTTGTACCAACTTCTTGCCTCTGTTCAAAAGGAATTCGTTGATTCTTTCCTTACACAGGTATGAAGCTTTCTCTCTTGAGATGATTGTTTTACTTCTTATTTTGTACCGCCCTGCATACAAGTGCCATATCAAAAAAATAATGAATGACCTAAAATGATTATTGTTCGATATACTAGCCAAGGTCAAGAGGATGAAGGGAGAGTGATATTAGTTGCTCCATGTGGTAAATTCTTATGTTTGACTTTATCATCTGTTGCAGATAACTTATGACTGCACAAATGCCTTAGCCTATGCTGTACTTTCAGGTACCTTCCAGGTCCAGCCCTTTTACTTTTTTGTTACAAATCCTAAACCTTGCAAACCTTTTTTTCTAATTCCTTGGAATCTAATTGTCTTTAAGCTCTCAGTTTAGTTCAGATATTCGGTAGGTATTACTTTGGTTAGCATTTTCATTCACCCCTCAACGATTTTGATGTTGGATGCAGCTGTAGAGGATCTGATTGAACATGACAGCTGGTTTTCATATCCTTTAGTTATTACATTCAGTAACAGGGATTTTTGTTTTTCATGTTTTTTTTTTTTGAGTTGGGTTTGTTGATTTGTTGGAACATGGATGGGATTGGCTATTTGTTTGAGGGTGTTTGTTTCCCACTGATACTAATTATACTAATAACTAATACTAGTTTTCTTTCTTTTTTTACTACTGCTACTATAAATAGTATCAAAGTGGAGGACATCCACCCTCTGCTGCTGTTTATCTATTAAAAATATTTAGTATCTAAGCCTTTTTTTTTTACTGATGCTTCAAAATCAATCTCATTGACGATCCATGTTCGGGATTTTGTTGAATGATTTCATTATCATGTGTCACACACAGCCATGACTTCTCATGCAGTTATCTCCTTTGTCAACATTGGAGTCCCCTTTTGATGCTTTGAATGTCAAGAAGTTTGATGGTAGTGAAACATCAATGTTCATTTCTCCATGTCCTGTTTTTCTTACACCCCCCCCCCCCCAAATTTTAATTATTTACCTCTTACGTTTACATTGTCTTCCTGTTGCTTCTGCAGTAGATCCCCCATATCATCAGACAACTTGTCAATTTAGTCAGGGTGGGGAAAAGGGTATTCTTTAAGACAACCTTGAGTGTGGAGGATGCCAAGCATTTTTATTTCCCAAGAAGAGCCAGCAAAATGTATATCTTCCACAACTGATGACGACTTTTCCAGTCTGATTGATGTCTGACTTGCTGGAGGTTAGTATGAACACTTATGCAGCATTAGAGTTTTTGATTTCATATTCCAGATGTTAACTATTTTCTTTCTCTTTCTCTCACAGAATGCGTTGAGCTGATGGCAATGAACCTTCAGATATTGAAAACACGAAGCTCATATTTGTTAAGCCAAAAAGAAGTCTGAAGCAGATGTTGATTTCACGAAATCTTTGGACGCGGATAATCCTGATATGTTTGCGCCACAAAAATCTTAAGTATAGGCCATTCCTTCCAAAAAAGTGCCTTACGCCAACAAACTTCCAGAGGATTGCCACTACCAACCAAAAGGTTCTCGTGAAATGGTTTGTTCTTCCGATTGTCATGAAAACCTGAGTTTTGGGATGATTTACCCTACTTTCCTTTTTTCCTTCTCCCCTTCCCTCCATAAGCCCCCCCCCCCAATTAAAGCCAAAAAGAGCAGAAATTAAATAATTAATGAGAAAGTATCCCTTAAGAGGTATCACACTATCACTGCCAAGTGGAAGTGCTCATTCATTAACCACTTAGTGTCATAAGGTAGTTTATCTTATGCAATCCTTCTCCTTTCTAAAGTTATTATAATAATTGTTTGTCCGTTGCAGGGAACAGAAGAAGAGAGGCAGGTAGGAAATCGAGGGGCAGGTAGGAATTCGATCTCTGATAGGGTTGTTGTCTTCTTTGATTGTCACTGCATGTACACTCCTGATGTAAATTTCCCCTATGTTATTGATATTGGAGGATCATTTCCTGCAGGAGTCAATGAAATTACGTAAAGATGCCAAGATGATGATGGTTATGCTCACAGTGATGTTGAGGAAGTAGAAATGTGGTCTCCCAGGAACCAGATATTGTGGTCCCGCAACCTCGCAAGGTTAGTCTTATCTGTCTCACCCATCCTGGTTCTATGTTAGGGATGCAATTTGTATGTTGTCATTTGTCTTCTCTCTGCCTTTTGTTTCAACTTGGCAAGCTTGTTTACAACCTTTCCCTCTCAGCTCCTTATTCAAGGCTAAGTCACTAGTTAGCTTGCTTAATGTGATGCCCCATATCTGATTTCAGGCTTTTTCTCTATGAATTCTGCCATTTGAGCAGCATCATTTGAATTTATGTTTTATAGTATCCAATACGACAAGGTATTGTAAATTAAAGAAATGGATACATAGTGACGCATTACTCCCCATGAAATGCTAAGACTAGTATAAAAGGCTTTTTCTTTTGAAATAACAATTGCTGTATCGGCAATACTACCTCCCGCTAAAGTTTAGCCGTTGTTGACTTGCTGCTGTTGCCACCTTTTGTCTTAATTCGTATATTTCTATGCTAAAAGTTGAGAGCATAACTTCCCTAGTTCCCTGCTCAAGAGTCGGGACATGACTATGCTTAATATCGATATTTTGGTTAAGTTGCTATATATAGTGTATGTAGCTGTATTTTTGGGAGTAACTATCAAAATAACTACTCCATTAAAGAAGAGGATACTATGGGAACTGCTAGATATAATACAGTCATGGGTTACAAACAACAACAACAACAACAACAACCCCCCAGTAAATATCCCGCCGAGGGCGGGGTCTGGGAGTCATGGGTTGTGCTTTGCATATCAAATTACATGGAGCAAACCCATCAATGTTAGCTTAGGGGGCATATTGGGAGAAGCTATTATTTGGAGTTAATTTGCTTTCGTTCAAGGTTCAGATTTGACTGTATTGGCCCCAAGAACATATAAACCTGTAACATGTACTCTATGTTTTACTGCTATTTATCGTTTGCTGCAGTAGAAAGGAGGATTCCGTGGACTCGAGGGCCGAAAGTTGTTGCTTAGTATTGCTACAAAAATCCTCCATACACTCTTGTAAGTTGCTCTGATGGTTTCAGATTTACACATCTGAACTCTTCAGTTCCTTTGCCTACATCTGTTGATGAATAACGAAATCGGTGTCGTTGTGTATGGACTAGAATGTGTTATTTCTTAAAAGTTGATCCCTTTCACAACCCACCATGAACTATTTTTCCTCTCAGGGCAGTGTAGGTTTTTCAAGAGACCTGGTGTCAATACATAAATGATCTATTTTATTTTTCTATATTTATAGGTCTCTAATAAAATGGAGAGTGGACACCTTCCACCCCAATCCAAATGATAAAAATCCCCCCATTCATATCTCGTCTTTTAGAAATTAGATGTTATCTTACCTCCAAAAAAGAAAAAGAACAAGTTTTGTTGCTCGGGTTGTTGGCCTTGAAAGTAGATCCAGATAAATGAACAATTAACCTTGTAAAACCAGTTGTTTCCTTTCTTTCTTGTCACCTTGCCTCCATATATCTTTGTTATGCCAGAATAAGTTGTTCAAATCTCCTCCTATGTATTTCATTTTTATTTCTGTGTATAATTACAGGACGTTAGAACCATATATGACATATGAACCAGAAAACGCTCAAATCACATTTGGAGGACGTAATAGAGGCTAAGTGGAAGATTTGAACAGACATCTAAGGAGTGACCTACTATAGGGCTATGCTATGAATGAACTTGTGAAAGTAACATACGTTTCTGGTAACCTTTTTTATTCTAAACTATCATATTTTGACATAACTGACCAGGGACTTTCCAATACTCTCTTGAATTTAAATGATTATTGTGTAAATGGATCAAGTAGAAAATTAGAACCCTTTTAATCAAGCGATTTAAGCAAGTCATTCTATTTGCTACCTTCTTCATCTAATTAATTTATTGAAAGCTTTCTGTGAGGTTATTTCCAATGTCACATCCGAGCCCCTCCCCCCCCTCCCCCCTTTTGCCAGAATGAGGTTTGTGCACATGAAGAAAAATGCAAGACATGTATTGTGTTGAGTCTGTTTACTGTAAGAAAATATCCTTATATCATGTTCCCTTCAGCATGTGTCATTAACTGCATGTCTGAATACCTGTTGAGACATGGAAGCCGGTGGTAAGTGGATGTCACATTCCTATATCGGAAATTCATGTTCTTGAAATTGTGATTTCTGTTTTGGTGCATGATGTAAGTTTCAGAGTGAGTTTTCCGTTGTTCTTTATTTCCTGTAGGTAGCAGCTCATGTCAATATAAAATTATTTTGGAGGATTTCATGCATGAACAGTGAAAGTACTTATAGTGGCCAAGATGATGATGGTTGTGCCCACAGTGATGTTGAGGGACCAGATATTGTGGTCTCCAGACTTGCCAGGTTTGTCTAACCCTGTCCTTTTTCTCTCTCCCATCTTGGTTCTCCTGTATCTGATAGGGTTGCAGATTAGAGGGGAAAGTATCCTGTCTATTCATTCGTTGTTTATCAGTTAAGATTTGAAGCCATTTATTATCTCTTTTTCCCCCTCACGTTTCTTACCTTGAAAGTGGTTACTTTATAATTGGTATATTACTAGTCCAATTGTTGTCGACTCTTCTATTCACCCTGGTCAATGGTCACAGAGGGCTAAACCCCCGTGTTGGAGTTGGCTACAGTCAAACACTATGTCCAATTGAAACACAATAGGGTTTGAAATAAAACTTTTGAAAACGCGGTAATATAAGAGCCACAGTCTAGTTCCCCGCGCTCTGTCTTTTTGCTTACTAGTTAGAATAATAGGTACAAATTCAAGCACATGAATTCAAACTTTTGGAGTTGGCTACAGTCAAACTATGTCCAATTGAAACACAATAGGGTTTGAAATAATTCTTTTGAAAACGCGGTAATATAAGAGCCACAGTCTAGTTCCCCGCGCTCTGTCTTTTTGCTTACTAGTTAGAGTAATAGGTATGAATTCAAGCACATGTCTTTTCTTGTTCTATATCAATAAGAATTCAATTCACTCTTGTTTGAGGGAGAAACTTCTTCGTAGAGTTCGCGGCGCAAATGGTTTGGACTTGACTTGGCTGAAAAAAGACATATTTGTACGCACTAATACTTCTTCATCTTGACAGACAAGTCAACAAAGAAGTTCAATACTTCAAAATCATTATGCACGACTGCAAACCAAGTTGATGTGAAGTTGCCGAAAGAAACACTTTGGGATCACATACACGGGCCTGTTCAAGTACCTGAATGGTAAATATGTTATATTTAGTAAGATTGACCTCTTATCAGTTATTGCTATTATTGTCTATGGCACATGATGTGACTTACAATGGAAAAAATTTCATTTAGGTGATAGGGATTTGGTCGATCAATAACAAGGGTGGTGCTCGTGTTTTGTGTTTCTCACTTCGGTGCCCCAAAGTTTGAACTACATTTCATGGTGGAGTTATGATCAGTTAGAAGTGGATATTTTCGGATCTGTGTAGTTATGGCCTTATGGGTGTTTTTATTTCTCTTTTGAATAGAACACTTAATTGTGGGTGGCTTTATGCAAATGGTCATTTTTCATATTCTCAACCTTCTCCTGATCAACCTCATTGAATACTCAGGAGAAGTGAGGTATTGTTGCTGGTATTGTTCTACATTCACTATTAGAAGTATCGGCTACATTAGTGTGTGAGTGGGTGGGGTGAGTGTGTCGAATGTGGTTACAAAACTCATGGATTTTCATATACATAGTATATGTGAGCATGCTAATGATGCTATTACCATTAATTATCAAAAAAAGTAAAAAAATGATGCTATTACCATTTACTATTATATATAGTACATAATTATTTGTATAAGTCTTTGTTAATTGCTCATCTTAAAAATTAAAGAAATGGGGACAAATACAGATCAATAAATGAAAAAGGGGTTACTAAACGTAAATCCCAAATTTCTTAATATAAATTATTTTTCCTCAATTGCCCTTCACATAACACAATTCTATTCCATTCCAGTACCACTCCCTTCTATCATTTCTCCACCTCTTTCACGACATTAATCAAGAACACAAGGCCCAACAACTGAATTCAAGACCACCACCGCCATCGACGCCGTGTAATTGAACGGTCGTTGGAAGGGGTTTGTAGGCCTGCTGCACTCTCACCACCACCATCATAGCACCACCTTCATCACCACGCTCTCTACACCTCGATCTCGCCGTACACTTCCTAAACAAGAAGAGTTACCTCACATCAGAATATCAGCCGACGACCGTACATGGGAGGATGGGATGTTGTTGAGTTACGTGGTGGAGTCGGGATTTGAGTTGTTGTTCATCCCCTTTGTTCATCTTAACTTATAGTTCAAAGTATGGAATTATCCTTTGGTTAATCTGGCGTACGACATGGATCAAAATCATAAAAAAATAAATAAAAAAAAATACTCCATGCCAAAGGAGATGATATCAAGTCCTCCCATCGTCGCTGAGATTTATTTTTGATCTGATGAAAGTTGAGAATTTAATCTAGTTAGCTAACAGTAATGAGTATACGATATCTATAAGAATTGGGGGGACGAAGTAGCCTTTGAAATTAAAAGGGCAATTTGGGAAAATATTATGGTAGGAGTATTTGCGTTCAGTAATAGTATAGTATTTACGTTAAGTAATTCGGATGAAAAATAATTCTACCACAATATTCAAAACAACAATTACAAGGGTATATATTACTTCTAATGGGCCTCCCTATTCAAGCTCCTCTAAAAATAGAAAGAAAAAAAAAAGGCATTTCAAATTTCAATCGAAACATCCATAAAAAAAAAACAAGCGTCCAGTAAAATAGGGAAAACGCGTTTAAGTCAAAAGAAAAGAGAAAACGCGTTTAAGTCAAAAGAAAAGAAAAAACGCGGTTGAGGTCAAAACCGAAAAAATTAAACGCATTGCAGTCAATCATTAAAAGGAATAAACGCGTTACAGTCAAACCTTTTTAATAAAACGAGTTTTAGTAGAATGGGAAACACGCGTTTGTCAAAAACAAAAGTAAAAACGCGTATAGAAACCGACTTACTAAACTATATAAAGTTCCGAAGTCATCAGTACAGATCCCGAAATCATCAGCGCGCTCTCTACTCTCTGAAGACAATTAAGCGTTCCAAAATGGAGAAACACAATCGTCAATCGTCAATCTCAATCATCATCCACTGTAAGTACTCTCTCTCTCTCTCTCATCAATCTTATTGGTTTGGTTTCTTTCTTTCTCCATCTCTTGACAAACATTGCATTTGATTATTTTCAAACCCTAATTTGATTTGATTATTTTGAAACCCTAATTTGATTTGATTATTTCGAAACCCTAATTCGATTTGATTATTTTGAAACCCTAATTTTGTGCTTTGTCTGATTCTACGCCGTCACTTCATTCAGGAACATGGTAGTCACCCGCTCCTTGTTCACTTTGTGTAATTGATCATATCTTTCTTCATTCACTTTGTGATTATTGTATTTGACTCTTTTTCCCCTTGAAATGGTTGGATGAAGTACAATCCAGGCATCAGGTTTAGAAGATAATAGTGGGTCTTTCAAGTTTCAAGGTATGTCTGTGTTCTCAAATAGATTTTACTTCTTGTGGCATTGAGATGTGTTCAGTATTTTATTAATTTTATTTTCTCCTTTTCCTTTTTGAAATTACAGTTTCATTTATGGTTCTTTCAAGGTGGCTATGGAACGATCCACAAACAAGTTTGTTGACATGATGCGAAGAAAATTTTGCTTGAATCTCAAGGGTGTTCTATGATTCTATCTCAGGTATATGTATACCCAAAATGGTTCATATCCTTTTATTTGATTTGGGATGCCTACCTAACTGATTCAATTTCAAGCTTTCGCTGATTTGTCGTTGTCGTTACTGGCAGATTGAAAATCAATATTGGTCAATAGAGTATGAAATTGGTGCTCTTGGTAAAGCCTGCACAGTTTGGGCAGCTCAAAATTTTCTGGGGCTAGGCACTGGAATGAGGAAATAGGAATCCCATGGGTCATGTGCAAGCAGGATGGTGACCAAGCCCAATTGTAAGAGACATACTATGCTTTGCTTTTGATTATTCTTTTGCTGTCATAAAATGCCATATTCTTGTATTTAACAATGATACTTCGCATTTTGTGTTTCTTGATTCCCACTTAGTGGTGCTGAATGCATTGGTTCGTGGTGCTGCAAGGGATTTGGCAATTCCAGTAATGTTGTTAGCGTAATGGAGTTCTTTTCAGCACTTGCTACAGGCTATTGTTGAAGCTAGGTGTGACTGGATATTTCGTTTTTCAAGTGCACTGTTCAATAGCAGTTGCTACAGGCTATTTTTCACAGATTCATCCCGCAAAGTTTGGAGGAGGATGACGATGGTACTAATCTTCTCCATTTTGTTGCACTGTAGTTTGGTAGTATTGACTTAGCTTTTCTTTTTGCTTTTCTGTTATCTTAATCAACTCATGTACATATAGTGACGTGTTTTTCATCTACTTATTGGTACATATTTGCAATTTTCTGTTGTTAAAACAATTCCCTATATACACAAATGGAACAACTTTTTGAGAATAGCAAAGAAATGAAGAAAGACAAAGCCTCATCTTGTTGATTTTTGGACATTGGAAAGCTGATGGTGAAGCCAATAACATCCGACTTGTGAAGTGTTGGGCTTGAAATCCATCGTTTTTATGAGATGAGTGAAGGTGTGGTAGATATTAGCATATCCTTGCTCTTTGAATTTAATATGCTTTTATCTGATGCTGCACTTGTTACTTATTTCAGGAACATGGTATTCACCCACTCCTTTTTCAGTTTGCGCTGAGTGGAACTGTGGGTAATTGATCGTATCCTTCTCTTCTTTTTGCAATCAAATATTTCCTCCAAAATTTAGTTTGTTTGTTAAGTGATTATTGTTTCTTAAGTTCTCAAATACATTTAACTTCTTTTGGCTTTGAGATGGTTCATTAATTATTACTTTTTCCCCTTTTCCTTTTCAAAATTGCCATTTTCTGGTTCTTTCAAGGCTGTGGAATGATCCACTTACAAGATTCGTGACATGACGTGAGCAGAAAAGTTGTTTGAATCTCCAGGGTGTTCAATTATTCCATCTCAGGTATATGTATATTTAAATTGGTTTATATTATCCATTTCATTTGATTTAGGATGCCTAACTAAATGAATCAATTTCGAGCTTTCACTTATTTGTGGTTGTCTAAAGGCAGATTGAAAATGAATATAGGGCAATGGAGTTTGAAATCGGTGCTCCTGGTAAAGCATGCACAGAATGGGCAGCTCAAATGGTTCTGGGCTAGGCACTGAATTGAGGAATCCCATGGGTCATGTGCAAGTAGGCTTCAGGAAAATGAATCCTGCTAGAGCTTGGAAGTTTGATATTTCAGGCGAAAACCTGAGGTTTCAGTTCTTTGTAAGGACAACAACTGGATTAAACCTCAAACACAAAGGAAAAGCTATGAGCACAATGTTATGACAGTGTTAATAGCTGTCGATGTTCTTCACTTAGTGAAGAATAGTGCAGGACTGAATAGGAAGATTATCTGGAAAAAGTTATCCCAAAATTTGAGGTACCCCTCCATGCCATATTATCTGATATTGTTATTTTCACTTTTTAGGCTTATGTAGGTATTCTTACTGACTTACTCCCATTTAAAAAAATTGTAGCTTCTATAAAGACAGACCTTCTCTGAAGGACCTTGTAGATCACAAGGCATTCGTTGAGGAAGCCATGAAACAGGACTTTCTATTACAAAATTGAAGGTCTGTTTTATCTCATCTGTTATAGGCACCTATTATTTTAATGATTATTGGTTATTTGACATATTTTGATTGTTCTTGTTCACATTTGGAACTCTGAAGATTAACAGCTGGCTTTAACAATTAGCAGTTTTAATGGATTTTACTAGTTCCTGAGCATGTGCATGCACTAACACAATCACATGTGAATTCCTTTGTCGATATAGTTGCATATGATAAATAGTCACATATGATTTTTCAGTCTAATGATAGCTGAATGATCTCTGAACAGTATCTACTGACATTTCTGGAAGAAAAGCCATGAAGGAAAGGAGAGTTCTTGTCTTCTTGAGGTTTGTGGAATTTTTTTTAATTTTATTTCAATAAAACTTGTATTTCGTAATATTACATTTCATGATGAGGATGATGGTTATGATGAGGAGGATGACGGTTCTCGTGAGAAGGGACGTAGTTTCGGTGAAGAGGAAGGGGTTAATGAAGAACCTTTCATTCTGTTTGTTGCCTTGGGGATGGCGGTTGTGTTTTGCGGTATACTGGTATGTATATCCTCTTTTGTTTCATTGTTGCTCAAACATTTTCGTTCCAGTAACACTTAGATTTGGTGAAAGATGTTTTGGTTTGGGGTATTGAGTATCAAATTGCTGTAAGCAATCTTGTTCCCATGACTCGTTCGAGAGTGGCTTGTCTTCTAGATACGTGATTTTCTCGTTCAATTGATGAGATCAATGTTTAACTATGTGATCTTATGGGTACTCTTGTAACTATCGTATCAATAACCAAATATTAGGAAGAATTTTTTTTCCCCGATCTGTGTGTTTTGTTGCAATAGTTCTGAGGCCACATGTCTGATAAGTGGAAAGAATTGTTGGCTTCTTTTCTTGATAATGTCTTTACTGTGACTTCATATGTGGTTAAATAAAATTAAAATGTATGGTTTCTTTGTTCAATGATGTAAGAGGTGGATGGCATAAGCAGCTGATCTCCCCAATTTATCCTGTTTAGTGTCCTCCTATCTTCTTGACTCATATCAACTTGTCATTCTTTCTGTCAGGACGACTCTCCCCTGCAATCCCCCTCCCCAAAGAAAGCTGGGAAATTTAATGTATGTGCGGCAGTAAATTTGTGCTATTAGTATTGCATCTCATTCAACTTTCTTGAACTAGAATTTGTTGTCCAAATAATGCTTCCTATGCTTCCCTTTTCCCTTTGATAAATTCCTTTCTTATTTGTTTTAACAGATTATTGAAAAGATTTCCCTAAAGGCTTAACTGCAGGAAATCATTTGGTCTTGTTCAGTGTCTTATATTTGGTGTATTTGAGATAGAAGATCTATTGTCTTCATTTCAGGTGTAAGGGAATTTGCATGAGACCATTCCATGCTACTCGAAAAGATGGCGAAATTCTAAGTGTGTTTCTCTTGGCCTTACTGCAAAGGAAGTGAAGGTATGCTGCTTTTCTCTTAATATGTATTCTGATGAAGAGAGTACTTATTTGTTGACTGGTTTAATTTTACATGTTTTCCCCTTGTTCATTTTCTGGGATTTGATGTATGATTCCATTGTGCAGGTCACTCCTCACTTCAAATGTAAGAATTGTTTGAAAAATCTACATCAGTGCTTCTCTTTGGGCAGTTAGGCTCTTCTGGGACCGAGGTACAAGCTTCTAGTACAAGCTTCTGGGGATGGCGGTTGTGTTTTGCGGTATACTGGTATGTACATTTCCATCCATTCTCAATGTCGCTTTCATAAGCCTTATCCCAAAGGTTGTCAGCCCCTCGGAGTTGAAAGATTTCCGCCCTATCAGTATGATCGGTGCTATGTACAAGATCTTATCAAAGCTTTTAGCAAACCGTCTCAAGCATATCATGGGCTCCATTATTGGCGAAGCACAATCTGCTTTTATTGGAGGTCGTCAAATTCTTGACAGTGTTCTCATTGCCAATGAGTTAATTGACTCTTGCAAAAGAAGAAAGATGAAAGCATGTGTTTGGAAGCTGGATTTTCATAAAGCTTTTGATTCAGTCTCTTGGTCCTTCCTCACTCGAGTGATGGAAAATATGAATTTCCCTTCTCGTTGGTGTAACTGGATTCGTTGGTGTTTAGAGTCTGCTGCAGTTTCCATATTAATTAATGGCTCGCCAACAAAGCCCTTCAATCTTGAGCGGGGGTTGAGACAAGGCGATCCCCTATCTCCTCTTCTTTTTGACATTGCTATTGAGGTTCTCGATTGCCTTTTCATCAAAGCCGTTGACATGGGCCTCCTGCAAGGCGTTGCAGCATCTCCTGATGGCCGTGCGTTTACCCATCTCCAATTTGCTGATGATACCATTGTCTTCTGTCCTGCGGAACCAGAGTTTCTTGATAATATAAAGATGATCCTCATCTCTTTCCATCTCGCCTCGGGGCTCAAGATTAATTTTCATAAATGTTCTCTCATTGGCATTAACATGGATCAAGCCTGGGTTGAAAACATGGCAACTTGTCTGCACTGCAAATGCTCCTCTCTTCCCATCAAATATCTGGGTCTTCCTCTAGGTGCAAATCCTCGATCCTCTGAATTCTGGCAACCTATTATTAATAGAATGGAGGAAAAGCTCGCGACTTGGAAAGGAAAACTCCTCTCAATTGGAGGACGACTCACTCTCATCAAATCATCTCTGAGTAGTCTTCCAACATACTATCTGTCTCTTTTCAAAGCACCTGTCTTAGTTCTGAACAAAATTACCAAGCTGCAAAGAGACTTCTTCTGGGCTGGCAGCGAACATGGAAAGCGACCAACTTGTCTTATTAGCTGGGGTTTGATTGAAAAACCCAAGCGTGCTGGAGGTCTTGGAGTTGGGTCTGTAAAGGAAAAAAATCTGGCGTTACTCAGTAAATGGTATTGGAGATTTATTTCTGAAAACTCCAGCACTTGGAAGGAACTAATTTCGGAAAAATATAATATTGGTAATATAATATCCTTTGATGAAATACCAAATCCCAGTCAAGGTGGTTTATGGAAGGATATCTGCTGCTCATTGAAAAAAAGATGCGACTATGAATGAAATTCTCCAAAAAGGAGTTTGCTTTCAAGTAGGAGACGGAAACACCACACGCTTCTGGCTTGACTTATGGATGGGGGACGTTCGCTTAAAAGATTTATTTCCAAGGCTCTTTGCTCTATCTCTCTCTCCCCAAGGAACTATAAGTAATCTGGGCCTCTGGGATGGGCTCTCTTGGAGAGGAACAACTTAAAGAAGAGCTTACAGCTCTTCTGCAACAAGTGTATCTCGACCCTGCCTCCACAGACAAAATAATTTGGCGCCACAATAAAAATGGCGATTTCAGCGTCAAATCAGTGAGGGACAAATTGAACGCTGTTGACGGTTCACTTGTTCATGAGGCCACAAGAGGAGTTTGGCGTGGTTTGGTACCTCCAAAAGTGGAACTTTTTGTTTGGCTCGCTTGCCATGGCAGACTCAAGACTAAAGACAGGCTTCTCAGAATGGGATTCCGATGCGTTAATGATGATATTTGCTGTTTATGTGAGGCTGAGAGTGAAAATGTCAATCACTTACTAGTCCATTATGATTTGGCATGGAAGCTCTGGTTTCGCTGGCTGAAAATTTGGAACATCTCATGGTGTCCGCCATACTCTGTAAGTGATTTTTTTAACCAATGGTGTTCACTTGTTTCAGGTTCGCAATTTCATAAAGTCTGGGTGTCCTTTTTCGCCCTCGCTTGGACACTTTGGAAGGAAAGAAACTACAGGCTCTTTGATAATAAATCCAGCTCAATTGATGAACTATTTGATCTGCTACTATTGCGTCTGACGTGGTGGATAAAAGACTGGTATGAGTATTTCCCTTACTCACCTCAGGATGTGGTTCGCAACCCTTTATGTTTAAAACTGAGAGAAAAGAGTACAATCCCCAAACAAATTGAAACATGGTCAGCTCCCCCTCAAGGGGTACTAAAAATGGAATGTCGATGCCTCAAGCAAAGATGGGATTGGCGCAATTGGTGGAGTTCTTAGAGACTGGAATGGATCCTTTAGATGCCTTTTCTCCATGAGAGTGCCACTCAATGAAATTAATGAAGCTGAGGTGTGTGCAATTCATAAGGCTCTTCTTCTCACTGCTAGTAAAGGGTGGATCAGTCACTTGGAGCTTATTATTGAATCAGATTCAAGCAACGCAGTTCGCTGGTGTAATAGTAAGGAAGGTGGCCCTTGGAACATACGCTTCATTCTCAATTACATCAGGCTTTTCAAGGAGACATGGCCTCGGATCACGTTCACTAACAAGCCGCGAAGTGCAAACTCCATTGCGGATGGATTAGCAAAACAAGGAGTGTTGAGAAGACAATGATTTTGTGGCGTGTTTGTAGACCTATAATCTGTTTTTCTATGTATTTTTTACGTTTTTTTGGTGTAGTCTGTGGAGTTTGTAAAACTTTGGAGTTTTTTGGCCTCTCTTTGTCGTTAACCGAGCACATGATTACAAGCATCCTTTCAACCCTTCCTAGAAGGTGGGATTGGATTGCTTGAATGATGCTTTTGGGGTTATTGCCTTTTGCTCTTGCTAGCCAACTTTGGCTGATTTAATAAAATGAGCGAATTATCAAAAAAAAGATGTTTTTCTTTGACTAGAAAAGGAGAAGTTGTTATATTCCTCTTACCCATTACTTTCCTTTTGCTTTACCTTTTCTGGTCATATATCTTTGCTACCATGCCCCACGCCTACTATGGATATGGATTACCTGAATGATTTTTGGTTCTAATTTTGTTTAGACATTGCATCACCCTTATGCTATCTCTTTTGTTCATTATTTAGTCCAGCCTTTTATCGGTCTCCATATTCTTTTCATGCTATTGTACCCTTGAAATATGATTGTTTTCCAAAATAGCTTCCTTGATGAGGTGTCAAAAGAATGTGCCGCATTGCATCAAGTAGCTGCTTCTGGACCTTCTGAAGAATCTCATTTTCAAATTTAGCTGGCTTTCAAACACAACGTTCTCTCATTTGTACCTGATTTGGTTTGATTTTCAACATCTATATACTGCTATATAAAGCCTGATCTGCAGTGCCGTAGCTATTTCAGAGTTATGAAAATCTGATTTTACTTCTGTTCTCTTTCGTCAGCGTCACTACTCTCGGAATCCTCCACTTCTTGCCATAACTTCCTCTCTCTCCTGTTCTTGATTATTTGTACGGTTTTTTGGTGGAATGTTGCTGATTTGGTTTTGAAGATCTGCAAGAGATGTGTAATGCTGCCTCTTCTCAATTTAACACATGTTGCTTTTATTCCAAGTTTCTCCTCATGAACACTTTGTCCCTATTATATATAACTTCCTAAGTGCCAAATTGTATCTTGTGTAGGTGTTTCAATGTGTTAATGCCACCTGAGGGTACTTTTACCATCGTAGTTGTGTTGCAAAACTATTACGTTGGGTAGTGAAGTTGTTGCTAAAGAACTTCAGGAATATTTTTTCTATAGAGTCATTTGCTTGCCTCCCTTCATATGTGCTCTGTTTGTAAACAACCAGAAGATATGGCAGTTCGTAAGTTGTAGATGGCTGTGTGCAGACGAGTTGTCCAAAGTCATACCACAAAAAATGTTTGCCTAGGAAAAGTTTTTTGTTTTTATGTTACAAATTTTTTATATAATTTCCTTAAGAGTTGAACTTCCTGGTTCTCACGATGTTCTTTTATTATTTCAGGGAGATAGCATTTGAAGACAACAAAAAAGGCTTTACTGTAAAAAGCTTGGCGAGGTCAGTTGGCGAATCGCAATTTGATATATTGGTTGTAAGTGGATTAGAAGTTCTGCAAATTGTTTATTAAATCATGTTTGCTTGTTGTTATTAATTCAGATATGTTTTTTTTGTTTTGAAGATAACATGAAATTGACAAGATATTGGAGACTGCCGAATCAAATCATATTAAGTTTCCTGATGATTGAAGAAAAAGAGAAACAAACTTCACCATGAGTGTGGACGAAAGATACTGTTGCATTAAAAAAGAAGAAGCCATGGGTGAGGGCAACTTGTCTGATAGGAACTGCAAGATATTGTACGTTTATGTTGAATATTTGAAGGGAGCAATGAATAACATGTATGTACTTTCAGTAAACTACTTATTTCTTTACTTGTTGTTGTTGTTGTTGTGTTGTGTGTGTGTGTGTGTGTGTGTGTGTGTGTGTGTGTGTGTGTGTGTGTATGTCAAATCCAGTAGTTTAGACAAGTTTTTGATGGAGTGACCTTGGTTTGTAGAGCATGAACTTTCGTTTGATTTTTGGGGAACTTTGCTCTTAAAGTTATAATCTATTTGTTGAGGATTT